>JASGLE010000030.1:7500-1207500 GCA_030179965.1 Cyperus esculentus
CCCGAACCCCGAACCCCGAACCCGAAACCCCAAACCCCGAACCCCGAAACCCGAAACCCTAAACACCGAAACCCGAAACCCCGAACCCCGAACCCGAAACCCCGAACCCTAAACCCCGAAACCCCGAACCCGAAAACCGAACCCCGAACCCCGAACCCCGAAACCCCCAACCCCGAACCCGAAAACCGAACCCCGAACCCCGAACCCCGAACCCAAAACCCCCAACCCCGAACCCCGAACCCCGAACCCCGAACCCCGAACCCGAACCCCGAACCCCGAACCCTAAACCCTACACCCTACACCCAAAACCCCCAACCCCGAACCCCGAACCCCGAACCCGAACCCCCGAACCCCGAACCCCGAACCCCGAACCCGAAACCCCGAACCCGAAACCCGAACCCCCGAACCCCGAACCCCCGAACCCCGAACCCCCGACCCCGAAACCCCGAAACCCCGAACCCGAAACCCGAAACCCCGAACCCGAAACCCGAAACCCCGAACCCCGAACCCCGAAACCCGAAACCCTAAACACCGAACCCCGAACCCCGAACCCCGAACCCGAAACCCCGAACCCTAAACCCCGAAACCCCGAACCCGAAACCCCGAACCCTAAACCCCGAAACCCCGAAACCCGAAACCCTAAACACCGAACCCCGAACCCCGAACCCCGAAACCGAACCCCGAACCCCGAACCCCGAACCCCGAACCCCGAACCCGAACCCCGAACCCCGAACCCCGAACCCTAAACCCTACACCCGAACCCCCAACCCCGAACCCCGAACCCCGAACCCGAACCCCCGAACCCCGAACCCCGAACCCGAAACCCCGAACCCCGAACCCCCGAACCCCGAACCCCCGAACCCCGAACCCCCGACCCCGAACCCCCGAACCCTGAACCCCCGAACCCCGGACCCCCGACCCCCCGGACCCGCGAACCCCGGACCCCGAACCCCGGACCCCGGACCCCGGACCCCGGAACCCCGTTACCCCGGACCCCGAACCCCGGAACCCCGTTACCCCGGACCCCGGAACCCCGTTACCCCCGGACCCCGGACCCCGGAACCCCGTTACCCCGGACCCCGGAACCCCGGAACCCCGAACCCCGGGACCCCGAACCCCGGATCCCCGAACCCCGGAACCCCGATTCCCGAAACCCCGATCCCCGGACCCCGAACCCCGAAACCCCGAAACCCTGAACCCCGATCCCCGAGCCCTAATCCCTAAACCCTAAAGCCTAAACCCCGCTCCAACCTTCACATCTGAACAATACAGTCAGTTGCTAGCCTTAATCTCATCTGGTAATTCCACACCCTTGGCAAATCTTGCAGGTAAATGTTGTTTTTCTTCCTCTAAATCCACTCAAAAATGGATCATCGATTCTGGTGCAACAGACCATATGGTCTCTTCTTCTGATTACCTTAACTCCTCTAATAAGAAATCTTCTTCACTCCCAATAAAACTACCAACAGGACAGTCCACAAAAGTCTCTCAAATTGGCACTGCGCAACAAATTTCTAATTTTTCCTTGACTAATGATTTAGTTGTGCCATCCTTCCAATTTAATTGGTTGTCTGTCGGTAAAATTACAAAGGAACTTAACTGTTCAGTTACATTCTTTCCCAAATATTGTGTTTTCCAGGACCTACACTCGAAGAAGAAGATTGGACTGGGTAAAGAAGATGGTAGTCTTTATCATTTGGTGGTGGATTGTGTTCCATTTTCATCCTCTGCAGTTCGCTGTAACGGGGTTGATCTGTGGCATTGTCGATTAGGCCATCCCTCACCTTCAGTTTCTTGTTCTATGCCTATTATCTCAAATAATTTACCTCCTCCAAATAATTTTTGCACTATCTGTCCATTAGCAAAACATTCTAGATTACCTTTTAACCGTAGTACTAAATCTACAAAGTCTTGTTTTGATCTATTGCATTGTGATGTATGGGGACTTTATGGGCTACCCTCTCGTTGTGGTGTAAGATTTTTCTTAACTATAGTGGATGATTTTTCTCGCAGTACTTGGGTATACTTAATGCAATCAAAATCTGAAACCTTTTATTTTTTCAAAAGTTTCTCTCAAACAGTGGAAACTCAGTTTGACACCAAAATCAAAGTAGTCTGCAGTGATAATAGCACAGAATTTTCTAATCACGAAATGAATCAGTTTCTAACATCTAAAGGAATTATTCACCAACATAGTTGTGTATCGACACCTCAACAAAATGGTGTAGTTGAGCAAAAACACCGTCATTTACTCAATGTTGCACGTGCTCTTCGATTCCAATCAAATATTCCACTAAAATTTTGGGGTGATTGCATCCTTACTGCTGCTTACTTGATAAATAGACTCCCAACTAAACTTCTTAATGGTAAAACTCCATATGAGTTACTGTTTCAAAGGGCTCCTATTTATTCACATCTGCGTGTTTTTGGGTGTTTATGCTATGTACAAAATGCCAATATTCAGCACAAGTTTGATAAACGAGCTAATCCCTGTGTTTTTATTGGATACCCATATGCACAAGAGGCATACAAAGCTTATGATCTAAAGACACATAAAATTTACACCAGTAGAGATGTCACATTTTTCGAAACCAATTTTCCATTCCAGCAATCCCTTGATTCCACAAATTCATCATCTATGGTTTTACCACTTCCAATTTCTAATATTGACATGCAATATGATACCCCTTCATCTAATGGTGATCATTCACTAAGTCCTTCTAGCACTTCAACTCCAGAAAATCTAACACCACCGGAACCAAATCTGACCAATACAATACCACCACGACCTATACGCCAATCACAAAGAGCTCATAAACCACCATCTTATTTAAAAGACTATCATTGTTCAAGTGCCCAGCTTCAACCTTCTTCTTCAACAGTGCAAGGTACAAAATTTCCACTTGAAAACTTCTTAAGTTACAGTTCTTTATCTCCATCATATTAGTCATTTACCAAATCACTTTCTTCAACAATTGAACCTAAGAATTTTGCTAAGGCTGTACGATATCCAAAATGGTGTGAAGCTATGTGCGCTAAAATTCAAGCATTAGAGAAAAATGATACATGGTCCATATCTCCACTTCCTCCTGGTAAAAGGTCCATTGGTTGCAAGTGGGTGTACAAAATCAAAAGACAATCCGATGGCACTATTGAACGCTACAAAGCACGCCTTGTTGCTAAAGCTACACTCAAACTGAAGGAATCGACTATCACAAAACCTTTGCCCCGGTTGCAAAACTTGTAACTTTACGCACCTTACTTGTTGTGGCTGCCATCAAAGACTGGCCATTGTACCAGTTAGATGTTAGCAATGCTTTTCTTCACGGCGAATTGCATGAAGAAGTCTATATGGATGCCCCGCCGGGATATACAATTAAGGGGGAGAATCATGTTCTTCACCTCAAAAAGTCGCTTTATGGCTTAAAGCAAGCCTCACGCAACTGGTTCTCAAAGTTCTCTAATGCTCTTATTGTTGCAGGTTTTACACAATCTAAAGCTGACTACTCTTTATTTTACAAGCACAAGGATGACACATCTATTTTTGTGCTTGTATATGTGGATGATATTGTGATTACAGGTAGTGATATTGCTGCTATATCTAAGACTAAAGCATATCTCCACAGTCAATTCCAAACCCTAGACCCTAAACCCTAAACCCCTACACCCCTAAAACCCTAGACCCTAGACCCCTCACCCCTAGACCCTAGACCCTAGACCCTAGACTCGAAACCCGAAACCCGAAACCCCGAACCCCGAACCCGAAACCCGCCCAATATTGTCCTAATTATACAAATAACGTTACCATAGGAAATGATATTATTTTTCTTGTCTAAGATAATACAACAAATTCATTTCCACTTACATAAATGAGACATTGGGAGACAATTTCAACTCAACGGTTGGGATCTTTCTATATATTTTGTACTGTTATTGTCTGGCTTAATTTTTTATAATACTTTATATGATGTGAGTTGTCTTAATTAGTTTTTGTTTTCAGAAAGATGAAGGTTTATGTGTCGAGTTATGCTATAGTGCACCAATTTATCTTTTTTTTTTTTTTAAGTTGGAACATTTTGAGTCATATGATCACTAGAGATTTCCAATTTATGGTAAGACATTGGGGCTAATTAATTATAGTTGTTAGTGTACACTTTTCATTTTTTTTTATTAATCATATGGCAAAAAATTTCAATTTTTTCATAAAACAAAAATTGGTATAGGAGAAAAATTTTCAAATATGTTTTGTACAATGCAGTAGAACTTAGCTAGAATTCTGTCGTATCACATTGATCATATAGGCAATGCAATTAATTTAGTATATAATTACCTGTTTGGTAAGTTTATCCAATAATGCATAAATGTTTGAGATCTCTTCCAAATTATTATAGATTTTCACAAAAGCAGAGAAATATATACAATGTACATTTTTATTGAAAACCATGTGAAGGAGTAGCAATATCTCTATTAATTATTTGTGAGCAAACCATCCCCTGCTTTTAGCTCGGGCTGCATAATTTTTTTTTTTAATCTAACTTTTTGTCAGTTTTTGCGTGCCGTGATTAACTGCTCTAAATACTGCCAAGATCATCATGTCATATTTTGAGGCCAATAAAGGTTTATCTAAAAATAAAAACTAGTAATTTATTTAGTAATAAACTAATATATAGACCATTTAATTAAGGACATGGTAATTAAAAACGAATTTATCACCATTTATCCGGTTAAAATATTTGTATTAGTACTATCTTAGTCATATTTGCATGAGTAACACCTAGCGTCCATAGAAAAACCGTCCATAGCGTCTATAAATTACATTTTGGGATGTATTTGTTAGATTTTGAGATGTATTTGTTATATTCTGTATGTGTCTATGGATGTATGGACAGTTTTTCAATGACGCAAGATGTTTCTCTATTTTCATCTCTGGTTAAAATCTATGCATTTTTGTCTCCGTTTACCAAAAAAAAAAGAAACTAGAACGAAAAACTCAAAATCTGCTATAAATTTGTATCTGATCGTGTTCATGTTCATCCATGTATTACACATCTTCTCACATACACACTTTAATTGTTTGGAAAAAAGAAGCATCTCCCTTAATAGTTGGGATCCGCCTCGATCGATCAATATAACTCGTCGAATACGCTACAATCGTGTGATCACAGGAAACAACAAGTCATGATGAGTTTCTTAATACGAGCTCTTCGGCGCGGGCGCAGCTGACGGAGCACTGGCGTCAGTCGTAGTACTAGCACTGCTTCCTCCGTTTGATCCGAGGCACGGGTCGGGCTTTTGAGCTCCCCGTACGGATCCGAGAACATTGGAGCAGAGCGAGCTTATTTTGGGCACGACGGATGGCAAGGGCTGGAGACTGATATCCTGTAGATTGACGTTCTGGCACGGTGCCTTCTCGCTGCAGTCTAGCTTCACCGCAACCGGAGTGTTTGAGGTCCCTTTGATGCGGCAAAACGTGATGTCGCGTAGCTTCACTTGCGACGGTTGCTGCACATTTTCAGAAATTGGCAAACTTGAATTCTCTTCAGGTTTTTCATTCTGTTAGCCTAAAATAACTTCTCATATCGCATACCTTATTGTCGCTGCACTCGCCGTTGGGACAGTATTTTTGGTCGATGATGATCGGGTAGGAGACATTGTTCAAAGAAACATCTTCGAATCTTATGTTGAAAGCTTCGCTAGGCGGTGCGCCAGGCCACGTCTTGATTCTGAGCCCGTTGGATGTGCCGGTAATAGAACAGTTTGAAACATGGATGTTTCCGACGTTCGCTTCATTCGGGTACTTTCCCAAGCTTCCGACACTGCATAATAAAATCATAATAATTTAATCGTTAGACTGCTTTGATGTCGCTATATGTGCCTCGAAATGACGAAGTTATAGTTACCTGAGGCCATGTCCGGGACCGCACTTAGAGTCTTTGATAGTTACATTGAAAGTGCCCGGGCCAATCGAAATACAATCGTCGCCTGTGCCGATGTCGAGGTTAACGAGGGTTATGTTACTGGAACCGCTAAGATGGACGCCGTCCGTGTTTTTGCTGTTACAAGGTGCCATGATTTTGAGGTTCTCGAGAATCATTGCTTGGCTGTGGTGGAGCGCGATGTGGAAGTATTTGCTGTTCTTGAATGTGAGGTTGTTGACGACTCCTGTTACGCATCGCATGAAGCGCATCGACTGCGTGGAAATACATAATGTTAATATTTTTCGATGTCGATCACTGCAGCATATATATGAAAACAATAGGATGCGTATACTTACGATCGCCTTATTTTTGCAGCTTTGCGGCCACGCTGACTCGCCCTGGCCATCGATGATGCCGCCTCCTTCCACGACCAGCTCATGCAGGGCGTCGAATTCGATCCAAGAAGGACCTGGAAAGGCCTTGACATCCGGTGGAGCCACTAGAGTTCCTTGAATTTCAAATGTAATGTGCGCGCAAGGGCATGGACCGCCGAACTTCACTGGACCGAGCTGATAGGTGCCTGAAGGTACCAGTACAGTCGATCTGCCGCCTTCAGATGTGCATGCCGCTTTAAATGCATCCGTGAAGGCCTACGAAAATTCGAAACAAACTAATATCAAGTTTCTTTACATAAAAACATAATATTAATTAAGTTTCTTTGTATGTTAAAATAATCCACATTTTCAACATTACTTAATTTAAAAAAACTGTTAATTTATGTAGAACAGAAATTAAAAATTAAAACAAATTAAATGAGAAAGAAGATTTATATACCTTGCTATTCGCACTCGCACTTGCACTCGTCGATGCGGAGTACTTGGTTACATCAAAGACATTCGAGCTGGTTGAGGCACCCGAGCTACTACTAGGCAGGGGCGATGAGGCACTTGCACTACTCGGTGAGGGAGATACAGCGCTTGGCGAGGGAGATACGGCGCTTGGTGCGGTAGAATAGCCACCGGGAGGGGATTTTTTCTTATGAGCCGTTGTGATGGCTAAGAAACTGATAAGAAGTACTACTTTAAACAACATAGAAGAAGAAAAAGCCATTGATCAAGTCTTCGGGGTACACCGATCGATACAGCATATGTTCGATTGCCGTAATAGGAATTTATATATATATATATAGAATCTTTCGAGTAACTGACACGGATCGATCGAGTGACAGACCGTTAAGCTCTGCGGCTTCTTCTCGGAATAGAATGTATGTATGGTTTTCCGATTTCGCCGGAGTTAGTTTGAAATAACTGTTAACTACTTTTAGATAGCAAATGCAATGACATAGTATAGAATTGAAAGTGCTGAAATCAAACATTCTATATTAATCTCATCACAGGAAATGGTAAGGAGTGAGAACAAACATAATTTATACAGCCTACAAATTTAGCATTTCTGATAAGCTTTTTTCAATTAAAACATATATAACGGGCCTATACTAATACCTTATCAAGGCCACTTTTTTATGCAGCTTATTCGGCCTCATAGATCAGCTTATTATGCACATTAACTACTGGTATCTTCTGTATATATTTGTTTGCATTTCATTTTTCTTTCATGCTGATTGCTGTTGTTGAGTTAACTCGTGGACAAATGACAAATCTGGGATGTTGGTTTCAAATCTCGGTCAAGACAGTCAGCATTTAGAATTCAAGGGTCTCTTTACAAAATCACTGTACAGGCAAACTAAAATTTTTAGTTAACTTAGACGATCTCAATTTGCTAGCTGTGGTGATGCCATGCACATAAAATGTTTGACGATATGCTTCAATAAGTTATTGTTTCTATAGCGCATGTATATTTCAATTTTCTTATTTATAAATTGACCAACTATCAGATACATACGAAGTAAATTACTAGAATTATACTGATCAAAGAAAAAATAACAAATGCTCGACCCGCTTCCGTATCACCAACATATCGAAGTTCATAATTAAATCTGACTATGCCGGGCACCTCGCAATGTACGGCTTGGTCACGACCCGATCCAAAGAGATCCGTGCATCTCATTTGCCTCGCTAATAGAAGTCGTGCCATCTCCATGTAAAGCCTCTAAAACTTCACCATCTTGATTCAACTCGAACGCCACTGGTACGGTGCTGTCACATTCATTCTTCGGTGGCATAGCAACCCAATATCCCGCTCTTGGGCTCCTTTTAACATTGTCCGGTACCCCGGTAGATCCACAAAGTGCTCGAAGCTGCTGGTTTTGGGGCCCTTGATCCAGTATTTATGGATCTGAAACTTGGAGGTGAAGCAGACAAGGAGGTGTGTGCCGTCATGGCTAAGTGCTAAACCATTCGGGTACTCGAGACGGTTTTTCAGGACGGCAAGTTTCTTTGTCCCCGGGTCATATTTCATCAACCTCCCGGTCGTGTCGTGGGAAATGACAACCTGTTTATTGTTCCTGCATAATGAAATAAACAAACATGTTCATTCAATACAACTCTATATTTTTTTAATGTATGTTTTTAATTCATATACATTATTGAAACCGTGCAAATATAAAAATATATTTTATTTGCCAATAAATTAGTTGACACTGCATCAACCATACCGGTACATGCAACTTGAAAGTTAAAGATTGTACTTTTACCAGTTAGAAGCCTACCATCTACTGATACGATCGCTGCTATCAGTGAAATAGACCGCACCGGTTTCTTGCTCGACGGCTAAACCATTGGTAAATTTAAACGGAACTCCCTCCGCCGCCGTTGCCAGGACTCTCACCGGACCTCCCTGGGGTCCCACTGACAGTAACCCGTGGTACGCATCAGCTATGTACAGAATTCCGGTGGCTTTGTGGAATTGCAAACCCAAGGGTCAACCGCACTTCCTCTCTATCGCCTCTGTACTAATGTTCCCCTTGCATTGTTTGTCACTGTGATTATATAGAATAGAGCAAATGAATTACATATTGTGAAACAGTCAGATGAACTAATGAACATTGTATTTTTGTAATTGAGGGAATAAATTGATCAATCGATGCCAGTTAGAATTGGAATCCCGAAATTAACAGCAACAATCAGTTAAAGCTTTTCCAAGCACGATTCGTAACAGCATTACACTATAATTCCTTGAAATGATTGCGTACTACCGATGCATTGAGTTGTAGGCGAACTCCGTCCAGCCATGTCTAACCCCTTGCCACTTTAGAATTCTTCTGTTAGAGACGCCCGTGTACGGTCCACGACCGAATCGGTCGAAGGCTATACTCTCTGGACCCACCACATCATTATGGAGCTTAAGCTGGACGATGCATATGTCGATCGTCCTTGTTTTGTAGCCCACAGCGATGGAAGTAGAGGTGGCAAATCGGGGTGGCGGGTCGGGCGGGTCGAGTCAGTTTGACCTTCTAGAAGATCTCGGGTGGGGTCGGGTCGGGTAATGGACTGGTCGAGTCGGTTTAATTTTAATATCAGTTTTTTTTTTTATCGTATGTTGATTTGAGTTGGATTGCATGTTGTTTGATCTCGGGTCGGGTCGGGTTTGGGTCGGGTCGGATTGGGTCGGGTCAGTTTGACTTTCTGAAAATGTCGGGTCGGGTGTGGGTCGGACGGATTTTTCGGGTCAAGTCGGGTTTTGCCACCTCTAGATGGAAGGAACGAGAGCGACACAAACTGCAACCAGAGATAACTCTGTTAGTTTCGAGTACTGTTTCCTAGCTTCCATATTGTTAATAGCAAATTATGGAGGAAGATTTTGTTATAACCTCAGTTTACTCTAATTGGAGGTGATTAATATCTCTAATTTTCCATTTTTGTATTAGATAATGGTACATTCATATCTCCCCTTTTTTTGGTATTTAAATGTTAGAGCATCTTCAATAGACTCCCTAAAACACTTTTAAAACAAAAAATTGGGAATTAAGAAGAGAAAACCGTCTCCAAGAAACACCCAAAAAGCTATCCCTATTTTTAGCACTCCCAAAATTATAGCCAAATCTCCCTATTTTTGTGGTCTTTTTTGGTACTCCCAATCCAACTTCCTAAAACCATAGCCAAATCCAGACCGTTCAAATGTATTGGAATCCATATTTTGGCTCAATTTAAATGTATTTGGATCCATATTTTGGAAATCTATTGGAGATTGAAGTGAAATTTGCTATCGAAAAATTTAAAATGACACCCAATATAAATATATTGGGATCCATTTTTAGGGAGTCACTTGGAATCATCTCCAATAGTTGTGCATCCCTTTAATATACTAGTGTGAGCACGTGTGGCTGTGGGATACAGATCGATGCCATGAGTGGCTGAAGGATATTAATTAAAATTTCTTAAATATAGTAATCCCTACTAATAATAAAAGGAGGAGTTTTTTTAGACAAGAAAGGAATCTCTGTCCAGAACTATTTCTGACCGTCCGATCGGATAATCTCAACCGTCCGTTGCTAATTTATTCAACGATCCGCTGTTTGGGTCGCTCTTCGGAAATCGCTCTTCGGAAATCGCCCAAAATCCCAACTGCGGATCGGATCGATGCATTAACTCTCCGTCGCTTCATCAAAAAAAAAAAAAAAACTCTCCGTCACCTCTCTATTTCTCTCAGCTCTTCCATCCGCGACGCGGCTCCGTCATCGATCCGATCTCCATCATCGCTCTCTCCCTCGGCTCTCCAATCTCCATCATCGCTCTCTCCCTCGGCTCTCCAAGTCCCGATCCGATCTCCTCTCCTCACGCACGCAGTGCCTCCCCATTCGCGGGGCAAGGGCGGCGAGGGTTTTGCTGGAGGTCAAAGGGCTCAAGGCCGTTGTCAAGGAGACTGGGAAGGAGCTTCTCCATGTCAAGTGGTGGCGTTTGGGGTTGGCACCGCTTTGTTTCTGGCAATGATTAGGGGCGAGTCTGAAGTGACTGTGCTAGGTAATGTTTGATGTTGGCCATTGACAGAGAGGAAGAGCCAAAATATACAATGTTTTCTTATTATTTTATTTGGTTATGTGCAGAATTGGAGACGGAAAGGAAGGATCTACAGGAACACAAGCGACAATGCCAACTAGAATCGAGCCCAATTTAATTTGCGAGCCCATTCGAATCGAACTGAGTCAAGTTCGAGTTCGATTCGCTCACAGTTCGAATCAAGCCAATTTGATTCGAAATTTAATCGTGGTCAAATCGAACGAGCTAATTGCAAACTTTTTTCGAATCGAATACGAGCGAATTATGAACTTGGAATTTTTTGTGCACTCCTAGACCTTACCATACGTGAAGGCGAGGTATCTTGTTTGTTTTTGGTGTTTTTCAGTGAGTTTATGTGTAGCTATGTCAGTAAAACTGTTTAGGTTCAAATGGTGTAATTAGAGACAGAGCAGAAGCGCTCCAGTGTTGTTGGAGAGGAATTTGATTTGAAGTTGGGATGTTTTAGTTTTGGACTGAGTAATTCG
Organism: Cyperus esculentus; assembly: GCA_030179965.1. Classification (NCBI taxonomy): domain Eukaryota; kingdom Viridiplantae; phylum Streptophyta; class Magnoliopsida; order Poales; family Cyperaceae; genus Cyperus; species Cyperus esculentus. Next base: position 18,859 of record JASGLE010000030.1, read on the forward strand.
ATTACGGAGGAAATATGATGGTGTGAGAAACTGCAAATTGATAACCTTTTTATTATTGTTTGTAACATTTCATTTTATGTATGTTTTCTTGTTTAGTTTTTGAATTTTATGATTTTATCAGGTGCATGCCATCATGGGGAAGAATGGATCAGGGAAAAGCACATTTTCACAGGTAAATTTTTTTTCTTCTGAACTCATATGTGTTTACTGTCTACTATTTGGCATAAATAAAGTGAACTTGAACAAACTTTCAGATATCGCTTCTTGTGTAATGTGAATCCTCTACTCACATTTTAGACTCTGAAATTTAAATTTTGGGCCTTCAATTGGAAATTGAGAAGTAAAAAAGCTTTGTTGCTTGTCAAAATGTAGTGTACACTTTCTTATACCAATCCATTCCAAGTGCGTTAAAGCCAGTTCTGTTTAGCTAGAGGTGGTTTTGTTGTAGTAGCTACATGTAGAGGTTTCAATGTATTTACCAGTATGGCAGTTTTTTGATATCTCAAAAAATCATCCATGTAGAATTTTCCAAGATCAAATAACAAATAGAATTTTCCATGTATCTTTCTTAAACAAGATGAAGGAGAATGTATGGTATGCAAGAGTCAACTATGGATATACTTCAAAAAAAAAAAGAGTCAACTATGGATGGGCTCTTTGTGCATACCCATGGTAAGAAATTTTCCGGTGAAGGTTAGCAACAAGGCAAATAATGCGGCAAGTACATGATTCATTAATAGAGTCTGGCTACGGTGCTTTCATAAGCATTTCGGACCGAAACACTTACGGTCCAAATTCAAAAATCCGTCGTTTGAAATTTCAATCCAAATAGCTCATAATAATCTTGACATAATTAAGTTGGATGATGCCAATTTTTACTATTTTAGGAATGTTATTACTATTTTTAATAATTTTTTGAAATATGGCTCTTAAAATAATTAAAAATAAATCAATTTTGTATGTCAATTTTTAAAGAATCATTAAAAATAGCTAAAATTTTCTAAAAATGGAAAATTTTGGGATTCTACAAGTTAATTATGTCAAGATTATGATGAGCTATTTGGATTAAAATTTCGGACGACGGATTTTTGAATTCGGACCGTAAGCGTTTCGGTCCAAAATTCTTACGAAAGCTAAGTATTGCTTTATTGGGCTGTTGAAAGCATGTAAGCATGTCTCTTTTCTGTTACAATCTATCTATATCTCAACACTTACTTATTTGAAGCGTGTTTTATCTAAATGTATGACTTCCATAACATACAGTACATTTTTTTCATGTCTTTTCGCAGTGCCTTAATAGTGAGCCACTAATGAAGCTATTCCTGACAAACCAAAATATTTTCCAGGCAGCTAGACTTGAGGAAATAGATTTAACTTGGTATAAACTTGAACTTTAGTTTATCTATATATATTTTTGTTATATTACTGGTCAGACTGGCATATCAATTGCTGGTATTTGCTATTTTTGTTTTGGGCTCTAGCCACTACTAATTGGGTGCTTGACAATGACAGAATTCATGGAAATCCTATAATTGTGGATATATCTATCTTCGTACATGCTCAACTTGCTGGTAATATGTGATGTATTTGTTATTCATTGTGTTTTTGTGTGCCATGTATATTTTTTCCTATTATATTAAATTTTAGTCTCTGTCAATTTTTTTATGGTGGCTTTGGTAATGGAAAAATAATAACTGCATGGTGATTTTGTTAGTTGTCTATTAAAAATAAAAGCCCCTCAGGTTCATGCTTGCTGCATGGCGCAAGCTTACATAACTTCCAATTCTGTCTTGAAGGTGATGTTTTGAAAATATGAGCTGATAATAGGGGGGTTTATTTGCTTACTAAGTTCAAGTCTTGGAGTTGATCAAGTGTCTCAACAAACTAATAGGTACCAAAATTTTGTTTGTAATATTTACTACAGATTTTACTCAATAGCTAGATTGCAAGCTGATTGAGCACCCGCCTGAACCACCTGAAGAAGATCTGCCGATCAAATGCCCAATCCCTGATACATTGTCTTTTATTGTAAGTAGTTCTATATTTTATTTCGATTTTAGGAGTTGTTCATTTGGTTTAGGACTTGAAGTTGTGTACACAACTGCACATAGTTGCGACTGGTTCAACTGCTCTAGGTTTTTTATGTGGAAATTGCTAAGTGACACTGTGGTGATGAGCTGAGAGCAGCTGGATATCGAGTAGATAATACACATCTCTATATCCATAGTTTCGTTATGAAATTAAATTTGTGTGATGTTATTTGAGGATATTTGCAGTACTGTTTAAGTTTTTTTTATATTCGAACACCAGTTCATGCATTACAACTGATTTGGCATGAACTGATATATTGATCATCAGGAATAAACCTCCTTTCCATGATTATGCCCCAAGAAAAAGAATCAAATTTTGAGTCTGTTGAGATCTCACTTATCCATTTTCATCAGAAAGTACATGCTGCAACGAGAATGGTCTATGGATGCCATGCTGAAGGTGTGGTACAATGCTTGGAAAGGCTATATACATCATAAGCTTGGCACAGTCATCATTGATTGGATAAATATCGTTTGGCAGGCTGCCCACATGGATTGAGAGTTGAGACCAATTTCTTAGATCATACATATATTTGCTTGCTGAGTATTAGTCTAAAAGTTGCAGTATTTCATTCCTTTTGAAGATCTGGGAGCATAAGATGGGTTGCTTATTTGGTTATATCATTTATTCTTATTGCTGTTGATTTTTTTTTTTGTCAAACATTATTAAAAATTTAATTGTTGGATATTGCTCTTTATATCTAATATTTTAGTATTTTTAGTACTTAATTATATTATTATGATATAGTAGGAAGTTCGATGTATTCTAATTTTCAAATTCAATAATTGAAATAAATACAAATAAAAATATTAATGCCCCACTGCAATGTGTGGACATTATACTAGTAGCATAAAGAGACCAAGTAAAAATGATGCATTGTTTGTTATGATATTGTTTGAGGAAAATAAAAGGAAAGGGCGTTAGAAGTTTACATATCAGAAAATCGCTAGAGGGTAGAGGCTCAACAAGTCAACAGGTTGCATACATATTGACATCATCACTTGAATTGAAATCGCTTGACAAAAATTATACGAACAAGTTTTATCAATGAGACTTCTTAAAAAATGGCCAATAATTTATGTTTCACACAAAATAATAGATTAACAGCTAATCTTACTATTCTGAACATTGTTACAATATCAAAATATCCAAACACACCTATATATTACTGTTCTTGACTTCTTGTGGATCCAAACATTATATATCACAGCTCAGATTAGCCATATTCTGATGATCATCTTCCGTAACATTGAACATGTAAAATTCTTCTGATGTATTTCTTCAGAAATATAATGGGCATCGCAATAAGCAGGGTCTCTTCTATTGAAATCAATAAACATTTGATGCAGCAGGGACTCTTAACGAGCTCTTTCGTTATTCTACTGGATGAGTTCCTGCAACTATATAAGCAACATAATCCAATAGAAAAAATGGGATAAAAAGATAAAATAAGTTGAAGACACCAATAAAGGGATAGTTAACAATGGTTTATAAAAATCTAGTGCTGTTATTTAACTCCCAACCCACAGCAATCAAGAGCCGAAGCTGATGACAACACGCAATCTCCGAGTTTTTCAGCCTCCTAGCCAACACAAACTTTCAGCTAGAGGATAGTTAAAACTCAAAAAAAAAAAACAAATAGACTAAACAGAAAGGTAAAAACATTGAAAAATTGAATGCCTCAGAAGTATCTGTTTGGTTGTCATTTTGGCACTGTTTCACTCAGGGGGTTCTCCCTTATGCAGGGAACTGGATCCACAGCGCATCCATTTTGCAGACTTGGTCCTCACCGAAATTCAATTTTTCAAACTGTTTTTTTACCAGTAATAAACTTGTATAAACATTTCAAACAGATTATTAAACACAAAAAAAAAAATTTGAAAATTGGAATGCCTCAGGAGCGACTGCTGGTATCATTTAATCACACTGTTTCACACAGGGGGTTCTCCCTTATGCAGGGAACTGGATCCACAGTGCATCAACACATTGCAGAAGAAATCCTCATCGGGTACAATTTTCATTTATATTTTTACCAGTAAACTAAGAACAACAATTCGAAACACATTAGAAAATTAAACAGAAAAAGAAAAATTGAAAATTGGAGTGCCTCAGGAGCGACTGCAGGTATCATTTTATCACTGTTTCACGCAGGGGGTTCTCCCTTATGCAGGGAACTGGATCCACAGTGCATCCATACATTGCAGAAAAAAATCCTCATCGGGTCCAATTTTGAATTCACAATAAGATCTCAGAAATAGCTAAAAAATATCATGTGAGAATAAAAGCAATCGCATGTAATGATTTGAGAATAGAAGTGTAGCTCAGATAAATTATAGCTCTATCGATCACGCATAATCTGAAGCAGAACTGGCATTTTAAGCTATATTATGTTCCTCACAGCCGCCTAAAACCAATTTGCAATAATATTTGTAAGTACATAACCAAAATAAGAAATTCTCGAATTGCAGATCAGATCAAGAAATTCAACCATGATTATATCCATACTTCACTGATGAACTCAGAAGCGCGGATAAAGCATCGTCCTCATCTCCGAATCGAGAACTCAAAAAAGAAGATTAAAAACAGAATCAATGAGTGAAATCAAAATGTTGCCATCTCTTGACGCAAATCATACATGGGGGAGTTCGTGATCTGTAACACTGAATGGCGGGGTTTGAATCTAGCACAGGCATTGGGGCTTTGTTCCTCAACAGAGTTCGGACAAGCCCGGGGTTAGCACCGTGCATCGATCACAGATCAGATCACAAAAATCAGAAATAAAAAACATTCAAGAAATCATAGAAAGGATCATCTATACCGCCAAAGGATAAACGGATGGATGGATACTATTACTACTGCCTATCAATGGCGGCGGCGGCGTGGCTACGAGAGGAGGAGAGGAGATTGGGAGGAGAGGGGTGGGGGGAGAGTTTTTATAGAGAGGAGAAGATGAAACCCTAACCCTCGGAAAGAAGGGCCACGAGCCGGCGGCTTTCGGAAGGGGTATATTCTGTGATTGGATGTGGGTAAAGTAAAGCAGGCCCCAAGTTTATAGTTAGCCCAGTGAATCAGTAATATGGCCCAGAAATAATGTTCATATTTTTCTTTTCTTCAAGCAAATTAGTATTAGTATATTATAAAGATTGAAGCTCCCGATCTACAGGGAATAGACAGTGGGTCGGGCTCATCTCATACGTCCGTTTGATGTTGACAATGAATCTGAACCTTTTACCATTTGACTTTACTGTAGATCTACAGTACACATCAGAGTGCCCTTCGTTGTTGTTTCTCTAGAAGCTTCTGGCCAGCCCCCAATTCTCTCCTTCCGATCTCCATTTGCCCAACCCCAGTCACCCCATCCCCCTCTCCACTACCTCGCCACCCGCCCTTCCCTCCGCTCCCTCTCCCGCATGCTCTCCCTCCATACCGACCTCACCCTCCGCAACCCCGACGGCCACCTCCATCGCCCACCACCATTGTTGTCGTCTTTCAATCGCCCGGACCAACTAGTCTCCGCTGCTCAACTTTGAACCCGCACCCCCATCTCACCCCGGCCACCACCACCTCCCCACGGCCTGCGACACACCCACCTTAGTCTGAGGTACAGCTCTTTGCATGCAGTAGGAAAAAATTGAACAATGTAACAAAAGGAATTTGGTTTCAAGTACCTTTGTGAAGTCAACAGAAAATGTACCATCTGAGTGCAAAACAAATCCACCTTTGTCAAACAACCAGTTGAACTGCAGTGCCAGACCCTTTCTGTATTGCAATGACAAAATTAAAATTAACATTCAACAAAGTGCATTTATGAGAGATATGAAGAACATTCAAGTTCCAATTAAATTGTTAAACATTTGCTGTACCCGTGAGCTTCTTTGAGACCAAATCTTATTGAACGTAAGCAATCAGCCAAGAAAGATACATACATGGATTTCACTAAGCTTTTTGGAAGTAAGTCCTTCAAAATAGACCAACAAAACCAGGGTTGAGTAGACAAAAAAGAAAAGTATTCTCAATTACTCCTCTCTTTTAGAAGACAGAATTTTTGTTCTTGGTCATGCTAAAGTGTATAGTTTTGTACAATAACACAGTATGTTGCACATCAAAAATATTCAAATAACATGGAGTTAATTACCAGAACAAAAATAGCTTACCCGATCAATAAGGTACTTGAGTGCCCACAGGCCAACTATATCTGCTTTTGTCTCCTCTAGGGCTGAATGAAGTTCCTTAAGTTCCTGGGAAACAACAAAAGGAATACAATGGCATATCAGAAAATCAAGTACCTGATACTTTCTTTTATTCATTTTTGGTGCAGTTTTACCAGAACCAACACTTACCAGTCGAACTGTAGAAGGTTGACCATTTGGAAGGACTATAGAATGAGGACCAATGCCATGGCAGCACTCATGCCAAATTGTGTGGGTGTAGAAAGACTCGAAATCAATATATTGCTTCTGCTCTTCATTGATACATACATCAGCTATTGGCTGTAAGATATGCTTGAAACTGAAAATATAGGTAACCTTTTGTGTAAACAACAAGTTAATTGATAAAATAAAGGCTCATCACTATTTTAGTTTTACTAACTTTCTCCCTTCTTTTTTACTGTAGCTGGCATGGCATATGATCGAAGATAAGGAATATTAAAGAAAATGATAGCACATTGGCAGGCAAAAAATAAGGATCCAGATATAATGGTTGTCAATCACAGATTCACAGCTTTGAGAGACCAATAGTTCAAATATGACTCGAATTTTGCATTTAAAGATCAGAACATACATGTAGGTATGTCCAAATAATAAAATATTCATTGTGTTTGATCAAATTGACACGGTCTATCTGATGCATAGAGGCATTTTGTTGTCAAGTGTACTTCAAAAACACTAATTTGATTTAACTGAGGGATAATATTTAAAATGATATACATCGAGAATGTAAATTATAGAACTATAAAAAAAAGTTTGTTGCTGCGGAGCAGCAACTCATCATCTAGTTATATAATTAGACTCCGCAGCAACTTATCATCTAGTTATATAATTAGACTGGAATTGAGATCGTCTAAGTTAACTTAAAAATTGAGTTTGTCAGTGCAATGATTTTATAAAGAGCCTTGTAAGTTCTAAACACTGACCATCCTGACCGTCCTGACCGTCCTGATCGAGATCTGAAATCTACAGCCCAGATCTGTCCAAAGTTAAACTCAAATTTTGAGTTAACTTAGAGGATACCTACTCATAGACTGAGGGAAGGAATTTTCCGAGTGTCTGCATTTTATCTATCCACATGTCCGCGCATACATGAAATCTGTAACTCATGTATCAAATTTTGTAACTCTTAACTCAAATTTTATAATAATAACAATGTGGACATGTAGACACTAATATTATTGGGTACACTAGATATGACACCTAAGGAAGCTATTGTGAGCTTAAGCTCATGGAGCACTTCTCTTGTGAGTGTGTACCTCCAACAACATATCAAACATATTTTCTAAATTTGAATTAGTGTAGTTCAATAAATTCTTTATATTGAATTCTTATATGATATATACAAAAATTTCACTTTTAAGAATTTTTAAATATTCATTTCAGATTTTATAGAAGTGATATATAAAACTTGATTATTTCATTGATATTGTGTAGTTACTTAAAAAAATCTCAAACAAGTACTTAAATTTTCAGAAATAGAAAATTATTGTATCCAGGTATAAACAATTCATTGAACCTCATATATATTCCAAATTTTAATGTGTTTATTGAGCCACAAAAATTTTGGATAATACATTATTTTAAACAACATTTTATCAAAGAAGCTTTAAACATTTTGTTTGCTTAACATATCATCAAAATTTTGACGCGCATCTTTTGGCATTTAATTCCTGTGAACTATAGCCAAATTACATCATGTTATATTCCAATAACGAACTAAATATTCAGTCAAATTGAAAATTGAAAACCTACCTGAATTTAGATCTACACAAACAGGAATATATGGAAGTCTAAATTCATAAAATTAAAGGAACAAAAACTTCACAAAGTAGTTACTGGTACATCAATGAACTGTTTAATTATGAGGAAGAGAATTAATTCCTTAACACATAATTAATTAAGTACATCAGCATGCAGGTAGTTAAGAACTAGTTACCTTGAAGATAACTTTGTACCTGAGATGATATGTTGTTGAGTCCTGACTATAATTAAGTTAATACATGCACATATGACATGATCTATCTTATAAATTCTAATTAAGCATCATGATTTAGAAATATAAGAAAAATATGATAACAGGCATGTATATAACTAGACTAGCTAGAAGAATAAGCACTTGTGCACAATCGATCAATCGATCGATCGATAAGCGCGCGACTACTTCGAAAGGCTCGGGATTAATCTACTTGGCAGGGAACTCGACGACATGAACACCGCCGTATATCTTCGCAGCTTCCTTCGAATCAATGATCGGTTCCTTCGGATCAATGGTCGGTTCCTTCTTCACATCCGGAGCAGTGCTACTGCTGCTGCCGCTGCTGCTGCTTTCCTCGGGCTGTTTCGCCGGTGCATGTTTGTTCTTGCCAAAGCATGCGCCTAACATGTTGAAGCACATTTTGAAGGAAGTAATAATTTTTATGGAGAGGTTTTTGGGGCTTCTGTTTTTTGTGTCTGGGGATTGCTTAGCACTAATTAATTGGGTTTATTATGATGAACTCTCAGTTTTATATATAGGCGTCGGCGTCAATTTAAAGTTTTTAGTTTGAGACTTCTCAATTTACCCCCTGCGATTTTGCATATTGATATTTCCATGAAGTTAGTTTAAAACTGTACGTAGTTCTAGTTTGCAGTGCTAATAGCACATCACATAAGTTGTTAAGTTTTAGAATAGACAAGATATATAATACCAGTAAAGAGCCCACGTGTTGCTTTGGGCTGAAATTGTTATTTCTTATAATAAATTTTTTTAAGATAATACGTGATGGGCATTATATTGAGAAAAATGATATGGGCCTTAAATTTTGATGGGCTGAGACATTAACGTCAACGGGCATTAACGTAAATCAACGGTTCTGATCTATCTAAGAAAATGATCAACGGCTCAGGTTTCTTACCTGGAGAAGATAGGCGTTTCATGTTATTTTTTCTAATGCTTTTATATATAGTAAGGAAGTAAGGATATGTTTAGGAGCTACCTTACGGTGGACAGTGAAGCAAAGTGATTTGTGTTTTACTGTTTTCAAAACCTTATAAACAAAAATTCAAATGAAAAAATCCAACTTGACTAACATAATGTACATGCATGTTGAAATACGGTAGAATGCCAAATTTACAACTTCTAACTATTTTTTTAAATTTTTGAATGATGACCAAAAAATAATATAATAATGTAATGTGGATATCAAAACGTATCCATTTTTAAATTCTCAAAAAATAGCTAACTATCCTTATTCTTAATAAAAGCATATTGGATTTTTTGATATGAAAGTTCTATCTTCTCCAAGAAATAAATCTTAGCCGTTGATTGTTTAATTAGATTGATCACCACCATTGACGTACTTTAATGTCTCAACCCATTAAAACTTAAGGCCCATTACATATTATCTTAAAAATTTATTATAAGAAATAATAATTTCAGCCCAAAGCAAGGCGTAGGATCTTTACTAGTTTCTGCAAAGGGAGGTGATAATTGTCTCCCTTAAAAATCTCTCTTATCCATCTCCCAATACATTTTTAGTTAAAAATTATTTTGCAACTACAACAAATCACTTTTACCGGTTGCAATTTATATTCTCAACCGTGCAAAATACTCATACATGTACAATAGAAAAATAAAGAATAAAAAAATCTACTCAAAATTTTATGAGTGCATGAGAGAGAAAGAAAAAATATTACAAATTTAGTATAAGAGATGGATAAGGGGGAAAATTAAGAGAGATAAAGATAATTTCTCTTCTAAAAATTATGAAATTTTGTATTTTGCATGATTTTAATATGCAAATTGAATTAGTTATCTTATCATTGAAAAAATGAGATTCGAAGCCGAAGCAAGTCAACATTCTTTAAGTGGAAAAATACCAAATAGAAATCCAATTAAGAAACTTCTTGTTAGGCTTTGACTCATCAATCAAATTTTATTATTGAACTTCTTGTAAGCCAATATATATGATTTCAAGACAAACAATGGTTCATGTGCTTCACACGAACGGTTCTTGTGCTTCATAAGAATTATATTTCAATATTATCAAAATAAAAGTTCGCTACTTTATATGAATGGTCCTTGTGCTTCGTTTTTTTTTTATAATTATTTATTTGAAGAAGGTAATACTAATCTTCATTAGAAAGACTTACAATTTTTGTTCTTTTGTTTCGGACTGAGATAAAAATGAGAGTCATTCCACTTAAAAGACCTCCAATATGAATTTTAACCTGCGGCCACAACAAAATTATTTTTAATCTTGTAAAGGGTATACATTCAAATGCAACCAAATAATTTATTATTACATCTTTGTGGAAAGTTGGAAGGTGTTTATTATTTTTATTAGCTGTTGCTTTGGTACTAAACACGCTGGCTAATAGCTGTTAACACTCTTTTCCAAGGTTCTTATACATGTAGTCAAAAGGCATTAATTCCATATACTTTTCTTCTTTTCTTTTATTTTTTACCCCTAACTAATTAAAAAAGCTATGTATTTTGGAATATTACATTCCAAAGTACCTATATTTATTTCTGAAATCTGAAGGTTTTTGAGATGGTGCATTAAATTATTTTCTCAAGTATCCGAAATGCATATATTTGTTATTTATTTATTTTTTTTTGCAGCAAATAAAATTGTACGCATATAAAGTTTTTTGATGACCGATTTTTTGTTCCAAAATGCTGTTAGAAGCTCAAGTGTTTTGAATTGATAAAAGATCATACTGTTTTTTTATGGTTGACTCAAGTCAAAGGAGATGGTTGTAGCTAAGGCTGTAAACGAATCGAATCGAATCGAATTTGATCTAAATCGAACTTGAATCGAATCGAGCTAGAACTAAACTGAACTCGAGCTGAAATCGAACTGAGCTAAACCGAATTGAATCAGCTCAAACTCGAATCGAGCTCCGAGCTCCATACAAGCTCAATTATTATAATTTTATATTATTTTTCATATTATCATAGATAATTAGAGCTAAAATAATTATATTATTTTGTCCTTTTTGATAATATAAACAAATTATCTCTATTTTACTAATTTATTATAAATTACTATCAGAAAAATTATATTATATTAATTTAACAATAAAATAAGTATATATACTATTTTATTAATTAAATAATAAAATAGTTATATTATTACAAATAATTTTGACAAAATAGTTTAAAAAATGTGCAAATTACTGTATATCGAGCTATTACAAATCGAATCCGAATCGATTAAGAAAAAAAAATCGAGCTAAGCTAAATTGAGCTCGAGTTGACAAAAAATCGAATCGAGCTCGAACGAATTAGAAGCTATGAACGTTTTTGGCAGCCCTAGTCGTAGCTTTAGAATTTATGTACTTGATATATGACGGTATAATAGGTTGTGTGGGTTCTTTTTGAACTCCTCGATTCGCACGTGTCAACTGGAGAACGACTTGATTTGTATGTACGCGGGGAGAACTTTTTAAGAGAACATTTTTTTTTTTCTTTTTTGGATACATCGTATGTGATATCGATATGTCCAGCTCACTCATCACATATTAAAAGTTAGGGAAAATTGTCTATTTGCCACTCCAAAACTCTCAACTTGTCAAAATGCCACTTTAAAAATTCTCTTTGCTAAAATGCCACTTCAAAACAAGTATACTCTCTAAATTGCCACTATTACATTATAAAATATTCAAAAACAACAAATCCTTTAATAAGACAAAATTACCCTCAAATTAGATTCCTCCATTTATGAAATATTTACGCACCACCCCTGTCCCTATTTAATTGGTCAAATTTATAATGTTATTAACTTTAATTCATTACTAATCATATATATATATGCATCAGACACATGCGCCTCTTAATTTGATTACCAACTCCAAAGCTGGATACTATCTATCTTGCAAAAGTTCCTTCTTTTGAGTTCTAATTGGCACCGAAATTTAATTCACCATGGGAAATACAAGAAGGATTAACAATACAATATTATAGATTTCATGGGGACCAACATCTCTTATTTGGATTGAGTAAAGCAGCGAGAGAGAGGGGTTAAGAAGCAAAGTGGGATAACAATGGGAGCAACAATTAATGAGTGAAACTTGAGCAGCGACCCCAACAAAGAAGTTGCCACTTGCTAGTGGGGACATTGGAGGAGGGGAGGAGGATTAGAGAAAGGGCCAGACTTGATCTTGCTGGAGCCTAGAGGAGATCAAGCGTGTGAAAGATATGCATGAGATGAGGAAAACATGAGGAGGGAGAGGGGATTTCATTTGGGAGGAGAGCTGAAATGAGGATTGCAAAGAGGAGAATGGGATGGGATTGAAAAGAGAAAAAAGGTTGTACAATACAAGGGGTATAAGTGGCAATACAGAAATACAAACAAAAAAATACTGCAATCTGTAACTCTTTCCATTTAAAACGTATAAAAATACACCAAGAGTGGCAATTTGGAGGGTATACTTGTTTTGGAGTGGCATTTTAGCAAAGAAAAATTTTGGAGTGGCATTTTGACAAGTTGAGAGTTTTGGAGTGGCAAATAGACAATTTTCCCTAAAAGTTATTTCGGTTTGATTTTTTATTATATATGGAGCTTTTAATTTGCTTAAATTATTTTAATGAAATATGCGAATAATATTCATATACCCCCAGCCCAGCAAACTCAGAGAACTTTCTAGCGATGACGAAAAATAACAAATAAATTTGACAAGCAATATTTTCAATAAATTTTGAAAAAAAAAAATTAAATATATATTTTTTTAATAATTACATTCTTAAGTTTATAGATTAATTATATACCAAGTTTTAATTAATTTGGAAGTCATCTGATACTCAATCAAAAATTATTATATTTAAATAGTTGTAAAATTTATGTCCTTAATGTTGACATTTTTTATGGTACAAATGACATCATCAAAAATGATTGAAACTTGAAAAACCAATTAACCGGCTGAAGAATATGATCGTACAAAATGTCTATTTTTCAAAGGTTTTTCTCAATTTGTCAAAAATGTTGATTCTCGAAATTATTAAATATAATAGTTATTGAGGAACTTCCTGCATATGAAACGAGAGAAGTTGCCGGTCTCTAACTGAACAATGTTGTCATTACGCCTAAGGGCAGTTTGGCAAAACAAACAGACAAGGTGAATTCTTTTGATTGGAATAAATACGGACCGTTGATTTTTCTGAATCAGATGATAACAATATTCTTTAGATACAAGTAAAAAGGAATTCTTAATTTGTAAATATTGAACTACTTGATTAAAAATTAACGGCTGTCCATTAAAGAACAACTAAGCAAACAAACATAAAACACAACAATAAAAAAAAAACAATGTTATGATGGCCTTGTTCTGAATCAGAAGAGTTCAATTCCCTTCATGGGCCGAGATGACTTCAGGGCCTGGGTTGAGTCTACCTTCTCCAGGTATTTGTTTTAATGGCTTGAACTGTATTAATCTTGGGCTTGGGCTTGGGCTTGGGCCGACTATCATGAAAACCCTATCAAGATGTAATCTCTGAGAGTGAGAAGTGAGAATTAATATCCGAATAAAATTATTTTTGTGATTGTTTGGACTTCAGAGTTAGATGACTCTCTCATCCTCTTTTGTTTTTCTAATAAGAAATGGAAGCACTGAATACTGATAGACCAGATTCTTACAATTGGAAAGCAAACCTACCCACAGAGTCTTTCAATATTTATATACTCTTTGTTTTTTGTGTCTATTTGACATAGTTTGAATGCCAGACTTCAATAAAAATAACAAGATAAATTAAGAGGAATTGAGGGAGAGAGTGAAGAAAGGAAAATAAAAAAAAAAAAATTAGTTGGATGGGTACATGAAGATAATTTTGTATTCGATATCAATGAATTTAATTCGATGTTCTAAATAGCGCGCTATAGCAACGGTATAGCGTTTCCGGGCATCAAACGTGATGTTATTGGCCAACACTACGCAAGTAGCGCTATTGCCGCTATAGCAAAATAGCGGGCGCTATAGCGTATAGCGTTATAGCGTGTAAATAGCGTGTAAATAGCGTGCTATCCGTCATAGTATATATTTTATGCTCAAAATGATTTTTTTTTTTGGGGAAATAAATTAGTACTTATTATATTAAATTACATTCTTTTTATACGAAATGATATAGTTTGTAATGGCTTAGATATTTTTAAATAGAAAATGATATATTATATTAGGTAAATTCTGAATTGCAATCTAGATTTTGTACTGTTTTAATGCTAATATTATGTTCCATAAGTAATTTTGTGTTGCTTATTTGTTCTATGGAACTCATGATAATGTTACCTTAAATATAAAATTATAAATAATATTAAATATAGATTATTAATTATGAAATTATTGGATATGACTACAATAGCTTCCGCTATAGCGGCGATAACTTTTCCGAGACCTTGTCGCGATGACGCTATAATCGCGATTTAGAACCTTGATTTAATTAGCAAAAGGGGTACCAGAAATGTTGTTTAATTTCATAATTATCAGATGGTGATTGGCACATGTTTTCATTTGAAATTAAAAAACTTTGGCCATCCTTTCCAATGGAGCTGCAAGAAAAGCCCTCTATAAGTGTTGTGGTTGATGCGTTTCTTCCCATAGGATAAAATATGTTGACTGAACTCAATATGGTTCTTGGTACATTGTTGACTTGGGTCAATGGTCAGTGATTCTCATTCTATGCCGACTCTCACACACATTCACACTCACTGACTCAGAAGGAATTGACCGAATATGTGCAGCAAGAAGAACTCAGCCGACCAATTTCTACTGGTGTCCACGTATTCAGACTGTTACAAAATTTGAGTTAAGCGATTACAAAATTTGAGATAAAACTATAAATTACAAATTTTGAGTTAAGCGTTACAAAATTTGAGATAAAACTATAAATTACAAATTTTGAGTTAAGTGTTACAAAATTTGAGATAAAACTATAATTTTTGTGTATATATGTAGATATATATCCTTACTCCTAATAAAAGAAGATTGAATTTTTTGACATAAAAGTTCTATCTTTCCTAAAAAAGAAACCTCAGCTGTTGATTGTTTACTTAGATTGATCACCACCGTTGACGTACGCTAATGTCTTGACCCATTAAAATTTAAGGCTTATATCAGTTTTCCTACAAAGGATGAGCTTTCGGCCCTTTATAATAAGATATAATAATTTCAGCTCAAAGTAAAACGTGAGCTCTTTAATACAGTGGATAATTAAAATGCTGACGCTTAGAAAATTTCAAAGTCCATTACCCCCATTTCCACCTCATAAAATCTAACAGGCGACCCCACTGTCAGCGACACAAAATGCACAACTGCACTTGGCTCACAGGTTCTCCTCTCTCTATTTCACCCCCAGTTCAAACCACGGCCTATACAGGCCAAGTGCACACAGAAGGAACGATTCAAAATCTAGCTCCTTCATTGATCATTTCTTCATCCTTTTCAGTTTTTATTTTTTTTAGCGGGAATATCTGATAATTAAGAGAAATGCAAAAATTGGGAATCGATGAAGATTTTTCCCAAATTGGATCCTTCGATTCTAGAATTGTCCATAGATATGAAAAATCTAGGAAAACGGGTAGTAGCTCAATTGGTCAGGAGAGAAGTCATAGGGCTATTGCTTACCCAAAGGTCGAGGATTCGATACCCAGCTGCCCACGCAACTTTACAGCTACTACAAAGATTTAAAAAAAAAAAAGACATGAAAAATCTATGGAGGGTAGAAATTGGGGAAATAAACCAAGGAAACAAGCGAATTTGAGCAAAGAAACCAAGGGGAAGTGCTTGGCAACTAAACAATAATGGCAGCTCCAAGTTCCCGATTGATACATCGGACACCTTGACATACGGTTGGACCAAGATGCCACCTTTTTCCTTCAACAACAGCCAGGAGCAAATTCAAACGGATGTACGTGACATACTAACACGCGACATGTTTGTTCGTGGCGCGCGAAATGGACACACATGCAACTCCGTATATAGTTACAACATCCAATATCAAGTTCATGAACATTTTATTTCTCTAGTACCCAATTCGTTCGATACGTACGCCTATATATACAAGACAGAATAATACGGAAGGTAGTAAGAAATAATCTAAACTAAATCAGTAAGATCTGATACAAAGTCGTGCAAGTGATTCTGGAATAGCACATGCAGCTAGCTCATCAGTATGATACTGAATCATCAGGGAATCTGCTCGACAGCTTATAGTTAATTGTATCAAATTATATATCAATCACAGTAATACTATCTTCCTTCATTGCTGATTTAGTTGTCAACTTCCTTGGAATGTTTCTTTCGTTTTCTTTTCGGCCTTTTCCTGTCAGTTTGAAGTTGGATGGTATATATATAGAGTTCGATCGCTTCATATCTTTGTGTTCAGTGGTTAGTTAATTTGTCAGTATCTCTAATACAAAACAGAACTATGGCATCACATGAACTATATATTAACTACCCATATTCTAGCATCACATTTTTCAGTTAATTATGGTTGTGATGGAACCAATTTTTCTATTAAAAAATTGAAGGATCAGGTTCTTATCTTTCCATGAATTGACTTGTGCTCATAAGTTCATAACTGTCACAAACAAATTCACATTTCTAGTTTAAACCCGATGAAAGTGAAGGTAATTAACAGCAGTAATTATTCATTCTAACAAACTTATTCTACTTTCACAATAGTACATACCAGAATACATACATACATACATACATACATACATGTATATATGCTCACCATACACCATATATAAGTATGTATAATATATATATGCTACTTAATTAATCAGAGCGCAGTGCCCAGCATCAAAATCCAACAAAGGAATGCGCCGTTTTCGTTACAGTCGGTATATAATCATCCATCTAGCTAGCTAGAACAGCAACAAGTAAGCACTCAATAAGCAGTCTTCTGGCCATGGTAGTAGTACTAGTACTTGTTTTTTGCTTTAATAGGTTTCGGCTGTTCGACAGTCCTGATCTTAGACCCCGCCAACAAGTGCTTATTGCCGTACCGTATGGCGGCAGCCTGGTTAGCATCAATGCATGGTGCAGCGCTGTCATAACCGTTCGGTACCTGTACCGGCCGAGTGGTCGGCACTGGCACTGGCAATGGCGATGGCGATGGCGATTGCACCTTCCTCCTTCTCGGCATAAGCTCGCTGAGCAAATCAAAGGCTTCTTTGCCTACCTTACCCAAGTTGTTATTATGGTCTTTTTGGTAATTTGGGGCCATATAATTTTTGGTTTTGTGAAATTCTATATATTGGGTTTTTTTTTTTGAGGAGTTGAGTTGTGGTTGTGAAATGCCGTTACCAGTACCTGGGGTTTATATAGAGGGTTCAACAAGAACAAGGTGCTTCATGGTTGACTCAAGTCAATGAGGAATTGATTGGTTCTAGCTATAGAAAGTAAGCATTTCAGATCCTCTGCAGTGATGCAATGTGCAGTGAATCACATCAACCGTTGGATTGCTTCGAGATCAGAGCCTGCAAGAATCTTGAAAAAAATGGAACGTCCCACATCCACATGTTTCACTTGCATATTGCCTTAAGGCAGAAAATTTTTTTGTCTGACCCTAAAAAAAAAATACAAATCTTAATATTATCCTTATTTCTAAACAAATGTCACAACTATGTCTTTGACCATCGACTACGGCCACAATTTAGATTTATATTTCTTTTAGGGTCAGACAAAAAAAATTTTCTTAAGGCAAAGGTATAGGTGTGAGATTTATTTGCAAACATAGATAATATTAAGATTTGTATTTTTTATAAGGTTTCACAGAAAAAAAAATTTTCTTTTAAGGCAGAGGATAAGCACTCGGAAGTAAGTGATGCTTTAGCTGCTGGGAAGGTGGTATTGTGCAACTTTCGGTTGAGTTTGTGTAGGAAAGGTTTCTTCCCAAATTCCTCAGTTCTTGGACGTGTCAACAGGAAAGGGACTTGATATATATGCCTGGTGGTGGGCTTCATGATAGAGCAAGTTTTGGATATATCTCAATATATATCTCATGGATATAATATAAGAGGAGGGGTCCAGTGCCAAGTCTGATCCGGTGTCAATGGTACTAAGTCTGCGATTTTCATATCCAAATTTTGATTTATATGGCTCAATAAATTCTTTATATCAAAATATTATAGCATGCAAAAAATTTTTATTTTTGGAGATTTTTAAGTATTTATTTCAGATTTTTCAAAAGTTATATATGAAACATTGATTATTTTATTAATATTGTATAGTTGCTATTAGAAAATCCGAAATAAATACTTAAAAATCTCCAAAAATGAAAATTTTTTGCATGCTATAAGATTTTGATATAAAGAATTTATTGAGCCATATAAATCAAAATTTGAATATGAAAATCGCAGACTTGTCACCGTTGGCACCGGATCAAACTTGGCACCGGATCCCTCCTCATAATATAATTACTAGCCTATTTTATCAATACTAGAGCTGTAACTCGGGCTTCAACCCGAAATATAATAACAAATAAATAGTAAAGCTTATAAATTAAAAATTTTCATTTCAAAAAAATTGAACATAATTTTAAGATTTTTGATGTGAATAATAATGATGATGATGTAATAATTTATAAATAATAGTACGTAAATGTTGGACTACTTTAAGGCTTAAATTTTGTCTTAAACATATCATATCATCTTATTAAATGGGGAGAGAGAATACATATAAACCATTAGATCA
Source organism: Cyperus esculentus (assembly GCA_030179965.1). NCBI lineage: Eukaryota > Viridiplantae > Streptophyta > Magnoliopsida > Poales > Cyperaceae > Cyperus > Cyperus esculentus. The sequence continues at coordinate 37,836 of JASGLE010000030.1, forward strand.
AAGTAGATGAAAAGATTTAAACAAAATCAATGGTTAATAATATTGATGATGTGGAATAGTTGAGATGCTTGGAGAGTTACCACTCTTTCTGGTTTATAGATTATAGTGTTTTTTTTTTTTTTTTTTTGATATGTTTCTTCACCAACTAATTAATATTTTGCTTGAGCCATTTTAATCTAATTTAAGCACCGATATATTCTGCAAATTCTTAATTGCCAATTATTTATTTTAAGAAACTAGATCGATATATATGAAATTTCATACCCCTCTATTTGGTAAAATTTTTCATACTCTTGATTATATACTGAATATTTGTCTTGATATATAAGTTCTAATCGGCTATGCAAATATGGTACACCATTTAAAATTTGTTTCAACTGATCCCTCTCCACTAAAACTGCAATAACTCTCTGGAGAGAACTCCAAACGCCATGAAAGTTAAACCATTGGAAAGTAGACTTCAAGATCTTTAACATGGTATGTCATTTATAAAAAACAACCAACAGAAAACTCTAGATATTCGTAATTAAAGAGAGAATACAGAACAGCCCCTGTTTCAATTGATCCCTCTTCACTAAAACTGCAATAACTCTCTGGAGAGAACTCCAAACGCCTTGAAAATTAAACCATTGGAAAGTAGACTTCAATACCTTTAAAACGGTAGATCATTTATAAAAAACAACTAACAAAAAACTCTAGAAATTCGTAATTAAAGAGAGAATACAGAAAACTGACCCTTCTCTATTAAAACTGCAATAACTCTCTGGTGAGAAATCCAAACGCCTTGGAAGTTGAACCATTGGAAAGTAGACTTCAAGACCTTTAAAACGGTAGGTCATTTATAAAAAACAACCAACGTTTGCCTTATCAAATATCTCCATAAATCCGCAACAGAATACAGACTAAGCAGCACTTTGTAAGTGCGGCTTAGCACTGACGGTGAGCCGCACTTCTTACTCTCAGATCTAACCCTGCTAAGCCGCACTTTCAGAGTGCGATTTTTCTATTTTTGTAATTTTGAAAAAAATAGTTTTTAAAGTGGTAATTTTGATTTTTTATTTTTTTATTAAGAAAAAAAACCCAAAGAGGCGAATAAGTTTGCCCACTTTATTCAAAAAAAACAGAGAGAGAGAGATACATTGAATGATTGACTGCGGGTCAATGGTTCTTGATATATTATTGACTTGGGTCAATGGTCATTGATTCTCATTCTATGCCACTGTCACTGACTCACAAGGAATTTATTGACACTAAGGTCAAGCCTCACGTTGCTTTAGCAACATTCTGTTAATCATTTTTTTGCGTACAAAAAAATTAATAAAATATGTTATATATTTAAAAATAAGGATATACAAGGATTGATAAAATTAATAATCAAGATAGAAACTTTATGATTAATTAGTCTTAGTTTCTTCATTTTTTGTCATCATTTCGTGTTACTTTTAAAATCAGATCTTGTTAACAAAAAAATATGCTATCTTGATATTTTATACAGTAAATTATATTTAATTTGTTACAAATATAATAATTTATAATAATATGTAACATATATTTTTATGTCAATTATCGGTGAATCTAAAAATTTTTTATATTGTCAAACTTTTAATGAACTAATATAAAAGAACTTTATTGTTCACCTTTATATTTCAAAATGCTTGATCTTATAGTATGTATGAACGTAATAATTTGTGCAAAAAATTTATTGAAGTACCGAGCTATTGTATCTATTTGCAAACATTCTTGGAGTAATACTAACAAAAAAAGGAAAAAAAACATCCAAATCCAATATCAGTTCATGAACTAATACTTGATTGATATATAACAATGATAAAGAAACTATTTGTATGTAGGCTTGATTTATTTCTCTAGCTAGTACCCGATTCGTTCGATACGTCTGCCTATATATACAAAGACATAATAATAATCTATGCTACCCGGATACTCCATATACCCAAAAGAATCTGCATCGGGTGCAGGTGCGCATCTAATACGGTGCGGGTGTGTACCCGGTGCGCCACGTAGCGTATCTAAATATTTATTTGGTTTGACCGGCTGATACGGTCAAGGATTCGGCTCCGATACGTCTGGAGTACAAATCCGATACGTTTTGGGTACGTATTCACCGCATAGGATGGGAACAACGCACATGGCCGCATGAGTTTCTGCCACACATAATCCTTGGGTCGCTGGAAAGCCCTTTTAAATCATAAAGGGCCAGCGGTGGGAATCGAACTTGGGCAGCCACACTCCCATGTTCTTGCTTTGCCATTGAGATAAACTCAAGTTGTTGTACATTCACACTTTCCACTATATATATTACATACTAAATGAACTTTTGAAAACTTTTGTTTTTCACTGACGTATTTCCTTCTATTTTTTTATTATATATAATTATTTTTTGTATTAAAATTTATTATGTATTGCCGCACTTGTATCGGAAAATTTTCTAAAAATCTGTATCGCCGCACCCGCACTCATGTAACATAGATAATAATACAGAAAGCAGTAAGAAATAATCTAAACTAAATCAGTAAGATCGATCTGATACAAAGTCGTGCGAGTGATTAATTATATCAATCACAATAATACTATCTTCCTTCATTGCTGATTTAGTTGTCAACTTCCTTAGAAGGTTTCTTTCGTTTTCTTTTCGGCCTTTTACTGTGTCAGTTTGAAGTTGGATGGTAGCGATCGATCGTTTCAGTATCTCTAATACAAAACAGAACTATGGCATCATATGAACTATATTTTAATTATCCATATTCTAGCATCAAAATTTTTCAGTTAATTATGGTTGTGATGGAACCAATCTTTCTATTAAAAAATTGAAGGATCAGGTTCTTATCTTTTCATGAATTGACTTGTGCTCATATATAACTGTCATTACAGACACAACCACATAATTTCTAGTTTAAACCTGATCGATGAAAGCGAAGGTAATTAATAACAGTAATTATATATTGTAACAAACTTATTTCTACATTCACAATAGTACACAACAAGTATATAACACACATACATCCCTTATATAATCTCTAAAGAGAGGTATAATTATAATATATGCTAATTAATCAGAGCGCAGTACCGAGCATCAAAATCCAACAAAGGAACGCGCCGTTTTTGTTAATTGTTATAGCCTTTTATTATCCATCTAGCTAGCTAGAACAGCAACAAGTAAGTACTCAATAAGCAGTCTTCTGGCCATGGTAGTAGTACTGGTACTGGTACGCACTGTCCACATTTGCTCTGGCAGGTTTCGGCTGTTCGACAGTCCTGATCTGAGACCCCGCCGTGGTCAACAAGTACCCGCCGTACCGTATGGCAGCCTGGTTAGCATCGATGCATTGTGCACCGCTGTCATTACCGTTCGGTACCTGTACCAGCCGAGTGGTCGGCACTGGTACTGGCGATGGCGATGGCGATGGCGATGGCGATGGCGATTGCACCTTCCTCCTTCTCGGCATAAGCTCGCTGAGCAAATCAAAGGCTTCTTTGCCTACCTTACCCAATTTGTTATTATGGTCTTTTTGGTAATTTTGGGCCATGTAATTTTTGGTTTTGTGAAATTCTATATATTAGTTTTTTTTTTTTTTTTTTTTGAGGAGTTGAGCTATGGTTGTGAAATGCTGGTACCAATACCAGGGGTTTATATAGAGGGTTCAACAAGAACAAGGTGCTTCATGGTTGACTCAAGTCAATGAGGAATTGAAGATAGTTCTATTCTAGCTATAGAAAGTAAGCATTTTAGATGCAATGTGCACTGAATCACGTGGACCGTTGAATTGCCTCCAGATCAGAGCCTACACGAATCTTGAAACAATGGAACGTCCCACATCCACATGTTTCACTTGCATATTGCCTTAAGGCAGAAAATTTTTTTGTCTGACCCTAAAAAAAAAATACGAATCTTAATATTATCCTATTTGTATTTTTTATAAGGTCAGACAGAAAAAAAAATTTTCTTTTAAGGCAGAGGATAAGCACTCGGAAGTAAGTGATGCTGTAGCTGCTGGGAAGGTGGTATTGTTGAGATATATACAAGTGTACAACTTTCGGTTGAGTTTGTGTAGGAAAGGTTCTTCCCAAATTCCTCAGTTCTTGGACGTGTCAACAGGAAAGGGACTTGATATATATGCCTGGTGGTGGACTTCATGATAGAGCAAGGTTTGGATATATCTCATGGATATAACTAGCCTATCCATCAATATCATAGTTAAATACTTATATATCTCATGGATATAATTAACTAGCACATTTAATTTAAGCACCGATTAAATAATCAAATTCTTACCAATTATTTATTTTTTAAGAAACTAGATCGATATATATGAAATATTGAAATTTCACCCTTACATACTCTTGATTATATACTGAATATTTGGCTTGATAAATTTTCTGTTTGGCTATGCAAATATGGTACACCATTTAAAAAATAATAATAATAATTGGCTTGTGGAACATATATAATTTTGACAACTTAACTAAGTGTTCGCATATTCTTTATTTTTCATGTTTCAAATTTGTTGCTCTCTGAGTATCTACACCCTCAATTGAACATCAACTATATATGTGATCAAAATAACTCTGTTAAATTTTGTGCATATTCCAGATGCTTAATTCACAGAGAATCATTTAAAGAGCATACCTGAACACAGTACAGTTATCAAAATTACACTTTTATTTTCATGTTTCATTATTGTTGATTTATTTTGGAGGGAGGAGATTTTTTTTGCCGTTGAATCTTCAGCAACAAAAAATAAGCAATGAGAAACCCGGATGGAGGTTTTTTACAGACATTTAAATTTGAGTGACTTAACCCTGATTTTTATCTAAAAAAAAAAAAGGCCAGGATCTCAATTTAGGATTACCAATCATATGCTGAAGAAAAGGAGAAACATTATTACAGTTGAATAAAATACATGAAGTAGCGTCAACTTTTAATACACATCGTTGAAGACTGGAATCTACATCTACATATATTCGAATTCGATCTCACCTTGATATTTATTCATTTATCAAAGCTAGCTAATTAACAAGCCAGCTTATCACAGCCGCCCGATTAAAATCAAGATCCCCTAATCTAAAAGATTCAATACAGTTATCTTTGTTATACTTATCTCCATTATATTTTTTATCAAGTTGGAATTGTATATGAAATAATAGCGAATGGTTGAGTAAATCTACCGTGAACGTATCTCCAAAAATATATCAAATCACTATCAAGTTTCAATTTATATGGCCCGATATGTTCTTTATATTATTTATAATATCTTATAGTTAATGGAAACACAAATTTTCTATTTTTAATAATTTTGAGTATTTGTTTGAGATTTCTTTAAAATGATATATAAAAACATTGATAATTTTATTAATACTGAATAGTCACCTCAAAAAATCTCAAACAAGTACTTAAAAACTTTAAAAATGAAAATTTTTTGTTTCCCATAAAGTATTGATATAAAAAACTTATTAAGCCATATAAACTGAAACTTGAAAGTAATTTAATATATTTTTAATTAAAGTTACACTCACGAAATGTCTCTGTGAACTCCCGGCCGGCCTAAGCTCACAGTAAATTTACTTCTTATTGTCTTATCAATTATACAACTCTTTTTTTATTTTTTTCACTTATATATATATTTATATATTTTTTTTTCAAGTTTAACATCTAGCTAGTAGCTAGCATGATAACATATATGAAAACTTGGTCAGTACCAAAGCAACCATCTTTTTAAATTCGAATAAGGTTCATCATATGATGGAAAGGAATCCACACAATATATAATGCAATTAATTATGAGAATATATTATGTGTCATGTCAGATGAAAATGCCTGGTGATAATTGGGTGTCACGTTTTCCTATCTTATTATTTAATTTAAAGAACAAAGTGCTCCTTATATCTATCAAAATTCTGTCTAGAAATTGGATTCCTGGCCTGGTTGATTTTATAGTTAGTTAATTACATATATAGGCTCTCTTTTCCAAATAGAAGCTATACATGATATATATAAAGGTTAAAGGTACATTGTCTTTAACAAGATAAAAGAATTATACTTGTGCTATCAACCAAACTACAAGAATCAATGTAAGTTGGTTGAACTTAATCAATCAATTGGCAATAAACATAGTTATTAACCCTAATTAATTATATAGCTCTGATGTGCTGTTTACCACACAGAGCTGTTTTTTTTTTTTTTTAATCATGATTTATATATTTTCTTTCTTCTTTGGCTGTGTTAAATGGGGTGGCTTAATTTCAATTGGAACAACTCAATTACATGTTCATATATAGTAAAATGAAGAAGCAGAGTTTGCTTCGTGGTTAAAAGAAATCAAAGATCAATTAATCTCTTTTTATAATTAAATCTGTTATTAAACATGTTCCTTGTTATCAACATTGTATATGATCCAATATTTCATTTTTGATCTTCAAGCTTACACCAAGAAAATATTATACTAAGATCGTTAATATAACATAGATAATATTTACAACCAAGTATATTATACAAAAAGATCCATTAATCCTCACATCTCAAATTTGCAAACACTTTTTACTAATTACAACAAACACACAATTTTACACATGCAGTACATATACATATATACATACACACATATATAAACTACACCAAGCAGATGACAAGCCTTATCAAAAAACATATGTACATGATCTAGTAAAAGACTGCCAAAGCAAAGCAAACATACACACAACCTTATATAATAGTAGCTCCAAACTGATCAATAAGGTATGATAACACAAACACATGTTCATGCATGATCTAGCAAATGTAAGCACTGGACCAGCTACAGGTAGCATGAGTCGGGTGCTCAACTACCGTTCTCGGTCGTGCCGGATAAACGGCATACGAACACCCTCCATAGCAGTTCGCCGCTTTTTTTTTACTGTCTGTAACTTCTTTTTTCACGGAGCCACCGGCTTGCTGTGATGTTCTTGTTTTTCTTGCCTTCAGATCGCTGAGTAAGGAAAAGCTTTCTTTTCCTACTTTGCGTAATGAGTTCGACGTGTTCGATGCCATGCTAGCTAGCTAGAGAATTAGCTTGAGATGGAAGTTTGAAGGGAGATGGAGATGATCAGTCTCTTTAGAATTGCTCTACGGCTTTGGTTGCGGGTTAATTAATTGCCTATAGCTAGGTACTCCTTTTATAGAGAGGTCTCGTAGCGGTCTATCGTAGGCGCAAGCACATCAACAATATTGAGATGAATTTAATCCACATTGATCGATGAGATCGATCTGATCTGGTAAACACATGCATTTCACTTGTTCTCTTAAGATGTCGTTCAAGCAGTCTGATTTTGATACAGCGGTCAGGATTGGATGTCGATTGAGAAAGAACGGTTTTGATACAGCGGTCAGAAGTGACAACCAAAGTCCACGACTAGATCATCTGTTTAATTACTTGCATTAGACAGTAAACACTAGCTAGCATACATGTATTTATCATCATAATTGCGATAGTGACCGATGACAAGAATAAGATACCGTAGAAATTGGGGAATAAATTGAATGCCTCGTCAAGGCCCCGCACAGTATACTTTCTTCGAAAAGCGATCAAGATGATATTCTTGTATTGTTCAGTCCCACTGTTTTGGACCTCTTAAGGTGGATAAGGAAAAAGAGTCACTGAATTGCTGTCACCTGCAATATCGTCGATGTGTTTTGATATCATTTGAGACAGTGTGCAATTAATGGTGTCCTTAATTACCAGTAGGTTAATGGTACAATTATGTATAAGTATAACATGTTAAATAAATAATTGTCTATTATACATGTATGTAATCTCAAGCTACTTCACAAAAAAAAAAAAAAAAAAAAAAAAGGAATTTTGAACTAAAGCTAAATATTAACAATCATATCATATATATACAGAATTATAAATCCTGTACCTACTGACTTTTTATACAACAATGCTAAATAAGAACCTTTGTACACAGCACTCTTTGTGTAAAAGGATTTGAGGTCAAGTTTTAACCCTCTTCATTCCTCTCCGGTGACAAGACAGCCGGGCACATGTTGAAAAAAACTGGATATGGTCTGTAATCTATTCAGCCTGGTAACTGTGCGTCAATGCAAAGCACTGCTATAAGGTTCTTCAGGGGATCCTGATTCCTGAACCAGGCGACAAGATGCGAATTAAGAATTTTATTTGTAAGTTTCAAAAGTTAAAACTAAAAAAATCATGACACCAAATCATACTGACAACTCAATTTATAGGAACAAATTGAGTAATTATCCATGATTTGTGTTTATATGAGTAAAAAAATATGTATAATCAAGCTAATAGTGAATTCATAATTATGTATATGTTAATATCATTAGGTGCTTGAGTTTTCAGTCTCGCGCCTATATAGATATCGATTATTATATGATCCTTGTTGCCAAACCACTGTCACAATTCATAAAAGCAGATCGTATGTTAATTAAGTATCGATGCTCAAAATGGTGCGGTGACACGGTGTTGATCTCTGTTTCCTACAAAACCAATCTGATACCTTATCGTTCATTATTGCTACAATCCATTATACATATAGGTCATTTGCCTATTTCTTTCTTATTCGCTTTATACCATACCAGAGCATATAAATGGAATATTCAATTGATTTTTGTTTCTTTTTTCCTGCAAGCAGAGACATGGAATATGCAAGCTAGTAGGAGATGATCACTCATGATATGCTTTTGTTTTGCTCTTAATTATAACCTCTATTTTCCACAGACTGGTGCCTACCCTGAGAGATGCTCCATCAAGATGAGCACACATGCCGGCCCGGTGTAAGATAATCCGGAATATATGTTGTCTTCTACTTGGATTTGTACCTAACTACAAGAATTTCTCTTCTAAGGTTTATCGGTAACAAGTCACAACTCACAATTTGGAATAATTAAAAAAAAAAAAAATTGGCCACTCTAAAAATGCATTCAAATCGCTCGAATCAGATAAACTTGTCAAAATAATATAGTTATTATTTATTAATGGTAACATGTATATCTGTTAACTGTTGATGGCGAATTAACTAATATAACGTCGTGTAATTAACTGTTCGAATCTACTTTTTCCTCCAACTTGGACATCAGAACCTGCTATAGTTATTTTCAAAAGATGAAACTTGAAAGTTTACCATAAAGACGGTCTTCGAACCTTCTTTCCGAGAAATTACTTTAACTACTCTTTCTATTTAGCAGTAACTCGATTACTGAACTCGCTTTCGAATAAAGCAAAGCACCTTTTGGCTTTTGATCTTTTCTTACAGCATCTTACCATTGAATCTGTTGTCCAAAGCATTCGGAAAGCAAATTCAACAGATCTCCAAGTACTCTTTAGGTTTATGTTGCTATTATATTTCTACTTCATGTTTACTGACCCGAACGGAGTCCGAATATAAGTCGATCCTATTCGCGCTTAATGCTTTGTATCAGGAATATAGGGAAGTCAGAAACTATTCAAAACAAATTGACATATTTGTCAATTGAGCAAGTGACTTATAACATGACAATGATCTGCATTTATGCAAAGAAGAACATCAAGAGGTACTCACTGATAAAAGCTCTTAACAAAGTTTATATAAACTATATAGAACACAACATACACTGCATGACTAAATAGTAAATACTAATTAATATGTAACACACATCACATAATTAGTTTTAGTTTATTACAAGCAAGCAAGCAACATGGCAAACTAAAGATCTTTCGCTGTTTCGCATCCTAATTAATTTTCGTCGGTTTTGTAAACCATCCGCAGGCGGTTTTCCTCCTTGACAGTGGTTGTGAACTTGTAATAGTTGTACTGGTACTCATTCTTCGCAGGAACCGGACTGCGGTAATAGTACACGTTGTTTCTGCCAACATTGATATCATTGCACTCCTGATAATTCGTTGCCTTCTTTTTTGTCGGGTACGTCGTCGTATACAGAACCCCGCCGTACATCATAACAGCCTGATTGCTGTCGATATCCTTCGCTGCAGTGTAATGTTGTTGTTGAGTGATTCCTACAGCCGGCCTTTGCGGTTGCGGGCTGTTGCTTCCGGAAGGCAAAGGGTAATCTTGTACCCTGCCGAAGCCGAACCAGTTCCTTCTTTGAGGTGCCATTTGAAGAGAAGTTTTTGAATGTAATTGAGGATTATTTGAACTATGTAGTTTAGTTAATTTGTTTGGTTTGGTTGCTTTGATGATAGCTAACAATGGATGGGGGTTTATTTATAGGTGGTTTAATGTTGATCATGACTAGATAGTTGACTTGGGTCAATGGCTGAGTATTCAATATGATTTAGGGTTTGAAGGTTTGATTAGGGTTTAGGGTTAGGGTTTTATAAATATTGTACTTTAAATTCAATTGCAAATCAATAAGTGGAATATTCTTGAATAGTGATTGAGATGAATTTGGGTATTGTTAATTAGTGACTTTAGTGTAATTATGATATTTTTTTTCAATTTTTAATGTAGTGTCTCTGTGAAGTATATTATTATTATAAGAATCCGCCATCATCTATGATTAATCAGATGAAATATTGATGATGAAGACAACTTCATATCTTGGAATAAATGTTAAAAAACCAGAGGAATATGTTATCACTACTCTTCTCATAATTAAGAGAATAATGTAGCTGCCCCACATTGATCGGTTCAGTTGAAACTCAAAAGATGCAGTTATAATTTTTAAATCCAAGAAAGAATATTGAAATAAAATCAATTTTAAAGAAATTATAAGTTTTTTCTTCCTATTATGTGATACAATTAAATTAACTGTTAAAATTTTTCAAATATAAGTATCTCTGAGAAATACCGATTGATCCGAATTTTAATTTACACAAAAAATTATACTGTTAAAATTTTATTTGATTTTTTACGATAAAAGATGAGAATTAAATGGGCCGATCAGCTTTAAATTTCTATAAAAAAATAATAATTTGAATTTCAAACCGATGCATGCTCATGAGCTATATTATACCTTGTTTTATTTATGTATGTTTAGCGCTTTAGCTAGCTAGTTTTGAATAGAGAAACATCATGCGTCCATTGAAAAGCCGTACATATGTATATAGACATACAAATAATAACATAACAGATCCATCCAATTTTGTAACGTATATCTCAAATTTATAACCTAATTAATCCCTCAATTTGTTTGCTGACCTGAAGGCTGAATTAGTGAAGCTACAGGAGTCCAGTCAACTCCTGGTTATTTGATATATTCCACAACTTTCGGTTGGAGATGAACGTTTCACCGGATTCCTCTAAGATACCATGTATTCAATAATTGAATGGAGATAACAGGATAAGGGAGCAAGTTTTTCTGGGAAAACCACCTTTTGTGTTTTTCTAGTGACTAAGAGCAATACTTTTCGTGTGAGATATAGCAGGCTCGAAACCTGGATGGAGGTCTTTTATAGACATTTAAATTTGAGTGGTTTGACACTCATATTTAATTATCTCAAAAAAAAAAAAAGAAAAGTTTTTCGAGGGGAAAATCCTTTTAGACATGTTGGAGAGAAGATATCAAAATAGATACTATGTTTTTTTTTTTTTTATGTTTTCATTATTAATGTTATTCATATTAAATAAGTCTCTATTATTCTATTTACAGTACTAATTAATGGCACTATATATTGTGCTTCTTGTTCTGTTATTCTGTATAAATTATCAGGAATAATAAGATAAATAAAAATTTGATATCTATTTGATATTAAGTTTGATACCTGTGTATCAGCTCCATCTCCTTACATCAGCACCATCTCCCTACCCTGATAATTAAGTACATCTTAAACAACTGATCAATGATTTAATTATGTTTTTTTTATGTAATGTTTGCAGTTATACATGCACTGCTTATACAAAAAAAAAATGATATATATATATATTTAATATAATTTAATTCCTTTGATTATAACAATAATTATCTTCGTCTTTTTTTTTTTTTTTTTTGAAGAAAGTGGAATACTCCACCAGTTTCATTGAAACTTTTTATTTGTGCCCATGAAGAATTGAACACATGACCTCTTGAAAGTCATCATAGTTAGCTACCACTTGAGCTACTAGCCATTTGCAATTATCTTCGTCTTTATTTCAGAGAAAAATAAAATCTTTTGCACATGGACGATGCAGTGGATGCACCCAGATAACCGGAAAAGAGTTTCTGCCTTTCTGGGCATTCATACAAATAACCAAGTTCTTTTTCGGTTGGTCTTCCACTCCAGCTAGACAAATCATTATCCATAAATAATAATAAGAAGATAATAAAGAGCAGATATTGATGGAGATTTAGTAAAATATCCACACCAAGCAGAATTTGAGAATCATCTTTTAATTTACAAACAAAAAAAATTACATTTATAGATTTAGATATCAGATAATTAAAAAGTTCTATAAAAAAATTGACCAGTTATATCTCAGAAAGAAAAAAAAAATTAGTTCCATGGAGAATCAATCTAACCAAATGCCCAAAAGATAATCGCATATTCTTCCTTTTGGGACCCAAATAGAAATAGGTAATGGGTTCTCAATAATTTGATATGGATTCATTTCACTTGACATAAAGCCAAACAAAAGCTATATATATATTCCCCTATTTTATTTATTATTATTATTTTTTTTTGCAATCGAAGCAAATTTATTTCAATTCTCCTGATTTGTGGAATTAATTGCCTGTATTCGAGATATTATGTGATGAAAGAATCACACATGGTAATTATTTCAAAATCATTTTTCTTCGAAATAATGTTATTCAAAGTACTTATTTATATTATACTAGTATAGTATAGTGCCCACGCGTTGCAGTGGGGTATCAATATTTTTCATTTATATCTATTTAAATTATTGAATTATATCACAATGACATAATGAAGAACTTAAATTACTTAAATATTAATTAGTTCATCAAGATATAGAGAACAATAATAAAAAGCATCTCATACTTGTTTTCAAGTCTTCAAGATATAGAGAACAACAACAGTACAACATATCTAGCAATTTCAAATCCATGATAAAATGATAGTACAATTTAGTAGCTTAATGGTAATAGTATGGCTTTTGTCATGAACTGAGTTGTACCTAACAAATACAGGACGACTCTAATAACCAGTCGTATTACAGTCACTTTATAATATCAACACATATTCAGGTCCACGAAAGTTCACCGGTTGTTGACATTAAGGAACACACATGTACAATTACAAACAAAAAATAAACAAATAGGCTAAAATGCCAAAATATAAATCCAAGATAACAACTGTGAATAGATGAGTTATCCATACTTCCAAAGTAAAAATTTTAAAATAGATAAGATGCAGCTAGCTATTTGAGGAACTACTTGCCAAATCAGAGAGAGTGGGGTTTTTAACAATATTCCCAAGATGTTCTCCATGTGCTATTCCAATCAGCATAACCCCTCTCTCGGCAATCGACCAGCACGCAACAACCTCTTCCTTGAGTGCCAATCAACACGCTGAAATCTGCTACAATCCAAATTGGATCGGAGGAGCCTCCAATCCCACTTTGAACGGTTGAGATTATTTCAAAAAATCTCCCCTAAAATCCACAATCGTCGGGTCAGAATTGTTGGTTCCTCCAATCCGATTTGGATCGTAGCAGATACGGACTCGCCAATCGACCAGCACAGCTTTACCTCATTATACTGTTGTAACGGTACCATAGTAAGTATTACTACTGGTAACTGACCCCATTTGAACAGTCATGTATAGCGAGTGCACCCCTTTTAACGTACAGACTGGTAAATTCACAGACCCGCTTGTTGGCTCTGTAATGCAAGAAATCATACTATAAATTATAAATTGCAAAGGCCCATTGAAAAAGTGTCAGCAACACATTGCACAATAAGTAAAACCATAATTTGTTATGAAGAAAAAATAAACCAAATTAATTATAAATCACATTAGTTTGTAGAAATGGAATGTCAAAGTCAGGGTTAAGACAATAAAAGAACCAACAAAAATTGAAATAAATAACTAACTTCAGAAAAATCAAGTATATACTTGAACTGTTGAACACCAACAAAAGTTCAACTGTATGATTGAGTTGTTAGCCATTAATGATTCCTAATTTAATTAAACAAAAAGGCATTTTTGATAATTTTGGTTGCCAAGTAATAAATTACCTATAGGGAGTCCATGAATACCCCCAGAATAAAACCTAAGTCCTGTTCGCATCGATATTGGCATCGAACCATCGGGCCTATATTATCAGTGCCCTCCTGGGGGCTTCTTCTGAGCTCAATCGAGGGTGCACCTTGTTACCTTTATGATAATAGCTCAACCTAAAAATAAATAAATGCAAGTTAATAACCAGCCATTATGCATATAATCAGAGAACAAGTTCCATGTAACTCATACCCTTAGAAGTCTTTTCATGAGTCCACCAGTGGCCAGATTTGAAGACAATTATGTTTGCATCACTATAATTCTCCGACGAATTATCAACCTTATCAAGCCTAATTATCTCCTGTTTGCTCCCCATGGAGCACTCTCTCCCAAAGTTGCACCAGCAAGGCGATATGAAGAACTCAATTGAGGAATTATAATCCTGCACAGCACAAAGCAAAAGACCAAAGTAAATACTCCAAAACTGTAATACAAGATGAAGTTTGATTAACAATGAGCTTTCTAGTGTTCCTTAGTTATCATCAGTAGAATTTACAGCACAGTTATATATATGACAAACCCGTATGTTCCTTCAAGTAGAGAACTAAATCAAGCATAACAAAAACACAAATATTGTTTACTGGTAAACAAACCTATATGTTCCTTCACCAATCTGCATAGCTTCTGGAAGCAATCGTTGCTTCGAGATCCCCATGGTGGGACTCCTGATCCTATATTTACATTCATTTTACGAAAAAAGAATAGAAAACTTAAATCTCATTTAATAGTTTAAAAATGCATGGAAAGATACAAATTTTAACCTCTTAAAGGATCTTGGGTCCCAACAAAGATGTGCTCTGAATACTTACCAAGTACTGAATGGATGCATAGTTGGTGCCACACACCCTTTTCATGTTCAAACCTGAAGCAATTTATATTTTCATGGTAGCAACCAATACTAAACTTTCACATCATTCTCTTAACAGGGGAAACCACAATTTATTAATAATCGAGGTCACCAGTACCCTTTATATAATCAGGAAACATTTTACTTTTTTTTTTGTTAAAATACTTGTTGGTTTCCATTCACACACATCAAAATAAATGATAATCAAATTTAGACCCAGCGTAACCATTAACTTTTCGAGATACCATGCAATTGCATCCAACTAAGCATTTACAATTACAATCACAAGTTTCCCTATCTAAACCGTAAGAGTCACTTGAACCTGAGAATCCACTGAACTGGCCACAAATCTCCTCTTGTTCTATGCCAGTAACTCAAAAATAACCAATATGGCCCAGAAAAAAAAAAAGAAATCAGACTCTCAAAGAAATTGCAGCCATCATTACCTCTCTAACATTGTCACTGGGCGGCGCTTGGCTGGACGCCAGGCGGTTGCAGCGGGTGGCGCTTGGGAGGACGCCAGGCGGTTGCGGAGGGTAGCGCTCGGAAGGATGCCAGGCAGGAGTTCGTCTCAAGGCGTGCGACGCTCGGGGCTGAGGTGAGTAAATGCCGGGGAAGCCGAGGAGACGATGAGGGGAGAGTGGTGGTGCTGGAGGAGGTGGGTGAGCTTGAGGGCGAGGGGCTCGGGGTGGAGAGGGCCTCGGCGGCGCCGCGCTCGTCGTTGGAGGAGGACATGAGGGCCGAGTGAATGTGTGGGGAGTGAGCGATAAGGGTTTGGAGCGAGTGAATGTGTGTGAGGTCGGGCTGGGAGACCGTGCAGTCGGGTGAGTTCATGCGGAACGCGTTTAACAAAGGCTGGCTGGGTCCAAACTCAATTTGAACATATAGCCATTTGTTCTCCAAATGAACTCCTCCTTTTATTATTAGTAAGGATTCTAGTTTTAAGTATTTGTTTTGGCTTTTCAAAATGACTTTAAAATATTAATAAAATAGTGCCCGTTTGTATATGGATTTTAAAAAAACTTGAAACAAATACTTACAAACTTAAAAATGGAAAATTTTTATATCCCTAGTAATTTTATATGGTGAATGTGATGGGAACCATAAATTAACATTTCGGACTAGGCAAAGTATAATTTAGACCGTTAGCATTTCGGAGCGAAATGCAAACATTTTCACAATGGTTCTACTCATCCATATATATATAATTTATTGCACAAATCTACTATTCATGAACATATATGTACACTATCTATATAAAGACCTATATATTTTCACTGTGCTAATATCAACATCTTAATTCTAATCTTACCTTTAACACCCCAAAAAAAGGAGAACAATAATCTCCATCTGTCAACTTTGTGATTGACATTAATTTGCCTTTTCTTTTCTTTTGCCCCACTTTATACCACCAAAGAATTTAAATGGAACATTCAAGTGAATTTTGTTTTTCTCCCTATAAGCAGAGAGGTAGCTAACTAATACTCAAGCTAGCATATGGCTCTGTAAAACATTAATTATTTTATTAATATTGTAGTTGTTATTAAAAAATTTGAAATAAATACTTCAAAATCTCTGAAAATGAATTTTTTTTTTTTTACATGCTATAAGATTTTGATATAAAGCATTTATTGAACCATATAAATCAAATTTGAATATGATTTAATATATTTTTTATGTTAAGCTCATAAAAAATCTCTGTGAGCTCAAGAACATCGTAGTTTTACCTTATTGATGATATGTTTTGGCAATGTAATCTCTCTTTCTCGACAAACTCATGATGCCTACAACATGAGATGCTTCAAAAAGACGCAAACGTGTGCAAAATAATTAAGATACCCTGGAATATGTCTTTTTACATGGATTTGTACCAAAGAAATGACTCTTTCTCTGAAGTTTAGGCTGGTCACACTTAGGTGGAAAGGGAGCACATGATTTACTAAATACCACGACAAATATTTTGTTCGAAATAATTTCTTGATTTTCATTGAGTGCTTAAATAAATTAAAAACTTAGAATTTTATAAAATAAATTTAAAAATTTGCAAGGTTGGAATAATAAAATTAAAATCTAATAAATTCTAGGCAACTTTGTGTCAACCGATCGAAGAACAACGAACACCAGATTAATACCCTGTTCAAAATGACTGCAGGAGGAGAATTCAATGGAGTTCAAAAGAGTTGAATGAAGTAGAGTTCAATGGAATAGAAATGGAAATCAATTCTTGTGATAAAAATGAAAGTTTGGTGGGATAGAATTCAATCTAATGAATTTGTAAAATATACAAATTTCTAGTTCAATTTACAGTTAATGCCATTGAAATCCTAGCAAAGCTCCACCCAATATAGCACAAATACTTCATGATACTCAAAGAGAAAAGGGGAGAGAAGTATGACGATGAGGGGAGAAGAGAACTAATAAACCCCAGTCGGAAGTGCTCCGCATCAGAAACAAGTTCTCCGAGCCACCTTGCCTGAAGAGGAAGACAAGGGCAAAAGAGACAAATCACTGACGAGGAACGAAATCACGCCAAATACCTTCGTTTTTCTCACGACTTTTCTGCTGGATTTGGCCGCTCTGAAATCTCGTCGAATCAATTCTATTTCCCTTCGCTCAACCATTTTGAACACGGAACTTTTGCTATCGCGAATTCTCTTTCGCGTTTGTGACGCTGTGATTTCATTTTAAACAAGGTATAAGTTAAAAGCACGAACATTAAAGCAAAAGCGCGAATATTGATAAATAGAATAATTTGGACCCTGTTCCAAGTGCTGAATAAAGTCCAGTTTGTCGGGCCCAAAAAAGAAACTGGCTAGGCCCAAGTAAGAATAAGTTAATTATTTCATGATTTTCATTAAAATTAATTCTAAACGCAATTCTCCGACTCCAAAAATCACAAAAATGATTTCAAAATTCATCTTAAGAATTGTAAGATTTTTCTGTGAAATCTTCAAACTTAAAAATTTCATGTCTAGATTTGAAATACAAATTTAAAAAGGGAAAAAAATATAGATTTTCAAAATAAAAGTCCTAAATATCTCCCTATTTTATTTGGTAAAAAAGAAAAAAGAAGAAAAAAAAAGCATATGTATTTGACCACCAGAAATCTAAACTCCTCCATTTCCTGTTCCATTGAGTCTAAGAACAATAAAAGGTAAGAACCAGTCTTTCGTATAGGGCTAAGGGTAACGTTCTCCGTGTGAAAGGTAGCGGGATCGAAATCTGGATAGGAGGTCTCTATAGATATTTAAATTTGAGTTACTTGACCCTCATCTCTATTTAAAAAATTAAAAGGTAAGAATAGAGATTGATCAAGATGTCAAAAAATATCTCCAGGCAAACAGAATGCAAGAATCGATCTTAAGCAGAACAAATACCAAATGCTAAATGTTGGGGTTAATTAAACATGGCCCAAATAAAAGTCCGATATTCTTCCTTTTTGGACCCTAACATGTTAGGTAATGGGTTCTTATCAATCAATTGGATAAAGTCATAAAAGTGGTTTCATTTAGAGACCTAAGATACGCAAGTCCATGGGCGGAGGGAGGGGGGACATGGGGTGCTAAGACTCTCCATCATTTGACAAATCATATAGTGAGACATTAATTTGCAACTCGGGATCGTCTGCCGCACTGCCAAATCTGCAGCGCAGATCTGACAGTGCGGTAGACCTCGGGATTCGTGAAAAGCACTGAGTCCGGATCCCGAGGTCTAGCGCACCGTCGAATCTGCGCTGCAGTTCTGGCAGCGCACCAGCAGATCCGGACTCTTAATTTGCAGTGCAATTTAGTTCAAAATTTTTTTTGGACCCCCCATGAAAATCTCGTTTGCCCCCCTGATGGATTTATGATACATTCTGTACAAGATTCTTGTGGATTTTAAGTATTGAAAATTATTTATATTGTTTTGAGTATAGGTAACCCATTTAATTATCCATCAAATAGTTAAAGCATTATATTTTTGTAATGAAAATGTTATAGATATATAAAAAATGATGCTAAAATCGATAATGACTGTATCAATATATATATATATACATTAAATCAGTAAATTATTCAAATCAATGACTTTACTGTCCTAATAATTTTTATATTGTATATATTATATGAATAACTTAAAAAACTAAATAAATTAATTTGAATATCAACTTGTTTAATATGAATATTAATATAATTAGTATCAATTTTATTTTTAATCTAATTATTCTGTTAAAAGAGTTTGACAGATGTTCGAAGCTCGACTGTCGGACTTTTATCTCCAGCCCCCCTATGCCAGATCTCTTGCTCCGCCCCTGAGCAACACAACACATAACTCTTTGATTCACCGGATTCATCATCATCTTGGAATGAGACTTCAAACGTATCTAAATGTTGCAACAAGTTGATTAGAAAAGAAAAACATGTATAGTCCACCCTATAAAGTAGATCATTCATCAATCATTTGTCTATCTCTCACAGTCTAGGATATCTATGGTGCGCCAACATGCTTGTCACAGTTAAAATCAGTGTATTTGTTTATTAAAAATGATATCTATATAAATAAAAAAAGATATATAAATGCTCATTGAAAAATAATATTTGTTAATTGAAATTACAATAGATAGGTGTACAACGATAAAAGGTGGACTCTACCTACTATTTATCAGGAAATCTGTGGGGCTGAAAAAGTATGTTATGGCATTTTATTAGTAGAAGTAGCTTTGAACTTTTGTTTTTTTTTAGAAAATTGACAGCGGCTGCAAACATAAAATAGCTTTGAACTTGATTGTAAGGTTTTCTAGAATGGACCCATATATTTGAAGAGGAGGGATCCATTGACAATGCTTAATTTGACAATCTTGACATTGGGAGTTTTAAAAAATTTATAAAAATTCACAAAAACTCTTAAAAATGAAAAATAGTTTATAAATGTATTATCTAACTTATAGATTGATAGTGTTTCAAATTTCAATCAATTTGAATATCGTTTGATGCCTTATCAAAATTTTGTGTATTTTTTTAACGGTTGTAATTTAACGAATTATTAAAGAGCTATCAAATATCGCTCAAATTAAATATAATCGGAAACATAATCAATCTATAAGTTAAATAATACTTCCGTAAGCTTTTTTCTATTTTAAAGATTTTTTATGAATTTTTATAAAATTTTGAAAGATATGATTGTCAATATTATCAAAAAACCCATTGTCAATAGATCCCTCCTCATATTTGAATGAGTTTGTATCCTCTAAGGGTCCGTTCGATACACTAGTTTTGGATAACTACTATACTTTTTAGATCCTGGTTTGCGACATTTCAAACAGAGAAAGCCATGACTTTGAAAAATCCAGTCGGACCTAATTTTTTGAAAACCTGGTTTTCTCCTTATTTTTGCTACCTTTTGTCTTGAATTTTTTGTGCCACAACATGGTTTTTTATGGTCTCTATTTTGTCCACCGGATGCATGAAAGCCTAATAAAGTTACAGCTGTGGCTTCCTAGACCAAAACCAAAGTATCGAACAAGCCATAAGTTAACTCAATTTTTTAGTTTAACTCTGGATTGATCTAGACTGTAGGTTTCGGATCTCGATCAGGACGGTCAGTGTTTATAATTTATAGAGCCCTTTATAAAATTACTGTAAGGACAAACTCAATTTTTGAGTTAACTTAGAGGATCTCAATTTATGGGGAGAAGGCCATACACAATTGTCAAATATGAATATATCATATATGATGACAGAGACACATCAAACACCTCAAAAATATTAACAAATATTTAAACTTATCCTTTTAGCTAGAAGGGTCACTGTGGTTCCCTGTCCCCGTTCCATGTGTCACTCACTCACTCACTCCTCCGTGCTAACTTTTACCAGGGAAAACGACGTGTTGTTTGAGGTTCTGTTTGTTTATTTATGGGGGATGGATCTAGTTCCATCCTTCTAGAGGACACTGCCCAAATTAAATTTTCTAGGGACTTTTAAAAAAGAAACCGTTTTATTTTACTTTCTTGATGAATATGAACAGCTAGACATGATTGGAAGACTTATTGTGGCAATGCTATTTATCAAGTGAGGATTTATTTTACATGTTCTAATCATTTTTGCTTGACTTAACTAAGTATAAAGAAGTTTTCATCTAATAGGTGAAAACAAATTATATTGTGGTAAATTTTCATAGTTTATATACATACTTTTTGTGATTTATTATTGGTTTTTTCTTATTGTCTTGGTTGAAAAAAAAAATAGATAAGTGAAATGATCTCATTTCTGTAGCACAAAAACTTGAAGTTACAAAGAATTAATGAACTTAATGAATGAATGAAATAAAGAATTGCATTTAAATGTCCTGAAGATTTTTTTTTTATTTAAGAAAGGTGGAAAATGTCCTTAAGATTTATTTATCTAAAAACTGATTTGGGAAAGGATTTCAACCCCATTGCCCCAGAAATGACAAGTATAAAAAATTAGGACGTTACTTATATATTCACGCCTAAATAATTTTATCGGTTACATATAAATCTCATAATTATAATTGTCAGATTTTTACGAGAGTACTGAAGTAAAATTAAAAAAATTAAAAACCAAACAGAAACATGGAATTTAATATATAACTTGTCAAAACAAAAACTGAGTTCTCTCCAACCAAGTGTTGCACCATGTCAGAAACATCAAAAGAAGTCGAGAGCAACTTGAGTTATTTCACTTATTTGGTGTTTCATGTTTGGTCCCAAATTAGAATTAGAAAATCACAAAAAAATTGACAGTGTGACACTCATCATGTCGGTCCTACTTCATCAAAACACGTGTCACCTCATCGTACTACTTTAGTCATATAAATATTAAAATATATATTTCAGTTTGCACATACACATTTTCATCAAAAAAAAAAAGATCAAATTTTTGCACATATATCCAGTGGCCAGTGCAAACATTAATCAATAAATTATAAAGTACAAGTCTTGACTCTTGACTTGCAGGTTACAACCACTGGACCACCTCTCTGCAACTCGGTCCCACACTCAGTGACACATTCTGAAACATGGGTCCCACAAGTCAGTGACTCATTTTCCGTACTGTACACAGGCCAAGAAGTAAGAGCAAATCTTTCTAGTTTCTACTCAGTACTTAGTTTCCTTCCTCTTGCACCTTCTCACAAACACAACCAAAGCAACCATCTTTCTGATTGATCATACCAAATTGAGGCTGCTGATAGCTAGCCATGGCGACGCCGAGGCTGGAGAGGCTGAGGAGCATGAGGGACAGAGTGGAGGACACTTTACATGAGCACAGGAACTATCTGGTGGCTCTGCTGTCCAAGTATGTGGCCCAGGGGAAGGGAATTCTGCAGCAGCACCATCTGCTCGACGCCTTCGAGGCCATCGAGGACGACGCCCGCAGCCGCCTCTCCGAAGGGCTTTTCTTGGAGGTCCTTAAATCCTCCCAGGTATTGTTTGTGTATGTATGTATAAAGTATAAACAAGTGTGTGTAGAGTGTGTTTGTGTCCAATTTTGTTTGATTGGTTGTGCAACTGTTTTGATTTTGTTAGAAAATTTATGTTAGAAAGCATAAAATTCGGAGAAGATTTTTAAAAAAAAATTGGAATTCAGGGTTATTTGAGGAATTTAGGATTTAATGGTGATTGTAAAATTGTAAAAATATTTATTAATTTGAGACACTTGTAGACTTTCTTGAGGCATGTCGTACCAGTGTACCAGTATACCAGTATATCAGCTTTTATATTATGTGAATTTCTTTATATATATATATATATATTTTTGTAGGAAGCTATTGTTCTGCCACCATTTGTAGCCATAGCCGTGCGGCCAAGGCCGGGTGTATGGGAGTATGTTCGTGTCAATGTATACGAACTGAGTGTGGAACAGTTGACTATCTCTGAGTACCTGAGATTCAAGGAAGAACTTGTGGATGGATAGTAAGTGTGTTAAATTAAAAAGCAATTTTAATTGATATAATTGTTGAAAATGGAGTTGTCATGTTGTAGTGTTTTCAGTAATTGGATTGCATTTGTTTAGATCTTGGATCAAACAGTGCGATACAATATTCAATCACAAAATCGTATATAAAACAAAGATTCTATCTTGATCTTAATTTTTAGTCCAGGCATGACCCTTATCATACTTGATTCTGACATTTTTACATGACAGCCCCCACGATTCGCATATTCTTGAGCTTGATTTCGAGCCATTCAATGCTAATTTCCCGAAGCCGAACCGCTCTTCTTCAATTGGAAATGGGGTGCAGTTCTTAAACAGGCATCTCTCTTCAATTATGTTCCGCAATAGGGACTGCTTGGAGCCGTTGCTCGATTTTCTTCGGGCTCACAAGCATAAGGGCCATGTAAGTGCTTTAGATTTATGTATTTATTCAATGCTTATAATACAAGAAGCTCAATATCAGACTTAAATTTATGTATTTTTTGAAAGTACTGAATGTCTGAAATTATAGGCCGGTTACAAGTGTTTCTAATAATTATATGACCCAAACATTATGATACCGTAGAGGGATCCCCAATTGTGGACAATTTACATTGAATTTCTATTAAGCCTCACATAATTATTATCAATTTGGTACCAATTTCACAATTGGGTCAATTCTCTATATGATCTTGCACTAATCTAACACACGTGTGGCAACGATGCCTCTACAAAGAGTACTTAATGGTAAACTGAATTTTTAAATATACTAGAGTGAGTGTGGTTACTTGTTGTCTTGCCCTTGAGCAGGTGATGATGCTAAATGATAGAGTACAGAGTTTATCGAGGCTTCAGTCTGTTCTGTCGAAGGCTGAAGATTACCTATTGAAGCTTCCGGCAGATACTCCCTACTCTCAATTTGCTTACCAGTAATGATTAATTTGAACTTTTAACTACCATTGGATCGGCTTACACCACCACCAATCATGGAATTTTATTACAGTAAATAGTATTTAAGAATTGGTTTATTTGTGAAAATAAATCATAATAGAATCTATATTATTTGTGGAAATAAATCATTTGCAAGGACTCTTGTGCAAAAGTGCATTATCTGTATCAGTATTTTCTGCTTGCAGTATCTGTCGGACCCAATAAACATCAAATTTACCAGAACGTCGTGCATTATTAAGTCCGTAATTGAAAAATCTTTAATTTGAGTTTCCAAAAATTTAGATTTCAAGAAATGGGCTTGGAGAAGGGATGGGGAGACACAGCGGAGCGGGTCCTGGAGATGATTCATCTCTTATTGGACATCCTTCAGGCGCCAGACCCATCTACACTAGAAACGTTTCTCGGGAGGATTCCAATGGTGTTTAATGTTGTCATTTTTTCTGTTCATGGGTATTTTGGCCAGGCTAATGTTCTTGGCTTGCCAGACACCGGTGGCCAGGTACCCTACTGAGAAACTATATTGTTTACTGCATTGCAAATTATTTAAATTTCAACAGATATTTACTTGATGATAATGTTGATAAAATTGAAAATTTAAAACTTAAATACAAATGGAGAAATATATTATAAGAATGAAAAGACATACACATTACTTTGATTTATTAATTTATTTTGTTATATATGAATGCGATTAATAGTTTTAATTGTGGCATGCAGATTGTATATATTTTGGATCAAGTTCGAGCACTAGAGAACGAGATGGTATTGAGGATGCAGAAACAAGGGCTTGATGTTGACCCTAAGATTCTTATTGTGAGTTTGTTTTTATACTTTTTTATCAATATGCTACCGTTATTTAAATAAGAACTTTTTGACGTTTGTTTTCAGTAATTTGATTTAGTTAGTCAGGTTATCTCGATGGTTGTTTGAGTTGTTATTGTATGTTCTGTGCTGATTGTCTTTTTAATTGTTTGAAGGTGACTCGACTGATACCGGATGCTAAAGGGACAACTGTCAACCAAAGGCTGGAGAGGGTTAGCGGGACCCAGAACGCATTCATATTGCGAGTCCCATTTAGAAATGAGAAGGGTATTTTACGCAAATGGATTTCGCGGTTCGATGTCTGGCCTTACTTGGAGCGGTTTACCGAGGTATCGAACATATATTAGAACTGGATGGTATTTTTTGCACAATTTTGTAACCAATGCTTCACTTTCTAATTGTGAAATTACAGCAAGCGATGGTTCAGTTGCTCTATGAATTTTAGTGAGAAATAAAGAACGATTTTATCACATGTTATATTGTGTTGAAACAAATTATGTGAACTGACATAATCACACCTTAACTTGTGTCTAGGATGCAATAAGCGAGATTGTAGCGGAACTACAGGGCAACCCTGATTTTATTATTGGAAACTACAGCGATGGCAATCTCGTTGCCTCTTTACTGGCATACAAGCTCGGGATAACCCAGGCATGATCTGAAACTTTTTCAATGAAAAGAATCAATCATTATTAAATCTGTCCTAACATTTTTTTTAAATTTGTGTAGTGCAACATAGCTCATGCATTAGAGAAAACAAAGTACCCCGATTCAGATATTTACTGGAAGAACTTTGAGGAGAAGTATCACTTCTCATGCCAGTTCACTGCTGATTTAATTGCTATGAATAATGCCGATTTTATCATCACCAGCACCTATCAAGAGATCGCCGGAAGGTTCTGTAGTGCTTGCTTTTTTTATTTAGAAATATAATTGCTTTCTTAATCCTAAACACAAATAAACCATCTGTTCAGCAGGCAGGATTGTACCTCTGAGTGAATTCTGTTCTTTTTGAACTATTCTTAAAAAAAGTAGAAAAAAATAAAATCGATGGTGTAAGTTCTGTACTAGTGGCGTCTGTAGGAGTTTTTTTTTCTGACAAATTAATTGTAGTACTCATAAAGTTTGTGGGATATTCCTTTTTTTTATCTTAATTATGGTTTTATGGTATGTCCTTTATCTTAACTATGGTTTTGTTATATTCCTCAGTAAAAACACGGTTGGCCAGTATGAGAGCCACACTGCTTTCACTATGCCGGGTCTGTATCGTGTGGTCCATGGAATCGATGTTTTCGACCCTAAGTTTAACATAGTCTCTCCAGGGGCAGATATGTCAATATACTTCCCCTACACAGAGAAAGAGAAGAGGCTCACCTCACTTCATGGATCAATTGAGAATCTCCTGTTTAGGAACGATCAAAATGATGAGCACCTGTGAGTAATTTAGTTCCCTTTATAATTGTTTTTGTACGCTTTAGTATATTACATTATGGTATTTATTTGGAACAACGCTAAAAGTAGAATTATAATAAGCTGATCTTTGTAACAGTGGCTGGCTAGACGACCGCTCCAAGCCAATCATATTCTCGATGGCACGGCTTGACCGGGTCAAGAACATTACGGGTCTGGTGGAGATGTTTGGGAAATGTGCCCGGTTAAGAGAGCTGGCTAACTTGGTTGTGGTAGCTGGTTACAATGATGTGAAGAGATCCAACGACAGGGAAGAAATTCAGGAGATCGAAAAGATGCACGAGCTGATAAAAACCCACAACTTATTTGGGCAGTTTAGGTGGATCTCGGCCCAGACAAACCGGGCCCGAAATGGTGAATTATACCGCTACATTGCCGATACACATGGTGTTTTTGTTCAGGTATAGATAGTTCTTAGCTCATCTTTATGTGGATATCAACTCAAACATCAAAATGTTATGTTTTGGAGTTGAGTTAACATAATCTGCATATCTACAATATAGAAATAGTTTAAGGAGTAAGAAAATTAAATCTTGTCTGTTTATTACCTCAGCCGGCATTCTATGAAGCGTTTGGTTTGACTGTAGTGGAGGCCATGACATGCGGTCTCCCGACCTTTGCCACATTGCATGGAGGTCCCGCTGAGATAATAGAGCATGGCGTGTCGGGCTTCCACATAGACCCATACCACCCTGACCAGGCAGCTTCTGTACTGGTCGACTTCTTCGAGAAAAGTAAGGACCAAGCTTATTGGAAGAAGATTTCTGAAGGTGGCCTCCGTCGGATTTATGAAAGGTTATATTTCTAGACATTCTGTCACATAATTTTTCCATGATACCAATTTACCGATTACCAATTACAACTGAGAAATTATTGTGCATCTGAAAAATGAGAAATTCTTTCCCGCTGCACTTACTTTTTCTGTGAGTGTCGAACAAATGAAACAATCAATTTACAAATTGTTTGTTAACAATATATAGGTACACATGGAAGATATACTCAGAGAGGCTGATGACATTGGCCGGAGTGTATAGCTTCTGGAAGTACGTGTCCAAGCTTGAAAGGCGCGAGACCCGCCGCTACCTCGAGATGTTTTACATTCTGAAGTTCCGTGATCTGGTACGCACAATTCTGTGGTAACAGTACGGTGTCCATTTTAATTTCGCATCCAATTAGTGAATTCCAAACTAGCATATCTCATTGCCAACACAAAGGATACTTAAAACAGACCGCACGCCCCAATCGAAACTTCAAAAAGAATATTAGTTACTTTTCGGGTTGCATTCTTTGTATCAGTATTGTTCTGAAGCACTGTAATCTAACTCTTATAATGTCTTTTTTGTTCCAGGCAAAATCTGTCCCGCTCGCAATCGATGACGCGCCTTGAGATCATGGTGACTGCAGGTCTGCAGTTGAGCTGTGGCATTCTGGCCGAGATTATCTTGTTTCGACTATTCTCATTTGTACATATTCTGAGTTATGGCTGTATGACCAACCTGCAGTGTGGCTTTGTACCAATACTCTAGTTAAATGTCCTTGTTTAATTTGGCTGTAATAAATTAATGACTACATGTAATGTAACTTCTGGCATAATAAGATTAATAACGAAGGAGAATTGACGAATTTGAAAATCTTATGCTCTTCAGAATGCTGTTTGGCCAGAGTGCTCATCCCCTGACTTACTGCAGTGTGCAGTTCACAGTGTCAGCCGTTGGATCGTCTCGATGGATTTTGTGGAAAAAAAAAACTAACTTGAACGAAAAAAATATGTATATATGATATTCAAGGGTAAGGGTGGGATTAAAGGTGGCAAAACTCGACTGAGATCAAAAGCATGCAATCCAACTCAAATTAACAAATGATCTAAAAAAATTCGACATTAAAATTGACTCGACCCGAATTTGACTCGCCTGCCTGATTTGTCACCTCTAAATGGGATGGGAGGGAGAGAAACAGGAGAGTTTTTGGGAATTCATATCATCTGCCATGTTGCAACTAAGTAGCCTAGGAAGAGAAAGAGAGAGTGACTGAGGTGGGACACCACCAAACTGAGGTGGGACCCACCAAGCTGAGCTTTGTGGTTGGTAGTCATACTTTTCCATATGTTCGAGGATCACGGTCCAATTTTTGGTACTGGTACAGTGGTATGTATGCTGTAGTGTGAAACGTGTGCACCGTTTTTCATCTGATATTTGTGTAGCTCCGCACGAATCTTGAGATGATTAATATCTTAGGGTAATTAATTACGTGCTTTGCTACTGTAGAGGATATAAATTGGGGTGGGTTCAATTTAATAATAATAAAGTATATTAATTTGCGAGTAATTCATAAGTAAGACGTATAATGAACACACACATATATATGAGTTAATTATTGTGTAGTTTATTGTACTTAATCGGTCTGAAATGTATTTTGCTTAAATTATATTTTGGCACGCTCAAATTCGATTTTGAATTACGGTGGTCAACAAATTTTTCTTACAAAATATTAAGAGGTACAAAATTTTGGAGCATTCTAAAATTTTAAGTAAATATTTTGTATTTTTTGAAGCAACGTTCACACAAATATACAATATGTTATTATTTCCTTGCTCTATATTCAAACGCGGTTAGCTTTTTTTTTTTTTAATATCATAATTAAGCATATTTAGTATTGTTGTCCTCATTGTTGTTGTTAATTAAAATTCCAATTGCTATATAATCCTTATCAGTTTAGAATTCCTCTACAAATTTAGTTTTATATATAATTTATAATTTTTTGTTGGGTATGAAAGGATACTTATTAAATTAGGGACTAATAATAAACTACATAGTCACACCATATCAATGATCAAAATAAGAATTCCATGATCTTAGGCAAGAAACTTGTTTTAGAATGTTTATAAATATGATAATTTGTTAATGGTAAGAAATTGAACAGATATTAATAAATTATTGGAGGAAACTAACTAAGAAATCCAGGATCCAACAATTAGGAGTCCCACACATAAAGGAGGTTGGAGCCATAGATTGATTAGACTAAAGTAGGCTAGGTTCCAAGATGATTTGGGAGCTTAGTTTAATTTATGTAATGTTTTTTTAGTCAAAAATGTTATTAAAAATTGCACTTTTCTTTAAAATGTGTAGAAAAAAATAATATCTGGTTTCTTCACATCTTCTTGTTAATTAGAATAATTAATATTAATCATACATAAAAAATCATAAAAAATACAAACTCTACTTATCACCTAAAAGTTATGTA
Organism: Cyperus esculentus; assembly: GCA_030179965.1. NCBI lineage: Eukaryota > Viridiplantae > Streptophyta > Magnoliopsida > Poales > Cyperaceae > Cyperus > Cyperus esculentus. The sequence continues at coordinate 67,253 of JASGLE010000030.1, forward strand.
AAGCTACATACGCTAAGACTTACAAAGCCTTTCTATGAACACGTCTCTAAAAACATATCAAATCACCTCTAAATTTTGATATATAGCTCAATAAATTCTTTATATCAAAATCTTGTAGATTCAAAAGTTTTCAGTTTTTGAAACTTTTTTAATATTTATTTGAGATTTTTTTAGAAGTGACTATTGATTTTTTACGAATCACTTTTAAAGAATCTGGTTTGATATGTTTTATTGTTTTTTGAGGAATTCTCACATACGGATAATTGATAACTTTACTCCTAAATATTACTCTGGTATCACGTAGCTTTTAGTTTACTAAATACTTTTTCCGAATTATTAATTCAATTAACAATTTCTATATTGCATTGCCTTTATATATTAGAACGCACAAATAAAAATGCCTACAAGCATGCTATATGAGATTTCCTATATATTCTTCACGATCATTTATTAACGGAGCTGATACAAAATATAATCAACACTTTCTCAATCGCTGCCTATAATTAAATTGCACAAATAGTTCGTATAAATTAAGAATAATAGCAGACCTCTAATATAAACCGGTACATAAATAAATAAATAAATAAATAAATAAATAAACAGATATATCATATATCAAATCAATTACCTTTGAGATCGATTTTGCTATTGTCATGGAAACAAAATTAATAGAAATCCCTCATAGATAATCCGGGAACCTCTAGTTAGTACCAATCGGAAAAAAGAAATAGTGTAGTTGTTTCCGTCAAATCTAACGGCGCAATTGAAACCGTTCACCGCTACAGTAAGTCAGTAACAATCGGCGTTGACAAACTAACGGTGGTCTGTGGATAAGAAGTTTTGACTTGACAGCTCCTCTCACCTCTAAGCTCAAAAACTGGTTACAGTCGGTGAACAATTTAAAATTTTTTTGAGGAAAGTTCGATTTTGGTTTCTGTCTCTGACATGGACCCCATGAAATTGAATTCTCTGTGAAGATGCGAAGAATTCCAGAACGATAGATTCGACCTGGAGCGGACAGCGGCAGCACACATTCGTAGACACATAAGTGATTAAAAAGTACTATTACATATTACTTAAATTGGTCCCTAAACTATTTTTTAGTTCAAATTGGTCTCTGAATTATTGCATTTGGTTCAAATTGGTCCTTGAACTATTTTTTTGTTCAAATTGATCCTTAAACTTATAGCTTTGGTACATATAATCTTTCTCATGTACTTTTGTTTATACTAATTGATACTGAAATTCATTCCTAAACTATATCAGTTAGCATAAATGAAAGTAAAATGGGGAGTAATACCAATGAAACCATATAGTTCAGGAACCAAATTGAACAAAAAAATAGTTCAAGGATCAATTTGAACCAAATCTAATAGTTTAGGGACCTATTTGAAAAAAAAAGAGTTCAAGGATCAATTTGAACCAAATGCAAATGTTCATAACCAAAATCGGACTTTTCGCAATTTTTTTTTGATGTCCAACTTTATAAATTTGCGTAAAAATGTGAATCTAATATACAAGTTATATTTATTTGCGAGCAATTCGCAAATAGAAATTTGAAAATTCTAGCACTTTTATATCTCATATTTGTAAAACATCGATGTTGCAATGTGGCATTTTCTATACTATAAATATGTTACTATACTAACAACTCCATAAATAAAACTGCCACTGTTAAATATGTACTATTTTCTATGCTTCTACTACAATAAAGAATCCATATATACGGAGGCCATTTTCTATTATCAACTACCGTTGATTAATTGATCATTTTTAAATGATAAAAAAAACTACCGTTTATTAACGGAGACGGTACACAATGAACCCGATCTCGGTCATCCTCTGCGGTCGAACCGCACAAATAGTCTGTGTAACGGGTAAAACAACCATACCCAGACCTCTATAATTAGAAACCGTCACATAAATATCCACATAAAATAGAATAGCCATCCTAAACCTTCTCCGTGATCCCCCGCGAGCTAAACGCCGTCCTATATATAAATTTCACACAGAAAGAACAGAAACGACAAAAACAGAGTCGGAGATACAAAGAAAGAAAAAGAAAAGCTTCCCAATTCACTTCGATCGATCTACTCAATCCATCAACAATGGTGTTGACGACGTCCGAGCTGCTGCGGCCGGTGCACCCGGCGCAGAGGTTCGACGAGGCGGCGCTGCTGCGGTACGCCGGGGCGCACGTCGAGGGGTTCCCGTCCGCTGCGCAGCTGCAGAGGTTCTCCGTGACGCAGTTCGGCCACGGCCAGTCCAACCCTACCTTCTGCCTCGAGGCGGCGGCGAACGGCACGACGGGGGCTGTTGTTAAGAGGTATGTGCTCAGGAAGAAACCCCCCGGCGTCATCCTCCAGTCTGCTCATGCCGTTGAGAGAGAGTTTCAGGTCAATTTATGCTCTCTTTTTTTACAATTGATGAGATTATGTTGAATTGAATTCAGTAATCAGTGATGATGATGTTTGTATCATTGATTCTGTTTGTGAAATTTCATGAAAATATATAATTATATATTGAGTCCGGCTGCGGTGATATGCATATCACGATTCTACCGTGCTGTGCGTGCGGCTCGTATCTCCGTTTCTGGTGTCCAAATAGTCTATCCGAACCGCTCAATGTAATCTTCATATCAAAATATGCTAGCAAACAAAATTTTATAATTTTTAGAGTTTGTTTGCTATTTTTAATGACGGGGAGAAAATGGCTAGATCCAAAGAATTTGCATATCACCATAGCCTAATTCTATATATATTATATACATGAATTGAATGAGTTCAGTACCAATTGTAATTGTCTGTGATTGGGAGGTCCAAAGGTGCCCTTTTTGTAGTTCAATTTGACATTGTAGGGTTATATATTTGTGATAATTTATTTTGTTGAAACAGGTTCTAAAGGCATTGGGTGATCACACGAACGTACCGGTTCCGAAAGTGTTTTGTCTCTGCCATGATTCCAGCATAATCGGAACGCCGTTTTATATTATGGAGTATCTAGAAGGAAGGATCTATGCGGATAACAAATTGGAGGTACTTTACTGTTTCGATTGTTACTGGTAGTAATGTTTTGCTTAATTTTGACATAAATTAATCTCAGTGATATTCTGATTTCATTAAAGCCAAATTTGGTATTATCTGGTATAGAACATTACTTCTTCAGACTTAGAAAGGGAAGAACAAATAAAAATGTATGAATATAATAAAATAAAGAAAGATGATTCTTGTTGTCTTTTTATTCAACATTGTATTTGTTATCTATGTTTGACAGGGGGTGGAACCTGAGAAAAGAAGGGTTATATATCTTGGTGCGGCCAGAGCACTAGCTGCTTTACATCGAGTTGATGTTGATTCGATCGGCTTGCAAAAATACGGTAGAAGAGAAAACTACTGCAAGAGACAAGTAATTTTCTACTAAATATAATTTCTGGGGCAAGGTTGAAATAATTTTAGTGACGTAAAATAAAAATAATATACATACTTATACTTAATCGCTCTCACTGCAATTTATGACATAAAACGTTATGATGTTTCATTAGGATAGAGCAATTTTGCAATTTCAAGCATTATTTTGAAATGAATAGTATCATCGAAAATGAAAATAGTTTAATTTGTTTTTGTATAGCCAGGATAATGCAAAGGAGACGGATATTGTTGGAGCTTATAGAAAATATTTTAATTATTTGGATTCAGGTTATCAGATGGGAGAGGCAGTATCTTGCTTCGACTGGTGACGGGAAACCTTACCGGTACCCCAAAATGCTTGAATTGGCAGAATGGCTAAAACAAAACATACCAGTAGAAGACTCATCGGCTGGATCTGGTACAGGTCTTGTTCATGGTGATTACCGGGTTGATAATCTCATTTTTCATCCTACCGAGGTCAGTAATAAATCTAATACCGTGATCATCACAATTGTAGATGATATTTAACCAGCGGTAACAATATTTGAATTGTGCTTTAACAGGATAAGGTGATTGGGGTACTTGATTGGGAACTCTCAACTCTAGGAAACCAGATGTGCGATGTTGCATACAGTACCTTGGTATTCCCTTTTACTTGCTTCTGTGGCTCCTAGTTTTTTGCTCACTTCCACAGTTCCACTATCCACCCCCCCCCCCCCCCCCCCCCCCCCCCCCCCCCCCCCTCTTTCCCTGTAATCATAAGTTTACTTGAATGGTACTATTTTGGTAGGCCTACATTGTGGATGCTACACCAGCAGTGAGTGACTCGATCGGTGGATTTGACTATACTGGTAGACCAGAAGGCATTCCTTCCGTCGAAGAATATTTGGCTGTTTACTGCTCTCTTTCGGTACTATTTGTTATTATTATATTTTTATAACTTTTTTATTGTTATTACTGATGTTCTAATTATTATTCTCTTGGCAAAAATACCAGGGAAGACCTTGGCCAGCTGAAAACTGGAAATTTTACATTGCCTTTTCACTGTTTAGAGGGGCATCTATCTATGCGGGAGTTTATCACAGATGGACAATGGTATTATCCCACCTATAACTAACTTCCATTTGATTTGTTGTTAAAGCTCATGACCATTTTATTGATTCTAATTTGGAGTTATTGTGAATAGGGAAATGCTTCAGGTGGAGAACGAGCTAGGATTACAGGAAAATTAGCTAATGCATTTGTTGATCGTGCCTGGGATTTTATAAATCGTAAAACAGTCCTTCCTCCACAACCACCTCTTGGTACGTTGTTATATCAGACTATTCTGCAGCCAGTCTATATGTATTGGCCAAATTTGATCTTAGATGGTGATTTTTTATGTAGTTTCTATTAAATTGAAACACTACATAGTGCAGGCTGACCAATCTTCTGACAAGGGCATATAACATTATAGAACACCAAACAGTGAAAAAACAGAAACATTGTGTTGATATGGGTCCATCACCATTAGGTCGCCTGAACCTTTTTGGTACAATACAGATACAGATATATAGGGCCGAACCACTGATAGTTTTGGATAAGATGCATAGAACCATCTAATTGTTCTTGAATCATTGACTCTTTCCTGATTGTGATCGCGAAATAATAATCAACCTTATGATTTATTTTTTAAACCTCTTATTAGGTATAATGACTTCAGAAAATTCATCAGAGGCACTAGATCAACATAAAAATAACTGGAACTCAGTGAAGGATTCTGGCAAGTTTGTTCCCAGCCAGAAAGTTCTAGATCTCCGCAATAAGCTAATCAAGTTTATGGATGACCACGTCTATTCATTTGAGACTGAATTTTACAAACTTGCACAGTCTGACAAAAGGTGGACAATTCATCCAGAAGAAGAGAGACTAAAAGAGTTGGCTAAGAAAGAAGGCCTCTGGAACTTATTTATCCCTGTAAGATTCATTTTGGTGCTTCTGTTTATATCTGAAAAGATTGTTTGTTGTGTATAATATCCCTTGTTATCAATAAGAGGAAACATAAATGGAAGTTTTAATACAATTTCTTTAATTGTTTTTGTGTGGTCAGGATTAACTGAACATATATATCAAAGTTTGCATAAAATGACATATTTATGCATTTTTTTTGCATTTTGTTCTTGTAACAGTTGGATAGTGCAGCCAAAGCCAGAAAGCTACTTTTTGGTGAGGGTGCCAGTGAAAATCCAGAGGATCTTTTACTAGGTGCAGGACTATCAAACTTGGAGTATGGATATTTATGTGAAGTTATGGGACGGTCTTTGTGGGCTCCACAAATATTTAATTGTGGTGCACCGGATACAGGAAACATGGAGGTACTTTTTATACATTTATTGCATTAGTAAATCATTGTCCTATCAGTTATCGACAGATTCTGCTGTAGGATACGTACCTCTATATCTTAATATAAGTGTAGTGTCAGTTGTATTGTACTACAAAATTTAATATTCGCCCTGCCCCATACAGCCATACTTTAGCATGATGATTTTATGTTTTGTACCATGCTCGTCATTCCCATGGATGCTTGGACTCAGATTTCTTCTGACTTTATGCAAGCATGTTCTGTATTGTGATTGTTTCAACCTTATTATACAGGTACTGTTGAGGTATGGAACTAAGGAACAGCAAGAAGAGTGGCTTGTACCATTATTACAAGGAAAGATTCGTTCTGGCTTTGCAATGACAGAGCCCCAAGTTGCATCATCTGATGCAACTAACATAGAATGTTCCATTACCAGGTTTGACACATGAACCTACCCCCCTAAATTCACAGACTTGTACTCCTCTAATTTAATCTTACTCTTCTGAGTTTAAATTAGGCAAGGCGACTACTACATCATAAATGGAACTAAGTGGTGGACAAGTGGAGCCATGGATCCTAGATGCAAAGTTCTAATATTAATGGTTAGAATTAGAAATTAAAAACTCTTTTACGTTTTGCATTGCAAAGTAACAAAAAACTGTTTTTGTTTTAAAACTCATGTTGTTTAATGTCTTCTTTCAGGGAAAGACTGATTTTTCAGCTCCTAAACACAAGCAACAGTCTATGATCTTGGTTGATATTAACACACCCGGAGTCCACATTAAAAGACCCTTAATGGTTTTTGGATTTGATGATGCACCACATGGGCATGCAGAGATAGTTTTTGAGAATGTGCGTGTCCCGGCTAAAAACATTTTGCTAGGTGAAGGTCGAGGTTTCGAAATTGCTCAGGTTAGTCTGTTTTCCTGATCTTCCTGTGTTTCTCAGTATTTTTCTCCTAATGCTTTAGGATTTTGGCAATATATGAACAATTTATCAGTATTGCAAAAGGAGCAGCATGATTTCTGTATTCATCAATTGTCAGTCTTTATGTTGGAGCTACAAATAGTCATGGCAAGGCGCTTGTCCTAACCCCACTTAAAAACAAAGTTGTACTTTTCATTTTTCATCATGATCATTTATTTAGAAAGAAGTATGATTGCACCGCAGAACCACATCTCAGAAATATTGTACTTTTCTTATGCACATTACATTATAGTGTGGATGTTTGGTCCTGTATTTGTCATTCCTGGCTGCACTTATCAGTCACATGCCTATAAGCACTGTCTGGGTGCCAAAACATGGAAAGGGCAGTCGACCTGAATAGACTTGTGTTTGGATTGGCAAAAGATGGATTCTCTTCTTTTAGTCAAATTTCTCAAAATCCCTTTATACCCATTAATTTTCTCACATTTAGCTAGAGGCCTGATTCTATTACTATGTATTGGGAATTATTTGCAATTGTCTTCAATCTTCAGTCCAAATGAATACCAGCAGTTTCCTCTTTCTCAATAGATCAAAGTTTTCTGATTCCAGTATTGTTTCTATTTTAATTTGAATAACAGGGGAGACTAGGTCCTGGTAGGCTGCACCACTGCATGAGGTGTATTGGCTCAGCTGAGCGTGCTATGGAATTGATGGTAGAGAGAGCCCTCAAACGCACAGTTTTTGGTAAAAAAATTGCGGAACATGGTTCTTTCCTGTCAGATCTTGCTAAGGTAACTTTTTTACTTCAGAGAAATTTTATTCATCCTGTGGTTATTTTCAAAGTTGCTTATTAGAACCATAGCAAATATGCATCTTCTGCTGTTAATTACTTACCTTATCATCATCTGTCATTCAGTGCCGGATAGAATTGGAGCAGACCAGGCTTTTGGTTTTGGAAGCTGCAGACCAACTTGACCGGTTTGGAAACAAGAAAGCTCGAGGGATCCTTGCCATGGCAAAAGTAATCCTCTTTTCCCCTATGTCTTCTTGTTTCTACCTTATAGCATGATCAAGATGAGAATACAAAATACTCAACTTTTTTTTTTTTTTTTGGTAGGTGGCTGCACCAAACATGGCTCTTAAAGTTATAGACAGGGCAATGCAAGTACACGGCGCTGCGGGTCTGTCATCAGATACGATTTTGGCGCATATGTGGGCAAATTGCCGTACGCTTAGGATTGCAGATGGGCCTGATGAAGTTCATCTTGGCACTATCGCTAAGCTTGAATTGGTACGTTCAAAGCTATAGGCCATAATAGAGTATAGTTTCAACAGGGAAAATTAAAGTGGCATTGTTGGTGGAAGGAATGATTTGAAATAAGGTGGAAGACTTGCTTGTGTATTCAGATAAGATTCTGATGTAATTAGTCTTAATAAGAGAACTGAAATAAGTTAATGTTATATCTTACTGGTATCATTGATTTTTTAATTCCTTATTGTTCTGTTTTATTTTTCCTACATGAAGTTCCAATTTACTGGTACAACTGGTACGAGTGAAGAAAATGGTATATAACCCTATATATAACTATTACCAATACAAATCCCTCTATAATGGCTTGTACCGAGAGAACCAAAAAGCAAATGAAACGACAATTCTAAAATTACAATATTTATTCAAAATTATACCCAAATTCACCCATTTTAATTAAGCCCTAACATGAAAGGAATCATGGTTGAACCCACCCATTGATCTCCTTGAATAAAAGCTGAGACTGTGAAGTTGCTGGCATCTGTACTGTTGATAACATGGTAGCCGGGCCAATTGACCCGACCGGTCGTATTTGCACCGGCTCCCCGGTTCATGTACTCCCCATAATACAACGTGTCCAACGCAAACGTGCCGTTCCACGGATACCACCCGGCCGGATCGATCAAGCCTTCGAGGTTCGACTGCATGATAACCGTCCTTGAATACTGTTTCCATGGCCTGCCAAGGTAGGTCGAGACATTCGACTGTACCGGTATCAGGTCAGCCGCAGCAGCCATCTTGCAGTTCTGAATCGAGATGCCAGTATTCTGGTTCGGGTCCTCCCTGCCCTGTGCAGTGAACACATTGACTTGTTTCGGGTCCGGTCTGCGCGCGTACAGATTGCAGTTCTGTAACACAACTGCAGCATCTCCGAAGATGAAGTCAATCGTCCCGTAAATGTCGCACTCACGGTAGAATTGCCGAAGGGAGTGTGTGTAGAGCGTGTCCTGGTATCCAACAATGCTGCAGCGGTAGAAGGCGGCAAGGTCGGCACTGACTCGCAGCGCCACTGCCTGGTGCTTGCTCGGACCCGCATAGTTCTCTATTGTCAGGTCCCGGGCGATGAACCCGTCTCCGACCACAGCTGCAAAACTTCAAAATATTAACATTCTGTTGTAGAATTGCAGATCCAAAGTAGTTCTATTAAAACTAAAAAATCTAAAAAAATTAGAAAAAAACCTAAATAATAAATCCAAAATATTAACATTTTTTTAAATGTTCTTTTATTATGTTTTTAAATCTTAAAATTCACTATTTTTTCACAAATTAAATGTTTTTTTATTATGTATAAGAGCCACTTGAGCCCACATATTATGCTGTGTAGAGTAGATTATTCAATAAGAAAACAAAATAATGCCACTTATACATACATGATTTATGTACCTGAATTTATCCGACTAAAACTGAAAATGTAGATTACTTAATAATTATTATTAATTCGTCAAATCGGGCTACAAAAACAATAAATCAATAAGACAACAATAACAGACCGATTATAATATTTGAGCCATAAGAAATCTGGCCACATATTGTCCACTTGATACATTATACAAGCAAACTCCACAAGTAACATGCAACGAGAAATCAATACGACAACCACACAATAAGGCCGAAAAAAGATAACAAATTTTCTATTAACAAAACATTTGCGGCTCTAAAACTAAACGTAACAAAGTAGGATTACGAAGCATATATACGAGAGATTTAGGTTAATTAGATTGTGTACTTAATTAATTAAGGAATTAATTAGCCCCACTGTCGACTTTGTCTTTTTCTGAACTCACAAGGTGGAGACAAATATTCTCCATGGAATCCAATGCAACATAAATAAATACCGATTTTACACATGTAAGCTAGTTATGTCTTTATTATTAGCATATAATTAAGGACTTCATTAATTGTCTTTATGCCATCGTTTTCTTTCAAAAGTGTATTAGAAATTTCAACCAGCCGCTACAAGCTTTGTTGTTAATTATTTATTTTTCTTGAGTTGTTTACCCCCTTCATTTTATTTTATTTTTTTTTGAGTAGTATGCTGTTAATTATTTTATTAGTTATTCTATGTAGTCACACCGGTTATGTATGTAAGAGAAAATTGTGTATCTAATTATTTACTTAAATAGATAATTATTTGGATTATCTTAAAATAAATTACTTATCCTCAGTGTAACAAGCGACACAACTTAAGTCAATGGGTTAATTAAAAAAATAAGAACCAAATCCAATTTGAGCTGAAAAATTGTCAGCATATGATCAGAGAATCTTAACTACCCACTCTGTTTTTATACACCAAATAAAAAATTAATCCGTGATGTTTAGAATCACTAAATGAATTTAAATATCATATAATTTGTGATAATTATATTATATTTATCCAAATATGTAATATAAAAGGGACCTGATAGATAAATTGTCCGAGAAAAAAAAATTAACTATTTAAATTATCTCTTTCTTATACATTATAGGCACTAAATATATGGTACAATATTATTATATTTCTACCTACAATGTACCAATAATTAATTGAACTGAATTATTAAAGTTGTGGCTCCATGAACCAGTAATTTATGTGCCTCCTAAAATTTGAAAAAGTTGTGTCACGGGCAGGGAATCCGGCCCGGGTGCCACCAATAATTTGATAAAAAGGACACTGACTTTTACCATGTAAATTGCTATCTGTGGTTGGGCGTGCAACCTTATGTGTCGTTACACAATTAAAATTAAAATTTAGACGTTGTTTCCGTGCTTACACCCAGATAATTTTATCGATTATAGATGAATCTCGTAATGGGTAACATTCATTTATAACCGTCAGATCGAAAGAAAATGTTTTGGTGAGAGTATTGGAGTAAAATTCTTAATAAAGGAAAATTCACAATTAAAATGAAGGTTATGTAACATCGATGCTTATTTAGTTGTATATTTTTATTTTGGGTTGGACATGATCATTAAATAATTAATATATTCCATCTGTCATGTTAAATTGTAACGCAAGTTGATATTGTAAATGTATTGAGTTGCTGAAAAATTCAGGGAATCTCAATCTTGATCCCTGCCTTTATTTTGAACGACTTGCCAATAAATCCCAAAAAAAAAAAAAAATTATAGACCTTAGTTTTCTTAAAAATTAGATATTCACAAATACTTTCTATGTAGCAGCTATAGATAACTTGATAATTTATCATATATTAATTTTAAGATAATATTATTTAGGGTTATAAAAATTTAAAAATATCCGAATCATATATATATTCACTGTTTTTTTTATTTTTTTTTTGAATTTTTTATACATAGGAATTACGTGTGCAAACATCAGCAATATATATCAAATTATCAAACCCTAAGACCCACACTAGCAACCAATAATAATTCCCTTTCTTTATATCTGAGTTCACATGCCTAATTATTGTACCTTTGTTCCCCTAATTCTATGAATATGAATATGATACTCCATTTTGATTTACTCTATATATATATATATATGAGTTCCCGTGAACTATTTAAAATTTTAAATACTAGGCTGCTTGAAATTGAAAAAAAAAGAAAAAGAAAAAGAAGCAGAACAGTGGAGACGATATGCTTTGGGAATTTTATGTCCTTTCAAATTTTAGATTTTAGTTTTAGACTTTACTTACATTTCTCATTTTCAATAAGAACATATATGTAACATGTACTCCATTTTTTTTTGTTTAATGAAAATTTTGCAGACTTTTTGTCTACTCCTCAAAAAAAATAAATTGAAAAAAAAGGGGAATGGAGGGTGTTTGGAATTATATGTTGTGCATATTATTTTGAGCAGCCTTTTAGCTGGCAATATTATAAATCGAATAAAGGTAGTGCTGTCCATATAGATATCCAAAGTATAGATATAAAGCTAAATTAATTTTTAAGCAATCTATATATCTATGCAGATGCGAATATATTATTAATGTACATTTGGCTGATTTTGGAACGAATTGAAGGTTGGTGATTAACCATTAATCTTGTTTTGTTTTGTTTACGAAAAATGTAACAAAAAATGCTTGAACTTATTGAGAATTATTGTTCTAAATCTTAATTTTACCTGGTTAATTAAAATGTTTAAATATCTATAAGCATTTTTTAATTCTATTAGGCATAGTATTGTTAGTTTCTGTATCTATTAGTATTGGAAAAAAAAAATCCAATACGGAGAACTTAGTTAACTGACAAATTAATGACAATCCTAACAATACATATTACATTATATTATTCAAAATTGAAGAAATTCAGCACAAATTCTGCATAGATTATATATTTGTTACAAAGTTAGTGAAAAATGTAAAACAAAAAAATTAACAAATTAAGACGGGTGTGCTCCACAAAATTGACAAATTATAGTTTATGCTGCCGTGCCCGTGACCTACCCATGCATATATAGTGCATTAAGAGTAGCTAAAATATTGTGCTAATTTATTTTGTGCAACTCAATTATCCAACAATTAATATAAATGCACATGACATGTCCTTACTCATATATATATAACTCTCTTAAATAATGTTATGTCATACTCATATGGTATAACTAGATAGCATTATTACAATTTAATATATACATACGACGTACTTACTAAGAAGAGATAATTAAGGGATGCACTCATTGAAATTGAATTGTAATACAGTAAGATCTGCCGTCTATTGATGAACGGTCCACAGAAGTAACAAATAGTATGATAAATGGACCCTATATAAACTCAGATGTAAATTAACAGTTACACTCACAGTGTACGTAACTTATGTGGACCGTCCATCAATAGACGCGTGATGTTTTCCGAATTGTAATGGAGGCATGGATGGAGATGGAGCCCATAGGAAATAAATACTCAAACTGGCACTGCAAAAACTCAGGCTCTTATTTATGATGATCCACTGGAGATCGAGTCAATTAAAATGGCTATGCCAGTAATAAATGAGACAGCTGTTTTAGTTCCCCTTTCATGCGCGCTGAAATCAGCTGAGATCCAAATCGGATCTCAGAGTCTTGAGATTCCGATCCGACGGTTCTCAGAGTAAAAGATGTTCATGCTCATGTTCATGTTGATGTTCAAGACTCTACTCAACAGAAGATTGTGACACTTGATAGGATATGATATTATGATGATGATATGACCTTACCAGTAGTACAAAGATCCTTAGTTCTTCACTCTAGTGGACCATGCTTTTTTCTCTCTTTTTATGGAGCTGATAATTGTCTCCCTTAAAAATTTTTTTTATCCGTCTCTCAATATATTTTTAGTTGAAAAATGTTTTTCAACATGTAACAAACACTTTTGACGATAAAAAACTATGCAAAATACTCTTACATGTATAATGGAATGAAAAATAGTGAAAAAAAATTTACTCAAAAATTGAGATAGTACGAAAAAAAAACAGAGAAAATATTAAGTAATTTAACTAGGAGATAGATAAAGGGAAAGTTAACGGGCAACAGATAATTTCTCATTGCAATATATATATATATATATATATATATATATATATATATATATATATATATATATATATATATATATATATATATATATATATATATATATATATATATAAATGATTTCTCATAAATGCAGTCTGCAATTACCCACATCGATCGACAGCCACTAAAAGGACAAGTTTCAGGAAGCAGGTTGCCACTTGCCAGGCACTTAACATTCTTTTTTGTGGAGAGTAATTAATTTGGGGCAACCAACTTATATAGCTTAGTCTTAATTATGGGTAGAAGAAAGAAGAGTTTGTGCGTCGGTGCATGCAGCAAGTACTTTTATAGGGAAGTAGTAGAAATTGCCATATATCGAAAATTTTGAAAAAATAAAAAATAAAAAATTTTAAAATGAAAATATATAGATGTATTCTATAACGTGTAGATTGATAGTGTTCCAATTTGAGTCAGTTTGATATCATTTGATGGCTTATCGAAATTTTATAGACTTTTCAACGATTATAATTTAACGAGTGTTTGAAGTTCTATCAAACACCACTTATAATTGAACATAATTGAAAACGTAATCAATTTTTAAACGTTATCAACGATTCTGTCTTAAATTGTATCTGGATAACATATTATTAGCTTATGGAGGGCCCTCTAGTTAAGCTATATAAAGCCGAATAATAAGCAAAGGACACTAAAATATAAAAATGTGAACGATATATGCTTCATGAGCTTAATTAGTGGTGCTTGGTTATCATGTTCCTAATTTTTTTAATCTAGTTTGTCTTTTGGAAAACGATATGAATTGGTGGATTTTGTTGCAAACTTTATATCATGTTTCTTATTTTTTTTTCTTAAGAAAAAATTATTATTATGTATTTTTGTTTTTTCTTCTTTATGGAAGGAAGTCATTGAAAGGCAATGGATCGATTAAAGAAGTTATTCCAATATTTTGCAATCACCATTTTATATTTTCATTTACTACGAATTAGTGACTGGACCATCCACTTATATCGTACGTCAGAAAATAATATCTTATATATCTACTAACTAAAAGTGCATATATATATACTGATGTTGAATAATGTCATAAATATACATATAAAAAAGTTATATAATTTTTTTTTTTTTTTTGTGTGATGATGACATGAATGTTAATTAGCAGTTACTTCATTTCACCTAAACACCATTGTTAATTGGATATAACCGGAAGTCAGTAAATATGCATATATATATATATATATATATACATATATATTCCATTCACTAATGCTCCATTAATTAATAATAAATTAGAACTTTTGTTTGGACTTAATTAATTCCAAATCCAGTGTGTGTATTCTTCTTCTTTAGTAGTCTTTCATCTTCTTTTTAATTCTTTCTTTAACTTTTCTCTTTTTGTTGTTTTCATAGGTCTAGTGGGTCGGTCGTTTAATGCAATTAGCTGCATGTTTTTACACTTTACATGATATGAACGTCAAAAAGAAAGCAAGCATGATATAAACTAAGAAAAAGGGGGAAAAAAAAAACAAAGCAACCAACAAACTTAATTAAACAGAAAAGAAAAGCAATTAATAAAGTAAAATAAATCAATAAATAACAACCAAGAGATCTAGATTTTGGGTATATGTATATACTTTTTATTTTATTAAATAAGTTAATAAAATAAGTTCTTTTTTTTTTTTGAGATAAAGATGAGGGTAGTCAAGCCACTCAAATTAAATGTCTATAAACTCTCAATTCAGAGTTTCGAACCGCTACCTCATTCTTTATTAAAAGTTAACTCCAATATTTTGCGATCGCAAAATTTTGGGTATATGTATTAATTTTTTTTTTGGTATATATGTATATACCTTTTATTTTATTAAAGGGATCGCAAAATTTTGGATATATGTATTAATTTTCTTTTTTTGGATATATATGTATATATCTTTTATTTTATTAACGAAAATTTTGATATGATTTTTACCTGTCACTTCAAAAAAAAAAAAGAAAAAAAAATCAAGATATGAGAATGTATAGCTAGCACTGACCTACGGTGGCGGACCGGAATGTGGTCCATCCGTCGACGACGTTGCGGTTCCCCTTGATGGCCGTCTTCCACATGCCGTCCCCAATCAGCACGATGTTTGTCTTGCTCTTCGCGACCTCCACATTCTCGTAGTATCCCCCCGCCTTCACGTATATCACGAACCGCGCGTCGCTGTTGTTTGGCGCCGCGTTGATGGCGTCCGTCACCGTCGTGAAGTTCCCGCTCCCGTCCTTGGCCACCACGAGGTCGGCTATTGTCGTGGCGTTCGTCGATGCTTGGAGCAAGTGCCGGTCCTTCCTCGACACCCATTCGGGGTGCCCCCGGTTTATCCTGCCGTACCTATAATGCAACAACAAACAATGTACCTTACTCAATGAGTTTATATTGATTATTGACAATGTTGATGTTGCTATATGATGCACATTCATATTTTTTATCGTTTCTGCAGTGAACAAATATTATTTTTCAGTAAATATTTATATCCTTCTAATGAATAGACATCATTTTCCAGTAAACAGATACACTGAAATGTTTTTGATGATATTTTCATGAGATGATTGGTATATAAAGTAATTATCTTTGGCATGACCGGTACCAATGGTACCAATGTAGTAATTACCCCTCAAAAGTCTCACGAAGGTGGCGGCGGCGCTTCTGCGGGAGCTTCTTGACCATGGCAAGTGAGTTACTGATCAAGTGAGCCACATGGAGCAACCTCCCCTTGATATACGGCCTAACACGCGCGCCGGCTCTTGGTGCGAACGCGAACCCGTCAAGGCACGTGAACTGGTTGGTCAGTGCACCCGACAGCACGGTCTGGACCGTACTGATCGAGTCGACCTGCGAGGTGGAGTTGTTGATGCCCGAGAACGCCGAGGAGAGCTCGTCAAGGGTCTGGTCAAGCAGGTCCAGGCAGTCGAGGAGCGCGAATTTGTCCCGCTGGTCGAGGCCGGGCAGGTGCGCCAGGTACGACGAGCAGTTGGAGTGCGAGTTGCGTACCGCCGAGGTGGTACGGTTGATGACATGACTAATAGCATCCGAGATGCTGACATTGGTGGTCGTCTTTTCGAGCGTGGCGAGGGTCGACACGCATAGGTCACGGTACAGCGTGCCGTCGCAATGTCGGGCAATGCTCGGGTCGGTGCTGCCGGCCGTGGATGTAAGGAGGAGGAGAGAGAGGGAGAGGAGAAATGATGTAGGCGGCATAATTGGTTGTAGTTATAATTGAATGATGTGTGTTTGTGTTTTGGTTGCTGGTTGCTGGTTGCTGGTTGCTGGTTGTTTGTGAATGGACAGTGGAGTTAGAAAGTGGCGTTATATATTGTACTATTGTAGTGAGTGCTAGCTCATCCCCTGACTTAAAAGGGATCGTCTCGAGATAATCCAACGGATGAGTTTTTCTTGCCGGAAGATAGATAAGAGCTTTGATGCGTCCATGTTCGTTTGTTGCTGGATGGATCATGGATGGATAGAAGGTTTGAGTGAAGAGGCTGGCTGGCTGGCGGACTGCAAGTGAAGATTGAACACTGAAGACAGTGTGTGTGGCTTACTGGCCTGTCACCTCACTTGTGGCCTGGCCTGTGCCTGTGCCTGTGCCTGTGGGCACGAGAATTAATTCATGAGATTTACATATTAGTTTAAAAGTTTAAATTAACAAATCTAGATTACGTTTGGATTGTGCAAGGATTAGTGAAATAATAGTATAATAGAAAATAGTATATGAGATTAGTAAGAAAATAGTTATTTTTGGATTAACTAAAAAATAGTAGAAATCGGGTGCTATTTAAAATAGTAAAAATGTTGTTTTGATTGTTTGTTTAGAAGGTGTAGTAGCTAATCCATATTTCATATGGAATAGCGGATCAGCAACTATATATTATCACTAATCCAGATTAGTGGTTGTATGTTTGGATAATGCAAAAGTTAAAAATAGCTTGCTAATTTGATTAAAGTGCTATTCTTTGACAATCCAAACACACCCACCACCATGGGAAGTGTGGAGTAGGGGCCGCAGGAAAAGTTCTAATCTCCTAATCTCTTAAGTCTATTGGGTTCGTTCAGCAAGGTAGTTGGCTTAAATATTTAAGCCTCGCTAAGCCACACTCGTTCGGAAAAAGAAAAATGGCTTAAGAAAGCTTAAGCCTTAAGCCATGGGTATTGCTTCCTTAGAAATCCGGGTAAGGCTTAAGTCCTGGTCAAAAGGAGGCTTAAGGAGAAACTTTTAATACGTGCTAAAAAGTTTGTGTTCGGAAGGATTAAGAGACTAAGAAAGCTAAAGGAAGTCTAATGAGGGGTTGCCGAACGGCCTCTTTGTGTTCGGTTGAGGTGGAGTTCAATTTAGCTCGGTTTTAGTTTTTCTTAGCTCGAGTCAATTTAGTTTAGTTTGATTTTTTCTTATTCAATTTGGACTCGAATTTAGAGATTTTAGATATATAAGAAAAAAAGATTGTTTTTTCCCATCTAATGAAAACTTTTTTTTTTTTTGAGTTTTTGATTTTTTTATTTTCAAAAACTCAACATATATCTGATTAAAATTTCGTTCATTATGATATAAGATGAAAAAAAAAATCTTTTATCTAATTCATTCAATTAGAAAAATTCTATTTTTATTATAGAAACATTTTCTTCATAAAAAAAGATAAAACATTATTCATTATAATAATTAGATAAGATAGTTTGTACTCTCTCAATTGATAATGAGAAAACAAAATCAGGATAATACCAGTTCCTTATTGGTAAAAAATAGACAGATTGAAAGGAATAGCTCAATATATAATACTTTGTGCATATTTTGAGCTATTTTATCAAGATTGTTTGCAATAATATAACTATTTTATTATTTAATTAATAAACATACTTATTTTATTGTTGAACTAATAAGGTACCAAAAATTTTAACCACAATCTATAATTAAATTAATAAAATGTACATAATTAATTTATATTATATTATCGAAAAGGAAAAATATTATACTTATTTCAGCTGTAATTATTTATGGTAATATGAAAAATAAATATAAATTATAATAATTGAGCTTGTCTGAATCTCGAAGCTCGATCTGAATTCGAGCTAGTTCGATTCAATGTAGCTCAACTTCGATTTAAATCGAGTTCAGTTTAGCCTCAATTCAATTCGGTTCGAGTTGGATTTATATCAAGTTTGATTCGATTCGTTTATAACCATACAGCAGGAGGCAGGAGCAATTAAAAGCAACCTCTTTCTAAATTTTTGGCATGTTTATAGAAATTTTTCTTTTTTTTCCTTTTTAGTGACAGCTGTGTTCTGGACTCGTAGTGGAGACAACAATTTCACATGTGACAGCCACTTTCTGGTTGGATATGTGCATTTATATGAATGAATCGCCTTATTGCCATTCCATTTTGTATGATAAGTTTCCAGAGCTAAGGTGGTAGTTTTGGACCAAAAAGAGAGCAATTATGAATTATGATTCGTTTTCCTTTCTTTAGAAAAGGGGAAGGATCAAGCTGAAGAAGTGAAGATGGTCCAATCGAAATCATGGCGTTGGTATCTTGTAGGAAGATGATTAACGAAGTCTACTCTACAAATAGAGGTGGCTGATTGTTGGGTCGGGTCGGGTCAGATCGGATCGGTTTGACTGAATGGAAATATTTGGTCGGGTTCAGGTCAGGCAGGTCTTTCGGGTCTGGTCAGATTTTGCACCTCTATTCTCAGGTTATCTCAAGTTTCGGGTCAGTCTAACTTTCTCTGAAACACGGGTCGGGTTCGCGGGTTGGGATCGGGTCAGTCTAATTTTCTTTGAAACATGGTTCAAATCAGTTTGACTTTCCGCAAAACACGAGTCAAATCGGGTCGGATTGGGCAAGTTTTTCGGTTTGAGTCAGATTTTGGGACCTCCATCTACAAAGATAATGTATATATACTTTGACACATGGCGACGGTGTGTGATCTATGGGTGGGCTAATATAGAGGCTTGAAGAACAGTCAAAACAAAAGTACAATTGGACAAACACGGATCATAAATCAACAAATTAAAGTGAGGCATGTGAGTGTGGGTGGTAGCTAGGGATGGAAACAGGGATTGGGCTTAATTGGTGTGTATATATATATATATGTAACGAGCTTGGTCAGCACACTGATGATTGATCCGGATTAATTAACAAACCAATTAATTAATTAAACCACTTGGGATGGAATTTGCAAATAATTCGACGTACCAAGTTTTTCTTATTATTATTATTAATTACATCATATTGATTTATTTATATACAGAAATAATTTGGTTATTTTATAAGGCACATAGATATAACAATATTTTGAAGTTGATTTCAAGTATGAAATATATATAAGATGATCAAAATATTCCTACACTTTTCAATATTCTGAAAACTCAAAGCCTAAAAGTAATTTATCAAAGTACAATTGTTAGATTTATTCAGACATATATATATTTTTTGATACTTAGTCAGGCCTAATGTTTAACATATCCTTTTTATATAGTATTACTAATCTCGGATGGGTTTGTACAGTGTCATGAATAGTGCTATCTACAGTATTTTTTTTTTTTAGATTGGTGCACAATGGGCCAAAGCATAGAGGTAGAGGTGGCATATTATTGGGTCGGGTTCAGTTTCGGGTTAACGTCTGCCGGCATTTTTTTTTTTTGTCGAGTCGGGCGGGTTTTTCGTGTATGGTCAGCTTTTGCACCTTTATTCCTGGGTCATGTCAGGTTTCGAGTCGTTCGGATTCGAATCAGTCTGACTTTCCCTGATACACGGGTCAGTCTGATTTCCCTGATACACGGGTCAGTTCAGGTCAGGTTCGGGTCAGTTTGACTTTCCTTGAAACACGGGTCGGGTCAGATCGGGCAGATTTTATGGGTCTGGTCAAATTTTGCCACCTCTACATTGAGGTAACCGGCCATGAGAGAAGTAAATAGTTTGCACTATTTGCACATTGCTATTCACTCTTTCTTTTCTTCCTTTTTTTAATATTGAATCTTTCTTTTCTTCGGCAATTATTTCATTTTTGACGATTTGATGTGTAAATTCTTTATCTTCAACGATTTACACATCACAACATTTCCTTTTTACAAAATCCAAAACAAATACTTAAAATATTTAAAAAATAAAAAATTTTTGTATCCTATAATATTTTGATATGAAGAATCTAATGAGAACCATAAATCAAAATTTTGACGATTTGATGGATAAATTCTTCAACTAAATATTATTTTTGACAATTTCATTTTTGCCGAAGCAAAGCGAGACGCTCTTTCTAGTATATGTTTAACAGTTGATCTCACAAGTAAATGCGAGTGTATATCCTCTAAAATGGTCAGCTTGTAGAGTGTTTGGAGTGGTCAGATTTTGAGTGTAGAAATTTTTATGGGTAGCTTTGAGATTCGTGCGGAAAGCTTTTTAAATGATTCCATATCCTGTGTAGCGCTGTATGCATTGTGTAGCGCAGGATGTGAACCATTAGATTATCTCAGGATATGTGCTGGATCGCATCCCGAGATGATCTAACGGTTCACATCCTGCGGTACACAATGCAGGCATGAAGCGGTACAGAGGATGAGCACTCGTTTTAAAGGGGATTTAGACCCTTGCTTAATTAGTGGGGTATTAATTCAGGGAATGTGATTTCAGTAAGCTGAAAATGCTGCGGAGTATGATTTACACACATCTACCAGAGTCCAGCCCACAGCAAACTTAGCAAATTAATTAAGATGATAAGTATACAGGGCCAACCGAAAAAACACAAGTCAGCAGATTGGTTTGACGAATGCTCCAAGTCTTCGTTTATCCCATTTAATTACTAATCAGGGTCTCAGGGACCTGTCAGTCAGATTCCATATCCTCTGTAGCGCTGCACAGTGTAGCGCATAAAGTGAGCCGTTAGATCATCTCGAGATCTATGCTGGCTCGAATCTCAAGATGATCTAACGGTTCACATGCTGCACTACAGAGGATAAGCACTATCAGTCAGTCTCAGTCATCCATCGACCAGTTTATATAATTCATAAACGCGTACGGTTATATATGACACATGAGATCGATCCATCCTTATTAGATTCGGACTGCATGTACTAATTAATCTGCCATCATGCAGTGTTAAACCTCGAAACAAGATCACATGGCCTGGAGCATATGCGGAGCCCTTTTTTCTTTTTATTTATTTTTTTTTTTTGTCTCTTTTTTTGAACATTTTTCGTGCACCTCTTAAATTTGCTTACCAAATTCAACGCGGCAGATTTGTCGGATACTGCCACTTTTTTTTTGCTTTTATTTGTAGCCAGTATATAGACCCACCGACTTTTTTTCTGGCCAGCGCAATAAAACACAAGTTTGGTTGTAGGTAGCTTACATGGAATGAGGTCAATATTACTACATCAAATTGGGCTAGATTTTAGGATTTAGGTGCTTAATTATGATGCTTGAAATTAATATGACGGCATTAATATATAGATTTGTACTGTGTGATGAAACAAATTATGAGCGGAGTAATGAAATTAATTCTTGACTTCTTGCTTCGTTGCAAACATAACAGTATATAGAGAAAGGAAAATTCTATAGCGAAAAGCAATGTGATATTGTATAGTGATTATAAAAATTATGAGCGGAGTAATAAAAGATATTTTTTAATGTAAAATAAAATTGATTCTTGACTTCTTGCTTTGTTGCAGACGTAACAATATATAGAGAAAGGAAAAATTCTATAGCGATATGCAATGTGATACTATTTTCAATACCGATAAACAATGCAATGTGATACTATATATTTTCAATACCGATAAACAATCCGATTTGTTTCTAGTCCAAAGTCGGTTGAATTTTAATTCAAAATCGAGTAAGTAACAGTCCCATTCAAATTGCATCAGATCTATTGTATCTCCTCTTCGATACTTTCTCTTCTCTCATGGCGATAGTCTACTCTAAGATCTTCTTGCTTTAATTCTCTCTCTACTCTCTCAATTGCTTTTGTTTCCCTCAATCTTTTCTCTCTGTCAATTTCCCATTCCCCTTGCAATTAGTTAAAGTTTTATGATGTTTTCTTACATGCATGAATTGTGTTCTCTTGATTAATACTCTTATAGTTTCTTATTATGCAATTTTTAGTGCTCTCTTATTGTTTTGATTTTCTTTAGTCTCTCATGTCGAAGTTTAGAAAAATGTCTAAAATCATCACATATATAATTAATTGTTAGACATGTTCTTTATGAAAAATAGATAATTTTTTATATTAAAAAAATAGATAATTAACGTACATTTATTTGATGACATCTTTTAGCCTTTATATATATAGTAACAAGTGAATTTGCACCATTCACAACATGCATATATGGCGTACTTTAAATGAGAATTGAGCAAAAATTGCATGATAGATCATGCAAATCTATTATCTCTCTCTCTCTCTCTCTCTCTCTCTCTCTCTCTCTCTCATCACATATACATTTCTTGTATATTTTCCATTTTATCTTCTTCTAGATCTCATAATATTTATATTTAAGCGTATACATACTACATCATGTCATAAAAATCATTCATTTCGTACCAATTAGACATTAGAAAATAATGCGTTTTTACCAAAAATAAAAATTAAAAAAATTAGGAAAGACAATTTTTTAAAAAGTATCATAAGAAACTGATATATATACTTTGTTAGTTAAGCATAACTAGCACATGGATTTTTCATATAAAACTATATTTAGCTATTGTGAATCTGAAGTATCACCTCAGCCCAGTCTAATTATCCAATCTCCACTCCAGCAATCACTAACTCAATTACCCAAGACGAACAAAACGAAAATGGACTTAAATGGGCCTGTAAAAGAGAATTAAGGTAACACATCTCTAGGCCCAAATGCAAAGCCCGAACACATCAAATTCAAATTCAAATTCAAATTCATCACATTGGAGTATTTGACAATCACACAACGAAACATAACCGACTCACCTCGGTTGATCGAGCACATTCCAGCACATGCACTCTGGAACTTGTAGAGCCTCCAGCATCACTGCTACGTGTCACTCCCTCATGTGCCCTGTCTCCACTCATCAACCCTCTCCTTTCTCTAGACTCTTCCCTCCTCATTTAAATCATCCCAATCCAAGCATCAATCAATCCAACAGCCTAACAGTTAACAAAAGTAAGTAACAAAGATACACAAAAAATAACAAGCAATTGTTGTTCAAAAGTTGTTCAACATATTACATATAGATAGATAGATAGATACAGTCATACAATTACAATGCAAGCCATCATCTCAAGGTGTCTATCAACACGGCTGCTTCGTGTGAGCAAAGCATCCCGGGCAAGGGCAGCTATGATGTCTTCGCAGGCGACCGGTGCGGGGGACCCGAAGGTGCACTCCGGGGATCCGCCGTCGGACGACTACCCGCAGACGGCAGCGAAGTTCTCGGCAACTGAGGCGGCGGAAGAACAGGGTAAGGATAACCTTTCCAGGCACGCGATGGCGGACAGCGTACCGGTTACAGGTGATGCGAAGGAGAGAGTGCCGCCTTTCGCACCTTCGGGGAAACTGGAGTCGCGTGAGGTCACATCGGGGAATGGTGGACCGATTTTCCAGCAGAAGAGGAGGGTTTCAAGCTCGGTGAAACGCGATCCTCATGAGGTCGAGGATGATCGGTATGTTTGGTTAATTTACTATATATGATCATTTTGTAAATACCGATTGGATGTTGATGATGCTGGCGTGTCGTACCAATATTTGCACAATATGTAACCGAAGAACGCCGGTTAAAGATATCGGTTGAACCAAATGATTACCATTTCTGCATTATGAATTTCAGGAAGTATTACAAAGACCACAAACCGTCTCCGCTGTCAAACATAGAGTTCGTCGACACGCGTAAACCCTACGGAAAGGCATCGGACGGTCCGGCCAGTGCAAGGGAGGTTGAAGGAGGGGAAGGTACAGGGTTCATGTTGGAAGACACTGTGGATGCTGCATTGGAAAGAGCCGAGCGGCTGTTCCGGGAGGCTGCGACCAGAGGCGTGCCGGAGTGGCCGCACTCGCAGGCCCTCGCGAGGATGCTTAGAATGCGAGAGCAACACGGCGGCGGCGGTGCCAACATGGGACATGCTTAGTTAGTTTCTTTGTGGTGGTTTTGTATATATCGCTTGTACAAAAATAAAGTTTGATAAAATCTGAATGTTTTGCTTGTTCAAATGTATTCCCAAAAAGTTGGACACCGTTTATATTTGGTATTAAATATAATAGTGGTAATAGGTGTCTAGCCAATAATATGTGGAATGTGACTGTTTAGTGTCGTGACAAAAGGGCGGGCGAAGGGTCCGGCGGGTTTGGGGAAAAACTCATGCCCTTACTCGCCCTTCGGGTGAGGTCAGGCACGGGCAGACAAGGGCGGGTGGGGCGAGTGCGGTCGTGTCGGCTTCGGGCGGATCGCTGGCGGTTTCCGACATTTTTCAACGTTTTCGAGCGGATTTCGGCGTGTTTTTTTTTTAACATTTTTTAGAAAATGTTTAAAATAATTTTTTAAAACATAATATTTTTAAAAACACAAAAAAAACGAAATAAATTTTAAAACAATTTTTTTTTAGAATCCGAACTCCGAAGAACGTTAAAAACCCGAAACTTTAAAAATGCGAAACGATAAAAACAAAGTTATTTTAAAACAAACGTTTTTTTAAACAAAGTTTTTAGAAACAAAGTATTTTTTTTAAAAAAATCCGAAGCAAATTTTTTTTTCAAAACAAAGCATTTTTCAAAAAATCGGAAACTTAAAAATCCGAAATCTTTTTAAAACAAAGTTTTGTTTAAAACAAATTTTTTTAAAACAAAGTTCTTTAAAACAAAGTTCTTCAAAACAAAGTTCTTCAAAACAAAGTTTTTTTAAACCAAGTATGTTTTAAAACCAATTTTTTAAAAAAAATCTGAAACTTTAATTTTGAAAAACAAATTTTTTTTAATTTGATTTGTTTAAAAAAAGTTACCCTCCTCCTTTATTTCGGGCTTGGAACCGACTATGTTATGATATTATAAAATAACATAGGCGGAGTTCTAACTTTTTTAAAAATGTTAGTAAATATTTATAAAAGTAAGAAAATGTTTAATAAATTGGAAAAATGAAAAGAAAATAGAATAGTGTGTAGAGTTCGTACCGAAACCGAAACTACGTTTTTAGTTGACCGATCTCATATACCATTGGCCGGTCTCTTCTTCGGGTTCGCATTCATCATCGGAGGGCGGCTCCTCGCTCCCTTGAGTTTCGGCGCCGGATAAAGATGCTTCTATTTCCTTATATTGCTCACGATTTTCCGCATCAATCCAATCCTTGAGGCATACGAGTCGCTCAAAAACCTTTGGACCCAACTTGCTTCTAATATCATGAAAAAACAAATGTAGTAAGTAAAAGAAAAAAATGTGATTTAAAATGAATAAAAAAATCGTGTAGATGTAAAAAAAAATAGGCATTTACTTTTTATCGGTAAGAATCTGATTTGCCGAACTAAAACAAGATTCGGAGGGCACGGTTGAAACAGGAACGACAAATATGTCCCGCGCCATAGTATATAAAGTTGGAAAAATATTTTTGTTTTCCTTCCAATAATCAAGAACATCAATTCCCTCCGGTGTTCCCTTTACGGAAAAAAAGACTTGTAAATCGTTGGAGGCGTTGTACATAGTAGTATCCGAACCATCGTCCTCCAATATTGACAATAATCCGTCGCTCAATTGGGTCCTATGAAAATTTAAGAAATAAAAAATCGAATGAAATTAAAAAAATCCGAATTAATTAAAATCGGATTCATATTTAAAAATCCGAAATAAGTTTAAAAATCCAATTGAAATTAAGAAAACCGAATTGAATTTAAAAAAAAACCGAAATTAATTAAATAAATCGGAAATAAAAAAATGTATTGCGGGATTTGACTTGTAGAAGCCGGTTGTTGGACATTCACTTGGGCGTTGTATGCGTTGAACAACCCTTCAATCGCTTGGCTCACGGTTAAATCCACATTTTACTATATATATAAAGGGTGAATCGGTCATTTAACAGTGCCCCACTTCAAATCCGGATCATTGATTATTATTTGACTCTTCATATGGGTCGTTCGTCCGTTGACTCTACTGTACAATGAACAGTATTCTACAGTTCTCTATTTCTCACCGTTCGATCAAAGTGCTGATCTCGTCTTCATTTCTTTCCATCTCTCTGGAAGCTCCTGGAGAAGCTCAAACCCCATTCTCCCCTCTCCCCACTCCCTTCACTCCGTCTCCTCTCCTCCTCCGCTCACCCCTAGCCGCCCTCCCACGATTCGCCTCCCGAACCCGACCCTCTGCTGCAAGTCCAACAGATTTCAGTGAGATCAGACAGCGGCTCGGTTCCCTCGCTTCGCCCCTCCGCCGTATCCCCACCGATCCTCCGCCCCCGCCCTCTCTCTACCCCAAGCCCCAATCCCAGACCCCACTGCTTCGTTGGAGCAAATTCGGAAGCACCTTGCAGCGTTCAGGAGCCGACCGCCTGCTGTGAATTCAGGCTCATCCTCGATCTCCCGATGCAATGGCATCACCTGCTCGCTCTCTTCCGGTGCGAACTGCCAACACAAAGCGTCCTACCTTTTCTAGGTACAACTCTCTCTCTCGGCCCAACGCTCTACCATCACTATCTTGATGTTTCCCCTTTCTCAGTTGGCCCTCTCTCACGCCGTTGATCCGAGTCACCATCAACCAACCGGGAACCCCAGCGCAATTGCTGTAAGAGTTTGGATATTAAGTACCCTAGACAACCACATCGTGGAGGACGGCTGTCTCCCTCTTTGCCTAATTGTGGCTGACCATGGTAAAGGGGTTCATAGAGCAAAGTCTGATTGTGCCGCTGCTGTTGTAGGGGAGGGGGGTCATAAAGCAGCCGCAACATTTTTTTTTTTTACCATTAAAAAAGGCAAGGTTTAACTTTTTATTAATCAAATGCCATTATAAATTTTGTTATTATATTGTGAAATTAAGGCAAGAATCAATTTGCAGTCGTGCCCCATTTCTCATTAGATGATGACAAATGTAACCAAATCAAGGGTGGAGTGTGATGTTCAATGCCTTTATAACAGAATCCATTTTGACCCAGTGTTGATTATGATGTTCAACTTAAGTCTTAGTGCTTGATAGGGGCTTAACTGATATGTAAGTAGACTCTTTAAGTTGTTTGATTATTTTTACTTTTTTATCCAATTACTTTGAATATATACTTATTAGTATTGAGTAAAACTGGTAGTTAATTTGACATTGCAATCAGATATCAGCTTTCTTAAATGGTGATGTCCAATGAGTTCCCCAATAAAAAAGATCTAAGCTTTGCTGAAATGGATCCTTATTTAAAATTTGGAAGTACAATGTATGCAAGTTTTGGAGATATAATTGGGAGGATACTTGATATTGTCTTAAAAAATAGATCTTCAAGAGAAATCTCATTCAAGGCTTAATCATATATGCAAAGGGCCTCATACTTGATACTGTTTTGATCAGTATTTTGACTCTTTATAGCAGGTGGAAGATAAAAAAGGAAATAAGATATTCCATTTAACTCACTGCTCAAAGGATTAAGAGTAGAACATTGGTATGTTTAATCAAATTGTTCAGTTGTTTGGCTTAGATTTAACTAACCAGTATGACTCTACTATCTTTAATGTCCTTATAATGTTACTGATTTAGTTTTTTTTTTTTCTTGAACTTAAAGCCATGAGATTTGTACTTTTTAAATGTTTAAATTTATACTGATTTTATAAAGCAAAATACTGAGGTCTTGAGCATATAGATCACAATCACTTGAAATCGATTTTTTTTTCCTACTCTGTTATTCAATTTAATTTGTTCAATTGTTTCCTCAGGAAATGTTAATCAGCGTGTTATTAAATTGTTGATTTGTAAAAATTTAAATTCATAAAACTAGCATATTTGAATCAAGATAGCTTTTCATACTGCGGTTTGCCTTAATGGTTTTCTTATAAAAATTAAATAGCTTACTTAAAGCTATAATTACTGAATATTTGGCGTTCCTTTTTATAGTAAATAAGGGGATCAGCCTGTGCTGGGGGTTAAGGCAATAAGCTGTTCAAGACACCAAATGTTAGAAGATTGTGCATGCTCTATAATAGAATAATTCAACTGGCATCATCATGGTGATGTATTACTTGCTGGTAAATTCATGGATGAAAAAAGAATTGCCAATAAAATAAATGGTCTACATTGATACATTGACAATAAATTCTTTGATATTTTGCAGGCTGTACATTTGAGTTCCCTGGAATAACGCTTTGGATATCATATATTTCAGTTATAGATTTTTTTTAGAAAACATATAAACCATCATGAATATGCATATGGTTAAATTATTCGAATCAAATGATTTGCATAGTGATGAGACAATTACAAATTGTTTAGACATTTTTTCTCCATCGGGCATATACTGTGTTTGTGACCAATGTTTGATATTCAAAATTTCAATCGTGTACCTCAGTTGTTAAATTTCTCCATCTGGCTTAACTGTTATTGCATAAATTGTATTATTAGTTAGATAATAAGATTGCTCGCTCGCGCTGAGCGCGAGCCACCCTCCTAGTGTGTTCGTAATGTCCAAATTAGTGTAGTACTTTCGTAGCATTCTTACCGTGTAGATCTTCTTGTATGTCGGATGGAGACAATTTGCAACAATCGTGAGGGGTGGTACGGCTTCCCAATATTTGAGAAACTTCTCCTTCATAGCTCCTACGATTGGAGCAAGAGAAGCGTCGGTGTCTTCGAGAACTAAGAAAAAAAATCGAATTAAAAAATTGAAATTAAATTAAAAAACCAAATTAATATAAAACCGAAATTAATAAAAAAAAACCGAAATTGATAAAAAATATGAAATTAAAAATGTACCTTTCATTTCATGATATACTTGGGAGATTCGTAAGAGGTGGTGAAGCAACTCATGCGCGGTCGGTTTATACGAGCAAGACAATGCTAACGTCGCTTTGAAGAATACTTCAAGAAATTTCATTAATTTGTTCAATTGATCCCATTCACCCGACGAGAGAGCTAATTCCATACCCTCGGGCGTCTCATTCAAAATTGCATTAATAGCATGTGCGTAAGGAAAACATCGTTTCAACATTCTATAAGTTGAGTTCCAACGGGTATCTACGTCTCATGGCACTCTTAATTTAGTAAATTGCATTCTACTACACATATCATGAAATCTTTGTTTTCTAATGCCGTTAGTAAAAATATGAGTTACCGCCTTCTTAAATTTGTTATTAAATCATTAGCACCGGGCGTTTTAAGTTCCGCTTAACGGTGAGGTTTAAAACATGACATGCACATTTTTTGTGAAAGAAAACTCCATTCGCAATTGGAGATAATGAACGCAAAAAATATTCTATGGCCTTACCATTATTACTAGCATTATTAAAAGAAATTGAGAAAACTTTATTTTGGAGATCATTTTTCAATCTAAATTCATTCATAACACCCAAAATTGCATTAAAAACTACTTCGCCGGTGTGCGGGTATTCTATAATCCGAAACTTAGTACTCTTTTTTGCAATTTCCAATTATCATCAATGTAATGTGCCATAACACAAATATAAAATAAACCATGTTTACCAGCGGTCCAAATATCGGACGTGAGTGCTACTTTAAATGGTGCGATTGCAAATATGGCAATCAATTCATTTTTGCGGTAAGTAAATTGTTCTTTAATTTCGTTTGACATTTTCCTATAATAAAATGGTTTGTAAAATGGTTGAGCGCAACCTCTAATATCTAAACGAGCAAAACTCAAACAACCGCTCATACTAATTGGTTGTTCCTTGAGGGTAATATACCGTGCAAACTCACTTAACATTTTTTTTCGTCATATTTTTGGTGAGTTTGTGTACCATCCGGATTAATTTGGGTTTGGACAAGTGTATTATCGGGTTGTTCTTGTGGTTGTTGACCGTTGGTGATATGTCGTTGAGCATGTCTACCCATAGAACTATTATTATCACCATAAGTAAAACTAGAATTGCAACCTTTTACCTTGCACCGTGCGCTTATGCACTTGCCGGTCGCCGGGTCGATGGTTTGCTCGAAGTAACGCCACCAATGTGCGTTGTACTTCGGGCGGGGGTTCCTTCTTTTTCTCAACCCCGGTGGCGTGCTTGTCTCCGGCTCTTCCTCTATTGTTTGGATTTCGGGTAATCGATCGAAACTCCCGCCGATGGTCGGAGGAGCAAATGTGCTAGAACTCCCCGCGGCACTTCCAACGGTATGATGTGTGCAGTCCGTCTCATAGGTAGTTTGCGGATAAGTGGGACCACCGAACAATTGATCACTTAATTGTTGGATCGTGTCGGCTAGGGGATTGGGTGACGGGGCCATCGGGTAAGAATAGTCATGTGGTGGAATTGTCATTTCTCACTACAATAAGGAAAAAAAACGGATTTAATTTATGTAAAGCAAAACAAAATATAAAAATAACCGAATTAAACTAATTGTGTATGAAAAAATTTATCATAAAAGAATAAAATATTTTGACTACAACTTTCTGATAAAACTACAATTTTTTGAAAATTTGAAATTATTTTATAAGTAATGAAAAAAATATAAAAGGAATAAATAATGCAATTATTTTGAGTACAATTTTATCATATGTTGCCAAATCCGATTTAAAATAATTGTGTACTTGCATAAATCAAATTATAGTATTCTAATAATGTTATAAAAAAAATAATACAAATAGAACGTACCTTCGAATTTTTGCGGAAATGCCGGCGAGGCGAGTATCGGATTGACTAATGCAAGAGATTGTAATAAAATAAATATGCTAGTTTTTTGGAATTTTGGAAATAATAAATATAAATTAGAATGTAAAAATAAAACTAGAATTGATTTATGCAAGAGATTGAGAGAGTATTGAGTGAGAGATTGAGAGAATTTGATAGTTTGTTTGTGAGAAATGAGTGTTGAGTGTATGGGTGAATTTATAGGTGTGAATTGGGGGGGGCACATTCAAAAATCCAACCGTTGGATTCCAACGGTTCAAAATTCTGTCAGACGGGTCGGGCGGGTCGGCTCGGGCGGGTCGCACGGGTCGGCCGGGTCGGGGGGGCGGGGTTCGCGCGGGTGCGGCGGGTCGGGGGGGGCGGGTGGGACGGGTCGGGGGGGTGGGTCCGGGGGGTGGGGCGGGTCGGATGGGCGGGGTAGCGCGGACCGAGGCGTGCGGACGGTGGGAGTGGGAACGGGGTGGTGTCAGACGGGTCCGAAGGGCGGGTCGGGGGTGCGGGTCGGGTCCTAAGGGCGGGCACGGCACGGGTCCGACGGGCGACGGGCGGGCACGGGCACGGGCACGGGCACGGGTCCGACGGGCGAGAAGGGAGGGTCAGGGCGGGTAACGGGTAAGGGCGGGCAAGGGTTTAGACGGGCGGGCGGGTTATGGGGGGTGAGGTCCAAAACCGGACCCTTACCCGCCCTTACCCTTGACCCGTCGGACCTGGCCGACCCGTTTGAATCCCCGCACGGGCGGGTCTGCACGGGCGAAGGGCAAGGGTCGGGGGGGCGGGTCGGGGGTGAGGCGGGTTTTGTTACAACACTATGACTGTCTGATTGTTAAATTAAAAAGTTGGTTTTATCTTGCAAGTTTATAATTACGTCCATATATTTATAAGCGTCGCTCAATAATACACGAGAGGGTGGGAAAATCAGCTGAATGTTGAATGTCCATAAATTTGATTTTCCGGAATTGAAAATATGAAAAATTTTAGAAAGGAATTCCCCGGAATTAATTGGTGAATATGCGTTTTGGGCCTTCTTCTCATTCTCATCCTCTCTCTTGCTGCGTTGCGTTGGACTGAGCTTAATTAGGGGCTGTTCGGCAATTCCAACTTAAATTTTGTTAGGCTCTTAGTTCGGAAGTTCCGCAATCCCAACTTAAACTTTGTTAGGCTCTTAATTCTTCTAAACATAAGCTCCTTAGTATGGATTAAAAATATCTTCTTAAGTTTCTTTTTTGTCGGGCTTAAGCCTTGGTCGAATTTTTAAGGAAGCAATACTCATGACTTAGAATGTTGCCTCCTTAAGTTTAAACTGTGGTTCCGAACGGAAGCTACTTAGAGTGACTTAAGTTTAAACTATGATTCCGAACGGAAGCTACATAGAGTGATTTAAAATTTTAAGTCACGTTGGCTGCCAAACAGCCCTTAGTTCTCTTTCCTCTTTTTTTTTTTTTTTTTTTTTTTGAGAATACTCTTTCCCTCTTCGCTTTAATTTCCTCTTCTTTCCTCTTTTTGAATCTTCTGCTGCACTTGGGCCTACCTTAAGGAAGGGTAGCCTCATCAAATGCGCCTTCTTCTGACTTACTGCGTGTTGGAGGCAGGCCCTTGAATGAGGATCATATTTGTTTTGTTTCGAAAGCCAGATGAGATGAGGATCTTTTATTTTAAATAAATTTTGGTGGTTGGACTCCCATCTTATCTCAACAAAATCAAATTAAAAAAAAATGAAAAAAAAAAACAGAAACTCAAAGATGAATTAACAAAAACGTGCCATTGTTATATTCCAAAGCATGCATTGCGTCAGCCATCGAACATATTCTTTTACTAAAAATACGATTCAAGCTTCTTAAATTTTCAAATTTGAGTTTAATATATAGAGATCGGAATATATATCTATCGAGTATATATCAACGAGTAAAACTATGGTGCTCTTAAGCTCACGGGGCCTTAACAAAAAAAACATATCAAATCATATCCAAATTTTTATTTATATAGCTCAATAAATTTTTTATATCAAAATCTTATACATGCAAATTTTTTTCATTTTTGGAGATTTTTAAGTATTTATTTCGGATTTTTTAATAGCAACTATATAATATTAATAAAATAATCAATATTTTATATGTAACTTTTAAAAAATCTAAAATAAATGCTTAAAAGTCTCTAAAAATGGAAAATTTTTGCATGACACATGATTTTGATATAAAGAATTTATTGAGCCATATAAATCAAAATTTGGATATGATTTGATTTGTTTTTTGTGTTAAGCTCACAGGAAGCCCCCGTGAGCTTAAGAGCACCATAGTTTACTCTATATCAACAATATGTATCTCCACAAAATATTAAAATCCGTAACCAACCAACAATGCCTCTTTAAAAACTGAACTATCCATAAATCATCCAGAGTCTATATATATAACACATATATATATTAAATAACGTTACATCCCATTCAAGTTCCGTTGCAGTACGTTACCATTTCCTTTTAATTTAATGCGCAGCACATATATGTACACATACGTAACGAGTCCATATCCGCTGCGATCCAAAACAGGATCGTAGGGTCCTGCGATCGCGATCCAACAACTACTATAGCTTTTTAGGGGGGGTTTGAATTAATTTGAGCCGTTGGATTGGGATCGTAGGAACATTCCTGTGATCAGATCGGATTTGGATCTCAGCTGATTCCGGCGCATACGTACACCATTGACTGTACGCATCAGGAATGGAATGCCATGCTGATGCATGTCTCGTGGGATATTCGAAAAGGCCATTAATATTCACAATTTGCTTTCCTTTGGGTCGGATAAGAAAGAGCCTGTCTAGATATCACCGGTTTTTATCCAGGTGCTGAAAATAGTCTACTCAAATATAATATCTTCATATTTTTATATATGATCGATGCCATATATATCCTTTCGTATCTAATAAATATATATATATATATGTTGAACGACAATAGAATAGAATAGAGAATATATATTAATTAAAGTTGTGGATTGACCTACCGGGTGTTTGAGATATATATTGGTCATGTATACATAATACATTATATATTGTATGTTTCATCTTTTGAAGAGGATGCATGTATGCCATGCTGAACGATAAGAAAGAGACAAAACATGCATATCACCCATTCACCCCCAAAAAGAAAAGAAAAGAAAAAAAAAAAGAAAAAAAAAAGAAAAAAAAAAGAAAAGAAAAAAAGAAAAGAAAAAAAGAAAAGAAAAGAAAAAAAGAAAAGAAAAGAAAAAAGAAAAGAAAAAAAGAAAAAAAGAAAAGAAAAGAAAAAAGAAAAGAAAAAAAGAAAAGAAAAAAAAAAAAAAAAAAAAAAAAAAAAAAAAACAAGAAGATAATGTGTGAGGCCTCCAAATATTAAAATTTTGATTTGTAGCAAGTTTGTCGATCGTCCCAAATTTTCAACTTTGACAAATTAACACTTAATTTTGACAATCAAGTACTGGTACTCTCTATTCAAACTATGCAAGTTGTAAGTTGTAACGATTATGTGTAGAATTGTAAGTTGTAGCAATTTAACATATGTACACATATTATCTTCTTCTGTTCTTTTCCTTTTTACTAGTAGATTCATGAAGTTCCTTATTTTGGTTGGCGATCGATCGAGCTTTTCGTGATGTCGATCACCATATAAATAGTCTATATGATCGGATCTATATAGTGAAACACTAATTGGATCGATGGAGAGAAGTTGAACCAGTTGAAAATACACCGATCGATATGTATAATTGCATCGATGATCATCGAATGCATTGTTTCAAGCTCTATTAGTTCTCTTCAGAGCTGATAGTACCAGAACTACAGAATAACGGTGTGTACCGTGTTAGTTACCGACTGGTACTCGTTGTCAACGGACACAAAAGCAGCGTCGTATCGTAGAACTCTTCAAAGATGATCACTAATTAATTACATTGTGGCTGCATAGATAGTAATTAAACTACTAAACTATGTCGTTAGCCGATACGAATTGAATCTTTCATGTAATTTATAAATTGTTATCTTAAGTTGGTAGGATGAAATGAAATTCAGAAAATAGCTGTCTATATATGCCCAACTGTAGAAATATAATATACACACAATATATATATGCACCAGAAATTGACATCAATTTGTATTATATATATTTCAATGAAGCCGGGTCAACTTACAATGCCTCTTATATATATAACTACACAGGTATCTCAAGCCATCCAAAAACCATTGGCAACCAAAATTCAAGGTTCCTGAAATTCCAAATTGATCAGAATATTCCAATTCTTTTTTTTCTTCTTCATCATCATACAATTCCATTCTGAAATTTCAACTTTTATCACCAACATCAAGCCCTCATCTTTAATTTTGAACACAACAATTTGAATTTTGAAATTTAATTGGATCTTTACCGTATATATTGATCAATAGGATGTCGACAGGCTTAACAGCGCCGAGCCCGAGCGAAACTGATCTCTCGAGCAACGGCTCCCATTCGCACCCCCTCGTGCTCGCTTGCGTCGTGATCGCAAATGTGCTGATAATCTTGATCATCTACTTCGTATTTCTTTTCTGGAAGTGTAACAAGGGGTCCGTATGGGACGAGCCCTTCGACAACGCCGCAAATTCCACCGACAGCTCCCCTTGCTCATCCCCTAGAGCAAGTGGAATCAAGGAGAGCGATTTATCGTTCTTACCGGAGTTTGTGCACGGAGAAATGACAGGAGACGAGAAGGATGAATGCGCTGTCTGTATAACCGAATTTGTCGCCGGACAAAAAGGTCGGGTCTTGCCGGCCTGTGGCCACAAGTTCCATACTGATTGCATTGATACCTGGTTCCGAAAGCACTTCTCTTGCCCGGTTTGCCGAACGGATGTAAGGGCAAAGAAACTTGAGGAAGAAGATGGGAAGATATGCTTGGAAGTTTAGAACTTTAAACTTTAAATTAGTAACTAATATATCTTGATCGATTTCTCTTGATATATCACTCCAATATATAAATGTTCATATATATATATAGTTTTATTGGTTTTGAACTTTTGATCGATTTATATATATAAAGTGTTGAAATTTTGGCAAGAAGCAATTTATTCTAATATTTTTTTTATTTTGCTTGTTGGCTAGAAACTGTGGCAGTGAACTATAGCTCTTGTATATATGCGGACATGAATGATTGAATTCCCAACTTTCTTGTTTTCTAGCTAGTAGCTAGGTTGTGAATTGTTTACTCTGTTTCTGAAGTAAAACAATCATTATTTATGAACAAAAGATAGATATATATATATATATATGTTTGAATTTTGATCAGTTCTTTTTCTAATATTTAGGCAATGTAAAATCCGAACTTAATTTCATGAGGGCAACTACTAATCTGTAGAAAAGAATGGAACTTTTCTTAATTAAGTGCCATTTGTGATGAAATGGAGAGCCAAGTTTGCATGTCCATCGATCATTGTTCTTCTTCTCCTCCTCTTGATTCTGATGCAAGCTCTTCAGGTTTTATTGAGGTAAAAACTTCGGACCATATATATAGCCAATTAATAGCTTCCTTTCAGAACTATACAATTGAAGGTTCTCTTCTTCACTCTTTTTTTAATCAATTAATGGTGCTCCAAGTTCAAAACTTTTAGTTCGATAATACTCCTATATATATATATATGAAAAAATTTCATAGATATTTCTAAACCTGAATTGATTGATCTCGCTGAAAAAAATTGTACCAATCAGAAATTTCACATTTGAGCCATCTCTTCGTTCTTAATTAATTTCTTCACTGAATTGAAGTGGAATTTTGCTTCACTTCATTCCGATCGGGGAGGGGGGGGGGGGGGGGGGGGGGGGGGGGGGGGGGGGTGGTAACAATTTGAGGTAGCAGTAATGCAGTGTGAATTGAATTTGAGAAATGCTGATGTATTCCCGAAAATGCTTCAAAAACATTGATCATTTTATTAATATTGTACAATTAAAAAAATCTAATACAAGTACTTAAAAATTTTTGAAAATAGAAAATTTGTGTATTCCATGAGATTTTGATGTATTATAAAGTCATATAAATCAAAATTTAGATATGATTTGATATATTTTTAGTTTAAACCCACAAAAAGCCTATGTAAGTTTAAGAACACCATAGTTTTACTATATAAAGAAAAAAAATCACTTTTATATTAATCTTAGCAACACCTTCAAAAAAAAAAAAAAAACTAAACGGTTTTTTAATATTATAAATCCTAGCCTTTTCTTCTCGTAAATCCTTCAGCGCGGAGAGGATGATTTGTATCTCCGGCCCCCACCATTCTTCGATCTTACATTTTACTTCTTCTGATTGTGTTCACAATTTTGCAAAATTTTGTTCTCTCATCAGCTATTTTCGTATGTAGGAGTGTACGACAGACGGGTCAATGAATTTTTTTATGTATGCGTTTTGCGAGTTCTACGGATTATGCGGGTTAAACATGTTATAATTTTGGTTAAATTGTTAATCATATTATTTTTAACTTTTTATTAATAATTTAATATTGAACATTTTAGTGGTGATTTCCAACTTG
The DNA here is from genome assembly GCA_030179965.1 of Cyperus esculentus. Classification (NCBI taxonomy): domain Eukaryota; kingdom Viridiplantae; phylum Streptophyta; class Magnoliopsida; order Poales; family Cyperaceae; genus Cyperus; species Cyperus esculentus. The sequence goes on from JASGLE010000030.1 coordinate 105,008, forward strand.
ATGGTAATATTTTAAAAAAATAGTAAAATTAAAGATAATTTAATGTTAAACATAAATTAAGAACTAAAAGTTTCGCTAAGTTTCATAAATGAAGCATAAACTGGCATATAAAGTTACAATAAAATAGTTAGACATAATATATAATATATAAGCATAAATTGAAAAACATAATAAAAATTGAAAATAATAAAGAATTTATATTGATCGTTAAATTTTTAAAATCAGAATTTAGTTCTTAAATTATTTTCTTATTAATTATTTTATAATAAATTGTATATGTAAGTTTGTACAACAATATAATATACAACTAGTTGCAGGCTGGTCCTAGGTGGACAGGTTTCTAAAGGCTCAACCCACAATCCAACTTGACATAATGAGTTAGGCAGGCAAAATCACAACCCGACTGATAGCATGTCTAACCTAGTAAAAAACGAGTTGAGTCGGATGGGTCGGTCGGATTGATACTCTACTCCCATAAGAAGGATTTTTTGTTGTTCTTCATTTGAGATGGTTATGTTGAATCGCTCGAGAACAGGGGCGGAGCCAGAGTTGTGGCATAGGGGGTGCTTAGCAGTATAACACAACACATCAATCAGCCATAGGAGGGGCCAAACTGAAATTACAAATCAAATTAGACTGAGAAATGGTATCTCTTCCATTAATTAGCAAAATCATGGGGGGTGCTTAGCACCCCCGTGTCCACCCCTTCCCTCCACTCCTACTCGAGAATAGATTTTGGTTCGACTTCAACAAACTCAAATGGCGTTTCGAGAATTTAAGATTTGTGGAGTGTTTAACATATTTTTAATAATTATTTAAAAAAAATGATGAACTCATCACAACCAAATTAATAACTTTCAAAAATAAATTGCGCTATTTCTCAAAATTTATCTCTATTTGTCTATATTGAAAACAAAATTATTGAGATAACTATTGTAGCAAATTTGTTTAGATCTTGATATTTTGTTTCTGGGATGTAACCATTTTGAGTTAATGAAAATTAGTAATTGTTTGGTGATCTTTGATGTTCAAAGACTGAAATAGTAAAATTTTATAAAAGGCGTGTCCAATGAGGGGTTTGTTGCTAGTTATGTATGAAGTAAGACAACACCGTTACAGATAAATATGGAGGCATTAGTAATAGAATGAGGATAGGAAAAAAAAAATGAGGCTCTTAATATTTTATCAAATTTACAATTACATAAGGAAGGAATATATGGATGAAGTTTATTGGGGTTTAATTTAGAGAATCACAATTTGTATACTGTCTAGTCAATTTATGACTTTCTCAATTTCAGAGGCATTAAGATTAATAAGGATAGATCAATTTGGGAATTAAAGATACCCCTCAATTTTGAGGGTTTTTGTTTGGTTGGCATTAAAGGATAGAGTTAAAACTAAACAATTTTTATGGAAAAGGGGATGGAGAGGGAACATTAACTGTTGTTTCTATTCAGAAATAGAAACTGCTGATCACTTATTTTTGTTTTGTCCAATGATGTATAGATTTTGGATGTTTTCAATATTTTTAACACAAGGGGCTTTACTGTAAGTTTAACATCATTAATTTATTTATGAAATTGTTTTATCTCCTTTGAAAAATCGCATAATATATATTGCCAAACATTGTTCAGCATATCTATACGGTAAAATTTGGTTATTAAAAAAAAATGTTTCTAATGGTCCAACAAACTCTAGCTGTAGGAACTTGTTTAACAAAATATTTTCTATGTGGTATCTAATTTTGACAGGAGAAAAATTTGATATTGAATCGCAAATGCTCAATGCCATTGACATAGAGGATAATGAGGTGCTGGAATTTGCTCCTTCTGAATCTATTAATTAGTTGAAGAGCTACAAGCTAATTAAGAGAGTTAATTTCATTGACACATCCTTTAATTCGATCTACAGGAAAAGGCACTGACTAGTTTTTAGTTCTAATAATTGTTTGATTGTAGTTTCTGATATGGATAATATGTGTTTTGTTGTTTTGGGCAAATGCATGTGTTTGCTGTTATCAGAACTTTATGGTAGGAATTATATTAGTTTTATATTTTCTGATTTTTTTAGGATAGCAGGGACCTATATATATATAATCCCTTTCTCTATGTACTTTTTTCTCTTTTTTTTTTCCTTCCACAAAATAAAAAATAAAATAAAATATTTTTTGTTAAAAAAAAGAGAGTAAGACAACGCCGTGAACTGATGCATCCAAAACCTAAAAATTAGGGCTAGCTATATAACGGCATGCAACTTGCTTGCTAGCTAGCTGTCTTATGACCTTTTCCCAAACTTCAATTGATCGTTACTTATAATGCATGCATGGCCGTACAACAAACTAAAGGGCACCTAATCTCTGGGATGCATAAATTATTTTATTAGAGAGAAATATCTTGCTTCCACTGAAAAACTGTCCATAGATCTATATATATATATATATATATATATATGGAATGTAACTGCAGATATATTCCGAAATGTAACCTATATATATATGGACGCTATAGACAGTTTTTTCTATGAACGCTAGGTATTAATTACTCATTTATGTATTAATTATATATATATTGACCACAACCTCACCCCATCTCAATTTATATGAACCATATTTTGGAATTTGGACGGTACTGTGTGTAAATTTACATGCATCACGCATGCTGCTTGCTAAAATACGAGCGAGCATGCAATCTTCGAAAACGAGATTAGTGGTTAATTAACTAGTTAATTAATTGGTAGCTCAATATATATCGACAATGTTGATCAATGTATAACATTTTCTGGTAAAAATAAAAGTGTTCTTAATATCAACTGGGCGAGCAAGTGCATGACGAATGGAAATTAAACCGCTTCACCAACTGATAATTTTTATTTTAAGTTTTTATTTTTTATTTTTGTCTTTTTTGTTATTTAACTTTTTTTTTTTTTGCAAATTTGTCTCAAACTTCTTGATGCAATATTTCAGATATTTTATTTTATTTTATTTTTATTTCTGTTTTTCAAAGACTGGTTTGTAACTTTTTTATATATATGATAAAAAGAAATAGAGCTAGGCTTTGAACTCTGTTTCTCTATTAAAAAAAAAAAAGTTGCCCTATATCCCAATAGCCCTTCTGTAATTGTACTCAAGCTCCGTTATTACATTTGAAATGCACTATTGTTGATATACCTTAATTTGATCACTTTAATGCATATCTGAATACTTGTGTAATTCCAAGGAAAGAACAAAATACAGTTTAACAAATTAATTCGTGAAATCTCATTCAAACATACACAATATATATTTGTTGACTATACTGGATTAAAAAAAAAATGTGTATAATAAAAAAAACAATGGTGATTACTTTTATAACAGAAAACTATATAATCATGATTTCATTATTCATTAGGTTGACCTTGTAATTAATCAGATATCAATATATATACTTGTCGATATTAATTATAGCTATATATATTATTCTTCTTTTGAAAAGGAACATTCAAAATAAGACTAGCTAGTACTCTGGTAAGACTGAATCTTCCGGATTAATTCATTATCTAAATACAATATATGTTGCCAAAACTACAAAATCAACATGAAGATCGATATCACAATTATTTAAGAGCTGGTGTAGATATATTCAATCCATTAATTATTCAACAAACACGTAACAGGGTGAATTAGACATAAATATAATTAAATTAAATTCAAGGGTTAAATTGGTAATTAATGGATTCGATAATTTTATTTTGAAGAAGATAATTTTAATAATCGATATAACACTTTTTTCGGTATTGTCATAATTTCCTAATTTACTTGAAAAAATGGTTTCTTTCCACAAGCAAGTTAAATTTATCTATGTTTTATTATGAGATAAAAAGGCTAGTGCATGCACAACTATACTTGGCTTTTGATGAAATAAAGTAATATTATGGTGCCATCTTAATTAAATATATATATATATATATATATATATATATATATATTTTAAAAGCTTGAGAGAATCAATATACTATTATTCTAAACAGTTCATCTTTGTATTATACATATTTGCATGTTTTTTTCTAACTATAATATATTGTGCCTCTCATCAACTTGTTCCTCTTTCCCTCTTAAAATAACATGCAAATGAAAGGTTTTGGCGACCAATATTTTCTACTACTTTCTACCACATGATGATGTATCATCATAAGAGTGGATACAAGCATTAGACTTCAAGGGAAGTTCCATGTTGGATTATTGTCAGCAAGTATTGGTAGTAAGTCGTAGAGTTTTGCAGTGGATACAGTTTTCACTGCTTACTGCCGATGTCATGCATGATATTTCCATGTTTTGTAGTGAATTTTTTAAGTGGAGGGATCGAATAACCATGGTTTCGGTGACTGATCAGTGGCCATGAAAAGCCGTATAAAAGCGGGGGCAGTATTATAATTTTATTTTTTAGCGCTTCAGTTGATCATGTCTTAAGTCGTAACACACAGTAAAATGCAAACTTTAATAAATGTGATGAATTTGAAACTTTTTTTTTTTTTACAATGCTTATATTTTGATGTTATATTGCATTTTCTAAATTACCTGGTCATCAATGAGAATTTAAATTAGAGAAACGCAATGCACCCGACAATAGAGTTTGAATTAACAGTTATAATTAAGCATTTTAATTAACTAATATATATTTATGAGTTTTGTGTTATCAGTATTTAAATTATTGGATAGTTAGATAAAAATTTACTGAAAACTATAGAAAAAAAAAAAAAAAAACCACTAAATTAATCCGAAACCAAAGCTGTTAAATTATTGGCATGTATGATTACCTCATAAAAAACCACTGAAGTTGTATAGGTATATATACATTAACTAGCTATGTATTTTTCACTCAAAAATAGCTGTATTTGAAATGTCATTATAATTATTCATTTTTTTGCTCACTCTCTTATATGTAAATTACAATTTCCCCTTTTGAACAAACTTGAACACGATATGTTTTAGAAGCTAAACAATATATATATCCCTCTAACCAAACTTTATAAATTTAAATCTAATATTGTTGACAGTTGACACCAGTAAAAATAAAATAAAATTTTTGCTTCGCCACTGGATTTTAGAACAGTGGGACTAGGTATTCATCTTATATATATATATATACAAGATTTTGATACAGAAAGGTTAATATAATAAAAGGCCAGTTGTGGGTCCATTGAATCATATATATAATATGATATATATGATAATTAACAAATCTCTTAATTTATCATTGGTGCTGGTCTTTGAATTCCCCTACTTTTATATGTCGACTCAAAACCGTCGATCGATTGACATGAGAGATTCAATTTTTAATTAAGAAGATGAAAGATTCTATTTTTAATTTATCCTTGTATGTATGCTGAATATTTAAAGGTGGAGCCCTAATAATTTACATACCGCTTCTCCACCCCAATTTCTGTGTACACCACAAGATTTTGACATATATATATTCTTTATTTTCACATTTTTAATTAGCATGTCACAGTTTTAGTTTCTACATAACCACACATGCAGGCAAAATGAAAGTGTTTACACTAACATTGATTAATTAGAACGTGTTTAATTATATTAATAAAACTAACAAACCAAAAGTATTTTAAGTTTTTTAACCAATATAAAATCAGTTGTAGCTTATGTAAAATAAAAATAAAAAAAATCTAATTCAACATAAAAATCCTTACGATTTGTTCCATGCATGTTCCATACGTTTTTAGGGATTAATAATACCCCATATTACGCATGTCTATATAAGATAGAAGTGTTTACACTATCCATCAAATAAAATTAATACACATAATAATTATTAAGAGTACTTACACAAATACACAAATTAATATAAGTGTTCATATATTTCACTACACCATATACATGAGATTGCTTTTATCAAAAAAAAATATATAGATATATGAGATCGAAAGAAGGTGAAACAAATGATGGAAATTAAAGATGAGAATGTGTGGTGGAGCATCATGAAGGCTCGATCATGGGGGTACGTAGAGGATGAGCAAATTAATGTGAAAGAGGATTGAAGAATGAAAACGATGGAGAAAGAGGAATAGCTAGGATAAGAGGAGCAAAGCTTGCCGGAGTCGTTGACGAAGGCAAAGGAAGAACAAGATTGGAAGAGATTATAAACGGCGGACACAGGGCATAGCTAGGAGAATTAAGTTGTAAAAATTAGGGGTAGAGGTTGAGGAAGAATGGATATATGTAGAGATACACATTAGTTAGATGGCTAATTAATCAGTTGAAATATAGACCGCTCATTTTTCATAATCTAATGGCCACAATATGTCTTTTAGATACAATTCAAGAGATGTGTTTGATAAGAACAGCTCGATTCAAAATGAAAGATTGCTAATTAATTAGTTGATCGATCCACATAAGAATAACTTTAGATAGAATATCTTTGAGTATATTGTGAGTTTTCTTGAGTTTAACATCACATAAGCTTTTCATATTAGAACTAAAAACTATCGAATTATTTTAGAATTTTGATTTTTCTAACTCCGAAAGTTATTCATATCAAAATCTATGGTAGAATATAAGATCTCAAAAGACACAAAGCATAAGCCTTCCTATCAGACAAACAAAGAACATTTTGTTTGTTCTAGCATTTTTAAATTCTTTTAATTAGCATCACAAGAGGTGCTTCTTTAATTATTACACAAATACGAAATTAAACTATTTTGTCCATTGTATGGTTTTGTATTATATCCCTCACCACCTTTTTTTATTCATGTAAAACAAGTGTATTCTTGCCCATTTATAAACCTAATATTCTAGAAGCTTGACATTTTTAAAATAGAACTTAGAACATGCATGTATTAATTAACTATCAGAATTAAGGCCAACATTTTTGTATTTCCTTTTCTTACTGTAATCTTGTAGTTGCAAACTCAGCCTCCATGTTTCTGCACTGAATTGTTTTATGAACTTTTATCTACTTGTGTTCTTATTGTTAAAGATGACTTAAAAAATAATTAATAAAATATTTTCACATTGGTAGCCTCTATCAACCTTTAAAAAAAAACACAAGTCATGATCGAAAAAAAAACAAAAAGAAAAAAAGAAAAAAAGAGAACAAATATATATGTCAAAGAGATATCTATAAAAGTTATAAGAATTGATACCATTTATGATAATATTCATATTGTACTGTTGAAAGTTACCAGGGCATTCTTTAATTTTTTTTTTTTGTTTTGTTTTAAATCCAATGATTCCCTATAAATGGTATTCAGACAAATTCAATCTCGTTAAGATATACAATCCGAAGTACACAGTAGTATTTGCATTTTTCTTGTTGATGATATTCTCCATGCATGTTTGTGTATATATTCCCCTCCTTGCATCTCAATTAATTCAGATGGATTTTTGTATCAGTGACTTCGATCTCTTCTTACTAAAATGATCTCATGGTTTGATTCCAGAACTTTTCAATTTTAAAATTTATTTTTGTATGCATCATGTTCGTAATTAAATAATTCATTTTGCTTGTATATAAGCCAGTACTGTGTATGAATGAAAACATGAATCTTTGATGTATGCGCAGAGCCACTTTCCAAATACGTTGTCCTATTGCCTGTAGTTGAGACCTACTTTCAAGGCCACAATACGGCCTGCAATTGACATAGAGGTGGCAGAACCCAACCCGACATTTTCTAGAAAATCAAACTGACCCAACCCGATCCGATCCGACCTGACCTAAGATCAAATAGCATTCAATCCAACTCAAAATCAACATACAATAAAAAAAAAAAAAAGTTGATATTAAAATTAACCCGACCCGACCCATCTATCACCCGACCCGTCCGCCCGATTTGCCACCTCTAGATTTGACAGCCCAATGGACATGCCAGTCAACCCTTCTCGCAATTGATAGTGTCAGTAATTAACACTTAACACACTCTCACATACTTGTCATACACTTACACGAGTGCCCGAGTATACATCCTTACTATAAAAGCATATTAGAAAAAATGACATTGAAAAGGCTATCTTCCTCAAATAAGAAACCTGAGCCGTTGATCATTTTTTTGGATAGATCAGAACCGTTGATTTACGTTAATGTCTTAGTCCATTAAAATTTAAGACTCATATCAATTTCCTCAATATAAGATACATTACATATTATCTTAAAAATTTATTATAAAAAATAACAATTTCAGCGCAAAGCAACGCGTGGGCTTTTACCAGTACGTATAAATATACACAGCATATGGCACCTCGATCTCGTATAGGAGTAATTGGGCGTATTAACTTTAATGCTATATGAGTATCATATATAATTAACATAGATTAAATAGTATATATCAAATTATCAATCAAGGGGCAAAACCAAAAGTTAAAGTTTAACACGGCTATACTAATATATATGGGACAAATGGGGTATGTATATATACGAAATTCTCAATATTATATATACTGGTATATATTTTTTTCTTTTGAGATAAAGATGAGGTTCAAGCTACTCAAATTTAAATATCTATAATTAATAGACCCCCATTTGGATTTCGAACCAGTTGAGACCTCCCACATAATAAAGAGCGTTGTCCTTAACCAGTAGATCAAAAGCTGGTTCTTATTACACTGGTACATTTAATTCGGGCATATGCAAAAACTGCTGTTGGCTTGGCTATCATCTGGCTCCAGGCTATCAAATATCAATTAAATTATAATTACGATAGCATTGAATATATGAATTCGATGCAATAATATATTCATTACTGCAATTTAAGGAAATAATGGTCAATGGAATGTGCAACCATATTTTACTTTGGCGTGCGTAGCTTTACTCAATATATATGTGATTGGAGGAGATTAAAGGGAGTTGCCAATTGGGGACGAGAGTACTTATGACCTTCACTCAAATTAAAAAAAAAAACAAAAAAGTACCTATGACTTGTGAGGTTTCTATATAGTAAGCAGATAATTAACTCACATGTATATATGTAACTTTAAGCAATCAAATAAATTAAATATGTTCGTATATATGCAACTGTTTTGAAGTCAAGTTAAATTTAATTTGCTTGATCTCATTCATGATGATTTTTGTGAGCAAGCAAAACTTTAGGATAAGGATACAAATTTATGCTCTTTTATATATTTTAAATTGAAGCAAGTTTTTTTTTTTTAAAGAAAAAAAATTCAAGTGTTATCATTGACTTCAGTTGATATTTTTCATTGCTTCAAAAATTTATTTTGAGTACTGATTCCGTCGACACGACCATTCGCTAGATAGGAAAAAAAAAAAAAATTAAACTGTACCATGTGATGAACGCTAATGATAATTTAATCACCCAAATTATTTATTAGGCTATAGTTATATATGAGGAGGGATCCAATAACCTTGGACTTTGATAACCGTGGTGACCATTTCACTATTTATATATAAATTGACAAATCTAAACTGTTAAATGTATTCTAAATCGTCTAAATAAGATATACACAAAAAATGATAAAGTTTTAACATCGTTTCAATAGTCATCAAGAGAGGAGAAAAAAACATAAAATTTAAACCGTCGATTTTTGTTAATGCTTGATGCATATGTAAATAAAATCAAAATTATATAATTTTTTGTATACACATAAAACATGATATATACAAAAATTTCTATCAATTAGTTTTGTCATTTAACAATTTAAATTGAAGTTATTTCAGATTTAATTTCACGGTCACCAATCGGTCACCAAAAACATGGTTATTTGATCCTCCTCGTTATATATAGTCATACAGTATGGTTGCTGGTAAAGTGTGCCAGTATTGTTCCCCCTTGTTTTCCTCACTTTCAATGCACACATGACCCACAAAACCAAATACTTATATTTCAGTGAATGTGAGGATGATTGGAGAGGGAGTTCATCCTGGGACATGATATATTTTTGAGTAATATTTAGCGTATATTCTATATATTCATAGCATCTACATGTTACAAATTGGGAGTAAATCTGGCGAGCACAAAGACAGACCTCCCTTACTCCTAACTCAAAAATCATACTAAACCATCACGAAATTCTGATTTATCATTCTCATTAAATTCTTTATATCAAAATCTTTTAGGATACAAAAATTTTCCATTTTTTGAGTTTTTTAAGTATATATTTTGAAATTTTTTAGAATGACCTCAAAATAATAATAATATAATGTATAAAACTATGTCATCTTTAAGAAATACAAAACAAATATTTAAAAATCTCAAAAAATGAAAAAATTTTGTATCATATGATATTTTTATATAAAGAATTTAATGAGACCCATAAATAGAAATTTCGAGATTGTTTAATATGATTTTTGAGTTAGGAGTACGGGAGGCATCCGTGCTCCTAGGAGCACCATAGTTTTACTCTACAAATTGGAGATATGTGTTACAAATCGGATGTATCTGTTACATTCTTTATACGTCTGTAGATGTATGGACGGTTTTTCAATGGATCCAAGATGTTTCTCCATATTTTTCATACAATATACCCTAAGTACCAAAAAAAGCGCACCACTTGTTTATAGTACATCGAGTGCATACAGGTCTAACAATTTAAAATAAGAGAATTGTTCATTTTTTTTTTTTTAAGTTTGTACAACCTCCATCTTTCTTGCCTCTCTGTATAATAAAGTCAAATTAATCACTACTCAAATTGAGCTTTTAAGTAATTAATCATGGTTGCTCCATCTCCACAGGCGGGCATGTCGAGCAGTACCAGCGACACGATCGCAGTGGAGAACGGTAGTCCACAGCACTCCGAGCTGCACGGTCGGTACCTCTCCTTGGCTGTTGGGGCATCCATAACGTTCATCCTATTAGCCATCATCATCCATATAGTTAGGCTTTACAAGAAGCAACAACAAAGGGAGGAAATGAACCGTACCAATCGTACCGTCTCCCGTGCAGATGTTGGTTGTCAGAGAGTTAGTGAAGCCGCTATGGATTTGCCAGCACTACCCGTTTTAGTTCAGTTGTCTACGAGCACAACCGATTTAAGAGACTGTGCGGTTTGTCTGGCGGAAATTGGACCCAGCAACACCGGTCGGCTCTTGCCTGCATGCGGGCATGCGTTTCATGAAGAGTGCATTGCTTCATGGTTTAGGTACCAGTCAACCTGCCCGGTTTGCCGTTCTGGTATCCTGGTACAGCCTAGTGCCGACGAGAAGGTACTACATATAACTGCCTGAAGAAGTTTGCGTTTGTACAACTGTTATGTTGCGAAAACATCCATCAACAATGTCTCGTGTGCATGTGTGTAAATTTGTGTGGATTTTTAGGAAGTCGATGGATGCTTCAATATGTTTAGGTTTTTTTTGTATACTCTTTTGTCGAGTGGTTTCGGTACCACCGACATTTTCGGTGTAGGTACTTCTTTGTGCTACTTAATTTTGAGTAGCTTGTTTGGTAAACATATATAGTTGCTTGAGATTGAATTTGTTGATGTGTATAATTAGTACTTTAGTAGAATCAGTGGTCCATATATATATGCTTCTGTCATATTTGTACAGATTGGTGTTACATAAACCTATATAATTAACCACAATTTGTACCAGTACAATCAACATTACCAGGAATTTAGGGCGACCGAGCAACCAAACATGGATCAAATATAAATTGATTTATTTGTCAAGAATTCCATAAACACAATATATATAATCGAGCATCATTGGTGCAGAATATAGTTTGGTATAATTAAATCTTATAAACTCAAAAATATACTTGAAAGTTGAAACATTTTGTCGAACACATCGTATGCTTTAAGTACAACAAATCCAACAAAAATTCTCTGAAAAATTTGAAGGTAATCGAAACCATATCGGAGAATTACCACATCATCGGTTCCAGAATCAGGTTGGCCATGCATCATCTTTTCAGTTTTTCCTCATGTTCTTCCCCCAATTGTCCTCTTCCACCTTCCATGGTTGGTGTCTGAGGCAGGGTTGATGGTTGCCTTAGGTATAGACATGGTACTGTAAGAGGAGCTAGCATTCAGCTCCTCTCTTTTGTTTTATTCAAATTCACATAAAGCCCATTTTGTATTGGGCTTTCATTGCGTCGAGTGTATAGGGAAAAAAAAAAAAACAAAACAATACTTTTATCTTAATATTACTATTTAGATGGTGTCATATATGTATAGGCCTTAATTTTATTCTGTTGTAGATATTTTGGTTCCTTCAAAAAATTAAATTCACTGAGACAGAGAGATAGAGGTACTCGGGTGAATTGGTTAATTGGTTCCCAATAAACCCAAGAGATATACAGAAGTTTAAAAATTAGAACACAACAGAGGGTACAACTTTAATAGGCCATATGGCTTTTCTTTATTTATGTCCGGGAGTTTGTGTTCTGTTCAACAATGTTATATTACAGTACATAAAAAAAAACACAATGTTTACAGAAAAGATATTGTACAAAAACTTTTTTTTTTCTTTTCTCGGCCTTTCATTCTTCTCTTGAACGTTTATATCTGACTGTGTTTCCGTTTTTATTTTATGCAAAATGCCCATTTCAGTTCAATCAAAGGCCAACATCCTTATTTATCCATTTCTGGAAAAAGGACAAAAACACCAAGTGAAGAAGCCGTCATGCGACTGTTTGCTACCTTTTCTTATTATTTTTATCAATGTTGTATTTTTTAATTAATAAAATTAATGTGTGCCAGCTTGCAAAAGTCTTCTGATCTCATCTTTTTTTTTTTTTTTTTTTTTTTTTGGTAAATTCCCTTTGTGAATTTTTTTGATAAACCTTCAATGAATTAATGAATATTTATTTGGATTTTTTTTATGTGATTGATAGAAGAAAATCACCCAAAAAAAAAAAAGTCTCCTACATAATTTTCCTTTTTTGGTACATAGATAACATGCAGAAAAGTTGTCAAAAAAATAACAAATTTACGACTTTCTTCCTATGTACTTATTCCTCGCATGTTTAATTTCAAGCACTCCGGCTAAAATTTTCTACAGTCCACCATTTGTTAGATAAGTTATTTTATACAGTTAGACACATTTTAAGTACTTGTGTATGTTTGTAACAATCATATTATTATTAACTGTATATTACATAAATTAAATACATCATAATTAAGGACCAGCCTTTGGTCTAGTGGCTAAAGGCAACGCTCTCTGTGTAGGAGGTCGCGAGTTCGAAACCCGGATGGAGGTCTTTTAGGGCTTGTTCGGTTGCCAATTTTTTGTGGGATGGGAAATGGTGAGTGCGGGTTCTTTCTTTGTAATTTAATTGGTTCCCAATCAAGATGGGAAAAAAATAATTAGATTTAAGATGATTTGTTTTTTCCCAACAATTTGTATTTATTTTGGTGGGTTGAAGTAGGTAGAAGTGGATATATGAACCCAACCCAAAAGGAAAAAAAGGGAACCGAATAAGGTCAATGTAAAAAATCTCACAAATACCAATCCCACAATATTTTCTACTATTTCCTTTGACAACCGGACATGGCCTTATACATTTAAATTTAAGTGGCTTGACCCCATATTTATCTCAAAAAAAAAAACAAATTGCGTCATAATTTTCCTCAAAAATAACACGTAATTGGTTCTTTCTCTTTCCCAAACTAGTTACATCTGCAGAATTTCTGCATATCTCATCTCAAAATTTACAGTGGCTTTGCTAAGGCACTACTACATAAGGAATTTGCCGCGTGAGAAATCTTTGCATATGTTTTGGGATAAGAATCGGCTGCTTTTCCGAAGAGTCAGATCGGAAGATCAGATCGGTTGTCGCATTGATCTCAAAGTACTTCAGTGTTTTCTGTACGGATTTCAATGTACTTCGGTGTTTCTCAACTGTCGGATCAAGAAAAGCAGGACCTGTTTTTCTTTTTAGAAAAGCAGATGATCCCGATCAAACTTTATGATCTTGTTATATCGCATTCATTAATGAAGTATACATGTAGGTCCTTTATGACCTCACTTCAGCCACACTTAAAAGTTAAAACTAGAAGCAGTGTTTTCTTATATTTCATATATATTTCTGTTTTATATTTTTTTTCTTATAAACATATAGTAAAATTATAACTCTAGAAAAAGTAGAAGCAATGTTCATTTACATTTTTAAAAATCAATACCAAAGACAACGCTCTCCATATGGGAGAGATCGCAGATTCGAAACTCTGATAGATTGAAGTTTTTTTACGGACAATTTGAGTGGCGACCCTTATCTCTATGTCTCAAACTCTCAACATATATATAGGTACTTATCTCAAAAATTATAACTCGAATTTTCAATCCGATTCGATCGGCGTATTTTACGTATTGAAATATCATTGTATACCAGTTTTTACTAATTTGGGAGCTTTATAATTATTTTTAAGGATTTTTGAAAATTATCCTAAAATAGAATTTAAATGGATTATTATATTATTATTTTTTATCATCTTTCAAAAATTGTTAAAAATAGTTAGAAATCTCGATCTCTAAAAATATAAAAAAATTGGTATTAATGAGATACTAAATATTAATATGTAAATTGCACCAGTTGAATCACATTGACCATTCGAGTTACGGTCTTTCAGATATATAAGTGATTTTTTTCTGAATGAGTATATATATGAAGGCCATCTAATTATCATAATTATCCATTGATAATGTATAGATCGGCTTATAGTCCTTCGATATAATTTCTAAATTTATCATCTAAATGATATTTCTCAAAACGCATACCGCAAGAATTCATAAGATATTAATTTCTATATATTTAAACCAAGTCAATTAAAGAGGATATATACTAATAGCCTAGCAACAAGAACTAATCAATTTCTTTGTGCATCTTTTTGGGTTTAATTACGCCCTCAATTATGCATTATGTCAAATGATATTTTATGACTTCGTGCATGAGATGATAATTAACAACTGCGATAGCAGTTGGTTTAAGGTATCACCCTGACCTTAGAGGTCAAGGGTTCGATCCCAGCTTCGTGCTGGAGAGCCTACGGATTTGGGTGGGTGGGTGTGGTGTTGTGTGCCTACGGACTATGATCAAAAAAAAAAAAAAATAGTTCCGGAAGTCATTAAGGACGTAACCTAATAATTAAATTCAGACTATTCAGTTTTAGCGGGCAATTTTTCGATACCCTTTGACAAAGAAAGTTAAAAGTTTAGTATATTGTATATATGATACCCAAAAAAGAGAGTTAAATAATACAACTTGACCAAAAAGTTTTACACTCAAACTGAATTTTTACAATTAAAAGATTTTGTGTTCAGTACTATAATAATGATTAATTATATATAACAAATATGAAGTTATCAACGGAATAGTTTAAGTTAACATAATCAAAGTTATTATAATTGCAGTAGTACTTAGTAGGGGCCACATCTAACATCAATATATAATTGCAAAAATTAATGTCATTATGTACGACCTAATTCTACAACTTAGTACTAAAACTAGCGTAGTATACCTGCAAGAAAAATTGATTAAAATAAACAGTCTGAAAATAGATATATTAGCCATTCATGTGATGATACATCATCCTACAGTAGAGATTAGTAGAATACATTGATGGTAAAATTTTTTTTAAGTTTTTGATGCTAAGACGAAGGGAAGAAGAGAATTGACAGCATGAATGCTGGAGGGAGTGCTTATTTGGCAGTTAGATAATACTGAAAATAATACCTACGTACAAATATGAGATATGATAGATGAACTACAAAAATAGTGTATAAATATATGAGTAGAACTATATATCATGCAAATGTTTGCACAAGATATAATTTGAACCGTTAGTATTATTTCACTCCGAAATGCTAACGTTTGCACAATAGTTCTACTCTAAATACGTAGAACTATAAATCACAATTTTGGATATGACAAAATATAATTTGAGCTGTTAGCATTTCACTCCGAAATGCTAACGTTTGCGCAATAGTTCTACTCTAAATATGTAGAACTATAAATCACAATTTCGGATATGACAAAATATAATTTGAACCGTTAGCATTTCACTCCGAAATGTTAACGTTTGCACAATAGTTCTACTCTCAATGAATATTAATGGTCTCAAGATTTCAATCGTTTATAGGAAAGTTGTATTGCAATAATGGCCTGCGCTACAGTAACGGCGCTACAGTACCGCGCTACAGTACCGCGGGTTTGGTGGTTAGGGTTTTGAGAGAGATGGTAAGATACCAAAACCGTCCAAAAGGATGGTTTAAATAGCCAAAAAGGCGGCAGAAACAGAAGCAGCGCTGCCGCGGGTCTTGCGGCCGCAAGAGGTAGGTCTTGCGGCCGCAAGAGGTAGGTCTTGCTCTCCAGGGCTTCAAATCGCTTCCAAGTGGCTTCAAAAGCCCAATTTATCTGAAACATGGACAGAATTGAACAAGTAACTGGAACCTAAGAATTCTAACACTAAAATGCAATTAAACTCGGGATTTTAGGTCAAAACAAGGTACAAGTCTAGTAAAACATATATTATTTATTGGTCTCAGATTCCAATCGTTATATATATATATATTATATTCTTTTCTTATTGGTTTTCTACAAATAAAGCAGCAAATTAAGAGAATAATTAATTACAAGTTCTCTGTTTGCATGTTTAATTATCAACTTCGTGAAGGGCTGATCAGTTTCATGAGATGAATAGTTACAATTTTTTTTGTAATTCTTAACTCTTTATTTACAATCACAATATCTATAATATTGTCCTTTATTAGTGCACTTTTTTTTTTGGTTTCTTTACAGGTTCTTCTTACGTCTAAATGAAAGCAATCTTTATGTTCTTAATCTAGTAATTAAGGCGAGTGGACCAAGTTTTTTGTCCTTACTCTAGATTCTAAAACAGATTTAAAAGATAATTGTTGAAATTAATTTTATGTTTCCTCATGCACATTTTCCATCTTCTTTCAAAAATAATAAACTTTAGAAAAATAAAAATTACAATTTCCAAGTGCTACTGATCTGTATATATAAATTTAAATGTGGTTTTAATAGATTTAAATTATTAACTTCAAGGTCAGAAAAAACAACGAAATTTTTAATATTTAATTAAGAATTTGTACATCAATTATACGCATACACAATTTCATAATTTTTTTAGTTTATATGGTACTAGATTTATAATTTTTCCAATCACTGTCTTCGTTTCACTTTCATATGTCATTGCTCGGTACTAAAAAAAAAAAAAAAAATCTGAATAGAGTGTCAATTGCTCATATTATGACTGAAAAATATTTCTTATGATGAAGAGATAATCTTCCAATATTGTGGCTTGTTATCATCACAGTGTTTAATGCCCGAGTCCACTAAACCAAGTGGATTTACAAAAATGCCCTTAATTTAATTTAAGTACATCTGCATTAAGAAGTATATTTTTGGGACATAGCTGATGTTTCAAACATAATTAAATATTACGTAGTACTGGCAATATTCTTGTCAAAAGAAGCCAATATTCCAGGCGTGTTTGCTGTTATTTGGAAACCACATCCTGTGGAATATCCCACCAACAAGGGTCAGAATCTCAAAGCTTCCCATAAAAAATTTTACATTCAAAAGCTGACCACTCCAACTACTTCATGGACTGACCATTCTAAGAGGATACACTCGTTATTTTGGGGTGACGACAAGAAGGAGATCACATTATCTTGCTGGAGGCTATATTTTTCCTATATGCAAATGAAACCAAGGGATATATATAGACAATTTATATCAAACAAATTATGAAAAGCATGATTCATTCTCCCTATATAATGAGGCGGCTTTAAGTTGGACACATTAATTCAAGTATTCAACTCACATTGGTGTGATCTTATTAAGCAGTGGCAATTGTACATATCATTTAGTTTTAATTATTTATCTTATCACAGTATCACTCATCTTTTAAATTCATGCAAAATTTATGTATTTGTGATTATTGAAAATTGTGGGTTCAAATTGACAAAGAGTGGATGCCATGGCTCATGCCAAATAGATTTTTTTTTTTTTTTTTTTTTTGAGAAACATCTTGCGTCTATTGAAAAACAGTCCACACATCCAGTGTATGAAATGTAAATACACATCCCGAATTGTAACCTATAGACATATTAGGTATCACTTTAAAAAAAAAAAAAAATTGACAGGAGCTGCCAATATCATGCCAAACAGAGTTACCCATTAACTGTAGGCAACAGTTGCTAGCTATATTTTATTTACATTGAATGATCAAACTACTTGAACAAAATATATCTTCTCCATTGTAAATTAAAAAAAAAAAAAAAGACAAAAGATAAGCTATATACATTGGGCACAGTTATGACTAGAAAATATGAGACAAGATCGTAAAGAGGCCCTTCTTATTGCCCCAAAATGATATTTTCAAACGGAACTTAATTAATTAGCTACTTAAAACTGTAACAATTCATATCAACATCTATCCATCCTTCTCACTCACTAAACATTCAAGCATATCTTCTCTTCCTTTTCTTCTGTGTTTGTTTCCTTTACAGTTCTTCGGCATATCGGGCAAGTGGAGTGCTTCATAAACCACGTATCTATGCATTCCATATGGAACTTGTGGCCACACGCCGGCAAAACCCGACCAAGTTGCCCGTTGACAAACTCGGCTATACAAACCGTGCACTCTTCCTTTTCCTCTTCACCGGTTTCTCCATGCACAAATTCTGGTAAGAATGATAAGTCCTTTACCTTGACCGAGCTCGCTCTTGGAGAAGAACAGGGAGAGTTTTCGGTGGAGGAAGGGTTGTCAGAGGACTCGACATCTCGCACTGATCCCTTGTCGCCCTTCCAGAAGAAAAATATGAGGTAGATGATTAACACTATCAATACATTCGCCGTCACTGCACAGGCGAGTGTCAAGCTTGTCATTCGAATATATATATATGGTGGTAATTCAAATGTTTGATATGTGTTGAACCGAAATTTCAGGATGAAATGTGAGGAAGATAGATGGAGAAGGCGATGAACAGAATCGTCGTGATCAATTTTGTATTTGAAGATGCCAGAAATCTGATGTAGTTATAAGGGCATTTTAAGTTGACCTTGTCACATTATAAGATGCAGGTGGGTAATATAAAATTAAGGCACATATACAATTATACATCAATATAGTTTTCCTACAGTTTGGCATGTGCAGTAAGCCTTTCTGTATTTGGCCATTCCTGGCTCTAAATTCCAACCTAATAATAAAATTAAGATGCAAGTTGAACAAGTGAAGTATAGACTATATTATCTATTGGAACCATAATTTATTCAGTGCATAGATTGATTCAAGTTGTGATTGTCAGAGGGGAAGTTACCAATCTGAGAAGGGTGTATCTATGATGTATCCATTCTTTGAACATAAGTTTGCCATACTGGCAGAATAGAGTAGATTTCATGATTTATTAAATGCTACAAAAAATGGTAAAGAAACCTTTACTTGAGAAAGATAGACAGCTCCATCTGCTGTGATAATCAAATTTGTGTATTTTACTTCTGATGCCTGATATTGGTTTTACAGCTTTGAAGTATTCTATGTTTCATGAGAAACACAGTGATGCACTCCGTTTCATTGCTGATACAAAAGTACCTAGTTCGTAAAAAAGCAGTAAAAAGATAACAAAAAGGAAAATTTTTATCTTACTGATGTTTGAAGGTACATAGTTGATTGTCCCTCAATGATTTATCCTTTCATATGTTGCATCAGTATACCGATGAGGTTTGAAATCTTTTCAAATATACAAAAAGAGGACAGATTGTAAGAAAAACAAGTCAGTAAGCCAGTTACATCATACAGAACGTCTGTACTCCAGTTGCAATCTATCTTGTACCGGTACTGGTACTTTCAAGTGTTCAACAGTTTTAGTTGTATGCCTGCAACAAGAGGTCAGACATTCACCAATCAATTGTCTTACAATTTTTTTGGTTGACTAAATCATTTCAACACTATAGGGGCCTATACATACCAACGGCTGTTAAATATCGATAAAATTCATTGCAACATTGCAAGTAAAATACAGTTTTGTAGCTAACAAGAAATAAGAGCCGATAATGTTGGGCATCAGTCAGATTCCGAAATAGGACCAGAAACAAGCCTCTGGCCATCACCCAGAAAATACATTGCTTCACTATCAATGATCCCTGGGCTCTACTTAACTACTTCTACATACACATCTGCGGGAGTCCTAGCGAAGTTAAATCAGTGCTAAATTTAGGCCCAAAGAACAACCGGATTACCAACACGAAGAAACTTACCAATTGCCTCTCACGTAAACGAGAGGACCGAGCAGATTTTTAAAATTGCACATTATCACACACACAGATTTCATAATCTGTTTCGCGAATGTGTACAAAACCTTAGACAACTGGTATAATGACACAGCTTTACGTTTCTACCCCTGTTGTGATTGAGCTAAAAGCTATAGAAAAAGAATCCATCTCCTGCGTGTAATGCTACCGGGGAACGTTTCAGTCGCTCACCATACAATGTTCACGTAGAACCAAACAGAAAGAATTGACAACAAACCATTCCAATTGGTCCAGAGGCACCGAGTTCATGTTAGTGCGTTACCATCCAACATGCTCATTTTGCTTATCAGACGGATAATAACTAGCTTCATGACACACTTGGTATGAAATCAGCTAGAACTAGTTGTGCCACAAAATACCACCAAAAACAGACCAAAAGTATATTCTAACAGCAATAAACATAAACAAAACCATCACTAATGATCACAACTCCAAAAAAGTTGAAAACAATGTCACAGATAACAAAAAAGAGAGTTCAGATTCCAAAAAAGCTATTCTCAGGACTTAGATACTAATTGTACTTAAATGACTTCACTTCTTTCCTTTCTTTGGTGCCCTACAAAATAAACAGCAAATAAAGAGTCAGTTATCTCACAATTCACAACGTAGCAAACTATAGTAAATGCTGGGAACATTTAGCAAGCAACAAATTAGACTTACTCTGTAGCTTGAGGTGCTGCTACTGGTGCTGCTGGCTTCTCACCACCTGGGCCCTGTTTCACAAAGAAAGTCAATTGATGAGTCGTGGCAATCATGAATTAAATAACCCAGAAAAACTACATCCACTGAAATTCACAAAATCTTCATCACACCCTGTTTCACATGTGACTGAATATACTAGTGGATGATAATCCAACACAATACAATTACAACACCAACTCACTGCATTACTGCAGATAATAGTTGCACATAACAGTTCATATTTCACATCTCTTTGTATACACTAGTTATACTTTATATAGAAAGATACATGAACACATGCAAAGATGATAATTTAAAACATACAATACAGATGCTTCGCTATACCTGAGCAAGCCTCTCCTCACGGCGGGCAATCTTGCGCTCACGTGAAGCCTTAGACTTGGCACGCTTGGCCTCAAACTGGTCGGAGAGGGTCTTCTCACGAGCCTTCTCGGCCTTCGACTTGTGGATGCTCTCCATGAGCACACGCTTGTTCTTGAATGCATTACCCTTGACCTTCATGTACATGTCATGATACATGTGCTTGTCAATCTTCTTCGCTTCCCTGTACTTCCTCAGAAGCCTCCTCAACACCCTCATTCTGCGCATCCACAGGATCTTGACTGGCAAACGAGCCTCCCTGGTACCCCTTCTCTTACCTATGTTTACCAAACACAATCACAGTAAGATACTAACAAGTACGTATTACTACATCAGTAATGAGAATGTCGGTTGCTTCATGGAGCAGCAATTAATCAATTACCGTATCCGGAGTGACGGCCCTTTTGCTTGGCCTCGTGAGCCCTCCTGGCACGGGACCGGGAGTGGATCTTGTTGGGCTTCTTGATGATGAAACCGTCCTTCACCAGCTTACGGATGTTCTGGCCTGTATCAACCAAACCAACAAATCACAATAAATCATCAAACAGTTGGACAGATACAGCCGCAACTAAATCACCCATCCCATTTGATCCCAACAAGATCACGTAACCTTTACTTTTCCTCATTCCTCACATATATAATTACAAACCCTAAACAAAACAGGACACTATATAATGAATGTATGCAACCATAACAAACACAATTTTTCATAGACAAAACATCCAATGTAATCATCCACCGCAATCACAATCGGTTCCAGTTCAAATTGCTCCAACCAGCAAACATTTAATATCTGGATAATTAAACTAGTTTCAATTACTAAAATCCTTGTTTCAATGGTTTCCATCGCAAATAGACAATCAAATCGGGTACCAGCTACGTTCTCCCTATCACAACCGCACAAATCCGATCGCCGCACAATAAAACCCTAAGACATCAGAATCATATCATTTGAGAGAGGGAAGGTAAGGGTTTACGGGAGTTGGCCATGGAGATCTCGTTGCACTCATTGGGGTCGAGCCAGACCTTGCCCTTGCCGCACTTGAGCACGCTCGCCGACAGGCGCTTCTGTAGCTTGAGCGACACCATTTCTTCCTTCTTCCTTCGCTCCTCTCTCGCGGCCGCCTTCTGTCTAAGGGTTTGGGCGAGTGCGGCTGCCTCCGCCTTTTATATGTCACCACTGAGGATTAGGGTTGTGCGGCTCTGGTTCGTTCGGTTCTCTTTGGGCCGCCCCCCGGTTTGGGCCGGGTTTGTTTTTGGGCCTCCAGTGATGGTTTTGGGATTTTAGTTTTTGAGGGACTTTGAGGGTACGTTCTGGAACGGATTGTTGTAGATGGATGATATTGGTGGATTGGCTAAGTGTTGCTGAGTTTATTAAGTTTTTGTTTCTTTTTTTTTTTTCCCGTAAGGTTTTTTAATGTATTATATTATCTATACTATATTATAAAGCACGTATTTATTATATTCTCTATTTTTTTTCTTCTTCAAATTTTTTTAATACCCATTCTATCCCTTAATCAACGGTACAAATCAAAATACATTGATTTCAAAGGCGTTAATGTTCTCCAATTAAACAACTTCCTCTCCATTTTGTTTTTTTACAAAAATAGAAAGATATCAATCTTGGTATGAAATGCATCAATGTTAATTAAAATTTACATTAATAAGGAATTAACTCTTTATATTCTAACATTCAATGAGTTAATTTAGCGTAAAGATGAAATTTAAATGGTAAATAATTAGCCAAAAATCGAAAACACATTATATGTACTAGAAGCATACCCGCACGCTACTGCGAGCAATTTTAATTTTCATTCAAGCTAAATAGGGTGAAAGAATCGAAGAGAAGAGAAGAAATGGGTTTGTGACTTTAGCAGTCAATGCTTTAAAAGGTCAGCCATACAATTCGCCACTTCGATTTTGTGTTGAGGCAGAATGGAGAGGAATGCAATGAAATGGATGCGATGTGAGTCTTTCATCATTTGATGGATGAAGATTAAGATGAGAATTAGACTATGACCATTAATGGAGGATTCAATTCTTAGCTTCTTTAAAAAGAACTATAGATTACTCGATATGAGATCAGAATTTAAAACCCGCGCACAACGGGCGGGTTTCTTACTAGTACTGAAAAATGGAAATGCATTTTAAACAGTATTTTATTTCAGTTCAGACGAAACAACAGTGGTTTTAGTTCAATGCTCATATTGTATTATAAAAATTTGGAAAAAAAAAAAGAAAAATTATAGTTATTAGATAATGTAAATTAATAGTTACTACAAAGTCCAAAATCAATGTGGCATACTAGCATGCGTAGCTTAAAGAATGCTATTTTAAACTCTATAATCTAAATCAAATGTGCATAATATTCGTATAATTAATCTTGACTAGCACTTAAACATTGATCGAATGATATATTAACATTCTTAATTAATCTACATTTCATTTAATTACGCTAATTGCAGGGTTTCTTTCCACGAAAACAACAAGGCCACGATCCCACGAGGGCCCCCCTCCAACTCGATGCAGATTCGAGAAGGCCACAAGGCCCCCTTTGAAAATTTGCCATTTCCAACCTTCCATAACCAACCCAGAACGATCTCACTCTCTAATCTCTATTCTCTAGTCCTCTCCTTTCTTGCGCTGAAATCAGGACCAATCTCCATCTGACGGTTCATATTATTCTCAAAAACTTCTCCTAAATCCACAGTCGTCGGATTGCGATTGCAGGTCCTCCGATCCAATTCTGATCGTAGCGGATACGAACTCCTCCTTTCTTCCCTCATAATCATCATCATTTACTCATTAATTAAATCGCAGAAAGTTATACCCGTCAATTGCGACCAACCAGACACAAATGAGTGCTCATCCCCCGACTTACTGCATCACGCAGTTCACTCCATCCGTTGGATCGTCCAGAGATCCGCGCAGACACGAATCTGGAGGCAATTCAACGGCTGATGCTGTGAACTGCATGATGCAGTATAGCAGGGGATATAAATTCAATTGCGACCAACTAGACACAAACGAGTGCTCATCCCCTGACTTACCGCATTACGCAGTTCATATCATCATCCGTTGGATCGCCTAGAGATCCGCACTGGCACGAACATTGAGACAATCCAACGGCTGACGCTGTCAATTGCATAGTGTAGTACAGCAGGGGATATGAATTCGACACGAACACACACAAAAAGGATGCAAGTTCAAACCTCCATCGCGAAGAAACCAAAATCGAAGCGAAAACCGAATCGCACTCTGACAATCGCATGACTTCCGATCATCGGATCGCGGCGGGGGAGGTGGAGGAGGGGAACGGCAGCGGCAGCGGCAGCAGCAGCGGTGGGGACGGGAACCGGTACGTGAGGATGCAGCCGGCGCCGTCGTCCGTGCCGTCGCCGCGATCGTTCCGGACGCAGAGCATGGAGCTGGAGTACGGACGCATCTTCGAGGAGCTGCCCCGCGGCACCGTCGTCTCCATCTCCCGCCCCGACGCCGGCGATATCACGCCCGTGCTCCTCACCTACACCATCGAATTGGAGTACCGACAGGTGATCCATCTTCACGCTTCCTCCCCCTCCTTTCAATCCATTGCATCGTTGTGATTCATATGCATCAGATGTTTAATTCCAGTTATTTAGTGATACTGGAATGATTACTGAATTGAGGAGAAATAAATGAATCAGTCAGTTAGTTAGTTAGTTAGAGGTTAAATTTGTGTCTAGTGAGGCTGTTTATGAGGAGCTTATTTATTGCAGTTCAGATGGACATTGGTTAAGAAGGCGTCTCAAGTTTTCTACCTGCATTTTGCTCTCAAGAGGCGCGTCTTCATCGAGGAGCTTCACGAGAAGCAGGAGCAGGTTCGCTTCCTTAATCTTACATTTGGCAGGTGTTTAATAATGGGAAACATCTTCTGTCCATTGGAAAACCATCCATACATCCATAAACGTGTACGGAATGTAACAAATACATCCTGAAATGTAACAGATGTATCTCGAAATGTAACCTATGGACGCTATGGGTGATTTTTCCATGGACACTAGGTATTACTCTTTCATAATCATTGCATTGCCCGCTCTAAAGTTTTAAGAGACCGGTGATTGGTTATTGTTAGTTTATTTATATTATGGTTTTTGTGCAAAAGGTGAAAGAATGGATTCAGAATCTTGGGCTAGGGGACCACATACCGTTTGTACATGATGATGATGAACCCGATGATGAGCCGTTGCATATGCAGCATGACGACGGCACCTCGGTTAAAAATAGGTTTTGTGTCATTGACAATTTCATATAATTTCTCCGATACTGTTAGTAGACAATGCGTTAGAATTCTGTCCCCGTCTTATTTTCAGAAATGTCCCTTCAAGTGCCGCATTGCCAATGATCAAACCAGCACTTGGGAGGCAGCATTCAATCTCCGACAGGGCTAAAGTTGCTATGCAAGGATACTTAAACCATTTCTTGGGGAATTTGGATATTGTGAACTCCCGTGAGGTATAGAGTCTTTTGTGAGTTATATCTTGTGATAACTTTGCGCAGACTGTGATTTGTTAATTATAATCATAATACTTGCATCACTTCATGAATATAACACGGTCAATTTGTTATAAATGAAGGTTTGCAGGTTCTTGGAGGTGTCCAGGTTATCATTTCTGCCAGAATATGGGCCCAAGCTCAAGGAAGATTATGTCAATGTGAGACATTTACCGAAAATCCAACATGACAATGCGAAAAGATCTTGTGCTGGAAGTTGTTTCTCCTGTTGCAAAAGCAGCTGGCAAAAGGTTTGCTATATTGGTTTATTTTTGGAGACACTTTAATCATTTAATGCATTTGAGATTGTGTGTGTTTATCGTAATTTGAAATATTTGTAGGTTTGGGCTGTCTTGAAGCCAGGATTTCTGGCTTTGCTGGAGGATCCATTTGATTCAAAACTATTGGATATAATATTATTTGATGTTTTGCCTTCTTCTGATGGAAATGGTGAGGGCCGTGTTGTCCTTGCTAAAGAGACCAAGGAAAGAAATCCCTTGCACAATGGTTTCGAGGTAATTCTCTCTCTCTCTCTCGTGTGTGCATGCAAGCTTTGTCAGTGTAGTGAATAATTGAGCCTACTGGTTGCCCTTCTTGATACCTAATCAGCAGGAACTCGGGCTTGTAGTTATCCAATAAAACAGAACTATACTGTTTGTTGTTGTCGTTTTTTTTTTTTGGCTTCTGCGATAGTGGTTACTTCCATTTCTTGAGGTGTTAAGTATGTCAGCATGTCCTTTAGTGTTTATTGTGCCCGGAGATGATTTGAAGTAGAAACTGATAAGATAATTGTCTAGGATCATTTTTCCCAACAAAGTCATGACAAGTGATTCTTTTGCTATGACTTTGAAAAGATATCATGTGGAAGTCGCACTGTAAAGATGAGACTGAGGAGTAACTCCAAGGTGAAGGGTTGGGTTGCAGCTATAAATGATGCTGGTTTACGGCCTCCAGAGGGCTGGTGCCATCCCCACCGATTTGGCTCCTTTGCGCCACCTAGGGGTCTGACTGACGATGGTACCTATGCACAATGGTTTGTAGATGGTGAAGCTGCTTTTGCCGCCATTGCTTCTTCCATTGAGGAAGCCAAATCAGAGGTTTGTTCTTTATTCACCTGAAGCAGTCAAGTGCAAATTAGATAAATCTTCTAAAAATTGCTAGAATGAAAAGGAGGTGCTATTACAGATCAGAGACTTGATCTGGAAACATAGTGACATGGTTAGATCACCAAACCTTTTTTAGGAAAAAGAAAGAAATGAACAATGTATATTAGAAACTTACCTGTAATCATGTATATGGTGCCAGTCTCTGTGACAGCAAGCTTGCAAATGTTCACGTATCATATGATGACCAGCATATTGAAATTATTTATTGAAGGAAAATAAAGGGTAGTCGTTGTAAACAGTCACACGTGTCCGTTTCTTTCATTGAATTATAGAGGTCAAGATTAAGATAAACATATAGCCTGGGTTTAGACAAGTTTGGTTGTATCAGCCATTTAGTTTTTCAGTTATTTTCGTTTTGACTTTTGAGCTATGTTAAACTGACCAAACAGTAAAAGATTTTTGTATATGTAAATGCTACTTCTTTTGTAGAACCTACTTATTAAGAAGTAGGTTCGTTTTGATAAACATATGAAGTTTTATATGCTGCTGAGTTATGAGTTATGTTTATGGATGGAAGTATTAATTGCACCCAAGTATTATCTTTTTTGTTGGGACCTAATTAACTCAATTAGCAGTGTAACGGTACTTTGTGGTTGTTAAAAATAAATGCAGATTTTTATTACTGATTGGTGGATGTGCCCAGAACTGTACCTGAGACGACCTTTTCACCTCCATGCATCCTCTCGGTTGGACTTTCTTCTAGAAGAAAGAGCTAAAGAAGGTGTACAGGTAACTCTTTCTCTCTCTCTCTCTCTCTCGCGCGCACGCGATTTAATACATGTGCATATGCAGTTATATATACATACTAAACAATTTGATGTATGTTGTTATCCTGGCTGTAACTGATTCTGTCAATTTTATTCTCTATCACAGATATACATCCTTCTATACAAAGAGGTTACTCTATATTTGAAAATTAATAGCATTTATAGTAAGAGAAGACTGCTCAACGTTCATGAGAATATTAGAGTTCTTCGGTATCCTGATCATATCTCAAGTGGGGTGTACCTATGGTGAGGCACTTATATTTCATAATAGATGTGTTTGTTGAATCTAGATACAATATACTATATATTTTTACTGATGTCTCATATTTTTTTTCTTAATTAAGGTCCCATCATGAGAAAATTGTGATAGTAGACAATCAAATATGTTTTATAGGAGGGCTAGATTTGTGTTTTGGTCGGTATGATAATCCTGAGCACAAGGTAGGCGATTTTCCTCCATTGATATGGCCGGGAAAAGATTACTACAATCCAAGGTACTTGTATTTTGTAGTAAAAAAAACCTATTACTTCAAACATGTTATGTCATTATCCTTTGTATACAAACTCAGAGAGATACCTGGTTTTGTATATACTGAATACCAACAGACGAGTTCATGAATTTTTAAAGTGTGAGTGTGTGTGACACCTAGTCCTGAAGTAAGGTTTGGTCTGTGTCTTGGTCATAGCTGTTGGCAGGCCAGTTCCTGATCCCATATTTATCTTGTTGCTCCTATAAGGTTTTAAGAATCTTATATTTAGTTAAGACCAGAGTGATGTTTTTGTTGCCAACTAGACTCAATAAGTCTAGCTGCCAAAGTAACATAGTTCCTGCGTTTCTTCATTGTTGGAAATTTCATGGTAGTTAATAGTGGAAAAGGTACAACCTAAGATGAAGTTCCTGATAATTGCTAATGTAGGGAGTCTGAACCAACTTCCTGGGAAGATTCAATGAAAGATGCACTGGACCGAGAAAGATATCCCCGCATGCCATGGCATGATGTCCAGTGTGCTTTATGGGGACCCCCTTGCCGTGATTTAGCTAGGCATTTTGTTCAGCGCTGGAACCATGCCAAGGTTTGACTTCATTTTGTATATTAACTGATATTTTATGGGGTACAGGCTTTGGTATGCGCAGTCTTATAATGAAACTTTGTCTGTTTTGTTTTTGGGACCGGATATTTACAAAAAGATGAAAATAAATATTGTGCTGGTGAATTGTCTAAATCATCATTTGCAAATTCAGGGATGGTTGTATTGACAGGAGTATATTATATTTGAATGCTTATAAAAATTTGGAACACGTGGCATATAGGGTTGTACTGAACACTATTGTTTCACAGATTCTAAGTGATATTTGGAGAATCTGTGAGGGCATTTAGGTACCATGACCTAATATTTTATTATTATTATTTTTTTATTTTTCAGAGGAACAAAGCTCCAAATGAGCCAACCATTCCCTTACTTATGCCACAGCAGCATATGATTACCAGTAGTCATTCCATTGTTTCTGATGAAATAAATTCACCGGATGACATTCATGCACCACTCCTATCTACTAAAAATTCAGAAATGAACAGGATCGATATTGATCTTGGTTCACTGGCTCGATCCAACACTAGAAACCGAAAGAATAGAGGTGAGAATTTAGACCAAGATTTACAAATGCAAGCTTTTGTTGATGAAGTCAGAGACAAATCCCAGCCTTTATTGGGAAAAAGCTTGCATGCTACTGTACTTACTGAGATTGAGAATGGAGACAAGGAATGGTGGGAGATGCAAGAAAGAGGGCACCAAGTTGACTCTTTTGAGGAGAGTGGTCAGGTGGGCCCCAGGACTTCATGCCATTGTCAGGTTAGGCATTTTAAATCATAATAATGTATTTTCCACCACTTATTTGATACTAGGTCAACTAGTTTTGCTATTGCCTAAGCACATCTAGTTGGAACTTACCTGTTCCAAAATCGAGGGAGTCTAATGCATATTGAATATTGATAGCATGACGTCTCCATTACAGGTAATAAGGAGTGTGAGTCAGTGGTCGGCTGGTACTAGTCAAGTTGAGGAGAACATTCACAACGCATATTGTGCCTTAATTGACAAAGCAGAACATTTCATATATATTGAGGTGAGTGTTGATTTCTACCAATAAGTAATACTAAATGAATCTCAAGTTAGACTAAAGTTCAACTTTCTATTGTTTATTCTTTATAATGATATCTTCAGCTGGCTTCTTACTCTAGGGTGATTCTTTTTTTTTTTTTCAGAACCAATTCTTTGTGTCAGGCCTTTCAGGAGATGACATAATTAAAAACCGTGTTTTAGAGGCACTCTACCACCGTATACTTCGAGCAGTCAATGAGAACAAGTGTTTCAGAGTTATTATTGTCATTCCCCTCTTACCTGGTTTCCAGGTAAGACCACTCTTATAGACATTCACATTCTTTCTTTATATTTTAAAATGAAATTGCACACAGATAGTTGATCATTTTTCCAGCAGCGTCCAAATATTTATCATATTTGCAATTACCAATCTATATAGGCCCCACTACTGTTTGCTCCTATTTTGTGAGCCACATTGATTGAAGTTAAGGCAGACAGTTTTGATCTTAATTCCAGATTATGTGAACTAATTATACGGACATTCTACCCAGCTAATTGGTTTCAATTAGCTCAGTTGAGTCATGTATCTTGGTAGAATTTATTTGCAATTACCCTTATATGTCGTTTTGCTTGGGAACTATTCATATCTATAGCAATTTTGGGGTTCTATTTTATAAACATCCCTTTTGGCCCTCTTTTAGTTTTGGTATTGATAATGCTATCACTTTGCTTAATAGGGAGGCATTGATGATGGTGGGGCTGCATCTGTTAGGGCAATTATGCACTGGCAGTATCGCACTATCTGTAGAGGCCCAAGATCCATTTTACAAAATTTATATAATGTAGTTGGCCCAAAAGCGCATGACTATATCTCCTTTTACGGGCTCAGAACTTATGGCCGACTTTTTGATGGTGGCCCTTTGGTCACCAATCAGGTATACACAGACCCTTCTCTAAAGAAGAAAATGCAGATCTTTGATTTTGTTATGGTGCTGACTTTTTTTTTGTCCAGATATATGTGCATAGCAAATTGATGATTATTGATGACCGCATTTCATTGATTGGTTCTGCTAATATCAATGATAGAAGTTTGCTTGGTTCACGGGACTCGGAGGTATGCTTTGTGGTTTCCTTATTGACATTTTTGTAAGACCTCATGTTATGTTATCTTTTGGCTTGTACCTTTTTATAAGATTTTTATTTAGTATATTTTTTCCAATCTTGTAATTAATCTTTTTCTTGAGCATGCTACCTCTTTGTCATTAAGACTTCACTTGTGCTCATATGTGTAGATTGGTGTGCTAATTGAAGATAAAGAAATGTTGACTTCTAGTATGAACGGAAAACTTTATAAGGCTGGCAAGTTTACGCGTAGCCTCCGTATTTCTCTTTGGGCTGAACACCTTGGCCTCCGTAGAAGCGAGGTTCGTAATTTCTTTCTAGTAAGGTTGAAGGATGTTAGTTTTCTTTTAATGCCCCTGTATTATGTAAGTACTATTTTTTATTTCTGGTGTCTCTAGAATACACCAACTTGTTTGGGATCAGAGGCCTTGTTGTTCTTGTTGTCTCTCCTGACTCTTATAATGTTACGGACTGCTCCTGGTCATATAGTTAGTCATAGAAAGAGAAGGGTTTCCAAGATTCTTTGGCAAACATATTAATAATTGGGTATCAGATACTTCTGGTTCAAAGGATTAACTGGATAAATTAGAAAATGAGTTTTGGAATAACCCTCGGAGGCAGTTGTAGCCTATAAATAATTCTCACTTCAATTTTGTTCCAAATAGGGCTTTCATGCACTGCCAAAAGAAGATTAATTTGAGTGATAGAATTGCATGCTGATATCCTGATCCTAGCATGTACCTTCTGGATCTCAATTGGAGATTATGTCAAGCGAAAGAGATTTTTTTTGTTTAATTCTTCAATTGAATTTCCATATACATCCAATTATAGAATTATATTCTGATTTTCAAACTGTCCACATAAGGAATGTTTTCAACTCAAAAGTTTGGAAGTTTTTTTTTTCCAATATTTGGTGCTTTTGCTGTTGGACTTGTCAAAATTACCGTCTTTAAATTGACTGGACCTCATGCATGCTGATCAAACCCACTGTTTCTTTTATTCTGTCTGTGAAGAATATTTCAACTTGAATTAGGCTTGGAGGGATTTTTTGTTATTATATTTGTCAAATTTAATGACACGGATGAAATCCATTATCTATAATTGAATTGTTCAGAAACTTGATCTGATAATAATATACTGATTTTTTTTGTTCATGTACCAGATAAATCAAATTATCGATCCTGTTGACCATGTAACATATAAGGATATATGGATGGCTACTGCAAAGGTGATCCTCCTTATATATTGCTACTTTTAATATTGTGATTTATAACTTGACCCGTGATTTCGTTTTACAATTTAAAAGTAAAGCAAACATAAATGCAGTTAAAAAAATAAAAACATAAATAGCAAAAATTTACTTGACCGTGCAAATATATCTAAGTATCTAACATATATTCTTCCTGTTTGACAGACAAATACGATTATTTATCAAGATGTGTTTTCTTGCGTTCCTAATGATCTCATCCACACAAGGTACAAATTACTCAATAATTTTCCTGTCAAACTATTTTATTTACATATAGTACCATTGCTATCATTCTGTATGTCTGATCCCAACACCGATGCAATGAAAAACACAGAGCCGGCTTTAGACAAAGCATGGCATACTGGAAGGAGAAAATAGGGCACACGACAACAGACTTGGGAGTCGCTCCTGACAGGCTGGAAGCCGCCTCTGTGGCTGGAGATGATGGTGGAGTCGATTCAATGGAAAGGTTGAAGTTGGTCAAGGGACATCTCGTTTCGTTTCCTCTAGATTTTATGTGCAAAGAGGATCTAAGGCCTGTAATAATGGAGAGCGAGTATTATGCTTCTCATGTCTTTCACTGAGATGCTGCTTGTGTTATTCTTTTTGAGGATATATTATTCATTATTATATAGAGGACATCAACAAAAGGAAAAAGAAACAAATTAAGAAATATAAATTATGTAGTTGACTTTCTTGTGTATATTCAAAATTTTGAAAGTATAGTTGTGAATAATATGATTTATATAGATACTGGTTTTATAGAATTAAGCTCATTTCTGAGGGACTTTTTTTTATTTTTCCTTTTTTTTTTTCATGTAAAACTAGGATTCATGTAGGGCCACTTTACAGATCGGATGATGATCAAACCGAAATGAGGACAATGTCGCAGGGATAGAAATATGGATGTAAATTGTGTACTAAATAGATATAGATATGAAACTGAATTTGAAACGACTAAACAAGCAGGATAATTTTTTCTGGTACTGAAATGACGTGCATGTAGAATTTAATGCTAAAAGGTTTTTTTAACTACAATCTATAAAGCATAATATAGATCCGGTATTAGATCATAATAACGATGAACAAAATATTCTTTGAACAAGTTTTATGAGGGGGGATCAATGATACAATGACCAGAAGTTATCATGCAGTGGTGACCACAATTTTTTATATATAAATTGAAAAACGTAAGATAATTAGATTTACTGTAAATTATCTCAATAAACTAGATATATAAAGAGAAGGGATCCATGACACAATAAATATTTGACATAAAATTGCACCAAAGCATATAAATTTGTAAAATAAATTCAAAATGGAAAATCTCTTACAATCATATTCATTTATTTATAGATCAATTGTGTTTTAATTTTATTCAATTCGAGTATCATTTAATACTCTATCAATGACCATCAAGTTTGTATGGTAATAAGAATGGTCTAAATTTAATGATTCTTGATAAAGTATTAAACGACACTGAATTGAATGAAATTTGAAATACAATCGATATATAGGTAATTGAATATATTTGTAAGATATTTTTCATTTTAAGATTTTTTATAAATTTATATATTTTGGTGTAATAGTTGTGTCAAATATTTATTGTGTCATTGGATCCCTTCTCATATATAAATGATGATGAAAATTTAATCTCGTTTCAATAAGCCATCAAGAGGTGAAAAAATTAGAAAATTTGAACCGTTAATGCTTGATACACATGTAAATAAAATCAATATAATTTTTTTGTGTACACATAAAGTATATATACAAAAAATTTGATCAATTAGCATTATTTTTTAATAGTTTAAAATATAGTTATCTGAGATTTAATTTTGTGGTAACCAATACATATCAAAAAAATTGTGTTCATTTGATCGTTCGGATCGAATTTGTGAATGTTACATGGGCCTTCTGCAATTCAAACTCTGCTTCTATTCTGAAACACCGAAAACTCTGCTTCTATCAATAAACCAGCTTTCTACTTCAAAAGCCCAAACTCGATACACACACAGTTATACTACATTCTACACCTGCACGGGCGCATAGCATTCGGAGAATATGGACTCTCGATTCAGTAGTGTTCTTCTTGAGAAATTAAAAAGAAATTCTGTAGTGGCAACTGGGAACTGGCAAGTGGCAAATATAACGTCTCAAAATATATGTATAAAGAACACTTCTCGTTCGAACTCCCTAGTTCCAACACATCCCCGGTACATTCAACGCTGAAAGGAAATTGATATGAGCCTTAAATTTTAATGGGCTGGACATTAACGTCAACGGGCATTAACGTAAATCAATGGTTCTGATCTATCCAAAAAATGACCAATAGCTCAGGTTTCTTATTTTGAGAAGATAGCCCTTGCGTGTCATTTTTTCCAATATGCTTTTATATAAAGTAAAGATAAGGATTAATTAACCATCAAGTCACCACTGCAGAACTGACAGCAACAGAACATCTCCAGTCTGACGAAAACGGAGACAAACCTAACCAAAAAGGTAACTTGTGCTCACCGCAAGTGACGGTAAACAGGCAATGTGACCGTGACACCCACCCCAGATCCCCTGTGGCCCTTCCATCACATCCAGACCCTACAACTGGTGGTTGAACGGGAGCATCCCCACTCGCTACAGAAGTGTAACCACGGAGACGGACGCACAATATCCGGGCTTCGGAAAGAACCTTTTTTAAATTGTTGACAGACACGTCACCATCATCCCCCTTTATAAAGCGTTTGTTTATATCATATCGCGAGAAATTGAATGTATCGCGATATATGGCGTCAACGTTGCGTTTGAACTCTGAAGTCTGAATGGATCGAGTAAGCAAATCAAAAGCAGTGTGTATAGCTAAGTGGTAACCAGCAATTTCATATATTGATATTTTCATTCAATTCAATTAATTCAAGCATTGATTGATGTCAGCTTGGATGGAGATTGGAGAGACAGGAGAGTGAGTCAGTCAAGAGATCCGTGCGCATAAAAGACAAACCGCTTCCTTGTAGTACATTTCTTCTTATTTTATGTGTATGTATAGTTCAACTTAGATTTTTTGTGCCGCAGAGTTCCTGATTGTCTGGATGGCAAGTATAAGTTGGCACTTGGCACCCCGTAGAAAATTAGAAATTATTAAATTAAAAAGTTTTTTTTTTTTTTTTTTTGATGATGATGGAAAAATTAGAAAGGTGAAAGCAACTAAATCGAGTTTATTTAGAAGAAGAGGGCGATAGTCGGCAACTTGCCTTGCAAGAGTTGACAAGTTATATTGTTTTTGGGGCATGCCAACTGTCTCTAAAGAAAAATCTCCTTTAAATGTCTCATATCTATACACTCTCTTGTACATAAAGTATGAGCACCATAATGTAATAGATATGAGTATCCGACAATACGTTGTATGAACACTCAAATTAGGGTGGACGGCCATTCATCAGAATGAAGAATCTTGGACCAGTCCTAACAGAATCATTCACCAGAATGTAGAATCTTGGCGACCCAAGCAGAATCTTCGATGCGTATGTATGAACAAAATACGTTGACTATGGACACCTCATCATTAGAAGTATGAACACCCCGACGAATATGTATGAATACCATATTTGCGCAGACAGTTATTTACCATAACGCTATGATACAATAAATTTGACTATTAAGTAGTGGGACCCGACTTTTAGAGTCAAAATAAATGTGTAATTAGTGAGAATCTGAATCTTGAATTAGAATCTTAATAGAATCTTGATGGAGGACATTTAAGAGAGACAAAAGAAGAAGAATAAGAAAATTTTCTCTTGTTATATAATGTGTAAGCTTTACAAAATTAGAGCTACATTTTGGAGAAAAAGCAGTAGCTCAATTATCGGAAATATCAAGTGTCCACTGAAATAATTATTCATACATCTATAGAGTACAAATTTCATAATAGTTACACTCAATTTATAACATTTAATGTTTATAGACGCTGGGTAGCACTCAAAAAGAAAAGCTTACGAAGCATTTGTTTACACGAATTCGATATCACTTCCACTATTTTGTAGCCTCACCAAAGATTTCTAAAAAAAAACAAAAAAAAAAAAAGCAAAGAGAGGATTTCTTCACATGATTCTTGACGTAAAGAATCTTATATTTTTCTTATTTTGTGATTATATCCTTTCAATTGTTAATTGTATAACTTGTTACGTTTCGTACATAAATATTTTATTTTCTATTATTTTTACATATATCAAATAAGTAGGTCTAAATGTCTAATTACAACAAGTTTGGTAATTAAACTGCATAATGTTTGACATTTGGAACTTATTTCTAGTCAATTTTATTTTTGAGATTCTTAATACAATTGAATCAATCGATGGCACACTTGATTTAAAAAAAGAAGGTTTCCTTAAACTTGCACGACATCTTAGGAGAAGATATACCTAACATATGCATGTAGTTTGTTACTAATTTAATGCCACCTACTTACACATCCAATTTTGCCTACTTGGATTCAACCCTTTTTTTATTAGAGGTTACAATGTCATGTCTCAGGTTTTTGTGTTGCTTAATGCAAAACGTTAAATTTATTTATACCATGTACTTTAAATCTTGTTTGTTAAATATGATCTTTATTAATATATCTCAAAATTTATATTTATTGATTTATTGATCGTGCTAAAGATTAATTTGTACGTAGTACAAAACAGACGGATATGAATATGATCTCAATTAATTAAATAAATAGATATTTCCGACTTCCGATTTTTATATAATCTAGCATATAATATACAAAAATACTAAAAGTTTCTCATATCTTACATAGGATAAAAATGTCTTTCTAGTTATCATCTAATTAGTTTCACATTTGGTTGGAGCCTTGGAGAATGGAGAGAGACCATGTTATTCTTATCCTAGCCGCTAGATCAAATCAGACAGACATCATTGACTGACTTTAAATTATGCAGAAATTTTTTTACTAAATCCCGTCCATAGATTTTGATCCAACGGCCAAAATAAAATAGTAGGGTCCCTTTTTTTTTAAGAGAAATTATCTTTGCCCCCCTAACTTTTACACTTATCCATCCTCTAGTTAAATTGCTTAATCTCATTTTCTCTCATATTATCTCAATTTCTGAGTGAATTTTTTTCACTATTTCTCATTTCATCATGCATGTATGAATTTTTTTTCATGATTAATAGTATGCATTTTGACTATCAAAAGTATTTGTTACATGTTAAAATAATTTTTCAACTAAAAATATATTGAGGAATAGATAAGGGGGATTTTAAGGGGTCAATTATCACCTCCCATCTATTAAACAACAGATGTGTGCGATTCCTAATTTGTTTGTACAAAACTGAGTCTGTATCTGCTGAGATCCAAAGTGGATCTCAGGACCTTGCAATCGCGATCCGACAGATGTGGTTTTTAGAGAGGATTTTTGAAATAATCTTAGCCATCCAAAGTGGGATCTCAAGATTCATTTTGGATCTCAGTTGATTTTGACTAAAGGTAGCAATATCTAACCCGACCCGCCTGACTCGAAACCTGACCCGAGTTTCAGGTAAAATCAAACTGACCCGACCCAACCTGACCTGACCGAACCCGACCGAACCCGACCCGACCCAGGAATAGAGGTGCAAAAATTGACCAAAAACGAAAAACCCGAACGACCCAACCCAAAAAAATACCGGCAGACGTCAACCCGATATCCGACCCAACATTTCCAATTTATCAAACTGACCCGACCCGACCCGACCCGACCTGATCCGACCCAAACCCGAACCCGACCTGGGAATCTGCCACCTCTAATTTCGACGCGTACATGTACGAACCTAAGTGCCATAAATTTGCCAAGACTGGAAGGTGAGCAGCACCACTGAGCATATAGCATAGCAGAGACGATAATGACTTCCAGTACCTTCTTCAGTCACTCACGCCCCCACTTTCTGTGGCTCCCACGCCATCCATCCTCCTTTTCCTTTCCTTTCCAAAAGCCATATTTCAAAAGTTAAACCCTCTCAATTTCTCGCGGTTCATTCACACAAACAACACTTCTATTATCGTATCGTATCGCAGAGCCATATATCGCGTTTTTCACGACGAGAAATTGAAATAGGACCGCGTGATGAGAATCTCGGACACTGTGGGAGTGCGCCTTGAGATTCGCGCCGGCCTGATAGGCTGGACGGCTCGTGAGCTGCCGTGCTGCCTGCTGCGGAAAGCAACTCCACGCTTTTCAGACTTCCACAGCTTTTTTCAGTTTTCTTTTCTTTTCTTTGCCTTTCAGAATATTAATTTGTTTGTATGTTTGATGTTTCTATCCTCTCCATTTCTAATGGAAAGTTGTGGTTTCAGAGCATTTGTGCGGTATTTGGAATTTGGAAGTTGGAACAAGTTAACCTAGGCTCAAATTGCTTCATCCAACAAAAAAAAAAAAAACTAGGCTCAAATTAAACAATTTTCCCAAATATGATACGCCTATAAAAATTGTTAGGAAATTTAGAGATTATGATTTTATTTATTTTAAATTTTATTTTATTTTTTTTGGTTTATTTGTTGTATGTACAAACCAAAATTTTTATTTTTTATTCAATTCTACTTCGTTTACTTATTTTGCGTACCAATAATCTAAAAGTGTATAGCATCATTTTTCGGCGAGTGAGTATTATATTATTACTAGTAAAGAGCTCACGCCTTGCTTTGGGCTGAAATTATTATTTCTTATAATAAATTTTTAAGATACATAATGAGCTTTAAATTAAGATAATATGTAATGAGCCTTAAATTGAGAAACTTGATATGAATCTTAAGTTTTAATGGGTTGAGACATTAAAGTGCGTCAACGCTGGTGATCAATCTAAATAAACAATCAACAGCTGAGATTTATTCCTCGTGGAAGATAGAACTTTCATGTCAAAAAATCGAATATGATTTTATTAGGAGTAAGTATTTGATCTTATAAAAATAATATAAAATTGCTTAGCAAGTTAAACGTGAAGTTTTGGTGAACCCCAATTTGAACTTTTGAAGCCAATCCAAGCACGCCCTCCATCAACTGATACACCAAACCAAATTAGTCAAATTTTTATATTGATAAGGTGCTGAATATGTAAGGCACGCATGTAACATGTTTAGGGCATGAAAGACCTTTTCATCAAAAAGATAAAAAATGAGAGTTCATTTTAAAATCCAACAGTTCTCTTTTCTTTTATTTTTTTTCCGATCAATCTTTCATTTTTAATTGTGTCTGAAAAATGTATTGCGACCATTTGAGTCTGCAGAATGGATGGTTCATAACCATAATTTTTATGATTCACAGCAGAATTAACCATATTAGATATTGGTATTTTAAAAAAAAAAAAATAAAGACACATTTTAGTTATACTATACATTTTCCCAAAATAATTGTATTGAATATGTGTTCAAATGTGATGTGAGAACTTTGGGTGTAATAATAATTATATTTGTATATTTTATCATGTTATTAACATTTAAAAAATCAATATGGATCTATATAAGGTGCCAACTCTTAAGGGCTTCTGTTTTACATATTTACATAAAAAATAACAGTGTAAACTTTTCGAATAATTAAAAATAGGTAATTTTTTTTATAGAGAACTTATTATATTTATATGCCTTACGTAAGGGGAGTCACATTCACATACATTCTTTTAAATAAGAATACATATGAACGGTCTAATCAGATAAACGAAAAAACTAAAAGGAAGACAATCAGACGATTGAGAACATGTGTGATGCGACAATGATTGAGAAGTGTTGACTGCTTGGGAACTTCTTGTCCTCATGGGGCCGTTTCGACAACCCCTCATTAGTCTTCTTTAGATTTTTTTTAGCTTCTTTAGTCTCTTAATCCTTCCGAACGCAAACTCCTTAGCAAGGATTAAAAGTTTCTCCTTAAGCCTCCTTTTCACCGAAGCTTAAGCCTTACCCGGATTCCTAAGAAAGCAATATCTATGACTTAAGGCTTAAGTTTTTTTAAGCCTTTTTTCTTTTTCCGATCGAGTATGTCTTAGTGAGACTTAAATATTTAAGTCAACCACCTTTTTGCCGAACGACCCCTGCATAATTATTCTCGGAAATATACGGTACCGATGGCAACTTCACTTCACTTCAAACGTCTCGGCACAAACAAAAATCTTGCTGTGGCTTGTGGTTTTTGTGGTGTTGGCTTCTCAAATATCTCCATCACAAATTCACAATAATATATCCTTACTAATAATAAAAGCATATTGGAAAAAATGATATGAAAGGGCTATCCTCACATTTGAGCCGTTGATCATTTTCTTCGATAGATCAGAACTATTGATGAACGTTAATGCCTATTGACGTTCTCAGCCCATATAAATTATCTCAAATTAAGGCTCACTACATATTATTTTAAAAGTTTATTATAAGAAATAATAATTTCAGCCCAAAGCAAGGAGTGGGCTTTTTACTAGTATATATATACACTCTTCAAATGCGTCACTGCCTGCTGGTCCTTCCTAATTCCTAACCATCATTTTATTTTATTTTTTGTTTATTTATTCAGGAAAGTGACCTAATTCGTTCCCCATTCGAACGAATAACTTATGGCTAATTCTGTTATGTATCGAACGAATATATGGGTCGTTCATTTTTCATAATCGGATGGTCATGATATGTCTTTTAGACACAATTAGAGAGACATGTTTAATAAAATTAAACCGTCTAAATCAAGATGAAAGATTGCTGCTTAGCCAATCCGTAGCAGAACCACTCATAATTTATTTTACAATAATGAAATGTCTCTTTACTTTTTAGTGATGTTTCTTTTTTTTTTTTTGCCTGTATAATTTATTCAGGAAAGAAAGCGGCACTCTTCTTTTTTTTGCTTGAATAATTTATTTTATTTTCTGATTAGTGCTTGATGATGATCTTGAGTGCATGTGCATCCTGTTTCCCAAATAGAATATAATATCAAGTGTTTTGTTAGCTTGCTCATTGAATAAGGAAGAAATTTCCTTAATTTGTTTTCTGATATAATTAGTTGATGCATATCACGTGATATCGATCACTACAGTGTCTGATAACCAGAAAATGATCAAATTAAATTAAATATTTAAACATGTTTATTCTTGAATATTTCATATTTCATCAAATCCAAGGGTGTAGATCTAGAACTTTAGAAGAGAATAACATCCTCACGGATGCTAATTACTTCTAATTTTAGAGGTCTGGATTCACTATATATGTGTAAATAAAATATCTGTTTTATTTAATGCAAAGGAAATTTTTATTTTTTTATGCTTCATCAATGAATAGCCTTGCAGCTTTGCCTTTGTGTTGCCATTTTAATTTGGCTAATTGATTTGGATTGATTGGTAATTGTACTGTTTCCTATATATTTCCATCTTCTAATTTCAAATGGCGACTCCTCGCTCCAAATTGGTTTTCCATGGTGATCGGATTTTTTTAGTAAGACTGAGTTACTATATATTAATAGTACAAATTGTTCGGTGCTACAGCTTTATATTATTATTTTGAAAGTGTAAATGGTCGATCCAAACCGTTCAGCTTGATCTTCAAATATCAATATTTTTATAGATCAAATTTCATAATTTTGACATTTTTTTAGATAATTAGAAAATGTATTGATGTCAAAATTATGGACCATTAAAAAAGTGAATTTTTTATATATCTAGAAAATTGTTATAAATTTATAAATATATAAAGTTGGTCTAAAAGAACTTACATTTGGAGATCAAGTTGAACAGTTCAGATCGACCATTTATACTTCGAAAATAAGAATATAAAGTTGTAGTACCAATTTGTACTATATTAATAGTATTGAAACCTCATTCTTTTTTTTTATATATATGAAAGATGAGAGTATATAACTTTTTAATTTACACTTCTTAGTGTTTTTAGTGTTCATAGGTTTGGATCCATAACATCTTAGACTCGAGATTTATTCTAATTATTACCACAAACTATAACAACTTGCGAGTTGTGATGAGATAAGAAATGCATATGTCAATTAATGTAAAGTCAATACTTCTATAAAAAAAAGAATGGGATATTGTTCAAAGCCATTTGGACGGTCCAAAGGATTCGGAGAGCCGTACGATCTAATTGTTGGTAATTGATTAACCGTAATTTGATCATGTAGGTACTAAAAATAGTATGCTGGTTATATTTAGAATGATGGAATCACACGCTATCACCGTTGATAAACATATAAATTGAATCGAACGGTTTAGTCATGACTTTGGACGGAGACCGTCCAAATGACTTTGGACAAAATTCCAGTCAAAAAAAAACGTAAAGTCAATACTCAATTTGTCAATTTGAACACGTAGGCACGCTTAAATTCGAGGAATCGAGGCTACGATTTAACAGTCATGAAAATAAAAGTCTAAACATAATAGGATTATTTTAATCTAAACCTAATTTTGGCTAAGTTTCCCCCAATTCCGTCCTGAATCAAATAATATAATGCATATTACATTGAAGCTTTTAACTCGACATTAATTTTATTCCATTGTTAATATAGTCGACACTAGAAATTATATCATTCTCCTAAAAATAAAAGGTTAAATTTATAATTAGGTGAATTACCATTTTAGGTGTGAGGATTACCTAACAATGGAGATTTTTTTTTAAAAAAAAAAAAATCAGATATAAATTAAATATAAAATTGTAGATATGTATGCCAATTTTTTATTTGGGTCGAAATGATTCGAGAATAAATGGGATTTCGGTATGTTCAAGATTCTATTGACCCATCTTGGGTCGATTCGTCTTTAATTGACTCAGTTTTTGAGTTATATTGTACTAATTAATTAGAATTATTTATATATAGGTCGACAACAAGTTACAAAAAAAGTATAAAATTATTCTTAATATCTATGTACATATCGGGGATTGGACAACTACTTTTTCTTTTCTTTTCTTTTCTTTTCTTTTCTTTTTACAATGCATCAAGATATGTTAATTTTTTTGAACCGTTATGATGTAATCAAGTCACTTTTATGTATGATATAAAAAAAATTAATTATCATTTTCAGGAAGAATTTAAAAATTAACAAGTGATTACTTTTTTTAATTAATTAATTAATTAAGTATGTGTCACTGTTGAGACGTGCTTTTAGGTTGAACTATCAGTATCTACGAAGTAGATGAGTTAGTTAATGTGGTGTGGTTGCATATATTGATTTTAGATCATAGGCGCGCATGTGTTCATGCGGCGTAAAATGTAAAATTACTCGAAGGATTAATCAACTTTTAATTTTGAATTGACCGGTTCTTATTAAACATGTACGTCTCTTTAATTGTATTTAAAAGACATATCGCGACCATCCGGTTATAAAAAATAAACAGCTCCGATTTCATTTGATTCATAGCATAATTAGCCCATATATAATAATTGAAGTTAACCATTGCAATCAGGGGCATAAGTCCAATCTGTTTAAAAATTTTAATTAGAACTTCATTTATTTTTACTTAATGATTTTTTGTTATTATTTTTTGATATAATATGGCCTAGTTTTACTTACATTTTCATAAATTAAGAATATTAAATGGTGCTGATACCGTGAAACCTGATCATCAAAGTTAAAAACTAAATTGAATAGCATTTATTATTAACTAATTAGTTATGGATCAAAACATGTACAACGTAGTCAATAATTAGAATTGCATCAATATATAAAACCCCATCAACACCCCCTAATTGTACCAGAATTAAAAGGAAACCACGTATATACTACGAATGTATAATAATAGTCAAACATTACAGAAGCCTAGAAAAAGTATAAACCACATCTGCAAAATTAAGCTAAACAAATCAATTGAAGCTAGCAAACGTGATTTGTTCAACATTTCGACCACACACGTTGATAGAGACAATTATCTCCCCAATATTGTCTTTTAGTCAACAGATTTTCTGTTCCATTTTCTACTTTTAACTTGGTATATATCGGCTATATATCATTAAACCTCTCTGGTTCTCTTAATTTCCCTGTTATAGCACATAATAAGATTGAAAATATTTTCAAAATCAGCACTTTAAATTAAGTATGCAAAACCGTACAAAAATTAAAATTAATTATATATATATATATATATATATA
Source organism: Cyperus esculentus (assembly GCA_030179965.1). Taxonomy (NCBI): domain Eukaryota; kingdom Viridiplantae; phylum Streptophyta; class Magnoliopsida; order Poales; family Cyperaceae; genus Cyperus; species Cyperus esculentus. The sequence goes on from JASGLE010000030.1 coordinate 149,314, forward strand.
TATATATATATACCTGATTTACAATCAACGGATACGTGCATAAATCTACGTATTGATTATTAATTCAATTTTGAATTAAGTATGAACCTATTTTAATTTATATAAGTTGAAATTAATTATGGCATTTTTGTGCGTCAAAATATATTTGTACGTATATACGAATAGTTAAAATTGTCAAATACAAGTCTATATAATATCTGTTTTGGTGAGAGACAGATAAAAGTCTAGTCGGACGATAAAAAATCTTTAATTTTCCCGAGGAACTTTGTTGAATTTGAAAGCAAAACATAACTTATATATTTTAGTATTTTAGAAACTTGTTTATGCGCTTATATATTTATTTCAAAGATATATATATATGCTTGTGTTGCAGCACTGTCTGACTAATGCTATAAAATTAATATTTTTTTAATTTTTAGGAAAAGATTATTAATAAATAGCAGTTAATTTGCGTGCAATTAATCTGCCAAAAAAATGTGAAGACTCAAAGTATAATTGATTATGATCATAATTAAGTATTCGGTTAGATGAACATAATATTAAATGCCACAGCAATATTAATTTGCATTATCAGTTTATCACAATATAGCAATATTAATTTGCATTATCAGTTTATCACAATATAGCAATATTAATTTGCATTATCAGTTTATCACAATATAAACATGCTATGGGAAAAAAAAGAAGCACACAGTAAAAAAGCACCAATAATACAGACTTGTTCAAGCATTGATCACTTAAAATTCAAAGTAATGACAACACTGTCCAACCAAAAAAAGCCATGTTGAAAGTTACCTCTACTCCACAATACATACACATTTCAACATCATGTAACCAGCAAGGAACAAGTAAAATGTCAACACAATAATGCCATGTCAAATTATATGATGGAGAAATGTAAGATGCATATGCTCTGTCAGCTTTTAAGCTTTAGTGGAATAGTGGCAAACATTTTTATTTTTCTTTTTTTTCTGATCTTCAGGAAAAAAAAATAATAATAAAGGAAGAAGAAGAATTTTTTCTGAATAATATGGTTAAACTAAATTTAGCACATATTAATTATTTACGTTTTTTTCGATACTTGAATCCACTCCATTTATAAAGAGCGAATTTGTTAATTATTGTCTCCACCAAAGCAGTAATTCATTTCTTACATTAATCCTTTGATAATTATTCTATGCATGACAAGAGAAAAAGGTACGATTTTAGTTAGCTCGTCATTTTATGGGTGTGGTTATTGTACTATTGATAATATGAAAATCTCATACTATTAACTCGTATCTCTATTTTTAAAATATCAATAGTCGATCCGAACGTTCCTTATAATATACACATGCATTTTTTTTATTTATAAACCAAGTTTTTTATTTTTTAGAATTTGTTTACTATTTTTTTATATATTTAAAATAGCACCTTTCTGGATGGCTCATAATGTTTTTTAATCTAATGACAGTTCAAAATATCTTAAAAGTAGTAAATAGTTTCTAAAAAAAATATATAAAATTTGGTTTGTAAGTAGAATTGTTTATGATAATCACAATAAACAGTTTGGATCGGCTATTAACATTTTAAAATTGAAGATACAAATCAATAATACATAACCAATCCATACAATTAATAATACAGTAACCTTACTCATACTTTATTTTAAGAATATAACCAATTTTAGGTGCAATCCAAGTTTGGATTGCTTTAATCATAAAGACAAATAATAGAAGTACGTGGACCAACAGGTACTAAGCTATATATATATATACATCTTACATTCCAATCAGACAAGTACATTGCAACATTGCATCATCCATCCATAATTCCATAGTAGTCCATACATGGTACCCAACTGCCAACCAACACCAAGGTCACTAAACTGAGCGCCACAATAGATCCGACCAGTCCCATCTAAATGCTCGCACGTACAACAACGGTGAGCCTCTTCAAAACGAGATCTCGTTGGAACCGTCCTTCTCTCGTTCCCCTCGTTGGAAAAACGAGTATATCGCGTACTTCTCGCGAGTCATACCGCGGGCACGTCGTTGTCGCATCCACCGGATTCCACGAAAACCCCCTCACCCGATTTAATCTCGCCTTTCGAATCCGCTGAGGCCGATCTCCACCACTTGGATACGCAGATCAACCCACCTTATGACCTATCACACACTTATCCCATAAGCAGATCCACATATCATATACGGCAGTCCGCTTATCAAACGAAACGATAAGTCGGTGAGAAGGAAAGAGAGGACTGCGTTGCATCGCATCGAAACAAAGCGTGAAAGAAAGAAAGAAAGAATTCCTCTCTCTCTTTCTCTTTCTTTCTTCTCTTCTATGTCAGAAGAAACCCTAGCGACCTAGCGAAGCCTGATTCGTCGATTTTCGCTCGCTGCTGCCCTCCGCTCGCGCCATTCCTCCTCCTCCGGCGCCGTCCGTCCCCGCTTCGCCCGCCGAATTCGCGGCTTTGACTGACTTGACGGGGAGGTTTGAGAGGGAACTGGGAAGGATGTCGTCTCTCAGTCGGGAACTGGTGTTCCTGATCCTCCAGTTCTTGGATGAGGAGAAGTTTAAGGAATCCGTGCATAGGCGAGTTCTTTTTTCTTTTCTTTTTTCTTTTTATAATAAATCCTATTTTCTCATATTTTTTTATATATTTAAGCTAATTTGGCGTGTCTGGAAATCTACTGTACCACCTACCTAACATGAAGAGTTACAATTAGAGAAAGAAAGAAATCCTGTTGAGAAGTTGCAAAAAAAAAAAAAAAAAAAAAATATTAGGAAATTAAATTGCCACATAGGAAGTGGGTCCCACATGGCAGGTTAATACCTGACACGTCAGACAGAGAATGAATGAGCTGGTCACTCTGATAGTCTGATGCATGAATAACTCCCAATGCACAAAATTCTGTTCAATTGTAAATTTCTATCATTGGGGGGCTGTTGTGCAAAGTGACATCTGTGGGTTCAAGTGCAAAAGTGCAGCCTTTTCAGAATATTTAAGGGAAGTAATTAATTAATTAATGTGCATACATGGTTTTATGGATCCGGGGTTTCAGCTTGAAAGGTGAATCCTTTTTCCTGCTCTGCTGATCCCCTGTCCAGTTGGATAACTTCAGTGTGGGTTTATGGGATGGGGATGTAATTAAATGCAAACACATTTATTTTGGGGAATTATTTATGTGCTGTTTGTTGGTCCAGTGGGCAGCAGTACTAGCTTATTATATTTAAAACAATTATCTTTTTTTTTTTTTTTTTTCTCTTTATCAGCTGTAATTGGTTCGGTGTGGCATACAATAAAAGTTGTTGTAGTACATTGGAAGGTTATTTTATATTTAATTTTCTGAATAATTTAAAATCAAGTACCGGCGGTATGTATATTGGGAGCCAAAAATTTTGAGAAAAGCATGGACCGATTTTATCCCGGAAGTAGGTTATTTTGGTATGGTACTTATAATGTGTGTCAGCAACATTCAGAAGCAGTTTGTACAATACTGCAATGTTTGAATTAGGTACATTGGTAAGAATAAATATGGGAGTTATCTGTGCCGGTATGTAAAATTTTATCAGTGCAGTACATGCTATGGTTATATATATGTCCTAAAATTGACTGAGTGTTGGCAATTATGTTCCAGACTGGAGCAGGAATCTGGTTTCTTCTTCAACATGAAATACTTCGAGGAGAAGGTGATTGGTGGGGAGTGGGATGAGGTTGAGAAATATCTGTCTGGCTTTACCAAGGTTGATGACAATCGCTACTCGATGAAGATTTTCTTTGAGATCAGGAAGCAGAAATATCTCGAGGCTCTTGACAAGTACAGTCATCCTATATATATAGTGTTTTATTTAATTTCATTTGCTTGGTCTCTGGTTGTTTTCTGACAAGCTCTGAAATGGCATGTTAGTTTTGTGCTCTCAGCTTCACTGGTATGTATTGTAGGCATTTACTTGATGACCCACTTGAGGAAACATCTGAAAAATGTAACTTGAAGCAGCAAATTTGGAAATTACCAATCTGTGGGGTAGTGCAGTGGTAATATGGTTATATTTAGTTGTAGGTGTTGGTACCAAATGTGACAGATTTATACTGGATTATGGTTCTGCTTGTATGGAACCTGATGATGTCATAACTAGTGAAAAACAGCAAGGTCACCTAACTTTGGACTTTGGTGTAGGCATGATAGACCAAAGGCAGTTGAAATATTGGTGAAGGATTTGAAGGTTTTTTCAACATTCAATGAAGAGCTATACAAGGAGATTACACAGCTTTTGACGCTTGAAAATTTCAGGTTATTTTTAAATGAATTCAAGTTTTTTATGAAATAAACAAAGACTAAAGTAAGGTTTAATTCATCCTTGTATATCCTCAAACAACCAAATTGGTCCTTGAATATCCTCAAAAATATTAGTTTGGTCCTTGAACTTCCATTTGCACATATTGATCCTTGAACTTGATTTCTTTTTTGGAAATGTTAAGATTGGAATGGTGCAACTATGATTCGTGGGCCAATAGAAAGTTCTTTGAGAAAGTTCAAAAAAAGAAAAAACCTAAATATACTTGCAGCATTCCAACTGGTAATACCGCCATCAATACGTATATTTTTCTGGTACTTGGTCTTATTTTCCTTTTGTGCCTTTATTTTCAGAGAAAATGAACAATTATCAAAGTATGGGGATACCAAATCTGCACGCAGCATAATGCTGATGGAGCTAAAAAAGCTAATTGAAGCAAACCCACTGTTCAGAGAGAAATTGGTTTTCCCTACTCTTAAGGCCTCCCGTTTGCGCACTCTCATCAACCAAAGGTAATATTTTGATCACAATAGTATCGCACGTGTCTTATTCTTGCATTGGCTGGACCCTGAAATTTATTTGCATTCTCTTTTTAAGCTTAAATTGGCAGCACCAGCTTTGTAAGAATCCAAGACCAAACCCTGACATTAAGACTCTATTTGTGGATCATACGTGCACACCTCCAAGTGGGCCCCGTCCTGGGACTGCCTCTGTACCAATAGCTGCTGTTCCAAAAGCAGGTCCCACCTATGCGCCATTGGGGGCTCATGGAGTTAGTTTCTTGAACCTATTACATTTACATAAATTAAGATGATTAACTTTCTTAAGGATCTTCTCCTTGATAATAATTTACTATTTTTGTATGAAATATGTATAGCCATTTCCACCTCCTCAAGCTGCGGCAAATCCAAATGCATTGGCTGGATGGATGGCTACTGCAGTTGCTTCTTCTGCTGTTCAACCTGCTGTCGTTACTTCTTCATCTGTGCCTCCAAATCAAGGTATCTGTCAGATTACATTTCGTTCTTACGACTAAACGTAATGATTTACCTTTAAACTCTTTGTTCAGACGTTATCATCCGAATAGATGTTTTTTGCATTTCAGATATAAACCATGTTGATATGAGTGTTTAGAATTTTTAAAAGTGGGCCATGGTGCTAAGTTTTCATGATATTCAAATTTGACTTGAAAAGTTTGTGCATTATATATAGGATATGCATGAAATTTTAAAAGCTTTGAGAATCCATCTGAAACTGGAACAACAGCAATGTTATAAGGATATAGAACGTGTTACATAGACGATGATCGCTTATGTGCATATACATTTTTTTTTTCTTGCTTAGTAGTCTCTGTGTTAAAGCACCCAAGGGTTATGTCAGACTACCAAACCGCTGATTCAGATTCTCTGATGAAACGCCTCCGACCGAATCCACATGGTGAAGAGGTAACCAGTTAAACCCTTCAGAAGACAATTATACATAATTCCATTTTAATAATTCTGACCTATTTATTCTTTATCAGGTCACCTACCCAGCACCAATACCACAAGTAACATGGTCCCTTGAGGATCTTCCTAGGGTAGTGGCTTGTTCCCTCGCACAAGGCTCCAATGTTACCACCATGGATTTCCATCCTTCGCATCATACTCTCCTTCTAGGTAGAATATATCACTATTCTGTATTAGTCTCCAATTTATAATTAACTCCAAAAGAAACTCGTTACCATGATATAAAGTTATAAACTTGTTTTGCAGTTGGTTCAGCAAACGGGGATGTGAGCCTTTGGGAGATTGGCATTCGGGAGAGACTGATCACAAAGGCATTTAAGGTACTGGATGTGTACTTGCTGAAGTATCATTAAACTTGAAGTGATACATATTTTGATATTATCTTGTCTACTTTTTGAGAAACAAAAACCATACAGCTTCTGGTTGATTCAGTATGTGCTGCATTATGTTTTCTCCCTAGAGATTTTTTAAAATTTTTAACTTTTATCATTCGCTGATCATGTCCCTTTTCTCTGTTTGAATAGAGCAACTTGGCGAAAGAACCATCAATTTCAACAAACCGAGTTATTTGGAGTCCTGACGGAAGTTTGATTGGTAGGCTGTCTGCCAAAGCAATAATAATAACTTCTATTTACTAATACTTATTTAGTTATTTTAATTTCCTTCTTCATGTTGTGCAGGTGTTGCCTTCTCAAAAAATTTATTCCACTTGCATGCATTCCAAGCACCAAATGAACTACGTCAAATTTTGGAGGTACAATTTTGAACTTATTTTTTTTTAATCTACAAAAATCATGAGTTCAATTATTCTTATTTCTTTTCTGGTATGCTAGATTGATGCTCATGCAGGTTCAGTCAATGACATTGCGTTCTCTAACCCGAACAAGCAACTTTGTGTCGTAACATGTGGAGATGATAAGCTTATCAAGGCATGACCTCTACTTGTTTTGTTATCCTGATTCCCGAATATATTTGGTGTGGTTCCATTTTTAAATATACAGTATTATATTTTTATAGGTTTGGGATTTGAATGGCCAAAGGTTGTATGTTTTTGAAGGGCATGATGCTCCTGTCTACTCTATTTTACCTCATCATAAGGAAAATATTCAGGTATTCTCATTCAAACTTGTATGATGTTCTTTTAGCTGTCCTCATTATTTAAAATCCTCTTCCTACTATAGTTTATTGGCGACAACTGACCAGTAATATCCACTTTTGTAGTTCATTTTCTCAACATCTCTTGATGGGAAAATAAAGGCATGGCTTTATGATAACATGGGGTCTAGGGTTGATTATGATGCGCCTGGTCGGTGGTGTACTACTATGCTATATAGTGCTGATGGCAGTAGGTAAGCGAAATTGGAAATGTTTGGAAATGTCATATTTGGACTTTTACTGCTGTAAATTTATTCTCTTTTATAGAATCTCATTCATTTGTCTTTGATCATAAAATTTGGGCGGTTATGCTTTGAAATTGGCTTCTCCGGTACAATGACAATCACTTTTTATTGAAACAAAAAATAAAGAAAGATAAAGATTATGCCAAACCCAATGATCAGTGTAGTTAAGAACTGTATAAACCTGTATTTTTCTTGGTGATGTTAAGGCTGTTCTCATGTGGCACGGGCAAAGATGGAGACTCCTACTTGGTTGAATGGAATGAAAGTGAAGGTGCCATAAAAAGGACCTACAATGGTTTTCGTAAAAAGTCAAATGGTGTGGTGCAATTCGACACAGCTCAGAACCGATTTCTGGCAGCAGGGGAGGACAATCAGATCAAGTTCTGGGATTTTGACAATACTAACATGCTGACTAGCACAGAAGCAGAGGGTGCTCTCCCGGTTAGTTTTCTTGATCTACTAATTCTGAACTATTTTCTTTTTGTACTCTGTATTTGTTCATGTACCCTTCGGAGGAGATGTGACTCTCTATAAGCCTAGTATGATCTGTCTTAATTTCTCAATTTTAAACATCTGGCTGCATGAAAAGCAATTACGGATAGTGTTCCTAAGTAGTCACTGGGTTGGCTTAGGCAGATTGTTCTTAACTACCTTCTATATGCTTATAGTTGTAAAATTTCTTATGTAATGTAAGTCGACAGTTCCTGCCTATTTCTATGTATGCTTTAAAATTTTTTTTGCATTTATACCTATTATATTGCTTTCCTTTATTAAACAATTATAATTGCAAATTTTGTTAGAGCCTCCCACGCCTGAGATTTAACAAAGAAGGGAATCTCCTTGCTGTAACCACTGTTGATAATGGAGTTAAGATACTCGCTAATGCTGATGGCCTTAGGCTCTTACGATCTTTCAGTGCGAGGTCTGTTGAGGCCTTCAGATCGCATCAATATGAGAATTCTCCCATTAAGGTTAGATACTTCATTGGTACCACGTAAGTCAACATTATTGCACTGTGAGTGTGAAGCAATAACTCATTATTGGCTTTTTGCCTTTTCATCCTTCACTAGGCATCAGGGGCACCTCCAGTTGCAACTATCTCATCAAACATCAGTAAGGTGGAGCACTTGGAGAGAACCTCTCCAGCAAGGCCATCTCCTATACTGGTAACAAATTGATATAATTTTCATATAAACCTGTAAATTGAGATAAAGCTGTATGAGTAGCAAGCAAAGGTTGAAGACGGTGCAAGATTATTTGGTATACGAGCTAACTGCTTACTGTGCTGTAAACTGATTCTTGTAGAATGGTGGTGATCCTTCAGCGAGGGTTGCAGAAAAACCAAAATTCGAAGATGTTCCTGAAAAATCAAAACCTTGGGAATCAGCCGATATTTTGAACCAGCAACAGTGCCGGGTGATTACTGTGCCAGAAACCCCAGATTCCGGCCACAAGGTTGTTTGTCTTTACTTGATTTTATAAGCTTTTCAAAGGAAGAGAGAGAATGAAAGATTTACAATAAATTTAAATATACGACAAAGTTTTTATAAATGCATATGCATATTCATTCAGGTTGGAAGACTATTGTACACAAACTCGGGTGTCGGTTTGTTGGCTTTAACATCAAATGGAGTTCAGAGGCTTTGGAAATGGGCCCGTAATGAGCAGAATCCTAGTGGCAAGGTACCGTTCAATATGGTTTAATAGTTCCTTTGTTTATATTTTTTCTCAAAATATTAGCATAGATGTAAATACTGTTTTTGTCATTGCTCCTTTCATTTGGTTTTCTTAATTTTCAGTGTCCATGCATTATTTGTTCAAACAAACACTTAAGCTTGTTGATTACTAATATGATAATTTTTTTTTTCTGACAATCTAACCAACTGCTATAATCTGAAGGCCACAGCAAGTATTGTGCCTCAACACTGGCAACCCAACAGTGGCAATGTCATGGCAAATGATTTATCTGGCAACAATCCGGAGGAGGCTGTGCCGTGCATTGCTCTCTCAAAGAATGACTCTTATGTGATGTCAGCGTGTGGTGGAAAAGTGTCTTTGTTTAATATGATGACCTTTAAGGTTAATGTCAATGCCTTTCTTGATTCATATTCTATTATGATTCTTGTCGCTTATAACCGGCATTTAATGTTGTTGTAATGGATGTAAAATAGGTCATGACGACCTTTATGCCGGCACCTCCAGCTTCAACCTATTTAGCATTTCATCCACAAGACAATAACATCATTGCAATTGGAATGGATGATTCTACCATACATATATATAATGTTAGAGTAGATGAGGTATTTTCTCTCTTTTTCCCTTTGATTATGCGAGTTATACATATTTTGAGTCTATTTATTTATTATATTAATATTCAAATGTGATTTCTTCAGGTAAAAACAAAACTTAAAGGCCATCAAAAGAGGATAACTGGACTGGCCTTCTCCAATGTACTCAATATACTAGTTTCATCTGGAGCTGATGCGCAGGTAAAAACAAATCATCTTTTGTTTCAAATGCTGTTATCTTGTCAAAGTTTTTCCCATTTTATTTGTGTATTACCTGCATTTAAACTTGGTATTTGAGTCAAACAGATAGTAGCCTTTTCCTGCTACTTAAGAAAAAAAAAGAAGAAGATAGATATCTTGTCAAACTTCCATGGGGAACTGGAATCCTGGCTTAAGATAAAAGGATTCACATTTCCTAATATACATGCTTCAGATTAGCAGGGCTCAGCAATTAATCAGATTTCAGTGAAAACAAATGAGGTGGATCCTCACATTGAACCCTCCTTTTGTATGAACTTTATCAGATGGTTCCTGATATTTATGGTCTTGTTCAAGCTGGAATGTATCCTCTCCAAAGCCTTCATCCCCAAACAACATGGGGTGGGCTAGAAATGGAACCCATTGGATTTCATTTCCACAAGAGTGGCTGAGTCAATATGTTGGCCTGCCAAGCCTATCGCAATCCCCCTCCTTTATCTGGACTTGGGACAGACTGTATTGAAACAATATAGGCGAAGTTGTTACCTAGCTATTCTCATCAAGATTAATGGTAAAAGGTCTGGCTCACGTTGGATCTTCTGATCTCCATTGGGAGGTCCGAATTTGCTGGAACCATCCAATTATTTCCGTAGTGATAAAGTGGAAGTTTGTCCAGACCACCAATGGAAATCTGACCTAGCTATAAAATTAAAATTTTAGCAGTAGGGAACTCATTGATGTTTGCACAATTAACGAGATTGAGAACAGTGGGAAACCAAATTCTGAGAGGTTGAGAGAGATTCTGTTATGTTATGTACTGAGAATGTCTGATCTTTTGAATTCAGCTCTGCGTGTGGAATACTGACAGTTGGGAGAAAAAGAAAATAATTTCGATCCAGCTGCCACCTGGCAAGCCAGCTGTAGGGGATACCAGAGTGCAGTTCAATTCAGATCAAAGCCGTTTGTTAGTTGTCCATGAAACACAGCTTGCTATCTATGATGCTGCCAAAATGGAACGCATGTTTCAGGTACTTATTCTATATCTCCCACCATCGTTCACAGTTCACAATATTACTTTTCTTGAATACTTGTTACCAAACTAATCCCTAAAAAGATTCTCATTAATTCTTGTGTCTTTCTCATTTCTCCTTGGCCTTTCTGGTGTACGGTCACCAGTCAGATCTGAATCTTTGTTTTTTTACTTTTTGTGTTTGACAATTCTCAACATAAAATACTAATCTCGTTTACCCAGATCAGAGCCCACAAAATGAAAATCACACTCGCAAGTAAATCTAAAAGGACCCTATCAGATAGTAGAGTGCTTTGGACTCTTGGTTGCGCCATGCTGAATGACTTGCAATTAACGTAATGTAATGATATTGTTTCAGTGGATCCCACAAGATGCCCTCTCAGCCCCAATATCCTATGCTATGTACTCATGCAACAGCCAATTGGTTTTTGCTTCTTTCTGTGATGGCAATATTGGTGTGTTCGATGCTGAAAATTTGAGACTTAGGTGTAGGATTGCTCCATCAGCATACATGTCAGCCCCTGCAAATAGGTATGAGTTCCCTTATTTTATACTCTTTTAATGGGTCATGGTGACTGTACATATGGGACCATTATTATATAGCCCTTTCTCAAACCCATAGTTTATGCAATGAGATTTCTATCTTTGATTGATAGTTAAGTATATCTGTAACATCAGTAGGACTGTTTTAAGATCTTCCTTTTAAGATATATGAAGATAATCCAACTTTTCCTTATTTCAGCAATGCACCGGTTTACGCCAATGTTCTAGCAGCACACCCGCAAGAGCCAACCCAATTCGCAGTTGGGTTGACTGATGGAGTGGTTAAAGTGGTAGAACCTCTCGAGTCTGACAAGAAATGGGGTCCGCCCTTACCAGTAGAGAATGGTGTTTCCAATGGAAGACAGATGCCCCTAGTTGCAGCTGGTGGCACCTCTCAGCCTTCGGATCAAATCCAAAGGTGATTGGGATTTGGGAACTTGTAAATTTTCTGATTTATTGACGCACCTAGCAGTTAAGTTGTATCATCATCAGTTGTAGGTTTATTGTAATTTAATTTTCATTAACTATAAGGATTCAAAGTGTAACATTAAATATTCTAGTGTTGTATGATTTGGGTAGGTCAAAGTTTAAAGCTTTAGGAGAAGTGCAGTGTAGAATGTATGGTCATAAAATGATGTCATTAGGATAAAGGTGTTTATTGACTGGTTGGATTTCTCATACTCGTCTTACTGTGTATGTATGATAAAATGTTTATTGACTGAAAATGTTGTTGCATGATAAAAACAACTTTATCTTTGCCTCATGGCGATCTTTAGCAATTGCTCTTTTGCAAAGTTACTGTAGTTCTTTTAACTTGTAAACTAGTAAAGAGTCTACATCTTGTTTGGAATTGAAATTATTATATCTTATAATAAAGAGTTGAAAGCTCATCCCTTGTTAGAAAATTAATATGACCTTAAATTTTAATGGACCAAAACATTAATGTATGTCACGGTGGTGATCAATCTAAGTAAACAATTAACTGCCGATGTTATATGCAATTCCATCTTTTAGATACCGTAAGATTTGAGTTCCAAATATAAATTATGATGTCACAGTTACATCACATCGAACGGTTATTTACAAAAATTATTAAAAAAAAAAATACAGATTCGTATTTTGCAAGATAATAATTTCATAAATGGAATTCAGATTTAAATCATGTTACACCTGTCAATCACCAGACCTAAATCACAGATCGTGTAACACATGTCCATTGCCACATAAATGCTAAATCGAGCTGGTGAAGTGTATTTCTTTTCTTTTCTTTTCTTTTTTAGAGGTACATGATTTGATTATAATTTCTTTACTTTAATTATCCTCGGTTTTGAGTCTTTGATTTGATGGTATCTCACGTGCTGTCTGTCTTTGGAGAAGGTTGAGTAGGCATTGGGCAAGCTCATGAAATTTGACTAGATTAGTAGATTCCCATTTTCTTTTTCCATGCTTGCATCTGAGAAAATGTCTTATTCTGAGAAAAACCTTACCAAGAAGATAATACAGCCTACAGGTTTCCAATCAAAAAAAAAAAAAAAAAGATAATACAGCAAATTAGCATATTAACGATAATCTTTTATATAGTTGTATCTTTCAAATTGTAGAATGCAAAGAAAAAAAGGCGAAACAGATCAGAACTGTTGACTTCGGATTAACGATTTGTGCAATAAAATCGTAAGCTCTAGGATTTGTGGTAATCAATCAACTAAAGTCATGCTACAAACATAATATAACGTACTAAATCATGATTTTTTAGAGATTTTACTATGAAATATCATAAAATATAAGCAGCTGAAAATTTTTATTTAAGAATAATGGTTCATTGTTCTTTTACATTGTACTGTCAATAAGCTACGTTTCAGTAAACTCAATTTCTGAGAAAAATTGGACGATTCATCTTTTGTCTTAAATGTTTCATAAGCCAGCAATTGATTGAAAAACAACAAAAATAATAAAGAACATTAAAAGAAATTAAATGAGACAGAACACAGATAATGCTTTTGTTCAAATGAAAAGCTTATCACAACATTTCAGTTTCATTGCAAAAGAGGGGACAAGCTTTATGAATGAGAATTTTGTGCAACTATAGCATGACTAGTGTGCTAAAGACAAATCCAAAATCAACCAAAATATATCACTGTTCTATCTGCAAAAACGCTAAAACTAAAAGCACAACTCAAACCGACACATGTTTGCAGTTCATTGTTCATAATCCAACCATGTCATAAATGTTCTACAACAAATGCACAAAAGAAGCAAGAGGCCATTAATAAAGATCACAACAAGAACCTGTTTGATGAATTTGGAGCCTTGCAAATGTCCTATGTTTATGTATATGTTTATTTAAGAGTATATGACCATCAAAATGTAACAGAAAGGACAACATTTAACTACAGAGATTCAAAGATAAATTTACTTTTAGTTCTACTATTTCCGTAGCATGCAATGATCTTATACAGAGAGTCCATAACAAGCATCAAACAATGAGGAAAAGAAAATACATTCTTCTACGTAGAACAAAATAACATAACTAATATAGCTAACCCACAAAAAATAAGAACAAAAAGGAAAAAAAAATACGACCTTTATTCCTAGGATGCGCGGTTTTGCACAGCCTTGAAATCTGGGTGCAAAAGACCCAGGTCATCCTTGACCTCTAGCGGGTTACTCGTTTCATTCCTGACCCGTTTTACACGCCTACTTGACAGTGACTTGTGGCTAAACCCATACATCTGCAATATTTGATTGTCCCCGAAATTGAATGCACGATCCATCTGCTTGAGACACCTTTCGACTGGGTAATCACCAAACTTACCACATGGCTTGCAACCGACAAAGTGGGTAACAAGAGGCCACCTGTGGTCACCCAACCCAGGGTGATAATTCTCAATCATCTCCTCGTACCGGTCGACCAAGATGCCCCAATAACCGTGCAAGTAATAGGCACTCTCAAGGTATACCTTGTCAGCCCATTTCTCCTTTTGAGTTACCAGGAGATACACCATGGCAGATTGGTCATCAGCCTCAAAAACAGGACGATCTTTCAGGGTTTTGGTGAGGATTTTGCCGGCCTCCGTACGAACCGGTCCTTTGGGACCCATAGGGGCCCACACGTCAAGTAGGTCAAGGGACCACTGACAGTTGCGCAGCAGGAAGCTACCGGTGTTGAGGCCAATCCAGTTCTTGTCCTTGTACACCATCTCATCCCAACCATGCATGACTAGGTTGTATGGAGCGTACCTGTTATGACAATGTACATAAAATAAAATGATAAGCAAGACAAATAAACCATTGTACAACAAATATTTGTAAAAACAATCTAGCAAACTCATAGTTATTACAAGTAAGAAAAGAAGGAGATTGTATAACATCCACACATGTAAGGCAGCCAAGAAATCGCCTGAATTTGGCACCATACTAGTTGTTACAAGTAACCTAGCAAGTTCATGACAGGACTAATGTGGTTTCTAATCACATGGGTCATGATCCCTAAATAAGTAAAATATACAACTTTACCAAAATAATGTTTAGAGAAAGCTACCCCCATTGTAACAAGTCAAGCTCAAAGTGAGCTATGCCCAACTCGAACCAGCTCAAATCCAACTCTGATTTCATGGCACAAGTCTTACTTCAACATTTACATACTATAAATTATAAAATGAGCTAGCTTGTTAGCTTGTTTAACTTGTATCCCAATGGATGGATTTGGAAAAGAGACAATAACACCACAATGCCCCTAATTTGAACTACAGCTATTCAACTCTATCCCAACAAGTAACAATTTTGGACAAGTTACAGATTTGGAACAATTCATTAACTGTGGTTCTGCTATGGATCAGCTAAGCAACCTTTCATTTTGAATCGAATGGTTCTTATCAAACATAGTCTTTTTAATTGTATCTAATCTAAAAGACATATATATAGTGATCATCTGATTATTAAAAATGAACAGTCCGTATTTTATCTGATCCATAGCAGAATTAGCCATTAATAATAAATGTAGCTAGCTAGCTAGTAGTATCCCACTCACCTCTCCCACGGCAGCTCGAACGCCATGTCGGTGAACATGGCGTCGGAGTCCATCCACCAGAGGAACTCCACTTCGGGGTGGGCCAGCAGGAGCGCCCGGATCAAGGGCAATTTTGCCCAAAACCCGGCCATCTCGGCATCCAACAGCGCCATATTGTAGAATATCTCAATGTTGTGCACCCTACAGTAGTCGATCTTGTTCTTAATCGATTTGAGCAGGTAGTGGTCGCCGACGGGGTTCTCGCAGGGCTTCGGCGAGGACCCGGTTACAAGCAGAACCCGGGGCTTGGTCTTGGTTAAGAAGTTGGGTCTCTCGGGGTGCCGCCGGATCCAGTCGGCGCGCTGCGAGTCCCAGTCGGAGATCTTGGGGCCGAGGGAGTAGGGATCGTTGAGCGTCCGGAGAGGCGGCTCCTCGTCCCTCTCCTCGGGCTTCCTCGTCTGCCGCGGCTCGGCTGGGTGCTGCTCGGCCAGGGCGCGGTGGGGGTGGGAGATGAACCGGTGCCGTAACTCAATAAAGTCCTGCTGCGGCGTGCCGTACTTACCGGCGCCGATGGTCCCCCGGAGCACGAGCAGGGTTAGGAGGAGACAGAGGAAGGTGAGCTTCATGTTGCGCGCCCCCCGCTGGATCTGCCGCAGACGGCGCTCGCCGATGCACCGCCCCAGCATTGCTCCTTGCTGCTGCCGCCGCTGCCGCTGCTGGGAATGGGAATGGGAATGGGGAGGGTTTGAAAGGGGAAGGAGAAGGAGAAGGAGAAGGGAGGGTTCGAATGAATTGAAATAGAAATGGGCAAGGAAGGAAAGAAGGAAGGAAGGAAGGATTTCATATCCTCTGTAGGGCTGCATTGTGTAGCGCAGGATGTTAACCGTTAGATCATCTCGATATCTGTACTGACTCGAATATCGAGATGATCTAACGGTTCACATCCTCCGCTACACAATGCAGCGCTACAGAGGATAAGCACTCGGAAGGTTCCGAAGTGGAATTGAGGAAAGCACGTTGGGAGGATTTCCTATCCTCTGTAGCGCTGCATTGTGCAGCGCAGGATATAAACCGTTAGATCATCTCGGGATCTGTGCTGGTTCGGATCTCCGAATGATCTAACGGTTGACGTCCTGCGCTGCACAATGCAGCGCTACAGAGGAAAGCACGTTGGGAGGGTATTGGGAATTGCTTCGCGTTGTCTGTGGAGGAATCCAGGGAAAAGAAAAGGGAGAGAACTATGCACTATTGTATTGTATGCACACATGACACATTAATTGATTGTATGTATTGTATTGAATATTGATTGTAGTTGTAGTTAATTAGTTATTGTGTTGAGGTATTCTTTTATGATGATGAGATGTGGATGTCAGGAAATCATACTCGTCTCCGGTTTACTCTCCAGGTTATTGTCTCATTGAAAAATTGAATTAATTTGTGAGGGTAAAGATACTGTGAGTTTCAGCTCATGGAGCTTTTCTATGAGTGCACTTCCAGATATATATCAAATCACCTCTAGATTTCAATTAATATTACTCAATAATTCCTTTATATCAAAGGCTTATGGGATACAAAAAATTTTCATTTTTGAAAATCTTTAAGTATTTGTTTGAGATTTTTTGGAAGTGATTAATAAAATATTAATTATTTTACTAATATTGTATAGTTATTGCAGAATCACTTTTGCAATTGTCTATTGTAGCTTATGAAAGGACCATGTAACGTTGTAATGGATAATATGGAAATGATAGTATCTTATCTGTTTAAGGAGCTGCTGATTAATTAGTTATTTAGTTGGTATACTTGTATAAAATAAATAGTGTTGTTTTTTATCGGATGTTGCTAGTACATTAATTTGGACGTAACTCACGTCAAGAGTGAAATATTTACGAAATAAAATCTAAAAAACGGTTACATATTTTTACACTATTAATTTACACAAGGACAAAATCAGTGAGAAAAGCTTTTGAAGAGATCTCATCTCATCTTAAGGACTTAATTGTAAGAAAAAAATATATTTATGTATTATTGCACCATTAATTGACAGAAGGACAAAATCAGTGAGAAATAGTAGTCAGCTGGAGATGTGAATCATAGTGACGTCCATGATTAATTAAACAACTTGTCAAGATGCAAAAAACGCGGTGGGGCATAAGATGTGTACATTTTTTTGGATTATCTTAATGTTAATCTGCCCCTTGTTCGGTGGGGGGCCTAGAAGGAATAGAACTCTGTCTGCAGGAAGGAAGTGTGAAAGTAGAAGATTTATGACTTGATTTATTATTATGGCAGAAAAAGGGGTAATTATAGTTATATTATCCCGAGGAATCAGATGCTTCCAAGTAATTGCGATTAATTAATGATTTGTCTCACTTTCTCCTGTTGTAACTTGTAATTTGTAAACGGTAAACCCAAAGGCCAAAGTGAGTCACAAACTGAAGGCGTATGTTGTTTTTGTTCATATAAATTTAGCAATGAAAATGGATATTTATTTGGCTATTTGGCTATTTGAAAAGATGTTTGAAGTTGTTTGTTATGAAAAGGATGTTTGAAGTTTTGCCTATTTGGGAAAATGGTCACTTGCCTTTTGGTTTTTACGGGTTGAAATGATGAAATGAAATATTTGTGGCTACCAGAATAACGCGGTAGATGTTGTTCGTTCAAGTACAATCATTGTTGTCGTAATTGATCATTTTTTTCTTAGTTTCGTCAAAAATGGTTGGTTTTGCCTAATAACATTTTTAAACATCTAAAATTTGAGTTATTTGATCTTCATCTTATTTCCAAAAAAAAAAAAAAAAAAAATTTCTTGCGTCATCGTCATCAAGACATTAACCGATGTTAAATTCGAACTATAATAATAATAATAATAATAATAATAATAATAATAATAATAATAATAATAATAAGAATAAGAATAACAACAACAATAATAATAACAATAATAATAAATGAACAAATGACAACGGTTTATTATTATTTTTTTTTTCTTGGGTGCATGCATCATTAGTCTTTTTTTTTTTTGAAAAGTTGGTACCAGCTACCAACAAAGACCGAGAGAGGTATTACATGCATCATTGGTCATTACACTACTTTATGCTGGATTTGTAGTCGAAATTCAAATGCTTAACACTTAACATTAATAATTCTAATATTTGATAATGTTGAATATCTCATGATGTATTCTTTATATATATAAATAAATATATACAATTTTAAGATAATTTTGATACTGAGTCAAAATGTGAATGGATCGGTGAGCATAAATAATTCAAGCTAGCCATTTCCGTCTTGATATTATAATAATAAATAACAAAATCCACAAGCACTAATTTTCGTGCACTTGTCTTACTTGTAATTAACTAATTATACGAGCAAATCAACAGTAACGGTTTATGATTTGAAACTGCAAAATTAAATTATTGGTACAATAAAAGAATATTATCCTTACTATATATAAAAGCATATTAGAAAAAATGACATGAAAGGGCTATCTTTCCTAAATAAGAAACATGAGTCGTTGATAATTTTCTTGGATAGATCAAAACCGTTGATTTACGTTAATGCCCGTTGACGTTAATATCTCAGCCCATTAAAATTTAAGGCTCATATCAATTTTCTCAAAATAAGACCTATTACATATTATCTTAAAGATTTATTACAAGAAATAATAATTTCAGCCCAAAGCAATAAAACAAGTTCCTTCTAAAAAAATATATTAAACATTTTCAATTCATGAGGGAGCCGGCTCATCATGTTGAAAACGCCAAGGCACCAACCATAGAGACAAAGTCAAATCACACAGTAATTAATTAATTAACTCCCCCCATTAGCACTTAAGTATATTAATTAGTAACGTCGTTTTCGCAAAATTTAAGAACCCTACTCCACTTTTTATAGCTCTTAGTAAAGCTAATTCATGGTCATTATAGATAGGCGACTCTGAACGAAGAAGAAGAAAATTCTTCAATATTTCTTCTCCTGTGTAAAATCATTTTTCCCATCGCTTGTATTCTTATTTCCCTACCCTGTCGGTAAGGAGTGCTCATCCTTTGTAGCAAAGTGTAGCGCAGAACATGGACCGTTAGATCATATTGGGATTCGTGCTGGCACAGATCTATAGATGATCTAACGCCCACATTCTGCACTACACTGGGTAACGGTACAGAAGATATGGAATCGACGGTGAGAAATATGCATCTGTCCTCTTTAGCGCTCAACCACCTTTTTTATAGTTTGATAAAATAATATAAGCAATGAAAAATGAGAAGAACAAAGTTCAAAATTGTAAGATTTCATAATCAAGAAGTTCGTGAAAATAGTTCATGAATTGTTTTGTTAGAAATTTTAAATAAATTTCTATATATATTTTAAGATTTTTAAGAATGTTAATTAAAAAATATTTCGGTTATCATGAACTAATGGGCTAGAAGAGTAATGTAGCATAATTATATTGGCAAAACATAAATTATCATAAAATATATTGGATATACAATTATTACTCATTAATTTTATTATTTTAGAAAGAGCATAAAATATTTTTTTTTTATGCATTACGGCATTACCTCATAGATAAATGGGTATGAAATAACTCTTACACATTTGCTAACGAAAATTTTTTTTGACAGACCCTTATTCATACCCATACCCATACCCATAGATTGGAACAATCAAGTTGGGCAATTAGATTTTTTTTTTTGACACCCGTAGTCATAGATCTCTTTGAGAAAGTCCCAAAAAGGCCTTTAAAATACTTTCATATAAGAAGAAAACCAGGGTATACTTTTCTTGATCCGACGGTTGAGATAAACCACGGGTCTTTGAGATTGTAGTAGCAACTGACCCCGACCATCCGATCGTTTATACAGGCTCTGCAGCATATTCAGATCCCATTGAACTTACGAGGATAGTTAGGGGTGTCAAACGGACGCAATTTTGCGTTTCGTTGCGTTTGCACGAATCTCAAAACGCAAGAAATTTTGCTACCGTTTGATAGACGCAACGGTAGACGGAAGAATTTTTGGTGCCGTTGGATTGACGCAACGGAAGACGCAAATGATCTGTGACGTTTCGTTTAAGTTGCGTATTTCGTATAATCTAAGTTGTTATCTGTTATTTATTTGTGTTGTTAGCCTGTTGGCTATGTATTAAGTATGAAATTAGTTGTGAGTTGTGACTTGTGAACATTATTTTTATGTTTTTTCATGCTGTCATTGCTGTGTTATTGACTTATTGGCTATGTTATATCATGCTATAGTGTGAAAAATATATGGAGGTTTGAAAAAATTAGTGTAACTTGACTGTTGGAGAGTGTTTTACGGTTATTATGATTTTTATGTATTTATTTCCATTTTATATACAATAATATGCAAGTTTAGGCAACCATTTAAAAAACTGTACATAAATTTGCGTCTTTGAACGTAATTGCGTTTCGTTTCGTAAAAAAAAAAAAAACGCAACAGTAGACGCAACGAATTTTGGTTTCGTGTACTTGACGCAACGCAAGGTGCAAACAATTTTACCTGCGTCTTATAAGCGCAATGAAAGACGCAACAAGGTATTTGCGTGATCATTTCGTCCGTTTGACAGGTCTAAGGATAGTCATTACCTCAACATCTTGATTTTGCCACTTTTTAAGGGTTTAGTTCTGTTACGATTTTAAGTTTGTAGACGAGTTTTGTGTGCTTAAACAAATTATTTCAACTTCAAATTTTTAAGCTTAAAATTCAAGCTTGAAATAATTTGTATTGAATTCACTTAACTAAAACTTCATACATCTTGATTCCTAATTACTTACCGACATAGCAAACAAATTCTATCAGAAAAAAAAAGAAAAAAAAAATACTATAATTTTTAACAGTACATCGTAATTTTTTAACATATTTGAAGATCCTTTTGTTTGATCAACAGGACAGTGAAATCAGTAAACAAAGAGTGGATACATTATTTTTTTGGAAATAAAGTACCATGATGAGGCGTTGACGAATTGATGGCCATTTTTTCTGATGCACGTTCATAGAGGTTTGACCATTGGCATTGGGATCCAATTCAAACACCCAAAATTTCCCAATTATTACAATTTTCAGCCGACCAAAAAAATATAGGAAAACATGTTGAGTACAGTAAAACACCTATAAAGTAGGTCATCCATTCACCCCTTTCTCACAGTCTGACACACTCACACAGGGGCGGAGCCAGACTCCGAATCAGGGGGTCCAACTTTTCCGATGAAACATAGTTATATAAGTATAGGTACATTTTTATAAAATTTTTAAGGTATATTTTTGCAAATATTTTTCAGGGGTAGGGTCAATTTTATAAATTTTCTTAGAAATTAAGTATATTTTTGTAATTTTTTCTCAAAATGGGGATATTTTTGCAAATTTTTAGGGGTATATTTTTGAAATTTTTTTCTAGGGGGCCAGTGCTCACCCCCGTTTCATACTGGTTCCGCCCCTGCAATCACATGTACCTATGTGCTTGTCACAGTTGCATAAATGTTTACTGAAATTGTAATGTACCTGTTTACTAGAAAATAATATATATTGATCGGAAAGATATAAATATTCACTGAAAAATAATATTTGTTTATTAAAAATATGGTAGACCGGTGTTTAGATAAAATTGATGGTTACTAGCTATTACTCAAGAATATATACAAAATTGTTGTGAAATTAAGAAAAACAAGATAGCAAAAACAAATCACAAGATTAGGAGGAGTACTCATGTATATTATTCATATATCTCTTGTGTGTCATACAACAATACACATGGCTCTATTTATAAGACTAGAGCACCATACAAGAAACTTACAAATATAAATGCAAAAGTTAATTCCCTTTTAAATATGGGATAGAAACTTAAGAAACTTAACATCAAGAGTTGCTAAATGGATATCCAATTAATACATACGTTCATAACACTCCCCCTTTGGATGTCCTTAAGAATATGCCTCATTAAAACCTTACTAGGAAAAACCCTATGGGATAAAAACCTAGTGAAGGAAAAATAGTACATAATTCTTCTTGTATAATATGCGAATATATACTGCCTCATTAAAAACCTTACCAGGAAAACCCAGTGGGAAAAACCATGGTTAAGGGAAAAAGAGTGCAGTCCATATTAACTCCCCCTCATGATAATATCAGTCTAGATCTTTATGTCGACTAAGTCCAATATTGTATGTCAGCTTTTCAAATATTGTAGTAGGAAGCGCCTTGGTGAGTAAGTCTGCTAGATTTTCGCTTGAACAAATTTGTTGAACATCAATGTCACCGTTCTTCTAAAGATCATGAGTGAAAAAAAACTTTGGAGAAATATGTTTTGTTCTATCTCCTTTAATGTATCCTTCCTTCAATTGAGCAATACATGCAGTGCTATCCTCATATAAGACAGTTGGAATCATTTTTCTAGCTGACAAACCACATGTTTCACGAATGCGCTGAATAACTGATCTTAACCAAATACATTCTCGACTTGCTTTCATGTATTGCTAAAATTTCAGCTTGATTAGATGAAGTGGCTGTCATAGTTTGCTTCACAGATCTCCATGAAATGGCTGTTCCACCACATGTAAACAAATAGCCAGCTTGAGATCGACCATTGTGCGGATTAGATAGATATTCGGCATCAGCATAACCAACTAAATCTGATTTGGATACCTTTGAAAAAAACAAACCTATATCCATTGTACCTCTGAGATAGCGAAATATATGTTTAATTCCATTCCAATGCCTTCGTGTAGGGGAAGAACTATATCTTGCTAATAAATTAACAACAAATGATATATCAGGTCTTGTATGTCCAGCAAGATACATAAGTGCTCCAATTGCACTAAGATATGGTACTTCAGGACCAAGTAGTTCTTCATCATCATCTCGAGGTCTAAAAGGATCTTTATTGACATCTAAAGATCTTACAATCATAGGAGTGCTCAAAGGATGACATTTATCCATATAAAATCGTTTCAGCACTCTTAAGACATAATTTTCTTGATGTACAAGTAATCCATCTTTCAAGTGCTCAATTTGCAACCCAAGACAAAATTTTGTCTTTCCAAGATCTTTCATTTCAAATTCTTTCTTCAAACAATGAACTGCTTTTGGAAGTTCTTTAGGAGTTCCAACAATATTTAGATTATCAACATATACAGCAATTATAACAAACTCATTTCCAGATTTTCTCATAAAAATGCAAGGACATGTTTGATCATTTTTGTATCCTTCTTTTAACAAATATTCACTTAGACGGTTATACCACATCCGTCCAGATTGTTTTAATCCATATAATGACTTGTTTAATTTGATAGCATAATGTTCTCGAGAACTTAAATCACATGCTTCAGGCATCTTAAATCCTTCAGGGATTTTCATATAAATATTATTATCAAGCGAGCCATATAAATAGGCTGTAACAACATCCATTAGACGCAAATCAAGTCCCTCATGTATTGCCAGACTTATCAGATATCGAAAAGTTGTCGCATCCACCACAGGTGAGTATGTTTCCTCATAATCAATTCCAGGTCTTTGCGAGAATCCTTGGACAACAAGCCTTGCTTTATGTCTCACAATTTCACCTTTCTCATTTCTTTTTCTTACAAAAACCCATTTGTATCCAACTGGCTTTATGCCTTCAGGTATAGGGACAACAGGCCCAAATACTTTTCACCTTTCAAGGGAGTTTAACTCTGTCTCAATTGCGTCTTTCCATTTTGGCCAATCATCTCTTTGTCGACATTCTTTAACAGATTTTGGTTCATGATCCTCATCATTCATCAAATTTAGCGCTACATTGTATGCAAAAACATCATTGATATCAATTTCATTTCGGTTCCATCTTATTCCATTTATTACATAATTTATTGAAATTTCTTCATTTTCACATAATTCAGGTACCTGATTTTCAACTGAAATTTCAATATTCTCTTTTATAGTTTTCTCTATATCCTCGATTTGACCATCTTTATTGTTTGCTCCTTTTCTTTTCCGAGGATATTTATCTTTGGAACTGATTGGTCTTCCACGCTTCAAGCGTGCCATAATTTCTTCACTTTGTCCTGCAAGGACATCAACTTTTATTGGAGCATTTGCAGCGGGCACATATGATTTGGTCACTTTCTTTGTGTCTGTAAATGCGTCTGGCAATTGATTAGCTAATCTTTGCAAATGAATTATCTTTTGAACTTCGAGTTCACATTCTTTAGTACGAGGATCAAAATGAGATAATGATAATTCATTCCAACTTATTTGTTTTCCCAGCTGCTTATTTTCTCCCCCTAATGTCGGAAATTTTGATTCATCGAAATGACAATCAGCAAATCTAGCCGTAAATAAATCTCCTGTTAGTGGTTCTAAATACTTAATTATTGATGGAGATTCAAATCCAACATATATTCCTAACCTCCTTTGAGGTCCCATCTTAGTGCGTTGTGGTGGAGCGATTGAAATATATACCGCACATCCAAAAATTCTTAGATGGGAAATATTGGGTTCGTGACCAAAAACCATTTGCATGGGGGATGTCTTGTTATAACTAGTTGGCCTGATGCGAACCAATGCTGCTGCATGCAAAATAGCATGTCCCCAACAAGATATTGGTAATTTAGACTTCATAAGCAATGGTCTTGCAGTTTATTGTAATCTCTTAATAAATGATTCTGCAAGGCCGTTTTGTGTATGAACATGAGCTACAGGATGTTCAATATCAATTCCAATAGACATACAATAATCATTGAAAGTCTGAGAAGTGAATTCACCAGCATTATCCAAACGTATATGCTTAATGGGGTGATCAGGAAAATGAGCTCTTAATCGAATCAATTGAGCAAGTAATCTCGCAAACGCCAGGTTACGAGTCGATAGTAAACATACATGTGACCATCTTGTTGATGCATCTATCAATACCATAAAATATCTAAATGGTCCACATGGTGGGTGTATTGGCCCACAAATATCACCTTGTATACGTTCTAAAAATGCAATAGACTCATTTTGTATCTTTGCTGGTGATGGTTAATTAATTT
The DNA here is from genome assembly GCA_030179965.1 of Cyperus esculentus. Classification (NCBI taxonomy): domain Eukaryota; kingdom Viridiplantae; phylum Streptophyta; class Magnoliopsida; order Poales; family Cyperaceae; genus Cyperus; species Cyperus esculentus. Next base: position 174,592 of record JASGLE010000030.1, read on the forward strand.
TCCTTGAGAACAAGCAGCACATGAAAAGTCATTAGATTGAAGAATCTTCTGGTTCTTCAATGAATGCCCAGATGAACTTTCTATTATTTTTCGCATCATTACTGATCCGGGATGGCCCAACCGGTCATGCCAAGCTATAAATGTATTCTTATCAGTAAACTTCTGGTTCACAGTAGCATGTGTTTCAACTATGCTGATATATGTGTAGTATAATCCGGAAGAAAACGTAGGTAATTTTTCCACACATTTCTTACCTGATACCATGTTAGTAATATAAAGGTACTCAATATTTTCTTCATTAGTTGTCTCAACATGATATCCATTTCAGCGAATATCCTTAACGCTTAACAAGTTTCTTCGAGTCTTAGAAGAATATAATGCATCATCAATACAAAGTTTGGTTCCTCCGTGTAATACTATGATAGCTTTTCCGGAGCCTTCAATCAATTTTGTATTTCCCGAAATAGTACTAACATTGGCTTCTTGCATTAGCAAATAAGAAAAATATTTTTTATTCTTGAGGATTGTATGAGTTGTTGCATTGTCGACAAGACATATATCTTCATTATTGTCTTCATTATCTAAATGAACATTCATTCTTTGTTGAATCATAAAAATAAAAAAAAAACTAAATTAATATCAATTTGCAAGTCAATAATACATTTTATTACTTTATTTTCTTTATAAGAAAGAGAATTACATTCATTATTCTACGTTATTGAAAGAAGAATAATATGGATGTTCCCTTTATTTCATATACTATGATCACTAATCAAGTGATTAGTTTTTATTTTCTTCACTTAAAAAGTCAGCAACATCCAGATGAGTAACATCAATTTGACTAAGATCAAATTCATCTTCACCAACGAAATTAGCCTCAATCTTTGGTTCCTTCTTTTTCAGCAAGGCTTGGTACAAATCAACTAGATGTTTTTCTGTACGACAAGTACGTGACCAATGACCTTTACCGCCACATCGGTAGCATGAAGTTTCTTGTTTGCTATTTTGCCCACTTTTATCTTTTTCATTACTTTTCAACTTCCGGTGAAAAGATGTACTTTTGGAATGATCACCACGATAATAACCTCGACCTCGTCCACGACCACGACCACGGCCGCGTCCACGTCCACGTCCACTACTTTGACCAGGATTATCATTTTTGTTAACAGTTGCCGCATTCACTTCAGGGAATGGAGCGGATCCAGTTGGACGAGACTCATGATTTTTCATTAACAGCTCATTGTTTTATTCAGCCACGAGGAGACAAGAAATCAACTCAGAATATTTCTTGAAACCTTTTTCACGGTATTGCTGTTGTAAGAGTACATTGGATGCATGAAAAGTGGAGAATTTTTTTTCTAACATATCTTCATCAATAATTTTCTCTCCACACAATTTCAGTTGGGAACTAGTCCGAAACATTGCTGAGTTGTACTCACTAACTGTTTTAAAATCTTGTAATCTCAAATGCATCCACTCATAACGAGCTTTTGGAAGAATTACAGTCTTTTGGTGATCATACCCTTTCCTTTAAATTATTCCAAAGAATAAGTGGGTCTTTTACCGTAAGATACTCAGTTTTCAATCCTTCATGTAGGTGGTGGCGCAAAAAGATCATAGCTTTGGCCTTATTTTGGTCGGTTGCTTTGTTATTAGCTTTAATTGTATCTCCAAGGCCACTTGCATCTAAATGAATTTCAGCATCTAGCATCCATGATAAGTAATTTTGCCCAGTAATATCAAGAACCACAAATTCGAGTTTTGCCAGATTCGACATAGTGCTATATCATATGGTAAATAAGTTAAATGGTATTTCAATATATAAAAAAAATTTAACGTAATTAAAAATGGATATTGATGGATTGCATATCCCAACAAGGAAAAAAAAATCGAGTAAACAAGAATAGAATTGCAATATAAAATTATGCTCTGAATGATTTATAAAATTCAGACTATATGTACTAATTCAACAAATTATATCATGATCATAATAACAATAACGTATTACTGAAAAATAATTAAAACGCACCTTTGATCTTGAACTATTAGAGCTTCGTGGTAATAACGTGTTGTGAAATTAAGAAAAACAAGATAGCAAAAACAAATCACAAGATAAGGAGGAGTACTCATGTATATTATTCATATATCTCTTGTGTGTCATACAACAATACACATGGCTCTATTTATAGGACTAGAGCACCATACAAGAAACTTAAAAGTATAAATGCAAAAGTTAATTCCCTTTTCCCTTTTAAATATGGGATAGAAACTTAAGAAACTTAACATCAAGAGTTGCTAAATGGACATCCAATTAATACATACGTCCATAACAAAAATAATATATAGGACCTATGTTTAATTGTTTACTGTTTTTACACTCCTTTTAAAGCCCAAATCTTTTCTCAAGAAGAAATGGGCTATGGGCTGGACTAACATGAAACAGAGAATTTCTCATGCCGAGATTATGCCATTGCCACCACCAAATTACGTATCTTGTTTGTTTGGCCCAGTAGGCAAACGTTTGAAGGATTTAGTTTCGCCGTGACCAAATTAAATGACCCAATTTAAATGGATGTGTGTGCAAGTTTATTTACGAAACAATCAAAAGGATAAATTTTTAATTTTATATGTTTTATAGATATAATATTTATAATTTTGATTTTGAAATATATTATAAAAAACTTTAGAAATATATTACACGAAGACAGATTTTTTTTTGACACAAATACTACAGGAAGAATTATAAATTTATAAAAAATCTTCAAAATAAAAAATCTCTTACAAATATATTTATTTATACTTATGGGTACAACTACTGTGAAAAACGTTTGCATTTCGTTTCGAAATGCTAACAGTCCAAATTATACTTTGTCATGTCCGAAATTTTGATTTATGGTTCCCATTAAGTTCATCATATGAAAATACTAGGGAATACAAAATTTTTCCATTTTGGAGCTTGTATATATTTCGGATTTTTTATGCATGTACAAACAAGCAATATTTTATTAATATTTTAGAGTTATTTTGAAAAAAATCCAAAACAAATACTTAAAAAGTTCCAAAATTGAAAAATTCTTGTATCTCCTAGTATTTTCATATGATGAATTTAATAGGAACCGCAAATCAAAATTTCGGACGTGGTAAAGTATAATTTGGACTGTTAGCATTTCGGAAGTGAAATGCAAACGTTTTCATATTAGTCTAGCTCTTTACTTATAGATTCATTGTATTTCAAATTTCATTCAATTTGAATGTCATTTGATACTTCATCGAGAAACATCAAATTTAAACTGTGGTAATTACCGTACAAACTTGATATAGTATCAAATTAATATTCAATTTAAAACTTTCTTAAAAAGAAAATTTTAAACACAGTCAATTTATAAATAAATAAATATGTTTGAAGAAGATTTTTAGTTTCTAGATTTAATATGAACTTATATAGTTCGGTATAATTATATTGTGCCGAAATTTTTAGTGTAAGTGCATCCCTCATCTAATTTAAATAGGACACAAATCATTATTCCTAATAAAAGGAGATTGGATTTTTTAACATGAAAATTTATCTCCTCAAAGAAGAAACATCAGCGGTTGATTGTTTACTTAGATTGATTACCACCGTTGACGTACATTGATGTCCCAGTCCATTAAAACGTAAGGTCCATATCAGTTTCCTTACTGAAATAAGCTCTCAACACTCTATTATTAGATATAATAATTTTAATCCAAACACTCTGTTATAAGATATAATAATTTTAATCCAAAGCAAGGCGTAGACTCGTTACTTGTACTAGTTTGTCCAAAAAAATTAACAAGATGCGCTCAAACAGCACCCCCAAAATCCAATTAAAAGAGTTTTTAAACTTTGGTTCAGTCCACTCTGAAGAAGAGAAGGGTTTAAGCCTTTAAGCCCTTCCTTTAAAAAAAAACAAAGGCAACAAAAAAAAACACCAAAAACCACAGACGGCGCCGCCGCCCGGCCACTCCTCAGCTCACCTCTCTTCACCTCTCTTCTCCTCTGCCGCCCACTAAACCCTAAACCCTAACCCCCCTCCCTCTCTCACTCTCTGCCTGGAAGTGCCTATACCACTACCATGGCGTCGCCCAACAATAGGGACCTGCTCACCTCCTTCAGCCCCAATTCCGATTTCTTCGCTACCAGCGCCGGCGACGGTCGGGTCAAGGTCGGTTTTCCCGCTTTTGGGTGCTCAAATTTGCTCTTCTCATCTCATGGGGTTTTGGGTTTTCATTCTTTTATTTGTTTTGTAATTGCAGATTTGGGACACCTTGAAAGGGAACTTACAGACGGAGTTCTCCGACATCTCGGCCGCGGATGAGTCCGGGTTGTTCTCTGACAGCAAAAGGGGGCACCTTTCGCTGGATTACACCTGTATGAAATGGGTCCAACTAGAGAGCAAGGTACATTCATTATTCTCCAATCTCTATTGTTATTATGAGTAAACACTATGTTTCGTAATTCATATGTAATGCATAGTTCCAACTCCGAAGGCATATCCGATAATTTGGTGATTAAGTCGTGCTGGTTGGTATCTTTAGAGGGTAAATTGTGTTGATCTTGTTGGGTTTCTACCTTCACGTAATTAAGGTTCTACATACCATTTTACTGCTTATTATAAGTAAACACTATATTTCATAATTCACATGTAATGCATAGTACCAACTCCGAAGGCATATCTAATAATTTGGTAAAAAATTCCTTTTGGTTGGTATCTTCGGAGAGTAAATTGTGTTGATCTTGGTGGGTTTCTACCTTCACATAATTAAGGTTCTACGTACCATTTAATTGCTAAATATGAGTAAACACTATGTTTCGTAATTCATATGTAATGCATAGTCCCAACTCCGAAGGCATATCCGATAATTTGGTACCAAATTCCTACTAATTGGTATCTTTAGAGAGTAAATTTTGTTGTTCTTGGTGGGTTTCTCCATTTACATAATTAAGGTTGTAGGTACCATTTAATTGCTTATTATAAGTAAACACTATGTTTCACAATTCATATGTAATGCATAGTACCAACTCCGAAGGATTATCTGATGATTCGGTAATTAAGTCCTACTAATTGGTATCTTTGGAGAGTAAATTGTGATGATCTTGGTGGGTTTCTCCATTTTCATAATTAAGGTTCTACATACCATTTAATTGTCAAGTGTCAACACTTAATCCTTTTCTTTTGTTGCATTAGAAAAAGAAAAAGGCTGGTGCTTCACTTCTGGTGCTTGGCACGGGCAGTGGTGATGTATTAGCACTCGATGTTTCAGCCGGCCAATTGAAGTGGAAAGTTAATGATTGCCATCCTGGGTACGTATTTCTGTTAATTTAGGTCTTTTAGGGGCTACTTGCGTAGATAGAAATCATCAATTGCATGACAATGAGGGAAGAACTGATCAGTGTTAACCCTTGATTTTCTTATAACATATATATGTGAAAAGTGTAAATCTGGACCATGTAAATGCCATGTTAAGTTCATCTTTAATGTAATCAGTGGGATCAAATGATAATTTTAATTTTTCACTTGAAGGGGTGTAACTGCAGTCACATACTCAGTTAATGGCTCATTTGTGTACACTTCTGGCGCTGATGGCATGGTTTGCAAGATTAAGGCCCCAACTGGGATGATTTTGGAGAAATTTAGTGCCTCCTCTAAAGCAATCTCATCTATTTGCGTCTCGTCTGGTACTATTACACAGAAAACATATAACACATCGCCTTTTTTTTTTTTCCTTCTCAAATTTTTTTATTTTTATTTATTTATTTATTTATATATTTTTATAGATGGGAAGATGTTGGCAACTGCAGCTGGACAATTGAGAACATTTAATTGTTATAACAACAAGAAGATGCAAAAATTTTCTGGGCATCCTGTAAGCTTAGTATTTTTATCAGAAAAATCACAATGTCATCTTAAAGTCTTGAAATATAGTTTCTGTCTTTATTAAATGACACATTTCTCATCTGCCTTTGGAAATTACAGTAGTGTACTTTCCTTTCCTTAGTTCTTTTAGAATGAATACACTGCTTTTAGCCCTCATGCATGTAGACAGAAATAATAAGAATTGAAAGATTGTTTGATAAAGTGCCTTTTCATTACAATGGTGAAGCTCTAATTTTTGATATTATATTTAGGCGGGTGTTAGGTGTATGGCTTTTACCGAAGATGGATCATACATCCTCACGTCAGGTGTAGGAGAGAGACACATAGCCGTTTGGAAAGCCGATCAGGCTGGTAAAACCAAAGGTGCTAATTGCGTCCTCTCAATGGAACACCCAGCTATTTTTGTGGACTCCAAAACGGAAACAGTTGCAGGTAGCGATGAAAAGAGATACTACATTCTTGCGGTGTCCGAGTCTGGCGTCTGTTACTTTTGGTACGGTGCTGGTATCAATGACTTAAGGGACAAGAAGCCCACTAAAATTTCAGCTGAGAGAGTTAGCAAGGGTGATTTGGGAATTGTTGGTGCAAGAATTCAGGGACTGGTGAAGGAGGCATGTGGACAGGTGTTGGCAGCTTATGGATCGATAGTCAAGCCATGCTTTGAGAGGGTTTCTGTGTGTTATGGTGCTGATGTGAAATTAGAGCCAGCTCAAATGGGGGTCCTTTTACCAGAACGGCGCCGCGTTGTTTCCCAAAAGGCTCAAGATGCTGAAACTAGAGGTAAAGGAACACAAACTGTTATCATGTTTCTTTTGTATATACAGTTGATCGTTGTTGGGTTTTGTGGTGGGTTTTTGTTGTTGGAATTTGGAAAGAGGGTTTTATGCTGTTCCATATGATCTCCTTCAAAATGAAAAGATTTATGTTGACTACACAATATAAACTTAATTAGAGAGGCCACATATTGTATTTCATTTTTATATATATATATATCCAATTTTGAGACTGGTATCAACCTGTTGAGAAGAAATATGGATTATTGTATTTATTTTTTGAAAATTGTCATGAAATGTTGAAATTCTCTATCTGGGTGCTGGTATCTTTTTACATCTTATATTTATTTATTTATTTTATTTTAGGGGAGAAGATACATTAATAATGCTATTTGTTTGCTTTCAAATTAAACAGTTACAGCATTAGACCGGGCCAATGCAGAGGATGCCATTCTCCCTCTTCCAAAGCTATATACACATGACAAGAAAAGAAAGCATGACGGTTTAATGGACTCAGATGAAACTTTGAAAACCGTTTTGGTTGTTGAGCCTAGTACACCTCCACCTTTGCCTTTCAGAAAAGGTAGTTTTAAGTAGTTTAAAGTCATGTTATGGATCTGAAATATGTTATTCGTTGGGCCCCATTGTTCATGTTGTCCTTTTGAAAATTTGCTTTTAAGGTGCACAAAAGATAACAGTGCAGGAGGAACCTATATGCATAGAAGATAGGATGCGCGAGTTGGGTCTTTTTGGCACGGAAAGTAATTTAAGCTCCACCGTCGGTAGCATAAGCATACAAATTGAGAAGAATATGTCCATGAGAATGGTATTATACTGCTTACTGTCTTATCATTATCCTGAAGTTGGTTTCTTACCTGGTTGGTTTACTTCTAATTTCTTTTTAAATGTTATTTAATTTTAAAGATAAGAAAACACGTGAATGCGATGAGCCCTGATGAGGTGGCTCCATTATTTGAGAGCTTAGTCTCTGCATGGAGGACAAGGTATTTTTTATTTAAATTGTTCTCTTTTAAAGAACATTGCTGACGGTTGTTCAATTTAACTCCAGTTTTACTCTATGCAGGTCTACTAAGAGCTCAAACAAAATTCTAGAATGGATATATTCCTTGCTTGTCTACCATGGTCATCAAATATTATCTCGTAAATCCTCTATAAAAGTCTTGGACGACTTGCAAGAGGTACAAATTCCGTATTATTATTTTCCTTGAGGTCTGTCCTTGAAGATTAAGTTAAACTCAGGCCTTTTTTTTTTTTTTTTTTGCAGACAATTGCAATTAAATCTGGACACACACAGGATTTATTAAAGCTATCGGGTCGTTTGCAGTTTATAAGGACACAGGTTAGTTTCCTCGTTGATACTTATATTTGTCTTATTGTCGCCATTTTGCAAATATCACTGTTACTGCTGTTACAATTTTTGATGGAAGTTTTGTATGTGGTATCGTTCAGATTGACATGGCTGGAGATCAAACGACAAAAACCCAAGTAGATGAATCCATGCGTGATGCAAGCGAAGAAGAAGAAGATGATGACCAAGAAGATGAAGAGATAGACGAAATGGTATATGGCGAGGAAGAGGATCAATCTGACATGGAATAGTTAAAACAGTCACACTATTATTCATTGTTATTTTGTATCGTTAGAAAATTTTGTTTCCTTTTTTGAGGAAAGCTGTATTGGTAATATTAGATGCACCGGATTAGATGTTTTTGTGTAGCTCCTTTGTGCTATTAGTCAGAATCCCACATTCCATTGTAACAGTAATTTTGAAAGTGGCTTGGGCAAATGCTGAATTGATCTGTACAATTCTTTGGTATTTCAGAAGGAATTGCGTGGAGCTAACAAGATATGAACTGAACTAAGTTATTATGTAACATTGACAATCATAAATTGGTTAGAAATTTATTATCTAATTGATCTGATATCATCACCAATAAGGAGTCATCTTTACATGCAACTCAATCAAGAAAAAGCCAGTTCATGCAATGTAAATGGCTAGATAGTTTGGTGTACCAACATCCTTGCATCTTATGATATATAAGCTGCATCTTTGGCATATATAAACATCAAGGTTGCAAAACTGATCATAGAACAGATATAGTTTACTACATTAGCATCCAACTCTTTAAGGCAAAATGAGCTCAGTCAGCTGGACTTGTGAAATCGAGTCGACTGCCAATGCTGCTCGCCTCTTCAAGGCTGCGATATTGGATTGGCACAACTTGGCACCAAAAGTTGCGCCTCAAGTCGTTGTGAGTGCCTCGTCTGTCGAGGGCGACAGCAATACCAGACAGTTCAACTTCGCACCTGGTACGCACATCGTTAACCCTGAAAAAACTAACTACTGAAACCCTGTTTTGCAATTGCATAGACATCCTTCTAGCTCATGTTGTTTTTGAAATGATCATGTAGCGATGCCGTTTAGCTATGTAAAAGAGCGGTTCGATTACATTGACAACGAAAAGCTCGAGTGCAAGACAACTCTACTTGAAGGTGGTGGAATCGGGATCAAGATCGAGTTGGCTTCTTCTCAGACAAAAGTTGTGCCGAAGAACACCGGGGGTTGCACATGTCAGGTGCTCGCCACATACAAGCTGTTGCCCGGAGTCGAGTTGAACGATGAGTCGGAAGCAGCGAAGCAGTCTTTCGTGGGCGTCGTTAAAGCTGCTGAGGCGTACCTGCTCGCCAATCCAGATGCCTACAACTAAAATTTGATATGAAAATATTATGCATGAACTGTATTCATCACAAGTTGAAACCAAAATAAGTTCAAAAATACTACAATAATCATCTTTTTTTTTTTTTTTTCACTCCTTTTCTCTATGTTTATAAGGGCTAAGCTTAAGCTGTTTAATGCACTTTTTAATGTAACAAAAGTTTATTCTTATCTTTTAAAAAATAAAAGCTCTCATCATACTACATTATTATTATTATTATTTTTAATCTTTTTAGTTACCTTTTAAATGTAGTAACTTTGCAAGAGGGGAAAGCTGCTTCTTTTGTTATTTGATGATGACTACTTTACTAGATAATAGGCATATCAGCACAATTCTAATTTGCATTCAAGCAAATTGAGGCCAAAATCTACCCCAAATGGTATACTCTCTTCATTGTTTTGGGACAAACATATATATGCTCAGCCCAGGATATTAAATTAATCTCCTAGGCCCAGTTATTTCCCAGTTACTTGCACGACAGGTTTCGCTCTTACTCTTTTCTAAGATAGAGAGTCCGTAACTCTTCACTCTATTTTTATAATTTTATCCTTCTATTTCTACTGCATATTATTAAAAAACAATTTATTGTTTTGATTTTGGTTTAAAAGGCTGTCCATTGGACGGGTTCCTTGCTAGTTAAATAAATGAGCTAATTTGAGTATCAATTTATTTATTATGAATACTAACGTAACACATGTAGTAGATATCTATGTATCAGCTTTCAATAAAAAAAAAATGTGTTGCAACGCCGGCATAATTCCAATCAGTTATAAACATATAATTATACTTACAGATATATATGGGCAGTCAACTCAACAGTTGCGGAAGAATTTGGGAACCCAAAATTAATCTCCGTCAACAAAGGTACACAAGTGCTTCATTTTACTAAACTTATTTAATACCAGTACCAATCCATAAACAAAATTTCTATTCAGACTAATTTGTTTAGTTATTATGTCAGAAGTTGCAACAATTGTGAACAATTAGGGAAAAAGGTTGATTAAGCGAGGTGCATCAGATTGACAAATATTGGAACAATTGGGAATGCTGACCAGCTGGTGCAATCTTCTCTTTATACGTAGACGAGGATCCATTGACAATGCTTATTTTGAAAATGACAATTTTAAAAAATTTGCATAAAATCATGAAAATTGTTAAAAATATAAAAATATATATGGATGTATAATTTAACTTAAGATCAATAGCTGTTCAAATTTTAATATTGTTTGATGGTTTATTAAAATTATACATATTTTTTAATGGTTGTAATTTAATGGACTTTTGAAAAGCCATCAAACGTCAATCAAATTGAATATAATCAGAAACATAATCAATCTATAAGTTAGACAATATTTCCGTAAATTTCTTTTTTCTATTTTTAAGAGTTTTTAATTATTTTATTTAAATTTTTGATAGGAATTGGATATTGTCCAAAGTCATTTGGACAGTCCAAAGGATTCAGAGAGCCGTACGATCTAATTATTGGTAATTGATTAACCGTGATTTGATCATGTAGGTGCTAAAAATAGTATGCTGGTTATATTTAGAATGATGGGTCACACGCTATCACCGTTGATAACTATATAAATTCAATCGAACGGTTTAATCATGTCTTTGGACGGAGACCGTCCAAATGGCTTTGGACAAAATTTTAATCCTTTTTGAAAATTGTTATTGTCAAGATAAGTATTATCAATGATCCCTCCTCTTATCTGAAATTATGAGTTAATCTCATCTACGTATGTCCTAATTAAAACCCCTACACATCACTGTTGCTAATGAAAAAAATGTATAACAAGGGAGAAAATTGGATTACCGGTCGCTGTCCGCTTCTTCTTCTTTTTTTTTTTTCTTTTTTTTTTTTCTCTCTTTCTCATTGCTTTTGATCTTTAGTAAAACTTTGATTGCAGAAGATGATATTCCAAGTTTGAAACATTGCAGAAATAATTTGTTGCTGGGCTACTGGCTTTCTCTTGTCGTGAACTGTTACATCTAATACCAATTCATAAAGAGAGATCACTTGACAATCCTTGTCTTGACAATTTTGTCACTAAGCAAAAAAAGAAAAAAAGATTTTTTTTTTTTTTTTAAGATTGTAAAAGTTGGAAAACATTTATAAAAATGTCATAGAGGTTGATCAAATGATCATGCTCATAATTTTAAAATTTAAGTTATATTCTATAGTCCATCAAACACCTTAAGACTACAACAGTTGAAAATTGTTCAAAACTTGGAAAAGTTATCAACGATATTCAAATTGTCTAAAACTAAAACACTCAATCTATAAATTCAAAAAATACATCTACAATTTTTTCCTACCATCTATTTTTTTTAAAATTTATTTGAAATATAATTGCCAATTATCAAAATAGCAATACCCAAGTGATCATATCTCTCCATTCATAGATAAACGGTTTCAATCAGGTCTCATATTCTAGAAAGTCAATATTGCAATTTTCCAGTGGAGGAAAAAACAGGACATGACCAAGCATACAAAATTCAAATTTGGAGACTGAATAAATTTGTATTCTTTGTTACATAACATCACCAACCACACTGGTACTGATCTATATAAACTCTTTGAAGTCTCTGAATCTCCATCCATCTCCAATATATCAGTACAATCTACACTTGCTCAGCACTCTTGAAGTCTTACGTACCGACGAACGGAACAATGAGCTCCAGCTGGTCAGTCGAGGTCGAAACTGCCGTGTCGGCCCCTCGCCTGTTCAAGGCCGGCGTCCTGGACTGGCACAACCTGGCTCCCAAGCTTGCCCCTGAGAAAATTGTCAGTGCTGTACCAGTGGTGGGCACTGGAGAAGTTGGCAGTATCAGGCAATTCAATTTTGCTCCAGGTACTTATAGTATATACAGAGTTGCTGTTCTATGGACAACCGTTCATTTCTAATCGAGCGATTTAGATTTCACAGATCAAGTATTTCTCTTTAATTGTGCTCCAAGAATATATCATAACCATTTGATTCAGACAAATGAACGGTCCACATTTCTTCCAATCCATAGAAGAATTCACCTTATAGATATATGCACCTTTTTTCACATGTTTAATTATCAATGAACAATTTCAAGAACAATTACCCAAATTTATTACTCTTTTTTTGTTATCTGCCAAGTAACATATGTTCAAGAATCAAGAGCTCTTAACCAGTAGAAATTTGGGTAAATATATATGTTAGTTAATTTCTAAATACTTGCTGTCTCAAGCAAAATTAATTAAATTTGAATATGCAATTTTTCAATTTATTACAAAGGTAAGCAATTATGTTCATCAAGTATTATTATTTTTACAACTTCTCTACAATATTTTTTTGTTGCATCACTCATAAAGTAACAAACAAAATGAAATTGAATGGACAAATTAAAAAACTTGCAGGGGCTCCATTCGCCTTTGTAAAGGAGCGCCTCGACTACCTGGATGCCGCAAACTACGAGATCAAATGTACACTTGTCGAGGGCGGTAGTCTCGGCATCCACATTGAGTCCGGTTCGAGCCATGTCAAGGTCGAGCCCAAGGCCGGAGGCAGCGTGGTCAAGGTAACCAACACATACAAGCCGCTCCCTGGAGTAAACATCGCGGAGGAGATAGAGAAGGCCAAGGCGAGGATCACCCACGCTTTCAAGGGCTGCGAGGCATACCTCATCGCCAATCCTGATGCCTACAACTAAGTGTTATAGTTTTCATTGGTATGGTTTGTTGCTTAAGGAATAACAAAGAATAATAGCAAGGTTGTGAGAGTGGCTCCTTTTGTTAAAATTGTGGTCTTTGTCTCATTTTGTTGGCTTTGTGTTTGAGAGTGGCTTGAATTTGATGATTGTTATGTAATAGAGTATGTTATAATTTATGTAATATGTTATGAATTGGGGTTATTTAGTAAATCATGTTGTCAGGTAAGGGGTAAATTAGTAATTGTGCTATATAAACCCATCCTACCAGTGTAATTGGCATGTTGAAAATGTTGAAATGAAATAGAATTAATTCTGTATTTATCCTATTTTTCTTTCTTTTTCTTCCAATACCGAACCTCGAATTCTGTTCTCGAATGCTATCAAGTTGCGATATATCCCGAACTGTTCGTGACTCTAGCACTCTTGAAGAATTTCTTCAATTCCTCTGATCATTACCTTCTCATGCCGAAATTTTTTTAAATAAGCTCGAAAAAATTAAAAATCACGAGTTTCGGTCCCGTTGCACGCAATTTTTAATTTTAGAACGGACGCTAGCGTCCCAGTGGGACGCAGAGGTACCCAAGCGTCCTTCCCCGTCAGGGGCACGCAGATGTACCCCAGCGTCCCATGCCACGTACCCACAGCCCCATGTGACCTGTCAAAGAGGGGGACGCTGCACTACACTTGCGGTCCTCTGCAAAGAGGGACGCAGAGGTACCCCTGCGTCCTATGGTGGGCCCCCCTCTTTCTTCCCCTTTCTTTATTCTCGTTTCTTTCCTTCCTTCTTCCCTGCCCGACCCCACTCGCCAGAGGGGGATGCAGAGGTACCGCTGCGTCCCACGGGGGGGACGCTGGTGTACCTCTGCGTCCCACTGGGGACGCAAGGGTACCTCTGCGTCCCACCCTGTGTGTACGCGCCCGTGACCTTCTTCTTTCTTTTCTTTCTTTCTTCCTTCTTCTAGCGACGAAGAGAGCTCTCTCCGTTCCTCTTCCTTCTTCCAGCCGAACCAGAGCTCCAGAGGCTCTCGTCTTCTCGTCGTTGCCTCCTCTCCTCTTCTCCGTTGCTAAGACCGGCCAGGAACCGAATCCCTTCTCTCCAGGTATGTGTAAACTAGGTTTAGGTAAATTATTAGTTTTGATTGTTATAGTGAGTATGAGTTGTTTAAGTGTTATTGTATAGTTTAAATTGGTATTGGTAATTTGTTAGTTTCATTGTTATAGTGTGTAGTCGTGATGATGGCTTCATTTGTTTTGACAATCGACCAAGAAATATAGCATAAGAAATAGTAGTTTAACAAACTCAAATTGGTATTGGAAAAGTCGGGTTTAGGGTTTAACAAACTCAAATTGCTATTAGAAAAATAACTTTGAAAAAATTAGGGTGTTGCTAATTGCTATCAATGATTGTTAAATATGGTATGAACAATTTCTATTGATGATTGCTAAATTGAGTTACGTAGTGGTTTGTACAAATTAGGGTTTAGGGTTTTGCTATCTTTCTTTAATTGAAACCTCTTTATGTAGTAATCATATGAAATTAGGTTTTTTCATAAATTAGTATTGGTAATTTGTAATGGCAAATTAATTTTTTTGTGTGATTTTTATTTTTAAAATTCAGGTGATGGCAGAATTACGTGATAGAAGCCAATTCTTCAGTGATTTGCTTTGGATACCCCATAATCACCATAGAGTCTCTAGGATATGGGAAAACGTAAGTACTATACCCTGAAAGATAATATATTTTGACCAATCAGATATTTTGTTCTTGCATGATATATGAAAAAATATTTTTGTAATATATGCAGGATACTAGCCCAATTAATGCCCGAGGTCATGTCCCGCATATAAAATACCACGAGGCATACGAGCCAGCTCTCAAGAATCTCGGTTTCTTTCAGATTGCCCAGTTGCGAGACATGCATTTAGATAGCTATTTGATAGGCGCTTTGATAGAGCGTTGGCGGCCCGAGACCCACACTTTCCATATGCCATTTGGGGAGATGACAGTCACCCTCGAAGATGTTGCTTGCCTTTGGGGTTTAAATGTTCGGGGAGAACCAATTACAGGGATATCTGATGGTTGCTGGGCTAGTCTAATGCATAGATTGTTGGGTATTCCATTGGATGAAGCAGAGGGGATGATGAAGCAAAAGTCAAGAAAAGATGAATCACAAGAGGGTGGGCGTAGAGTGACTAAATCACACTACTTGATAAGTCTTAGACTTTTGCGAGAAAGATTTTTAGAATTACCGGCTGGTGCGACACCGCAGGAGGTAGATTACTACACTCGAGCATTTATTCTTGACTTGCTTGGATCTGTGATATTCCCGGATAGTTCGGGAGATGGAGTTGCGGCTATGTATCTTGGGTTCCTAGAAGATTTGCAGCAGCCGAAAGAGTACAACTGGGGTGCTGCAGCTCTTTCCTTCTTGTATAGGCAGTTGTGCATGGCAACTGAGATAACTAGAGGAGAGATCGATGGCCCGCTAGCTCTCCTTCAGGTTTGGTGTTACTCGCGCCTGGGTATAGGTATAATTCATTCTCTGGAACTTGAATTCGTGAATTTCCTCTTAAAACGATGAATTGTTGTTGAGTTAGGGATTCAATATAGTACTTTGTAATTAATGCAATCTTTATTAATTTGTTTCAGCTCTTCCTTTAGACAAGTCGGTACCCCTACCGACTTGGGGTCTACCAGACCTTGATTCTTGCCCGTCTTTTGGTGCTAGATGGCATGGACGGGAGAAATTCATCCCACCACGGAATGGTGGTATTCCTTATTACCGAAAATTGCTCGAAAGATTGGAGGATGGTAGGGTAAATTGGGAGCCGTACAAGGATTTGATGTATCTGATGCCTCATCGTGTTCAAGAGCAAAAAGAGGTGTGGTTCACTCCCACCCCACTTATTCACTTTTGGATGGTGGAGCACTACTACCCTGATCGAGTGATGCGCCAATTTGGGTTGAGGCAGACATTTCCAGTTCCGATGCCCATTTCTCATGCCGAGCACCGCAAATTGCACAAGATCAAACACGTCGGGAAACCCAAAAACTGGTCAGTGGAGCATGCATAGTACCTACGTACTTATCGCAGGACGCCTCCACTGGAAAATCCGGGGCCGTTCGACATAAATGTTTTGGTGGAATACAGGGCCTGGTACCAGCGTGAGGGCATGTTTACTGTCAATCTGGATGCACAAAACATGGGTGGTATTCGTGATCCACTGCCTGTGCCTAGAGACTCTACTGATTGGACGGGTTTTGTACCCAGCGGACCGCCTGTGGCTCGGATGGTACACTCGATTGGACTCTCCCTACTTTCAATTTCCAAATTTTGTTGTGTATCAACTGTTTTAAACGTAAATGATTTTAAATTTTTCAGGCTCTTCGTGCGGTGAAGCAAGCTGCTTGGGGCATGAAGCTTGCCCTAACAAAGGGGTGGAAAAAGACGGGCAAGCTTCTGTTGAGGACGTGCCATGGTAACATAAAAGATGTTAACATGGAGCCCAAGTTGAAGCAGTATCTTCAGACAGCCGGTCTTCCTACAGAAATTGAGGATATTGTATCCGAGGAGAGCACGCCTGCAGAGAGCACGCCTATGCCTCCACCTCCTGAGGAGACTATACTTGAGGTTATGGATGACTGGTTATACTCGGATAGAGGGTTTACGAGATATTTTGGAGGTGGCTCCCATACCGAGCATGCGGGCCCCTCGTACTCACAGGCGGCGGACGCGGTGCCTGAGCAGGTGGACCCTACGCACTCACAGGGTATAGGCACGGTGACTGAGGAGGTGGACCCTACGCACTCACAGGCGACAGAGGCGGGCCCTAGTTACTATCCGGCGTACCCCACATGCTCGCAGGCGGGCCCCACATACACAGAGGATACCGGTTGTGTGACTCAAGAGATGCAGGTTGTTACCTTTTTTTCTGATTTAATCTATCTGCTTTTGAATTATCTAATGCATGTACTAGTAACATTCCTCAACCCCTAAAAAATTTTCTTGTATGCAGACATACAATTGGTCTGTTCCCTGTGCCCCTGGAGCAAATTTTCTTGACTTGCTGAACTTCGATACCCTGCCACAACCATCGTTCGACCCCATATCATTCATGGCACCAAATTTTGCGCAACAGCAGGCCGCGACGCTCCAACAGTCATACATGCAGGGTGGGCATCACGAGGCGCAAGATATCATTCCATCAATGGAGGTTAGATATAATACATATGATTTAGTTAGATATAATTGATCTGATTTGTTGACATTTCCGTTTCAAATTTTGCAATGAGTATAGATTGAAGAGGCACAACAAACTGAGGCGCCGGTATAATGACTGGTCCGTCGTACTCAGGCCAATCAATTTGGTTTGGGTATAGATGAAAACGTCCGCCCCAAATGTTGGCAAGGGTTTGAGAAGAATAGTACGGACGGACAAATTGGATTTCATCCAGATTTCGGAATCTGCACACGGCTAGTACGTGAGGGCAAGGGATACCGATCAGGTTTGGTTTCAAACACTCACATGAGGGGAGTGAGTTCTCATGTAGAACGACCTTATACCTGAAATCCCTTCTTAAATACATGATCTGATTATTTTGGCGAACCGGCACTTTTTCATTTTTTACTGTCACATGGTACTCGCCGCCCTCGTCACCGTAAGTGATGACATCCATAGGTGCCGACTTGTCACCGTGCTTACTCAAAAGATTCTCCACTCTTTTTGACCAAATTTTTCCCGCTTGCAAATGTTCAAGTGCCTCTCGCCTTCTATTAACAAACCATTCGAGGCACTTGTAAAAAGTGTCCTCCACTATGGCAGTAACCGGAAGCCTCCTAGAATGTTTGAACACAAAGTTTAGGCACTCAGATCCATTGCTTGTCATTTGTCCCCACCGGTACCCACCGTCCTCACTTTGGAACACCTTCCAAGGTTTCTCTGTTTCTTTTTCTTCCCACTCTGTGTATTTACCGGCCTCTCGCAGATACGCTATTGCACTAGGGCATATCTGCTCAATTGATTTTAAGCCTTCTTCCAATCGGCGTGGTTTTTTCTTTTTCACCGCATATTTGAAAATTTTCACAACTTCATCGTCCTTGCATTCCTTGTAAAGATTTTCGGCAATGTGTTGCGAGCAAAGCCGATGACAACACTCCCCCGCATTCTCATTCCACCCAAGTGTGTCTGCTTGAAAATCCATTTGATTGCTTTGTGCCGATCGGAAATGACACACATGTACCTCCCGATGCCAATAATCTCCTCTCGTAGCCATTTCATGAACCACCCCCAATTGGTACTATCCTCCTTTTCCACTAAAGCAAATGCAATTGGCACCAATTTATTATCAGAATCATACCCACACGCCGTTAACAACCGTCCCTTGTATCTCCCTGACAGAAACGAGGCATCAATGCAAAAAACTGGTCGGAGGTGAGGGATAGCCTCTATGCAAGGACCGAAAGCCCAAGCCACAGACACAAACCAACGTTGATCATCCCGATCCGTCATCTTTGATTGCAACTTGTATTTGGTACCTGGGTTTGCTGACTTTATGGCTTCCAGCAAAGGAATAAGCAGGCCGTAAGCTCCCTCCCATGTACCAAACAACTCACATATTGCCTCCTCCCGACCACGCCATAGTTTGTTGTAGGACGGCCTCACATTTGGGAACCTCTGCCGCACCAAAGCTCGTATGTGCTTCACACTCATATCCATATCATCTTTCAGGTCAGCCCGGATAACCTCCGCAATTACTTTGGCAGATAACTGAGCATGATCGAATCGGTTGGCTGAGGCACGGCACTCGTGTTCATAAGGACACTTCACTATCTTCCAACTAGAGCCAATTCCTGTAGCTTTTGCGAACAGCATCCAATCACAATTCTCGTCCAGACATTTGTATCTGCATTAGAAAAATTATATGTTAGGTTCACAACCTGCATAACATGCATTTTAAAATCAACTTTATATTTTCATTCATACCTTAGCTTAACTTTATTGCTTGTGGTAGGTTTTATCTGAACATTCTTCTTTATGTGAAATTCATCAACAACAAATTGCAGGGCTTCTTTCGAATCGAATGCTCTCCCCTCACAAATTGGACTAGAGAAATTTCGAACCGGTCCGAAAAATGAATCATTACCAGTCCAAGCACTCAGCCCTGATATGTCATGAAACAAACCAATCGGATGTCTGTCTGATCGGTCGACTATTGGAAATGTTCCGGTGGAATGAACCACAGCCGGCATCGACCTAAACCCAGCAAGAGGATTATTAGGTACATCAACACGAGGCTCGCTGCTGGGATTACTGGGTCCATCACCGCGAGGCTCGTTGCTATCCTCATCTGATGGAGGACCCGGAGCTCCGTCGGAATCGTGCTCGTCGTCCGATGATCCCTCGGATATATAATCCGTCTCCTCGGCAACATAATCCTCATTACCATCTCCCGGTAAGTCTGTCGGAACTCTAGGTGGGCTCGAAGCTCTGGGTGGGATAGGAACTATGGACGCGGTAGGAATTGGAGAGTTGAGGTTTCTGTTAGGGTTAGGGTTTCGTGCATGTTTTGTTCTTCGAGCAGTCGTTGTTGGTAGACTGTTATTGCATTGGGTTACTCCAACTTGTTTAGGTTCAATGTACAGTTCCACCAAGCGAAACCTTTCTCTTGACATTGTTTGTTCAAAAATGGCTCGCCAACCATTTTCATTGTAAAGAGGAATAAGATGGAAAAAATGTGGCCCAGGTGCTCCGATATCAAATCTTGCAAAAATTTCAAGGGAATACTGATCTGATGAATATCCCAAATAGTTGTAGATTTCTGCCTTCACATCAGCAAATGACGTGAACTCCGATGCAGTTAGGGTAATGCAAGCGTTACTTGAGTACTCGGCACCCGTTGTACCTTGTGTAATTTCCCCACCCACATAACCAAGAACAATCAACATTCCAACAGATTCAACCTACAATTACATATATAATTAAAAAATTTCGGAATTATTTGAATTCAGAACACTATAACAGTAAAGGAAAAATTTTTAAAAACCCTAACTTTGAAAAAAAAAAAAATCAGATTCAACTTATAAGGAATACTTAAATAATCAAAGCACACACATTCTACTAACCTGATCTAAACAAATTCCTTCTTAGTTGATGGGTGGCTGCATCTCTCAAATAATCGGACTCTATCTATCTGTCTGCTCTCTTCGTCGCTGGAAGAAGAAACTGTCTGCTCTCTTCGTCGCTGGAAGAAGAAAGAAAGAAAGAAAAGAAAGAAGGAAAAGAGGCCAAAACCAGAGGTGGGACGCTGGGGTACGTATGCGTCCCAAAGGGGGGACGCTGGGGTACCTCTGCGTCCCACCTCTGGTGAGTGAGGTCGGGCAGGGAAGAAGGAAGGAAAGAAACGGGAGGAAAGAAAGGGAAGAAAGAACCCACAGTAGGACGCAAGGGTACCTCTGCGTCCCTCTTTGCAGAGGGCCGCGAGTGTAGTGCAGCGTCCCCCTCTTTGACAGGTCACATGGGGCTGTGGGTACGTGGCATGGGACGCTGGGGTACATCTGCGTCCCCCTGAAGGGGAAGGACGCTTGGGTACCTCTGCGTCCCACTGGGACGCTAGCGTCCGTACTAAAATTGAAAATTGCGTGCAACGGGGCCGAAACTCGTGATTTTTAATTTTTCCGAGCTTATTTAAAAAAATTTCGGCTTCTCATGAGACCAATCCGATTAATTACCAGCAAGCAAAAACTCTCTGAACACACTCGAGAAACCGAGCTCGCCTTCAACCTCAGACATTCAAGAAAGGATCTTGCTTTAATTGCCGATCAGAGATAGAGTTGAGCGAGCTCCATTGACATTTCTGATTACCAAGGACAATTGCAATTCCTGCTTCTCTTTGTTCTTGTTTTTTATCCTTTGCTTGAGTTAGTTTTTGGGCCTGCGTTCCTTGCTTGTTTCTTTTGGGGTTAATTAAAGCCCAATGCATGCAGTCCTGTGCTTTTGGGGTTAATTAAAGCTACTGCAATTAAACACGAATTTAATAATTCTGACGTTATCTTATAGGGTTATTATTTGGGTTTCATCCGAAAAAATAATATCAAATAAATAATTAAAAGTTATGATTTGGATATTTATATTAAATAAAATTTGAGCATAATTTTTCAATTTTTTGATGTGAATAATAATTATTAAATAATAATTATTTTATAAAGAAATAATAATTAACCATAATGTTGTTGGGCCATTTTAAGTATTAAATTAAAACCTCCTTGATTTAGGGCCTAAACAATTTATTCTGATTGTGCAGATGGGCATTTAATGACATGCCGATTATTTTTTTCTTATTTAATGACATACAAAATTGACTTATTTTTAATTTTTATAAGAGCCATATTTCAAAAAAATCATTAAAAATAGTAACAAAGTTCCTAAAATAGTAAAAATTGGCATCATCCAACTTACTTATACCAACATTATTATGAGCTATTTGGATCAAAATTTCGGACGTCGGATTCTTGAATTTGGACGGTAAGCGTTTTAATCTGAAATGCTTACAGAAGCACCGTAGCCGGACTCAATTTTTAGTATTTGTGTGCTACAACTTACAATGTTAAAATAATTTTTAGAGGTGGCAAAACTTGGTCTAATCCCAGAAACCTGCCTAACCTGCCCGTGACCCGACTTGACCTGACATTTTTTTTCAGAAAGTCAAATTGATCTGACCTGACCCGAATTGGCCCGAACCCGACTTGAGATCAAACAATATGCAATCACTCAAATCAATATACGATAAAATTAAAAAGAATCGATATCTAAATCGATCTGACCCGATCCGCCAGTGACCCAACCTGACTCAAAATCTTCTAGAAAGTCCAACTTACCCGACCTATCTGACCCGTCCGTCCGATTTGCCACCTCTATTAATTTTATTCAGTTATGCTATTGTTTCTAGATAGTCAACGAAAAACCCAACATTGACTACATTCGGCAGAAACCGGTGTGCCACATGACATGCAGTTGGGACAAAACTTGGAAGTCTGAAATTAATCCCCGTCAACACAAAGTTCTTCATTTTACTAAACTCGTTGAGCACCAGTACTCTTCCGTAATGGAACTTTATGTTCAGACTAGTTAGTTAGTTAGTTATGTCAAAAGTTGCGACTTGACCCATTTACGTTCCTTCGTATTTAAAACCTCGACATATATGTGTGATAGATGTTGGATCAAAGTATATATCAAACTTAATTTGTATTAGTTAATTAGTAAAAAACACTTGGTGCCATAATTACGATGATGTTGTTATACGATTCTTATACGTTCTCTGGTGGTCTGCTGGGAAAACACTGGTTTACTTGTAACTAATGTTAGAATCAAGAGGTTACTAAGTTGAATAATTAATTAGTTTGATTAAGTCAAACTATATAGTATCCTTAATAATAACCCAACAATATCACCATATCTTACGAAATCTGAATTCAATATATATATATACGTATACATATATATGTATAGGTATATGTATATGTATATATATATATATATATATATATATATATATATATATATATATATATATATATATATATGTATAGGTATATAGGTATATAGGTATAGGTATATAGGTATATAGGTATATAGGTGTGTATATATATATATATATATATATGGAGTTTGACTATTATACTAACGTTAGTATTTCAGACCGAAATGCTAACGACTCAAAATTTATGTTATCGTATCCGAAATCACGATTTATGGTGCTCAATAAATTCTTTGTATGAAAATATTTGGGAATACAAAAATTTTTCATTTTTAGATTTTTCTAAGTATTTGTTTTGAATTTTAGAAAATAGCTCATAAATATTAATAAAATATTGATGTTTGTACATGCTATATTCAAAAATACAAAACAAATAGTTAGAAAACTCTAAAAATGGAAAATTTTTGTATTCCCCAATATTTTCATATAAAGAATTTATTGAGCACCATAAATCGTGATTTCGGACACGATAACAACAATTTTGAGACGTTAGCATTTCAATCCGAAATGCTAACGTTAGTATAATAGTCTAGCTCTATATATATATATATATATATATATATATATATATATAACAAGAATCCAAAATAAATGACTAAGTGTAGGAAAAACATGCCATCAATCTAATTGATAAAACCGGATTAATTAGTTAGAAAGCTTATTGACTAGGAGTGCATAATTGACCAAAAACCAAATATATATGTTGAAAATTAGCTAGATATATCTCAAAAAGCTAAAAAAATATATATTTATTAGTCGATTAATTTGCATTTATCCAAACTGCCCTTGATTGATTGTGACAATCTGGTCCTTTGCCAAATTGCCATGTCACTATGAATTGAGGTAACTAATTAATATTAATATATAGAGTCACTGGAATTAACGCAATCTAAAAGAAAATCTAGCAAGACCAAAGATACATCAATACATCTCCATCAATCTAATAGAGTGACGAGGAAAGTTGAAAACGAAGGATATCAGCCACATTAAATAAATTGGATGATATCTTTTTCAAGTGATCAAATTAAGCATCACGATAACAACCCACCTAATTTAGAGGTCGTAGATAACCATCGGATTGACAAACTTTGGAAAAAGAGCGCTGATAAGAGTGCAACAGCTGTGCCATCCAAGGTGTCTAATATAAAAAAGTCGTTCAACATCTGTTAAAAATCGTTCATTATCTGTTAAAGGGATCACATAAATGTTGAATGAAAAATTTATTGTACGGAATATTCAAATTTTATATTCTAAAAGTAGACATATAACACTTACACACTTCAATTTATTAGATAATGAACGGCTTTTTACATTTGACACGTTGGATGGTATAGCCGTTAGACTCCAAGCATTTCCCTTATAACAATTGGAAATACTTACTAACTATTTAAACAAAAATATTAAATGGTCAATTTGATCAATGTAATTGTAATACATCTACACATTAAGCAAATGTATAAGGAGGGAGAAAATTAGATTATTCGTCTTTTCTTTTTTCCTCTCTCAGAGCTTTTCATCTTGGGGGCGGGGGCGTTCCGATGGGCATCGGACCAGATCCCGTCCGATAGCCTGTTTGAACCGTCCGATCTGAATTTTGATGAGATCGCTTGATTATCGGATTTGTTTAGTTAGTACGGATCAAATAGTTGAACCCATTAAAACCCAAATCTCTCCTTCGTCTCTTCATGCCCTTTCTCCACCATTTGCTTTCTTTTTTTCTGAATAACCTAGACATAGTTCTTTTGGGAACTTCTTTATCGTTGGTCTCTCCCTTTTCAGACTCCCAACTCTTACCTTTCTCTCTCTATTTCTCTCATGAAGGGTATATGGAGACGACGCTCGCTCGATTCAAGCTCCTTCTTCTATCCGTTCTCTCCTCTATGTTTGTTCGTCATCTCTCATCCCATTGCCCCTTCACACCCTTAATTTTCAAAATTGACTGAAGTTTGCAGCGAGGCTTGTTATTTGATAAATTATCTGAGGTAGAAATTGAGCAATCGGAGCCACGCAGCATGAAATTTACTAAGAACCAGTCAAACAGCATGAAATCTATGCCATAATTGCAAAACACTTAGCAATTTAAAGAAAAATCATATATGCCATTGCAATCTTTGCCAAAACTATCCACAACTTCAATCAAACTGGACACGAGTTATCTATTGTCAACACTATTCATCGGACCATGTTCTTCATCCCCAATTTCCTCTGTCAAAATCTATTCTTAAAGGAAAAAAGACAGATATAGAGAGGAGTTGGCTGAGAGAGACGGAGAGGCGGCAGCGGCATGGGTTGGGCGAGAGAGGCGGAGAGGCCGTAGCGGCATAGTTGGGCGGGAGAGCCGGCATCGGCATGAGTTGGATGAGAGACAGAGGTGGCAAGGAGAGAGGAGAGTAGGTCACTTGAGTGAGAGAGACGGATAAAGGTTTCAGAAGGGGAAAGCGGTTTTAAAATTGGGTTTCATTTTTTATTCGATAATCAAGCGATCTCATCAAAAAATCAAATCGGACGGTTCAAACAGGCCATCGGACAGGGTCTGGTCCGATGCCCATCGGAACGCCCCCGCTCCCTTCATCTTGAACTTCCAAACTTTAATTGCAGAGAGGTTGATATATTAAGGTTGAAAAATTCCAAAAATATTTGCTAGTACAATAGTACTGGCTCTTATTTTTTTTTTCTTCTTTTTTGAACATGATATCAATCTCAAATCCTCAATTCATAACTAATCAGTGATGCGCAGATTGCAGCAGAAAAAATTCGGACCCAAATTAATCATTTCGGACCGAATTTTCTTGACACAGAACAGAATTTCGGTCCGAAATTATTGCAGTTGTAACACCCCAGAATCTGCAGCTTCTGGACTGTTATTTTTCTGATATCCACAGCATCCAGTCCGGCCAGCAACCTAAGTCGCCAAAAGAAAACGCACAACAACAGAGAAAACGAAGTCAGCTTATAAAGCTCAGTAACCGGTTATTTTATGACGCAGCTTCTCTATAACAGGTTTACAAAATAATATGCAATTAAATGTAAATCTGTTAATTAAGCTCTATTTAATAAGACCACAACTTACATGCCCTATCCTAACCGACCTAGACCATGCCACACATTCTTAAGTCACTTTTATCATTTAATCACGTTAAACTGTTATACTGAAATCATGTTATTAGAAAATACCATGCAAATATTCTTTGTTAAATACATATGCTTCCTAACCTAACAAACCAGACTGACTGACACAAACCAATAACCGAATCCAAACCTAATATGCAGTCATACCAGATCAACCCTACTATGCAACCATGCATCAAACCCAAACCAAGGCATACCAAACAACAAAATAACATCCTGTGCATCAGCACGTATCCTACACCTGACCATTCCTGAGATCCAAATACCACGTACTTACCTGTACGTAAACTATTGCGCTATAGTGAGGTAGCTAGCCTCCTGCCGGTATCTTGAATCAAGTACATAAGCTAACCTCAGACCAAGCATATCCAAACCATGCATATCAAACCAGCATATAACCAGGCATATCCAAACCATGCATATCCAGACCATACATACTCAGACCAGGCATACTCAAGACCAAACCCGACCCTCAACTATAACCAAGTTAATAACCATAACTACATGCATGACCATACCCAAATACCAAACAGATAACATAAACCAACATGATATACTCATACTTCAACTCGAAACCAGTATCACACATGCATCCCAAAACCATCCCAAAACAATATTAAAAATGCACAGATAACAACATCCAAGAAATCAAGACAATTCAGATCAACTGATCCATATCACAAGTCACAAGGAACTCAAACGGATAACTGAATCAAATATAAGTTATAGAGAAGTCCGGTTACCAATCAAATACAAGTTATAGAGAAGTCCGGTTACCTGATAGAAACGATTCCGATTACGAAACTGATTACGTCCTTAACTCGAATTCAGAAACCCGACCGTGATATCGAACCGACATCCTATCACATCCCAACGATCTTGATTAATATGATTTTTCATTTTCTCTCTCTAAATATCTTTTTCTCTCTACTCTCGGCTTCTCTTTTCCTTTTTATTTCCATTTCGGTTTCAATTTAATTTTCGTTCTTATCCGTTAATTGATATAAGTCATGTTATATTATAACAAGTGAACCGAGCTTCTAAGAGAAGCTATTAACCAGACCAACCCACGTGGCAGCAAGAAGAACCGAGAAGGAGCAAGAAGAAGGCCACGGTGTCCCTTAATTAATTTATTTCACTTTTATAATTAAGTCCATCAAGTTCATGTAAATTATAAATAAGTCCAAATAAATTAGAAAAGAGTCCTTTACCTTAATATTCCAAATACCAAATATTTGGGATATTACAACAGTCTGTTTCCAGACGGTTATGGATGGCGTCTTTTAGGCTTTCATTGCATTTTTTAGATATCTTTTGACTGTTTTTTGCTTTATGTTATGTTAGGGTGTTAATTATCTTGTCTATATAAGTGAACTCATGCCCTTTAGGCAGGAAAGTTGTCTTTTGTATCAAGTTATTTAGAAAAAACGAATTCTGTGTGAATTCACAAAAATCTCTCATGTTCTTGTGTTCTTCCACTTGCTTTCTCTATCGTCCCTGCATCAGTTGGTATCAGAGCAACCGGGTTGATGGCGGATGCGAACCGTGGTCGTGGTAAAGGTCGTGGCCATAGTCGGGGTCGTGGAGTCGATCTTGAAGACACAGACCGCTTAACCGCCATCGAGACCAGCGGGATCTAGAGATTGCATCAATGGCAAGACGGATCCGAGAGTTAGAGCACCAACTCGCAGAGGCAATGATGAGCTCTACCAACGAAGAAGAAGAGGAGGAATCATATTACATTGATTCTTCCACAACGGAAGATGGTGATGAGGATTTCAGCCCGTGGGGAATTCCAAATCAGAGGCGAAATCATAGGCTTCATCATGAGCCTGATGAGTCCCTTTCAAAACCTTGGGATGAAGATTGAACTTCCGGAGTTTGACGGTAAATCTCATCCTTATGAGTTTATTAATGAAGGTATAAATTTTGATTCTCCGCCAATTTTTGATGACTATCCCGAAGAGAATGAGGATGTCCAAATCTTTGTTGGCGAGTCCCAATCAGAAATTAAATCTTTTGAAAATTTTCCAACCTTTAGTAAAGACCTTGTTTATGATGTACCGCTGTTCGAAAATTGCACGGCGATTTCTACAAGTATCATAAAATTGGAGGCATATTTTGTGTCAACCAAAGAAGTTTCCAAAGAGTTGAAAGATGAGAATCCCCTTGAGATCAAAATCTCAAACTATGGTTACAAAGATCTGTTCCTAAAACCGAGAAAGGAATTAACAATTTTCAAGAGTTTGTTTGATCCAACTTTGGTGGAAGCCATATTCTTTGTTGATTTGTTTAGAAAAATGATGAACGAAAAAGTTGTACCTTTTCACAATGTTTTGATGTTTGCACTCATGTTGTACAACTTACAAGAACTCTACAAAGACAGTACGAAGTTGATCCGAACTCGAGGACGAGTTCTTTTCTTAGAGGGGGAGAATAGATTGCAGTAGAAGAAATTCGGACCGAAATTAATCATTTCGGACCGAATTTTCTTGACACAGAACAGAATTTCGATCCGAAATGATTAATTTCGGTCCAAAATTATTGCAGTATGTTTCCAGACGATTATGGATGGCGTCTTTTAGGCTTTCTTTGCATATTTTAGATATCTTTTGACTGTTTTTTGCTTTATGTTATGTTAGGACGTTAATTATCTTGTCTATATAAGTGAACTCATGCCCTTTAGGCAGGGTAGTTGTTGTTTTTATCAAAATTATTAAAAAAACTTGAATTCTGTGTAAATTTTCAAAAATCTCTCACGTTCTTGTGTTCATTCATTGTTTTTTCTCTACCGTTCAGTTTGATCAACTGGGTCCCAAATTCTAGAAAGTCAACATTCCCCACATCATGTCAGGCAAATTTTCCAAGGGAGAAAAAGACATGACAAACCGATATGGAATTCAAATTTGGAGACTAGATAAACAATTTGTCTTCTTCTTTACATAACACCACCAACCACAGTGCCACTGATCTATAAATACCCTGTGAAGCCTCACTACATCTCCATCCATCTCCAATCAGCACAATCTACACTTGCTTAACACTCTTTGTTCAACACAATTTAAAATCTTAACAATTATTGAAACAATGAGTTCCAGCTGGTCAGTCGAGATCGAAACTGCCGTCCCGGCTCCTCGCTTGTTCAAGGCGGGAGTCCTTGACTGGCACAATCTGGCCCCCAAGCTTGCCCCTGAGAAAATTGTTAGTGCTGCTCCGGTTGAGGGTACCGGAGAAGTCGGCAGTATCAGGCAATTCAACTTTGCTCCAGGTACTTACATGATCCATGTTATATATGCTCCTCTTTCACATGTTAATCTCTAAAAATAGATTGTACAAATTGTTCGAATCGCTACTATATTAACGAACATAATGAAACTAATTTTTCGACAATGAAATCTGCAGGTGGTCCATTCACCGTTGTGAAGGAGCGTCTCGATTTTGTAGATGTCGCGAACTGTGAGGTCAGATCCACACTCGTCGAGGGTGGCGGACTCGGTATCCACATCGAATCAGGTTCGAACCACATCAAGGTGGAGCCCAAGGCCGGAGGCAGCGTGGCCAAGGTAACCAGCACATACACACCGTTGCCCGGAGTAAACATTGAACAGGAGATTGAAAAGGCCAAGCAGAGTCTCACCAACATCTTCAAGGGCTGCGAGGCGTACCTCATTGCCAATCCTGATGCCTACAACTAAATGTTTTGGTTCTCATTGGCATGGTTTGGTCAAGGAATAACAGAGAAGAATACCACAGTTCTGGGAGAGGCTCCTTTGGTCTTGGTCTCATTTTGTTGGCTATGGTTTTTTGTGTATTTGAGAGTGGCTTGTCGGACTACTTTTTTATTCGAATAATTAAAAGGATCATGTAGTATTGTTGTTGTTCTTATTAATAAATCAAATTAAGATGTTGAATAAAAATATTATGCAGTATTGTTGTTGGTTCGTTTTGAAAGCTTAAAAAAAGATTTCCCATATATAAAAGTTTGAAATTCATATCCTCTACTGCGCAGTACTCCAATCATTGGATCTGCTTTGAGATTCGTGCAACTCAATCTCAGAAAAGCGTCCCCACGATCCACATTGTTGATTCGCTACGCAGTACAATACTGCGCAGCAGAGGATAAGCAACATTTTTCCTTGACATCATTTAATTAATGAAAGGGAACTTACTATATACTGAGTGTGTCAGTATTCATATGAAATTGATAGATATTTAAATTGACTTTAAGTATTTAGTTTGTATAAATTAGTAGGGTAGTAGAGTTATTAATTTTAGTACATATCTATTCAATTTGAATAGTAATGTAGTCGGTATCAATTTTAATAACATTTTTAGTATCTCTATAATATTTTTCTTAATTAAATTTCATCTCACCACGCATTTTAGGCCCAATAACTTTCACTGTCGTGCAAAGCTACCTAGACGGCTAGACATAGAGGTGGTAAATTTTGACCCGATCCGAAAAATCTGCCCGACCCGAACCGAGTTTTAGGGAAAGTCAAACTGACTCAAACCCGACCCGACCCGTGTTTCAGGGAAAGTGAGACTGACCCGAACCCGACCCGACCCGTGTTCCAGGGAAAGTGAGACTGACCTGAACCTGACCTGACCTGACCCGGGAATAGAGGTGCAAAATCTGACAAAAAACGACCAAACCAGAAAACCCACCCGACCTGACCCGAAAAAATACTGGCAGGTGTCAATTCGATACCCGACCCGAACCTGACCCGACCCAAAAAATGCCGATGTCGTCAACCCGATACCCGACCTGACCCGACATTTCCAGTTAGTCAAACTGACCCAACCCAACTTGACCCGGGAATCTGTGCTCTTTTCCTGCTCTGATGATTACGTATTTTGTTTGGATAAAGTTAAGACATTGGTGTTTAACATTTGATTGTGTACAAGGATATTCATTAACATGTCAGACTGTCTTTTCTAAAGAGTAATATCCATAGAAAAACTGTCCATAGTGTTTATAGGTTAAATTTCGGAATGTATTTGTTACATTTCGGAACATATTTAATACATTCTGTACATATCTATGGATATATGGATGGTTTTTTAATGGACGCAAGATATTTCTCGTTTTCTAAATATCAAATGTGTTATGACATCAGGATAATTCCCAATTCAGTTGATTTGTTTCCGGACAGTCAATGGTCAAACAACGATGGCTGGAAAAAAAAAGCTAGTGCAGTACAACAGTGACTGCAAATTTGGAATTCTAAAAATTAATTTCCATAAATTAATAAGTACCTGTACTCATCTATAATGGAACTTTCTATTGAGAAAATTAAACCTTCGTTCCTTTTTAACTCCAACAAGCGTCAACCTAAACTAGAAGAGTTGC
Source organism: Cyperus esculentus (assembly GCA_030179965.1). Classification (NCBI taxonomy): domain Eukaryota; kingdom Viridiplantae; phylum Streptophyta; class Magnoliopsida; order Poales; family Cyperaceae; genus Cyperus; species Cyperus esculentus. Next base: position 205,701 of record JASGLE010000030.1, read on the forward strand.
AACTTAATTTAGTTGGACTTACTAATCAGACTTGACCAACTAATAAAATTTACGTGGCTAAAAGTGTTAAGTGTTCGCTGCTTCCAACATTTACACTTGGTCAAGACTCGGGCGTAAACTTGAATCGACTCATGAATGACCATCGCCACCAACCGCGCTGGAATCGACTGAGATCCAAATCCGATCGTAGGAACCTGCGATCCAAGCCAACGGGTCAAATTAATTCAAAAAAACTCTCTAAAAAGCCACATTCGTCAGATCAGGATCGCAAGACCTGTTTTGGATCGTAGCTAATACGGACTCACCGCCAACCCGCCATCTCTAATTTGAACTGCGAAAGTTAAACCTGATTCAACAAAATCTGTAAAGTTGAATTCATGGCCTTAGAAAAATGTCCCTGTGCTTGTACATAACTTTTTATTTCTTTAATGAAAATTAAAAAAAAGTCCCTGTGCCTTTTGAAATCTGCTGAAATGATCATTTTTCCTTGACATATTTTGAGAAAAAAAGCAATGCTTCTTTCTTTAGTGTTCTTAATTAATATATGTCCAAAATTGAAAAGAAATAGAGAAATTATTGGTATCTCCTTATATGTACTCTTTATCTGCACCCCACCATTATTTTTCCTTTTTATCTTTTTTCTTCATCACTCCTTCATTGATTTGTTTCCCACCACCACACCACATCTGCCCCGTTCACCCATCTTCGGTCGCACCTCTATCCCATCTCCAACTCGCCTCCATTGCCCTGCATCTTCGAAACATATTTAGTAATTTGTATAAACAATGTTAGTTGTTAGTATAAATACTTTAATTTGTGTGCTAGTATAATTACTTTTATTGTTATTATTGTTATTATATAGAAAATATAAAATTATATTGGGTTGGGGTGCGATTAAGGGTGCCGTCATCAAGTTCCAAAGATATAATAATGCAAATTACATAGCATGTTAGAATTTTTAGTATAAAAAAGAATTTTTTCAAATATGCACTTGTCACCTACCTTTTTTTTTTTTTTTTTTATCTCAATTAAGTTCTCAAATATCCCTATTAGTCCTAGATCAGCAATTTAATCATTGATGTTTGACTTGTTGACTTGATCTTAATTATATTTTTTTGTTCAGTAATAATATAATCGGATCTATATCATCTGATGCGCAGTTTATGGTATGTTCGATTTGCTTCATGAATAAGCGATCCAACGGTGAGGACTAGGAGGGGTTCTTGAGATTTAGCTGCACGCATCTTGAAATAAATCGAACGGCTGTGCATGAAATAATAATTGCACCGTAAAACGCCTGAAATTTTCTCTAAATATTTCAAATAGGGATCGGATATTGTCCAAAGCCATTTGGACGGTCCAAAAGATTTTGAGAGCCGTACGATCTAATTATTAGTAATTGATCAATCATGATTTAATCATGTAAGTACTAAAAATAGTATACCGGTTATATTTAGAATGATGTAGTCACATGCTATCACCGCTGATAAACATATAAATCGGATCGAACGGTTTAGTCATGGCTTTGGACGGAGACCGTCCAAATGGCTTTGGACAAAATTCTAATCCTTTCAAATAATGTTTGCATGATCTACTTATTCAAATTTATTAATAAGAACAACAATACTACATAATCCCTTTAATTATTATTTCAAAAACTAAATAGTCCAACAAACCCCTCTCAATCACAAAGCCAACAAAATGAGACCAAGACCAGACTTTTGACCAGAGGATCAGCCTCTCCCAGAACTTTGGTATTCTTCTCTGTTATTCCTTGAGCAATGAAAACTGAAATATTTAGTTGTAGGCATCAGGGTTGGCAATGAGGTACGCCTCGCAGCCCTTGAACATGCTGGTGAGGCTCTGCTTGCCCTTCTCTATCGCCTCATCAATGTTTGCTCCGGGCAGTGGTGTGCATGTGTTGGTTACCTTGATGACACTGCCCCCGGCCTTGGACTCCACCTTGATGTGGTTCGAACCTGATTCGATGTGGATACCGAGCCCACCGCCCTCAACGAGTGTAGATCTGATCTCACAGTTTGCAACATCTACGAAGTTGAGACGCTCCTTTACAACGGTGAATGGACCACCTGAAAAAGTTTTTGTCAATAAAATTTGCATAATTGTTGATTAAAGATTAACATGTGAAAGAGGAGCACATGTATAATATGCTGATTAAAGATAAGTACCTGCAGCAAAGTTGAATTGCCTGATGCTGCCGACTTCTCCGGTGCCCTCTACCGGAGCAGCACTAACAATCTTTTCGGGGGCAAGCTTGGGAGCCAGATTGTGCCAGTCGAGAACTCCGGCCTTGAACATAATACCAATCTCAAATCCTCAATTCATAACTAATCAGTTTGATCAACTGGGTCCCAAATTCTAGAAAGTCAATATTCCCCACATCATGCCAGGCAAATTTTCCAAGGGAGAAAAAGATAGGACTAACCGAGATTGAATTCAAATTTGGAGACTGGATAAACAATTTGTCTTCTTCTTTACATAACACCACCAACCATAGTGCCACTGATCTATAAATACCCTGTGAAGCCTCACTACATCTCCATCCATCTCCAATCAGCACAATCTACACTTGCTTAACACTTTGTTCAACACAATTTAAAGTCTTAACAATTATTGAAACAATGAGTTCCAGCTGGTCAGTCGAGATCGAAACCGCCGTCCCAGCTCCCCGCTTGTTCAAAGCGGGAGTCCTCGACTGGCACAATCTGGCCCCCAAGCTTGCCCCTGAGAAAATTGTTAGTGCTTGTCCGGTAGAGGGTACCGGAGAAGTCGGCAGTATCAGGCAATTCAACTTTGCTCCAGGTACTTATATGATCCATGTTATATATGCTCCTCTTTCACATGTTGATCTCTAAAAAAAGATTATACAATTTTTTTCGAATCGCTACTATATTAACAAACATAACAAAACCAATTTTTCGACAATGAAATATGCAGGGGGTCCGTTCACCGTTGTGAAGGAGCGTCTCGACTTCGTAGATGTTGCAAACTTGGAGGTCAGATCTACACTCGTTGAGGGCGGTGGGCTCGGTATCCACATCGAATCAGGTTCGAACCACATCAAGGTGGAGCCCAAGGCCGGAGGCAGCGTGGTCAAGGTAACCAGCACATACACGCCGCTGCCCGGAGTAAACATTGAACAGGAGATTGAAAAGGCCAAGCAGAGTCTCACCAACATCTTCAAGGGCTGCGAGGCATACCTCATTGCCAACCCTGATGCCTACAACTAAATGTTCTAGTTTTCATTGGTATGGTTTGCTCAAGGAATAACAGAGAAGGATACCACAGTTCTGGGAGAGGCTCCTCTGGTCTTGGTCTCATTTTGTTGGCTTTGGTTTTGTGTGTTTGAGAGTGGCTTGTTGGACTACTTTTTTTATTCGAATAATTAAAAGGATCATGTAGTATTGTTGTTGTTCTTATTAATAAATCAAATTAAGATGTTGAATAAAAAGATTATGCAGTATTGTTGTTAGTTCGTTTTGAAAGCTTAAAAAAATATTTCCTATATATAAAAGTTTGAAATTCATATCCTCTACTGCGCAGTACTCCAATCATTGGATCTGCTTTGAGATTCGTGCAACTCAATCTCAAAAAAGCCTCCCCATGATCCACATTGTTGATTCGCTAGGCAGTACAATACTGCGCAGCAGAGGATAGGCAACATTTTTCCTTGACATCATTTAATTAATGAAAGGGAACTTCCTATATACTGAGTATGTCAGTATTCATATGAAATGGATAGATATTTAAATTGACTTTTAAGTATTTAGTTTATTTGTATAAATTAGTAGGGTAGTAGAGTTATTAATTTTAGTACATATCTATTCAATTTGATTAGTAACACAGTCGGTATCAATTTTGTTATCATTTTTAGTATCTCTATAATATTTTTCTTAATTAAATTTCATCTCGCCACGCATTTTAGGCCCAATAACTTTCACTGTCATGTAAAGCTACCTAGACGGCTAGACATAGAGGTGGTAAATTTTGACCCGACCCGAAAAATCTGCCCGACCCGAACCGAGTTTCAGGGAAAGTCAAACTGACTCGAACCCGACCCGACCCGTGTTTCAGGGAAAGTGAGACTGACCTGAACCCGACCCGATCCGTGTTCCAGGAAAAGTGAGACTTACCCGAACCCGACCCGACCGGACCTGGGAATAGAGGTGCAAAATCTGACAAAAAATGACCAAACCCGAAAACCCGCCTGACCCGACCTGAAAAAATACTGGCAGGTGTCAACTCGATACCCGACCCGAGCCAAAAAATGTCGGCAGCCGTCAACCCGATACCCGACCCGACCCGACATTCCAGTTAGTCAAACTGACCCGACCCGACCCGGGAATCTGTGCTCTTTTCCTGCTCTGATGATTACGTATTTTGTTTGGATAAAGTTAAGACATTGGTGTTTAACATTTGATTGTGTACAAGGATATTCATTAACATGTCGGACTTTCTTTTCTAAAGAGTAATATCCATAGAAAAACCGTCCATAGCGTTTATAGGTTAAATTTCGGAATGTATTTGTTACATTTCGGAACATATCTAATACATTCTGTATATATCTATGGATATATGGATGGTTTTTTAATGGACGCAAGATATATCTCTTTTTCTAAATATCAAATGTGTTATGACATCAGGATAATTCCAATTCAGTTGATTTGTTTCCGGACAGTCAACGGTCAAACAACGATGGCTGGAAAAAAAGCTAGTGCAGTACAACAGTGACTGCAAAGTTGGAATTCTAAAAATTAATTTCCATAAATTAATAAGTACCAATACTCATCTATAATGGAACTTTCTATTGAGAAAATTGAACTTTCATTCCTTTTTAACTCCAACAAGCGTCAATCTTCTAGTTCTAAACTAGAAGAGTTGCAACTTAATTTAGTTAGATTTACTGACTAGACTTGACCGACTAATAAAATTTAATTGGCTAAAAGTGTTTGCTGCTTCCAACATTTACACATGGTCAAGACTCGGGCGTAAACTTGTATCGACTCATGAATGACCATCGCCACCAACCGCGCTGGAATGGACTGAGATCCAAATCCAATCGTAGGAACCTGTGATCCAAGCCAACGGGTCAAATTAATTCAAAAAACCTCTCTAAAATGCCACATTCGTCGGATCGGGATCGCAGAACCTGTTTTGGATCGCAGTGAATACGGACTCACCGCCAACCCGCCATCTCTAATTTGAACTGCGAAAGTTAAACCTGATTCAACGAAATATGCAAAGTTGAATTCATGGCCTTAGAAAAATGTCCCTGTGCTTGTACATAACTTTTTATTTCTTTAATGAAAATTTATTGGTCGGCAATTTGCCAATCACCTTAAAAAAAAAAAAATTCCCTGTGCCTTTTGAAATCTGCTGAAATGATCATTTTTCCTTGACATATTTTGAGAAAAAAGCAATGCTTCTTTCTTTAGCGTTCTTAATTAATATATTGATGCATCGCATTTATATCTGCATATTTAGGGATTTGAATCTTTATTTTTACCATAAAATCTTAGGTTTAGTTGCATTTAGTTAGTTAGATGTCTAAATTTTGGTAAATCGAGTTATTGGAGCCAATTTGGAGAAGATGTGAAGTAAGGAGCAAAAATAGGCGAAGGAGCACAGAGAAGACACTATTTGCGGATTGCAATCTCGAGTGTGCGGTCCGCACTCAGTTCAAATCTGGCATCTAAATCTGGCTCGAGCACAACCGCCGAAGTTTCACTTTTGAAGCAACCGACTCCCTATTCCCTATTTCTAGGGTGTGCGGTCCGCACCGACACAAGAAGAGGCCGCATGGAGAACAAAACCGTCTGGAATGCTATCTTTGGGAGCTGTTTCAATTAGAGATATCTATTCTCCGATTGTTCCAGAAATTAGAGGTCAGTTTCAGAAGATAGATGCGTATTTTTGGGGGCATCCTAACCTATATAATCATCATCTCTTGTGAGGTTCTAGGATCGTTTAGTATCGTATAGTGTCGTATCGTGTGTTAGTTTTTGTCTTGTCTTGTCTTAGTTTTTGAGAGTTAGTTTTAGTTGAGTTGAGAGTCTTTAATTTTGAGTCTAGAGTTAGTTTAGAGTTGATAAGAAGAGGGAGATTACTCGGAGAAGAAGGTTCTAGCGCCGTCAAGCTTCATCTACTCGACCTTTATCGGTGTTTTCTTCTTTACGTTATTTCTCTTTTATTTATCTATGTTTTTTTTAGTTATGTCTGAGTAGTTGTATTTGTTCTTAGGGTTAAAGATGATGTTTGTTTGTATGGATTAATTGAATATTTGTTCTAATTGTTTAAGACTTAAAGTTATTTTCAAATTTGCTTTGCGCTTAATAATAATTGTGCTTGAATTGTTTCTTGTTCGTTTGGTAAGAACCTGTAGATTATGCGCAAATCTAGTTGGTTAATATAACGTCATCCGATCAAGAATTGATACTTGTGCTAATTGGGTAGATAACTTGTTGTCCAAAAGTAACCAAAAGGTGAAATTGTGGTTGTAACGAGAGTTAAACAGGACCTTAGACTAAAAGTGAATTGGATTTAGGTTAGAAATAATTCTAAAGTTTCTAATTGATCTAAAAGTGTTAAAAGTGCCAACAAACGAGAATTGAGGGACTTGTAATTGCTTTGGTTTAGTTAGGAGTTGGTAACTTTAGTCAACTTATTAGATCTGAACCAAAACTGACCTTTGTCAGCTACTTGCGGACCGCAAAAGCAAGTAACCGACAGAAAATCTATCTCTCAGACAGTTATCTGCGAACCGCAGTTAACCCCTGCGGATCATTAAGCTGGTAACCGAAAGAGAGGCGAATTTGCTCTTTCGAATTTTGTATACCCTGCGGACCGTAAGCTAACCCTGGCAGGCCGCAGGCAATTGATACAGACAACAAACTGATTCTGAAAACCTTAGGAACGCTTGTTTAGTAATTGTTTTAAGTCTTTAATTTACTGTCATTTACTTTTACCTGCTGTTAGTTAGGAAACCAATTTCAAACAAACCCCCCAACTTTTATACCAAAATACCAAAAATATTCTTTTAGGATTAGGATAGAGTCTAAAGTCTGGTTAGAGATAATTTTCCATCCCCGTGGATTCGATCCCGACTATATTGCATTAGATCGTATGCTTGCGATCGAGAGCATTATTTAGGGTATTAAAAGCCTATACACTTCGCAGAGGTCATATATGTCCAAAATTAAAAAGAAATAGAGAAATTATTGGATCCCCTTATCTGCACTCCACCATTATTTTTCCTTTTTATCTTTTTTCTTCATCACTCCTCCATTGATTTGTTTCCCACCACCACACCACATCTGCCCCCTTCACCCATCTCTGTTCGCACCTCTATCCAATCTCCAACTCGCCTCCATTGCCCTGCATCTTCGAAACATATTTAGTAATTTGTATTGTTAGTTGTTAGTATAAACACTTTAATTTGTGTGCTAGTATAATTATTTTTATTGCTATTATTGTTATTTATATGGTATAAAATTATATTAGGTTGGGTGCGGTTAAGGGGTGCATGCAGTTATAAGTTCCAAAGAAATAATAATGCAAATTACATAGGATGTTAGAATTTTTAGTATAAAAAGGATTTTTCAAATATGCACTTGTCACCTACTTTTTTTTTTTTTTTTTTTTATCTTAATTAAGTTCTCAAATATCCCTATTAGTCCTAGATCAGCAATTTAATCATTGATGTTTGACTTGTCGACTTGATCTTAATTATATATATTTTTTTGTTCAGTAATAATATAATCAGATCTGTATCATCTGATGCGCAGTTTGTGGTATGTTCGATTTGCTTCATGATTCAGCAGACTAATTAGAGGTGTTCTTGTGATTTAGCTGCACGCATCTTGAAATAAATCGAACGGCTGTGCAGTAGACGATAAGAATTGTACAAAATTAAAGGTCAGTAATTGCACTGCAAAATGCCCGAAATTTTCTCTACAATCTTTCAAATAATATTTGCATGATCTGCTTATTTGATTTATTAATAATTAGAATAACAATACTACATGATCCCTTTAATGATTTCAAAAAACAAAGTAGTCCAACAAGCCACTCTCAATCACAAAATGAGACCAAGACCACAGTTTTGACCAGAGGAGCATCTCCCAAAACTCCCATATCCTCCTCTGTATTCCTTGAACAAACCATGCATACCAATGAAAGCTAAAACATTTAGTTGTAGGCATCAGGATTGGCAATGAGGTATGCCTCGCAGCCCTTGAACATGTTGGTAAGGCTCTGCTTGCCCTTCTCTATCTCCGCCTCAATGTTTACTCCGGGCAGCGGTGTGTATGTGTTGGTCACCTTGACCACGCTGCCTCCGGCCTTGGGCTCGACCTTGATGTGGTTCGAACCTGATTCGATGTGGATTCCGAGCCCACCGCCCTCGACGAGTGTAGACCTGATCTCGCAGTTTGCAACATCTACGAAGTCGAGACGCTCCTTCACAACGGTGAACGGACCACCTGCAAAAGTTTTTGTTAATAAAATTTGCATAATTGTTGATTAAAGATTAACATGTGAAAGAGGAGCACATATATAATATGCTGATTAAAGATAAGTACCTGCAGCAAAGTTGAATTGCCTGATGCTGCCGACTTCACCGGTACCCTCTACCGGACCCGCACTAACAATTTTTTCAGGGGCAAGCTTGGGAGCCAGATTGTGCCAGTCGAGGACTCCGGCCTTGAACAAGCGAGGAGCCGGGACGGCAGTTTCGATCTCGACTGACCAGGTGGAAGTCATTGCTTGGATAATTGGTAATTAGAACTTGGATTAGTAGTGGATAACTAAGAGTGTGTTAAGCAAGTGAAGATTGTGCTTATTGGAGATGGGTGGAGAAGTAGTGAGACTTGAGAGGGTATATATAGATCACTGCCATGCAGTGTGGTTGGTGGTGTTATGTAAAGAATAATACAAATTAGTTGGTGATGTTATGTAAAGAACAATACAAACAAGTTTGTCTACAAAATTGGAATTCAATCTTGGCTATGTCATATCGTTTTCTCCCCTGGAAAATTGCCGCACATGATGTGAGAATATTGACTTTCTAGAATATGGGACCTGATGGAAAACGATTATTTATGGACCCTAAACTCTAATAGCATACTTAATTATCTGATAATATAATTGGTTAAATGTCATCAATGTATTTCGTAAAACCCCTACACGTTACACTTAACTTGTTTTTCTGCAAATTATTTTAGAAAATTTATAAACATATCCCTCACGAATTTGCTGGATTTGTACTAAAAATTTTGGAGTTGCAAATCATTTAAAACATTTAGGTGTGTGCAAACATATATGGGGTTAATTTGAACTATAATGAAGGCTATGTGAGCTTAAACTCAAAATCATTTAAAACATTGAATATTTTATTAATATTGTATGGTTAGTTTTAAAAAATTCAAAACAAATATTTAGAAAATTTCATAAAATTTTTATTTTGCATCACACATGATTTTGATGTGAAGAATATAATGAGCTATATGAATATAAATTTGAAAATGATTTAATGATTTTAAGTTTAACCTAAGCCTTTGTTCACTATATCTTAATTTACTCAATAATAATGCATGGCATTCCAACAAACTGGAAAAAGAAAGATATTTATCCATCTCAATCCTGTTCATGTAGTTACACGGTCTAGCTAGTGGGGTTTTATTCTAAGGGAAACATCTTGCCTCCATAGAAAATGTCTATGAAATTAGATAGACCCACCTGTCACATGGTGGGACCCACCTATCACACTCTATGATGAAAATTTCAGAGACATTTTCTAATACAAATATACCAAAATAATCCTACAAACTATCATAATTATGATTTTTCATTAGCACCCATCATTAAGTTATAATATAAGAAAAGACTAAACAGTTGCTACTTTCCCAGCATTACTGTTTTTAATGAAAAGAATGTATAAGAAGGGAGAAACTTTAGATTACCGTGTTTGCTTTTGAGATTTTAATTACAGTTGATGATATTTTAAGGAGGGATCCGGATCACTTAGCAATCTTTATCACGAAAGTCTTACGGATTCAAATAAAAACTAAATAAATATTTGAAAAATTAAAAGTTAAAAAATATTTATAAGAATATTATTGGTTTTATAAATTCACCGTGTTTTCAAATTTTTAAACCAATTAAGCAATGTTTTGTGGGAAAAGATCACATGATCAAACTATTTATCTTAATAACCATAACAATCACTCTTCATAAGTTCATAGAAAATCTTAAAAATAATTTTTTTTATAAACATATTCATATACTCATAGATTGATTGTGTTTAAAATTTCATTCAATTTGACTGTCATATGATACTCCATCAAGAATCATCAAAATTGCATAATAATTACAACGGCTTGTATTTAAACATTCTTGATACAGTATTAATTAAACGTCACCCAAATTGAATAAAATTTGAAACACAATCAATCTATGATTATATGAATATGTTTGTACAATATTTTATAGATTTAAGATTTATGAATTTATTTGAGAGTGATTGTCATGGTTGTCAAGAAAAATAGTTGTCACTTGATCCTTCCATGGCTGATAGACTGATAGTCTATTAAAGACAAGCTTTTAAAAAACGTTTAACGGCTCTTAACAGTGAGGTGATCATTTAACAGTTTGACGTTCAAACGGAATTACACGGCCGTTAAATTAAAAAATGGGTCCTTATTTTCTATGTATTTTTTATATTTAAAAAGGCTAAACAATACACTCTTATACAATTATACTTAATAATTAAGTACAAATAACAATTACAAAACTAATTAAGTACATAAAAAGTTATAAATCTTAAGAAACGGAAATTATAACATTAAAAAATTATAAAGGAAAATTTTAAGACAATAGTAATAAAGAGTTTTAAATTTTTAATTGGTAATATGCATAGCATAAACATTATTGTGAACTTCTAGACCATCAATAATGTGCAAACATATTTTAATGGCGGTTAAACGCCTCTAAGACACGGATTGTAAAGGATTTTAACGGTTTTAACTTTGTTAAAACGGTTTTTCCACAAATAACGGTTTCCTTACAAATACTTAACGTAAGATGGTTCAAAAAACGGTTTAACGGTTTAAACAAAGTTAAAAGTAAGTTTTTTAAAAGCTTGATTAAAGATCATTAAAATTAAACTTCTGAAATTTCTACAATACATGGATAAACTACTTCATAATATTCATATTGTTTAAAACTCAAATTCTATCAATCTATAAATTGAAGAATTTATATACTTTATGTAAAATAGTTATTATGTACCTTCCCATGTCTGAAAGTCCATTAAAGACCATCGAAATTAGAACTTTTGAAAATAGTGCAAAACATAGCTGAACTACTTAATGATATTCATATTGTTTAAAACTTAAAATACTCTGAATCTTTCCATCTATAAGTTCAAGATCGAATTCACTATATTTTTCTTTTTGTATCTTTTTTTAATTTATTTGAATTCAAGCAACAATTGTGAAGCCATTCATAAATAATCGGTTTCTATCAGGTCCCATATTCTAGAAAGTCAATATTCCCAGACTATGTTAGTTAGACAATTTTCCAGGGATAAAACGATAGCATATAGCCAAGATTGAATTCAGATTTGGAGATAAAATAATTTCTATTTTATATTACATTACATCACCTACCACAGGCAGTGATCTATATATACCCTCTCAAGTCTCACTACTTCTCCACCCATCTCCAATAAGCACAATCTTCACTTGCTTAACACACTCTTAGTTATCCACTACTAATCCAAGTTCTAATTACCAATTATCCAAGCAATGACTTCCACCTGGTCAGTCGAGATCGAAACTGCCGTCCCGGCTCCTCGCTTGTTCAAGGCCGGAGTCCTCGACTGGCACAATCTGGCTCCCAAGCTTGCCCCTGAAAAAATTGTTAGTGCGGGTCCGGTAGAGGGTACCGGTGAAGTCGGCAGCATCAGGCAATTCAACTTTGCTGCAGGTACTTATCTTTAATCAGCATATTATATATGTGCTCCTCTTTCACATGTTAATCTTTAATCAACAATTATGCAAATTTTATTAACAAAAACTTTTGCAGGTGGTCCGTTCACCGTTGTGAAGGAGCGTCTCGACTTCGTAGATGTTGCAAACTGCGAGATCAGGTCTACACTCGTCGAGGGCGGTGGGCTCGGAATCCACATCGAATCAGGTTCGAACCACATCAAGGTCGAGCCCAAGGCCGGAGGCAGCGTGGTCAAGGTGACCAACACATACACACCGCTGCCCGGAGTAAACATTGAGGCGGAGATAGAGAAGGGCAAGCAGAGCCTTACCAACATGTTCAAGGGCTGCGAGGCATACCTCATTGCCAATCCTGATGCCTACAACTAAATGTTTTAGCTTTCATTGGTATGCATGGTTTGTTCAAGGAATAACAGAGGAGGATATGGGAGTTTTGGGAGATGCTCCTCTGGTCAAAACTGTGGTCTTGGTCTCATTTTGTGATTGAGAGTGGCTTGTTGGACTACTTTGTTTTTTGAAATCATTAAAGGGATCATGTAGTATTGTTATTCTAATTATTAATAAATCAAATAAGCAGATCATGCAAATATTATTTGAAAGATTGTAGAGAAAATTTCGGACAAAATTTGTACAATTCTTATTGTCTACTGCGCAGTGCTCTAGCCGTTCGATTTATTTTAAGATTCGTGCAACTAAATATCAAGAGCCTTCTATTAGCCCCAAGCTTATAAAAAACTTAGTTTTAACTTCGTTTAAACCGTTAAACCGTTTTCTTGACTCTCTCACGTTAAGTAATTGAGAAAAAACCGTTATTTGATGAAAAATCGTTATTAACAAAGTTAAAACCGTTTAAATCCGTGTTTTAGAGGTGTTTAACCGCCGTATAATATGTTGGCACATTATTGGCGGTCTAGAGAGTTTGAAATATTGTTTATTCTTCTAATATTAATGATCGCACAAAAAAATGCATACTTTTACCTAGGGAAATACCTTCAGAACCGATCCAAATAATGAGCATTGCATGCTATTCATTGTAGTTTTGCATCAATTCATCGTAGTTTTGCATCTTTTCCCATTTCTCTTGTAGTTTTGAATATCTTCTCTTCTTCTGCTATTTTCTCTTGTTTCCAGGTACTTTATGAAGATGTGGATGATTGAATGTTATCTGTCTCAGAAAGAGGAAGAAAACGAGCCATGGAACGTCGAAAAACTCCACCCGGATTGGCCGGAAAGCTGAAATTACTGTTCAGTGCGCAGTGCTGAAAATGCTGCCCTTACGGTCCGTAAGGCCTGATTTTGCCTCGTATGACTGCCGGACACCCAGACACCCCTTGTGACCCCCCTTACGGTCCGTAAGGTCTACCCTTACCGTATGTAAGCGTTGCAGCCGAGATCAAGGCAATTATGGCAGGATCTTTTGTTTTAATGGCCATTTAATCTCATGATTAGAGGGGTTAAGTAGAGGATTTCAAACCAGAAAAGGGGCATCTTGCAATACATGTTTTATCTACCTCTGAGAGGGATTGGAGAGCTTCCTTGGGGGTGAAGCCGAGCCAAGAAGAGGGGCCGACGGCGGCTCGACGGGCGAGATCCTGCGAGCCAACGGGAGACGGCAAGCGTGTGCACACACGGAGCAGTTCTTCATAGTGTTCTTTCTCTTTTACTCGCTTTTAGAGATTGATTTGTGTACTCTTGTGTGTATAATGACTTGTGTAACTATGTGCTTGATTTCTTATTTGGCCATGTCCGGCTAAACTCCCAGTTTCTAGGACAAAGACGATGTTATAACTTGGTTTTTAGGTTTTATGAAGTTCTTGATTATCTTTTATTTTAGTTATCCGTGTATTGTGTAATATTGTGATTGCTTGCTAAATATTGATTGTGTGTCCGAACCGGTAACCAGTAAGTATTGGCCATACTCTAGGTTTTAAGCCTTAGTACACACGTGATCGGATTTAGTTAGTACACGAGGTGGGTTAGAGATCCGAGAGGGCAATACCGGGGCATAGGTTAGGTTTATGATGTGTATTTTTGTGTAGCTTTTAATAGCCCTAAAATATGCTAAAATCGTGTTGCAAGCGCACAACAATTGTAGTATAGTGTAGGGTGTCGAACCACAAGGACGGATAATTAGTAGATTTAATTCTAATAAACTAATTAAAAGAAAGAGGTAATTTTGAGTGAACTAATCCTAATTAACAAGCTAAAACTAATTAAAAGCACGAAGGTGATTTAAGTTCGAGGAATTAGGCCCTAGGGATTCACTTGACCACTTGATCAATCAATTTATTATCTTGTTACAATTTAAACTAAAAGTCCAAACCATTGTTGAGGGTTTCTAAATCCTTTTATAATAGACTTCCACTCTCGCTACTTCATCTACCCTAACTTAACCAAATCGGATACCAACTCTCGCTACCTATCCTATTGATCTTGTTGCTTTAAGTTCTATGATTTAGCCTTAACCTGACTAACTAATTAGACTTCCACTCTCGCTACTTCACCTAATTACCTAGCTTTGATTATGGTTTCCCCATTAGAGTTTACACTTCCACTCTCGCTACTTCATACTAAATCTAGGTTTACTTTATGATTTCCTATCTAAGCAATTCAATTATATCCCAAGCATAATTAAAGAGACATTCGCGACTATCTAATCAATTATGACATAATCAATTCATGAAAGCAAAGACCAAGATATAGCAATTAAATCACACAAAGCAAATCAACAACGCAAAGGATGCAACAAAATAAATAAATATCATAAATCAAGGGTACAAGTTCATCCCTAGGAAGGAAAAATCTAGCCTAGAAACATAATGAAATAAAGCATAAAAAGAGAGATAAGAGTTACCACCCTTTTACACGCTTCACAATGGACTCGACCTATGCTAACTCTTCTAACTCTAAGCACTTGATTCTTCATGTTAAGCATCATGACTTGGTACCCTTTTATAACCTAAAACTATGTCTAATTATGTCCTAGAACACAATACATGATATCTAAAATTGATTGGAGTCTCGAAAATAATCGAAACCATAATTGGAACGACAAAAACAAAAATAGCAAAAATGCCAAATTTGACTCTCTGTTTTTGGCCCTGCGCTCCATCGCTTCCGCTCATTGGCAATCATCTCTGATATGCTCCAATTTGTTTTTAGAATCTTCTGAAATGCCGAAAACAATGAAACAGAAGTTAAAGTACAAAAGTCCTACGATACACAAGTTAATTCACATGTAATTGATAATTTTCCAAGTAAATCCCTATCCTAATATGCAATTAGTTTGGATTTATCAAATTCCCCCAAGCTTGAACCATTGCTTGTCCTCAAGCAAAGACTTGGAAAAATTGTGGGCTTACCTCAAACTTTACCAAATTACATGGAATCTTGAAGTTGGAAACTTTTGCAAAAAAGTGCTTTAGTAAGTTAACTTCGAAAAATTCTGACAACCGCCAACTCGATACCCGACCCGACATTTGCATTTGGTCAAACCGACCCTGATGACAACTACTCTTAAATAAGTTCATTGAAAATCTTAAAAATAAAAAGTATGTACACACATATTCATATACTCATAGATTGATTGTGTTTAAAAATTTCATTCTATTTGAGTGATATTTGATACTCAATCAAGAATTATCAAAATTGCATGATAATTACAATACTCCATATTTAAACATTCTTGATACAATATTAAATATCACTCAAATTGAATGAAATTTGAAACACAATCAATCTATGAATATATGAATATGTTTGTACAAGATTTTCTAGTTTTAAGATTTATGAATTTATTTGAAATTGATTGTCATGGTTATCAAGAAAAATAGTTCTCATGTGATCCCTTCTATGACTTTGAAAATTGTACAAAACATGGATGAATTACTTAATAATACTCATATTGTTTGAAACTTAAAATTGAATGAATTTGTATATTTTATGTTTAAAAATTGTTATTATGTGAACCCTTCCCATGTCTGATAGTCCATTAAAGACCATTGAAATTAAAACTTTTGAAAATAGTGCAGAATATGGATGAACTACTTCATGATATTCATATTGTTTAAAGGTTGAAATACTATCAATCTATCAATCTATAAGTTCAAGAATTCACTATAATTTTTTTTTTTTTTTTTTGAGTTCAATCTATCAAGCTTTAATTTAATTGGATTCAAACAACAATTGTGAAATGATTCATAAATAATCGGTTTTAATCAGGTCCCATATTCTAGAAAGTCAATATTCTCACATCATGTGCGGCAATATATTTGACAGGGGAGAAAACGATAGGACATAGCCAAGATTGAATTCAAATTTTGTACACAAACTAATTTATATTCTTCTTTACATAACATCACCAACTAATTTGTATTATTCTTTACATAACATCACCTACCACAGGCAGTGCTCTATATATACCCTCTGAAGTCTCACTACTTCACCCATCTCCAACAAGCACAATCTTCACTTGCTTAACACACTCTTAGTTATCCACTACTAATCCAAGTTCTAATTACCAATTATCGAAACAATGACTTCCACCTGGTCAGTCGAGATCGAAACTGCCGTCCCGGCTCCTCGCTTGTTCAAGGCCGGAGTCCTCGACTGGCACAATCTGGCTCCCAAGCTTGCCCCCGAAAAGATTGTTAGTGCTGCTCCGGTAGAGGGTACCGGAGAAGTCGGCAGTATCAGGCAATTCAACTTTGCTGCAGGTACTTATCTTTAAGCAGCATATTATATATGCGCTCCTCTTTCACATGTTAATCTTTAATCAACTATTATGCAAATTTTATTGACAAAAACTTTTGCAGGTGGTCCATTCACCGTTGTGAAGGAGCGTCTCGACTTCGTAGATGTCGCAAACTGTGAGATCAGATCTACACTCGTCGAGGGCGGTGGGCTTGGTATCCACATCGAATCAGGTTCGAACCACATCAAGGTCGAGCCCAAGGCCGGAGGCAGCGTGGTCAAGGTAACCAACACATACACACCGCTGCCCGGAGTAAACATTGAGGCGGAGATAGAGAAGGGCAAGCAGAGCCTCACCAACATGTTCAAGGGCTGCGAGGCGTACCTCATTGCCAATCCTGATGCCTACAACTAAATGTTTTAGTTCTCATTGATATGGTTTGGTCAAGGAATAATAGAGAATGATACCAAATCAAGTGTGGTCTTGGTCTTATTTTGTTGGCTGTGTTTGAGAGTGGCTTGTTGGACTACTTTATTTTTCAAATAATGAAAGGGATTATGTAGTATTGTTATTCTTATTAATCAATCAAATAAGCAGATCTGCAAATATTATTTGAAATATTGTAGAGAAAATTCAGGCGTTCTGTTGTGCTGTGCAATTTTCGATCTTTAAATTTGTAAGGGGTTTCATGAGAATGGAACTGACATGAATCATGAAGCAAATCAAACACATCACAAACTGCACAACAGATTATACATATCCGGTGTAAGAGAGCTGAAACTATTGAAAATAATCTTCGAACTTAAAAATATCATATTTTCGTAGGAAAAACATGTATGTATTTTGGACGACTAGATTTCTTTTCCTCCCTATGTAATATAATATTTCGGTGGAATAAACGTTCTGTCTGATACAGATACAGTCCATGATAAACATATTAATTTGCATTGAAACTTGAGCACATGTGAATGTTAACCATTAATGAAAAACCCGTCCGATCCAAAATTTAAGATGATACGGAAATCTGGTGATCCGATTCCGACCTGACCTGAATCCGAATTAATGACCGGAAACTTGATCCTAATATCTGATGACTCGAACCCAACCCGACTCAACCCGAAAGTGGAGATGATCCGGAAATTGGTGACCCAAACTTGATCCGACCCGATATCAAAGACAACTTGAAATCAGATGACATAAGACCTTGTTCTCAATGACAATTTCTTTAGAAAAAGGAAAATAAGTGGGATCTTGACCCGACTTTGCCCGACAATGACCTGATTTAGACCCAATCTAGACCTGAATAACATGATTGAGACCCTAACAACCCAAAATCTGACATGACCTGAGCGCTGCCAATCCAAATTCCCAACCCCGCCCGATCCGAAATGACCTAATACCCGAAAACACGTCGACAGTCGTCAACTCAACCCGACCCAAAATGACCCGTGACCAAAAAAAATGCCAGCAGCCGTCAACCTCGTATCCGACCCAATCCGATCCGAAATGACCCGAGACCAAAAAAAATGCCGGCAGCCGTCAACCTCGTATCCTACCCAATCCGATCCGAAATGACCCGAGACCCAAAAAATGCCGACAACCTGTAGGCGTCAACCCGATACCCGACCTGACCCAAAATGACTCAAGACCCCTAAAAGAACATGCATTGGTCAATTTGAAACCCATTCCATGACCCAACATTTTTATTTGGTCAAACTGACCTGACCTGATCCGACTCGAACCCGACCCGACGACTTGCCACCTCTAATATTACCGGATAGTCAATGATCAACCAACAATGGCTAGAAAAGGTTGATGTACAACGGTGACGGCAAATTTGGAATCCTAAAAAAGTAATTTCAGTCAACAGATGCGTCGTTTTAGTAATATTTCAAATATAAGTACTCATCTATGGTGGAACTTTCTGTTGAGAATAATTTAACTTTCAATCCTCTCTAGCTCCAACAAGCGTCAACCTATATTGGAAGAGTTGCAACTGAATTTAGTTACATTTATGGAGTTATTTTGATTTATAGTGACATTCCAACAACTGGAAAAAGAAAGATATGTACCAAAATAATCCCACAAACTATCATAATTATGATTTTCATTAGCACCCATCATTAAGTTATAATATATGTAAAGACTAAACACTTGCTACTTTCCCAACATTAACATTTTTAATGAAAAGAGTGTATATAAGAAGGGAGAAACTTTAGATTACCCGTCTTTGTTTGTTCTCCTCTCTCTTTCTCTCTCTCTTTGCTTTTGAGTTTTGAGATTTTAATTGCACTAGCGCTGTGGTTTGGGCTTCGCCCCGAAAGAAGAAAAAAAATAATTAAAAAATAGTATTTATTATCAAATAAATTTAAATATTTAATGAAGTAAAAGATTTATTTAATAAAATCAAATAGAGACTATTTTTTTTTCCTTCGGTGGGTCTCTGGTTTGTTTGAATGAAATCCATAATATATGTCATATGTGTGATCTTCAAATAAAATAAAATTAACTATACATGAAAGTAGGAAAATAGTGAAAAGTAACATTTACCTAGAAAAAACCATGTAGACAATAATTTAAAGAAATACCGGTTCATACACAGATAGTAAACATTTTAAAAATTAAGCTGCACATAAGAAAAACATATTTTTTGCATTAAAGCACGAATTGTTTGGAATACCAATTAATCTCATAATTAAGTCCCGGCTCCTAACATCTATGTTTTTCTCGAGTCCAACACCTAATTTATGAGTCCATTAAATATTTGAAAATGAAGAGTCAGCCTTTATAGCCTTTATAGCTGTCCATTAAAGATCCATCACAAATCATCGGATGGGAAGATAAGATGCATCCAATGGTGTTTAACACTCATGACGTGGTATAGCTAAAAATACAAGAAAATTACCCCTCTTTCTAGAGGTATCATTGGATGACATTTTAAGGAGGGATGCGGATCACTTAACAATCTTTATCACCACCTTATGGATTCTATCAAAAATTAAAATAAATATTTGAAAAAATAAAAATTAAAAAATCCTTACTAATAATAAAAGCATATTAGAAAAAATGACATGAAAGGGCTATCCTAACATCTGAGCCATTGATCATTTTCTTCGATAGATCAGAACCGTTGATTTGTTTTAATATCTCAGCCTAGTTAAATTAAGCAGGCCCAGATGCATTTATAAGCGTTATGGGCTGTTCGATTTTTACCGGCCCAAATTTGGGTCAACTATTTTTGCCGAGTTCCCATGCACTTTTTGACTAAAAAGGAGAGAACCACCTCATTTACTATCCAATACCTGTACACTCCTTTCTGAACAAGCTTTGTCCCCGTCTTCTTGTGCTACTCCTTCCTGAACAAGCTTTCTAATTTCCTTTAAAAGGAAAAAAAAAGAAAAATTTCTGAACAAGCTTTATTCTCATTCTCTCCCATTATGCTAACAGTGGCACTACCCCTTTCAAGCCTTGAGCACAATTATTCTCTCATCAACTCTAGAGCTCTTAGTAGTTGAGCGGAAACCTTTTCGTCATGGTGAGCCGGCGGGGTCACATCACTGCTCTGTTCGACGAAATCAGCAGTGAAGCTTGGCGGGAGGGATCTGATGAAGCAAGGCCAGAGGAATATTTGCTTCTTCTCCCTTCCGAACGTCCTCGAGCCTCTCTGGTTGTCTCAACAATGGTGAGCTGGTGAGTGTCAGTTATCATGTAATCAACCAGTATCAACTTGCATGTCTCCAAGCAACTTGAAGCCAGTAGGCCAGTACGGATATCAGTTTAAATGGCATAGGAGACAGTAATAGAAAGTGAAAATGATAAATGATCGTCATTTGCATAATCTTGAAGGGTCCCTTCTTCTCTTTGGTGTTTGGATCAAGAGATGATGTTGTGCATATGATATGTTTTGTTACCATTTTTGTCATCTATTATTATGTTTTATAGATATTGTTTTGTATTAATTTGTTATTACTATATTATATTAGTGTTTGATTATATAAATATGATGGAGTAATTAGAAGTCATGTATTATCTTAATATTTTAAAAAATATATTATAATGAATAAAATTTTATAGCCCATAGCAAGGCGTGGGCTCCTTACTAGTATTTATAAAAATATTATTGGTTTTGCAGAATGCTCGTATTTATAAAAATATTATTGGTTTTATAGAATGATCGTTTTCGAATTTTTAAACTATTTAAGCAATGTTTAGTAGGAAAGGATCACGTGACAACTATTGATCTTGATAATTATGACAACTACTCTTAAATAAGTTCATTAAAAATCTTAAAAATAAAAAATAATTACATACACATTTATATACTCATAGATTGATGGGAAACATTAAGTATCCACTATGGATATGTCTATAGTAGACACAAAGCGGGTGTAAGTGTTACATGTTGGGCCACTTACACCTCCTTTGTGTCTACTATGGACACATCCATAGTGGACTCTAGGTCATGCTCTTGATGGATTGTGTTTAAAAGTTACATTCAATTTGAGTGATATATTTGATACTCTATTAAGAATCATCAAAATTACATGATAATTACAACAGTCTATATTTAAACATTCTTGATACAATATTAAATATCACTCAAATTAAATGAAATTTGAATCATAATCAATCTATAAGTATATGAATATGTTTGTACAAGATTTTCTAGTTTTAAGATTTATGAATTTACTAGAAGAATGCCTCGCGTTGCTTCAGCAATACTAATTGAGATCTTAATTAAAGTAGATTGCTTAATTGCGTTGCTTCAGCAATACTAATTGAGATCTTAATTAAAGTAGATTGCTTAATTGAAAGTAATACATAATGTAAGAAAGAAAATTACCAATAATTGGCCAGTTGTGCCATATTAAGAATCATTAATTTAAAAAGGCATATGTGTGTCTCTATTGCTTATATCATACTTGTATCTTGTTTTTTTATGAATTACCTTTGATTTCAGACGAAAGATGTAGGAGAGACCTTGTAAGTTTAAGATTATTTTTTTTTATCTGTTTTAGTTTGTTATATACTTATATTCATTTCGTAGGTTGTGCTTCTTTACCATGGATAACATAAAGCAGCTGAAGAGGAGAAACAGAAAGTGGTGTAGTGTTGGTAATTAATTATTATCAACTTCAACTCAACAATATTCTAGATGCCCTTACCGTTTCTTTGTAAAGAATGTCTTTCAAATTATATTTCATAGTTCATGTCTTTTATAAGTCATACATAACATATCTGTGCATGTACGTAGATAATTTTGCAGTTTCTCCAATTATCATTTTTTCTTTGTTTTTTTTTTCTTTTTCTTTTTCTTTTTAATTCTTTCTTCACTGTAGCTAATACTATAGCTATCACTGTAGAAAATGCCATCCAAGTTTAATGTACTATATTGACGATTTGAGATTGTTGTCAATTTGTCATGGTTATCAAAGAAAATAGTTGTCATGTACAAAAATGGATGAATTACTTTCAAAATTGTACAAAACACGGATGAATTACTTTTTTTTTTTTTTTTGAAAAAAAGTAGGCTCGAGTCCTACCAATTAAAGACAATTGAAATTACTTAATAATACTCATATTGTTTGAAACTTAAAATTGAATGAATTTGTATATTTTATGGTTAAAAATTGTTATTATGTGATCCCTTCCCATGTCTGGTAGTCCATTAAAGACCATTGAAATTAAAACTTTTGAAAATAGTGCAAAGCATGGATGAACCACTTAATGATATTCATATTGTTTAAAGCTTGAAATACTCTCAATCTATCCATCTATAAGTTTAAGAATTCACTATAATTTTTTTGAATTATTTTTGAATTCAAACAACAATTGTGATCCGATTCACAAATAATCGGTTTCAATCAGGTCCCATATTCTAGAAAGTCAATATTCTCACATCATGTGCGGCAATTTTCCAGGGGAGAAAACGATATGACATAGCCAAGATTGAATTCCAATTTTGTAGACAAACTTGTTTGTATTCTTCTTTACATAACATCACCAACTAATTTGTATCATTCTTTACATAACACCACCAACCACACTTCATGGCAGTGATCTATAAATACCCTCTGAAGTCTCACTACTTCTCATCCATCTCCAACAAGCACAATCTTCACTTTCTTAACACACTCTTAATTATCCACTACTAATCCAAGTCCTAATTACCAATTATAGAAACAATGACTTCCACCTGGTCAGTCGAGATCGAAACTGCCATCCCGGCCCCTCGCTTGTTCAAGGCCGGAGTCCTCGACTGGCACAATCTGGCTCCCAAGCTTGCCCCCGAAAAGATTGTTAGTGCTGCTCCGGTGGAGGGTACCGGTGAAGTTGGCAGTATCAGGCAATTCAACTTTGCTGCAGGTACTTATCTTTAATCTGCATATTATGCGCTCCTCTTTCACATGTTAATCTTTAATCAACAATTATGCAAATTTTTCTTGACAAAAACTTTTGCAGGGGGTCCATTCACCGTTGTGAAGGAGCGCCTCGACTTCGTAGATGTTGCGAACTGTGAGATCAGGTCTACACTCGTCGAGGGCGGTGGGCTCGGAATCCACATCGAATCAGGTTCGAACCACATCAAGGTCGAGCCCAAGGCCGGAGGCAGCGTGGTCAAGGTAACCAACACATACACACCGCTGCCCGGAGTAAACATTGAGGCGGAGATAGAGAAGGGCAAGCAGAGCCTCACCAACATGTTCAAGGGCTGCGAGGCATACCTCATTGCCAATCCTGATGCCTACAACTAAATACTTCTGTTTACTTTGGTATGGTTTGCTCAAGGAATAATAACAGAGAAGAATACCAAGTTTTTGAGAGAGGCTCCTCTGGTCAAAACTGTGGTCTTGGTCTCATTTTGTTGGCTTTGTGTTTGAGAGTGGCTTGCTGGACTACTTTCTTTTTCAAATAATTACAAAGGGATTATATAGTATTGTTATTCTTGTTAATAAATCAAATAAGCAGATCATTCAAATATTATTTGGAATATTGTAGAGAAAATTCAGGCGTTCTGCTGTGCAACTTCCGATCTTTCAATTTGTAAGGGGTTTCATGAGAATGGAATTGACATGAATCATGAAGCAAATCAAATACATCACAAACTGCGCAACAGATTTTACAGATCCGGTGTAAGGGAGCTGCAACTATTGAAAATAATCTTCTAACTTAAATATCATATTTTTTGTACAAAAAACATGTAACTATATATTTTGGACGACTATATTTCTTTTCCACCGTCTTAGAAGTCTATATGTAATATAATTTTTCGGTGGAATAAAAGTTTTGATACAATCCATGATAAACATATTAATTTCCATTGAAACTTGAGCACATGTAAATGTCAACCATTAATGAAAAACCCGTCCAATCCAAAATCCAAGATAATATGGAAATCTGGTGATCCGATTCCGACCTGACCTGAATCCGAATTAATGACCGAAAGCTAGAGATGATCCTAATATCTCCAATATCTGGTGACTCGAATCCAACCCGACCCGACCTGAAACTGGAGATGATCCGGAAATCTGGTGAACCAAACTCGACCCGACCCGATATCCAAGACAACTCGAAATCAAATGACATAAGACCTGGTTCTCAATGACAATTTCTTAGAAAAGGAAAATGAGTGGGATCTTGACCCGACTTGGCCCGACAATGACCTGATTTAGACCCAATCTAGACCTAAACAACATGATTGAGACCCTAACAACTTGAAATCCGACATGACCTAATTCCCGACCTTGCCCGATTCGAAATGACCTAATACCCGAAATCACGTCGACAGTCGTCAACCCGATCCGACCCAAAATGACTCGAGACCCAAAAAAATGTCGACAATCGTCAACCTAGTACCCGAATAAACCCGATCCGAAATGACCCAAGACCCAAAAAATGTCGACAGCCGGTAGGCATCAACCCGATACCCGACCCAACCCGACCCGAATGCCTCGAGACCCGGAAAAGAACCAGCGCTGGTCAATTTGAAACCCATTCCATGACCCAACATTTCCATTTAGTCATATTGACCTGACCTGATCCGACTCGAACCAACCCGATAGCTTGCCACCTCTAATATTTCCGGATAGTCAATGACCAACCAACAATGGCTAGAAAAGGCTAATGCACAACAGTGACGGCAAATTTGGAATCTTAAAAAATTAATTTCAGTCAACAGATGCATTGTTATAGTAATATATGTTTTAATTTTGGGAAAATTGTCAAAATGCCACTACAAAACTTGTTATTTGTCAAAATGCCACTCCAAAACTTTGGGTTGCAAAATTGCCACTCCAAAACTAGTGCTTTTGCCAAAATGCCGTTATACGGTATTTAAAATTGAAAATTACCTAAATTTTTTGTTGAGACGATAATACCCTTCACCTTTTTTCACTTTCTGATCGATTGATGGAGGGTTCAATGGATGATATCATGTTCGGACAAATTGATCGATTGGAAAAGAACCTTTCCAATATAATCTCCAGCCAAGCAAGTAAGTCCCCACATATCATCTCACCAAGAGGTCCCCGCGCGGCCGCGCAAACTTGGATGATCTCCATTCTCGACTCGCCAAGCAAGCATGCCGCCATTACTTGCCAAGCAAGCAGCTCGCCATTTTGTCTTATTCACTTCTTTGATTCACGACTAAGCATTGTATTCATCGCGACTTTGCATTTCCATTTCTCTAATTCGTCAAGCAAGCAAGCCGCTGCATTTCTATTTCTCTAATTCGTCAATCAAGCAAGCAGTTAACCATTTCGATTTCACGGCGAGTAATCGTGTTGTAAGAAATCTTGGCAAATGGTCCTTTGTGATTATAAGATGCAATTGACAGTATATGGACAATTAGAAATTAAATACAGAAAAGTGCTAGAAAAATGATGTTCGATATCATAACAAGAAAGTTTCTCTCATTAGGTCCCTGTGTAATAATAAGAAATTTTTTTATATTGTTAAATATCATAACAAGAAATGCAGGTGAAATGAAACTTGCTAATCTAATTCACAATAATCTAGAAGTCACATATTCCATAACATCACAAATTGAATACAGAAAAATGCTAATTGCCTATATCTGACAACTAATTGCTAATTGCATACAATAGTAATCTCACAGCTAAGTGCTACGTGTACATTATTACATATATATTAAAAAATTATGTCTTGTATAATCGTCATCGAGCTCTGTATCTTCTTTAATTTGGTTCTACCATCCCATTCTATAATCGAGCTTTGTATCTTCTTCTAACACCAATAGCAGTAGCACTATGCAGAGCGCATAGCAGCAGCAGCAAGGCGATGAAGTATCAACTGACAACCTGACATGGGTACCTAGGCCTCACACAAGAAGCCCAAGACTCCTGGTGTGTTGCATCAGCGATAAGTGATAACAAAACTGCCTACTATAACAACAATGTACAAAGGGAATAGCCAGAAGGTCTTGAAGAAACCGATCGGTAGAAATGCGAAGGAGCTGGTAAATGTGACGACAATCAGGATCGATGAGAGATTGGTGCTGGCTTCGGTCTAGGTGGCTGGGCTGTGTGGGTCAAGAGAGGGGCACATAGAATTAGACCCATAATTAATGAAATAGCATCCCAATTTAGTGGCGATAGGTCAGATCTAGCAATGTTCATCGAGTGCTTCACCAGCTTTTGTATACCAGGTTACCAGTTGTAAGATTAAAAAAAGATCAGGAACAGAGAGCAAAAGGAGAGGAAAGAATATCCAGCATTCTCGTAGGCATTGACATTAACCCAGCATTCTTACATTACATATTAAAAAAGAGATGAAAAGAATATCCCTTAACTGATACACTATATATATCCCAGCCCAGTTAACCATTCTTGAGCCATTCGAACTTCCACTCTTCTTTTTTTTTTTTTTTTGATTAAAAGGCCCACAAAACTAGGCCCATTTCATTAATTAGAGAAGAAACCAGTTCAACAAACTTCCCCAAAACCTTAGAAAACTATACTCCAATATGCAACTCTGACCACCTATCCAAACCCCATACTCAACCCAACTAAACTACACCCCATCTGTTAATCTAATATCACAAATCAAAACAAGAATAGCAACATGACTTAACATCACAATATAACTCCGAAAGAAATAACAAGATAAGAGCATACATGCTTATATTAGCAACACTCCTAATCAAGCTTTACACTCATATTTTCAATCTCTGCATTTTCCATGGTTGAATTAGATGTTACTTTAACATCCAGCAATAATTGCAGCTGCTGGCACCATCTGTAGCGGCACCTCTTCCAGACTCTTCGGCAACCATCTTGCCGTTTTCCTAAACACCTCCTCTGAGAGCTTACCTGACCAATAATAAACAGTGGAGACAATAAGAGAGACAGTATGATGAATATTCACAGTAAATTTCCCATTAAAAGTGTGATTATTTCTAATCTTCCAAATTACCCAACAAAATGCACTAAACACCGTATAAAATGCTTCCCTTTCAATTTTTGATAGATTTGATGCATATGATATGATGTCTGCTAGTTGATCCCAATGCCGAACCAAATTTTGACACTCTCCCAGCCATATCCATATGGATCTTACAAAGGCACACTGCACCAACAAGTGATTGGCAGATTCTGGATGTAGACAAAAACTACATAAAATGTCTCCTGGCCACCCCCTCTTATGCATCTGATCTCTTGTAGGAATTCTTTGTTGAATAGCCAACCACATAAAAATCCTATTTTTCAATGGAATATGCAATGTCCACCAATTCATAAAATCCTTATCCTTGATACCTCAACAGATTAGCCAATCATATGCTGAATGAATAGAAAATTCCCCATTGTTACACCATCTCCATTGCATTTTATCTTTTTCTGTGGAGAGGTGACATGAAGCTATAATAGAACAAATCTCATTGAATTCTATCCACAATACCCCTGATAACTGTCTACTAAACTCCAAATCTTGCCCTTTTAATATAACAACATCAAATACTGATATATCTTTGTTACTACATATTTTGTACAAATGATAATATGAAGATAACAGAGCACATTCTGAATACCATCTATCATGCCAAAATTTAGTATCCCTACCATCTCCAATTTTTCTATTGCACCCTATTGATCCAATTAATTCTAATTTATGAATTTCTTTCCAAATAGGTGACATGAGATTGACATTTGTATTTTCTGAATATTTTGCCACAATTATTTGTTTCCACACACTATTATAATGGGGATTTTTAAGTTTCCACCACCATTTTAGCAACAAGGAAATATTCATAACTGATAAGTCAATAATACCCATTCCACCTAACTCTCTAGGCAAACATATTTTTTTTCCAAGCTATCATAGAATATTTTTTTCTTTTAGTAGTACCCTG
Source organism: Cyperus esculentus (assembly GCA_030179965.1). Classification (NCBI taxonomy): domain Eukaryota; kingdom Viridiplantae; phylum Streptophyta; class Magnoliopsida; order Poales; family Cyperaceae; genus Cyperus; species Cyperus esculentus. The sequence goes on from JASGLE010000030.1 coordinate 233,791, forward strand.
CCAAAAGAATCTACACCTAATTTTATCAATATTTTTCCTAACCTCAACTGGTATCTTGTAGAGGGATAACATGTATAATGGGACTGCAGTTATAACAGAATCAAGCAATATCAGTCTTCCACCACTAGATAATAATGTACAAGACCAATTAGGCAGTTTCTTAGCAATCTTATCTATCATAAAATTCCAATCACTTAGTCTAAGTTTCTTATCCATCAAAGGAACACCTAAATAAATGAGAGGAAAAGAACTGAGCTTACATCCTAAGATCTGAGCTAATCCTAGAGCTTCATCTTGATCAATATTAATAGGAACTAGTTCAGACTTAGCTTGATTAACCTTGATTCCTGTCATACCTTCAAAAGCTACTAATGACCAGTATACTGCCTCTATGTTTTTTGGATCTGCTTGAAGGAAAAACAAAGAATCATCAGCATATAAGCAATGAGTTAATTGATGTCCATCTTCTAATATAGGTCCTAACCCTTGTATCATTCCTTCTTGAGTACCTCTTCTCATAATCTGACATAGAGCATCAGTAACCATATCAAATAGGAATGGGGACAAGGGGTCCCCTTGCCTCAATCCTCTTTTGCAATTAAAATAATCTGTAGGCCTACCATTTATGTTAATACAAGTTTTTGATCCTTGTAATAGACTAAGAATCCAACTTACCCATCTTGTACTAAAACCCCTACTAATCAGCACCTGTTGAATAAAAGTCCAATCAGTTTTATCATATGCCTTTTCAAAATCAATTTTTAGAAGCACCCTTTTTTGCCCCCGAGTTTTTGCATAGTGCACTATTTCATGGGCCGCTAAAACATTGTCCAATATGTACCTGCCTTTTATAAATGCAGATTGAGCTGAATCAACTAAGCTATCCATAAAAGGAGCAAGTCTATTAGTCAATATCTTAGATATTACTTTATAACAGCAATCAACTAGACTAATTGGTCTATATTTTTGTATCAATTGTGCATCAACCTCTTTTGGAATCAAACATACCATGGCATGATTCATTTTTGCTAGATTTAATGAATGATCATAAAATTTCTGCAATAATACCATAAAATCATCCTTGATTAATTCATAGAAATGTTGGTAGAATAAAAAATTGAACCCATCAGGCCCTGGTGCTCCAGAGGCATTAGATTCAAAAATAGCCTGTTTAAGTTCAGCCATTTGGAATGGAGCATCTAGTTTTATCTGTTGTTCTCTATTCAAACAGAATCCATAGTCCCAAAAATCATTGTCCATAAATGCAAACGGTGTATTTTCAGTACCAAACAAATCTTTATAAAATTGCACTATGTGATCCTGAATTATAGGGATTGATTCACATCTTTCACCATTTATTTCCATAGATAAAATAAGATTCTTTTTCTTTCTTATGGAAGCAGATTTATGAAAGAATTCAGTATTCATATCTCCTTCTAACAGCCACTGTTGTTTAGATTTTTGTTTCCAATACAATTCATCTTGTAGGTACAGATTATCTAGAACAGTCCTAAAATATTGCCATGTTTCCATTTCCAAATTAGTTAATTGCCTATTTTCTACAATCTTTTCAAAGTAATGGATGTTTTCTAAAGCTTCCTTTCTTGTTCTATTTTTTTCACCCAAATAGTTTTTAACCCAACCTCTAATTTTTTTTCTCAAAACTTTCAATTTGTTATGCCAATCCTTCCCAATATCTTTATCCAACTTTATTTCATTCCACCATTTATGAATTAAGACATTAAAATTGTCATCCTCTAACCATTCTTTATTTATTCTGAATAAAGGATGAATCTCAATATTTGGCATGGTTGTTTGTAATAACAAAGGGCAATGATCTGAGCCACTTTTTGGAAGGTCCTTAACAATACAATTAGGATATGAATGATCCCATGACATACTACCCAAAAACCTGTCAAGGAGACAAAAATCTGTCCCATTGGACCAAGTAAATTTTCTATTTGACAGTTCATATTCATATAAGCTAAAATCTTCAATGAAAGAATTAAACTTTTTACTAGCTCTCAAATGGAAATTATGACCAGATTTTTCATGTCTAAATCTTAGAGCATTAAAGTCACCACACACAAGCCATACATCATGACAAATTATTCCTATTCGCCTTAATTCCTCCCAGAAATGAGATTTTAGAGAATTATCAATAGGACCATACACCACTGTAAGACACCACTGAACTGAATCTATTCTATTTTTAATGAATATGGTCACAGAAAATCTCTTAACTAAACATTGTTCTATAATAAATTTGGTGCCATCACAACCAATTAATATCCCTCCAGATCTCCCTATAGCAAGTAATTCAAACCATTGGTTATATACTGGACTAATCGAGTTTAAAATTCTATTATTGAATTCACACTTTTTTGTTTCTTGAACTGCAATGATGTCTATGTTATAATCCCTAATCATATCATGTAAACTTCTATGTTTTTTTGAAGCCCCCAGGCCTCTGGCATTCCAACAAACTATATTCATTGACAAACTGAAATACCCTCCTCAGATTCTACCGCATTTAATATCACTAACTCATTCATATTTTGTTTACTTTTCACTAACATTGTGTGCAAGAATTCTTCAAATTTCTTTCTATCTAATGTCTGAAAATGTTTAATAATATGATCTCTTTGTTCAATTGTTTGCCCCAAAACTATACGATATACCCTAAATAGATCATAAATTTCCTGTTCAGTCAATCTTAGAAAGGGAAAATTTTTTTCAAAATGGAGCAATTACCTTTACTACCAGTATCCTTTCTTGTTGAGTTTCTACTTATGCTGCTTAGCCCTTTGATTAGAACTCTCATGCTCCTCCTGGTCTCAACCATCTTCTTTCTTGAGGTGGCTTTGCTGTTTCTAGCTGGTTGCATCAATTGAGCATCTTGTGACTGGCCCTCAACCTCCTTCTGAAAATTCCTTATTTCCTCAACCTCTTCCCCCAACACTTCAAACCTATTAACAGTCAGCACAGGGTGTGACTGAACTTTTAACTCCCCCTCTCCTTGTTTTCTCATTTTATATGTTTTGTCTGAAGGAGTCTTCCAAGTCTCTTCTCCTACTTTGTCCCCCTTACCTACTACCTTGACAGTATTTTCTGTCTGAGATACTTCCATCTGAGGCATCTCTCTGCTTGTCTCAATAATAGGTTCCTGTCCCTTAGGCATGACCTCAATGCTCCCTGCTTCATCATATCCTTTCTCTGGAACAACTTCTTTTTGCACATAGTGTTTCACCTCACCTTTTCTAAGAACTACATTCATGATAAAGTTCTCATTTTCACTCTTCTCTTCTATCTTATCTTTCTGTTCCCTATATTGGTTCAATACACTGTCTTTCAACTTGTGTATTGGCTGAGAGATTGGTTCAACCACCTCATCTACTGCTAACTTAGATTGAAGTGAGCTCTCTACTCCCTTTTTCTTATGAGGATCCTTCTCATTATCCACCACTTCATCTTTCTTTTCTGCCTCACCAGTCTCATTTCTTCTACTACCTATTTTCCTTCTATCCTCTCTATCATCATCATCTAGAAGATCCTCCCCTGGTGAGGTGGTATGAGAATTTTCCTCCCTTTCTTTCCCCTTTTCTTTCCAAACTTTTCTAAACTTGTTGTTTCCTTGTCCTCCATATCCTCCTTGACCACCATTTCCACCTTTACCAGCCCCAGGACCACCATCCCCACCTCCCCCTGTCCAATAACCACGAGGAAGCATAACTTCCACTCTTCTAACATACTTACATTTAATTCCCAAATAACTTGTAAGCTTGAGAGGGTAGAGAGCTTTGCAATTGTGAGATAAAGTTTCCAGGAATACCGATGTGTTTGACATGGGTACCAACAGACTAATACTGTGCTACTATAAATGGGAATCGGTATTGGTACTGGTACACTGCTCAGCAACCAAAATCATTTCTAGTACACTGCCCAACGGCCAAAATCTGTACCAGAAACAACAATCAGCAACATAGCAAGCAAAATACCCACAATTACCCGTAATTGAATTCTAGATAATTAGAAGAAAACAATACCGTCCTATTTGTTGTTTGGGCATGTGACTTTCCACTGATTCAACTCAAATTTGCCAACAAGTCTTCAAATCAATCAATCCCGCAACCTAAACACTGCACTATCGGAAGGAATCTCGGCTATGCGGTGGAGGAAGATTGGTTGCTGAACGACATTGCTGGTAATTTTGGGCGGAGGCAGTGGCGTGGTAAAGGACGGAATACCAATTCGGGTTGGTGAGTGGTGAAGGAGAGGAAGAACTGAGTTCAACTTCTTGGTGGAGTCTAGGCTCGACTCTTTGGCCAAGGAGAGAAAATGAGGCGGAGGAGAGGAGATAAAGGGCGGAGAGACAACAAAACATACGGGTAAGAGACGAGTAGGAGAGAAGGGATGTATAACAGTACAAGGGTATTACAGTCAATACTAAAATACACCAATGATTAATGTATAAACTGTATTTTCTTTTTATTTAAAAGTATAAAAAAATAGGTATAATGGCATTTTGGCAAGAGCACTAGTTTTGGAGTGGCAATTTTGCAAACCAAAGTTTTGGAGTGACATTTTGACAAACAGCAAGTTTTGTAGTGGCATTTTGACAATTTTCCCTTTAATTTTCAGTACTCATCTATAGTGGAACTTTCTGTTGAGAATAATTTATTCAATCCTCTCTAGCTCCAACAAGCGTCAACCTAAATTGGAAGAGTTGCAACTGAATTTAGTTACATTTATGGAGTTATTTTGATTTATAATGACATTTCAACAACCGAAAAAGGAAAGATACGTCTCCATCTCACTCTTGTTCATGTAGCTACACGGTCTATAGTGGCTGTTTTATTTTAATACGATTATACCAAAATAATCCCACAAACGATCATAAGTATGGTTTTCATTAGCACCCACCCATCATTAAGTTATAATAATATAAGAAATTAAGAATAGACTAAACACTTCCTACGTTCCCAATATTACTATTGTTAATGAAAAGAATGTATAAAGAGAGAAACTTAGATTACCCGTCTTTGTTTTGTTTGTTCTCCTCTCTCTTTGCTTTTGAGATTTAATTGCGGTGGATGATATTTTAAGGAGGGATCCGGATCACTTATAAATAATGTTTATCTTACAATGTTACGGACTCTTTTAAAAATTAAATAAATATTTTAAAAAACTAAAAGTTGAAAAATATTTATAAAAATATTATTGAATTTATAGATTGACTATGATTTCAAATTTTTAAACCATTTAAGCAATGTTTGATGGGAAAGAATCACATGACAACTATTTATCTTGATAATCATGACAATCACTCATAAATAAGTTCATAGAAAATCTTAAAAATAAAAAAATCTTTACAAACATATTCATGTACTATAGATTGATTGTGTTTAAAATTTAATTCAATTTGAATAATATTTGATACTCTATCAAGAATCCTCAAAATTGAATGATAATCCAAATGATCTATAAGTTCAATAATTCACTATAATTTTTTTTGTATTTTTTTTAATTTATTTGAATTCAAACAACAATTGTGAAGTGATTCATAAATAATCGGTTTTAATCAGGTCCCATATTCTAGAAAGTCAATATTCTCACATCATGTGCGGCAATATATTTGACAGGGGAGAAAACGATAGGACATAGCCAAGATTGAATTCAAATTTTGTACACAAACTAATTTATATTCTTCTTTACATAACATCACCAACTAATTTGTATTATTCTTTACATAACATCACCTACCACAGGCAGTGCTCTATATATACCCTCTGAAGTCTCACTACTTCACCCATCTCCAACAAGCACAATCTTCACTTGCTTAACACACTCTTAGTTATCCACTACTAATCCAAGTTCTAATTACCAATTATCGAAACAATGACTTCCACCTGGTCAGTCGAGATCGAAACTGCCGTCCCGGCTCCTCGCTTGTTCAAGGCCGGAGTCCTCGACTGGCACAATCTGGCTCCCAAGCTTGCCCCCGAAAAGATTGTTAGTGCTGCTCCGGTAGAGGGTACCGGAGAAGTCGGCAGTATCAGGCAATTCAACTTTGCTGCAGGTACTTATCTTTAAGCAGCATATTATATATGCGCTCCTCTTTCACATGTTAATCTTTAATCAACTATTATGCAAATTTTATTGACAAAAACTTTTGCAGGTGGTCCATTCACCGTTGTGAAGGAGCGTCTCGACTTCGTAGATGTCGCAAACTGTGAGATCAGATCTACACTCGTCGAGGGCGGTGGGCTTGGTATCCACATCGAATCAGGTTCGAACCACATCAAGGTCGAGCCCAAGGCCGGAGGCAGCGTGGTCAAGGTAACCAACACATACACACCGCTGCCCGGAGTAAACATTGAGGCGGAGATAGAGAAGGGCAAGCAGAGCCTCACCAACATGTTCAAGGGCTGCGAGGCGTACCTCATTGCCAATCCTGATGCCTACAACTAAATGTTTTAGTTCTCATTGATATGGTTTGGTCAAGGAATAATAGAGAATGATACCAAATCAAGTGTGGTCTTGGTCTTATTTTGTTGGCTGTGTTTGAGAGTGGCTTGTTGGACTACTTTATTTTTCAAATAATGAAAGGGATTATGTAGTATTGTTATTCTTATTAATCAATCAAATAAGCAGATCTGCAAATATTATTTGAAATATTGTAGAGAAAATTCAGGCGTTCTGTTGTGCTGTGCAATTTTCGATCTTTAAATTTGTAAGGGGTTTCATGAGAATGGAACTGACATGAATCATGAAGCAAATCAAACACATCACAAACTGCACAACAGATTATACATATCCGGTGTAAGAGAGCTGAAACTATTGAAAATAATCTTCGAACTTAAAAATATCATATTTTCGTAGGAAAAACATGTATGTATTTTGGACGACTAGATTTCTTTTCCTCCCTATGTAATATAATATTTCGGTGGAATAAACGTTCTGTCTGATACAGATACAGTCCATGATAAACATATTAATTTGCATTGAAACTTGAGCACATGTGAATGTTAACCATTAATGAAAAACCCGTCCGATCCAAAATTTAAGATGATACGGAAATCTGGTGATCCGATTCCGACCTGACCTGAATCCGAATTAATGACCGGAAACTTGATCCTAATATCTGATGACTCGAACCCAACCCGACTCAACCCGAAAGTGGAGATGATCCGGAAATTGGTGACCCAAACTTGATCCGACCCGATATCAAAGACAACTTGAAATCAGATGACATAAGACCTTGTTCTCAATGACAATTTCTTTAGAAAAAGGAAAATAAGTGGGATCTTGACCCGACTTGGCCCGACAATGACCTGATTTAGACCCAATCTAGACCTGAATAACAAGATTGAGACCCTAACAACCCAAAATCCGACATGACCTGAGCGCTGCCAATCCAAATTCCCAACCCCGCCCGATCCGAAATGACCTAATACCCGAAAACACGTCGACAGTCGTCAACTCGTCACTTGACCCGACCCGACCCAAAATGACCCGAGACCAAAAAAAATGCCGGCAGCCGTCAACCTCGTATCCGACCCAATCCAATCCGAAATGACCCGAGATCCAAAAAAATGCCAACAACCTGTAGGTGTCAACCCGATACCCGACCCGACCCAAAATGACTCAAGACCCCTAAAAGTACATGCATTGGTCAATTTGAAACCCATTCCATGACCCAACATTTTTATTTGGTCAAACTGACCTGGCCTGATCCGACTCGAACCCGACCCGACGACTTGCCACCTCTAATATTACCGGATAGTCAATGATCAACCAACGATGGCTAGAAAAGGTTGATGTACAACGGTGACGGCAAATTTGGAATCCTAAAAAAGTAATTTCAGTCAACAGATGCGTCGTTTTAGTAATATTTCAAATATAAGTACTCATCTATAGTGGAACTTTCTGTTGAGAATAATTTAACTTTCAATCCTCTCTAGCTCCTACAAGCGTCAACCTAAATTGGAAGAGTTGCAACTGAATTTAGTTACATTTATGGAGTTATTTTGATTTATAGTGACATTCCAACAACTGGAAAAAGAAAGATATGTACCAAAATAATCCCACAAACTATCATAATTATGATTTTCATTAGCACCCATCATTAAGTTATAATATATGTAAAGACTAAACACTTGCTACTTTCCCAACATTAACATTTTTAATGAAAAGAGTGTATAAGAAGGGAGAAACTTTAGATTACCCGTCTTTGTTTGTTCTCCTCTCTCTTTCTCTCTCTTTGCTTTTGAGTTTTGAGATTTTAATTGCACTAGAGCTGTGGTTCGGGCTTCGCCCTGAAAGAAGAAAAAAAATAATTAAAAAATAGTATTTATTATCAAATAAATTAAAATATTTAATGAAATAAAAGATTTATTTAATAAAATCAAATAGAGACTATTTTTTTTTCCTTCGGTGGGTCTTTGGTTTGTTTGAATAAAATCCATAATATATGTCATATGTGTGATCTTCAAATAAAATAAAATTAACTATACATGAAAGTAGGAAAATAGTGAAAAGTAACATTTACCTAGAAAAAACCATGTAGACAATAATTTAAAGAAATACCGGTTCATACACAGATAGTAAACATTTTAAAAAATTAAGCTGCACATAAGAAAAACATATTTTTTGCATTAAAGCACGAATTGTTTGGAATACCAATTAATCTCATAATTAAGTCCCGGCTCCTAACATCTATGTTTTTCTCGAGTCCAACACCTAATTTATGAGTCCATTAAATATTTGAAAATGAAGAGTCAGCCTTTATAGCCTTTATAGCTGTCCGTTAAAGATGCATCACAAATCATCGGATGGGAAGATAACATGCATCCAATGGTGTTTAACACTCATGACGTGGTATAGCTAAAAATATAAGAAACTTACCCCTCTTTCTGGAGGTATCATTGGATAACATTTTAAGGAGGGATGCGGATCACTTAACAATCTTTATCACCACCTTATGGATTCTATCAAAAATTAAAATAAATATTTGAAAAAATAAAAGTTAAAAAATATTTATAAAAATATTATTGGTTTTGCAGAATGCTCGTATTTATAAAAATATTTTTGGTTTTATAGAATGATCGTTTTTGAATTTTTAAACTATTTAAGCAATGTTTAGTAGGAAAGGATCACGTGACAACTATTGATCTTGATAATCATGACAACTACTCTTAAATAAGTTCATTAAAAATCTTAAAAATAAAAAATAATTACGTACACATTCATATACTCATAGACTGATGGGAAACATTAAGTGTCCACTATGGATATGTTTATAGTAGACACAAAGCGGGTGTAAGTATTACATGTGGGGCCACTTACACCCCCTTTGTGTCTACTATGGACACATCCATAGTGGACTCTAGGTCGTGCTCTTGATGGATTGTGTTTAAAAGTTACATTCAATTTGAGTGATATATTTGATACTCTATTAAGAATCATCAAAATTACATGATAATTACAACAGTCTATATTTAAACATTCTTGATACAATATTAAATATCACTCAAATTAAATGAAATTTGAATCATAATCAATCTATAAGTATATGAATATGTTTGTACAAGATTTTCTAGTTTTAAGATTTATGAATTTACTAGAAGAATGCCTCGCGTTGCTTCAGCAATACTAATTGAGATCTTAATTAAAGTAGATTGCTTAATTGAAAGTAGTACATAATGTAAGAAAGAAAATTACCAATAATTGGCCAGTTGTGCCATATTAAGAATCATTAATTTAAAAAGGCATATGTGTGTCTCTATTGCTTATATCATACTTGTATCTTGTTTTTTTATGAATTACCTTTGATTTCAGACGAAAGATGTAGGAGACCTTGTAAGTTTAAGATTATTTTTTTTTAATCTGCTTTAGTTTGTTATATACTTATATTCATTTAGTACTTAGTAGGTTGTGCTTCTTTACCATGGATAACATAAAGCAGCTGAAGAGGAGAAACAGAAAGTGTTGTAGTGTTTGTAATTAATTATTATCAACTTCAACTCAACAATATTCTAGATGCCCTTACCGTTTCTTTGTAGAGAATGTCTTTCAAATTATATTTCATAGTTCATGTCTTTTATAAGTCATACATAACATATCTGTGCATGTACGTAGATAATTTTACAGTTTCTCCAATTATCATTTTTTCTTTGTTTTTTTCTTTTTAATTCTTTCTTCACTGTAGCTAATACTATAGCTACCACTGTAGAAAATGCCATCCAAGTTTAATGTACTATATTGAGGATTTGAGATTGTTGTCAATTTGTCATGGTTATCAAAGAAAATAGTTGTCATGTACAAAAATGGATGAATTACTTTCAAAATTGTACAAAACACGGATGAATTACTTTTTTTTTTTTTTTGAAAAAAAGTAGGCTCGAGTCCTACCAATTAAAGACAATTGAAATTACTTAATAATACTCATATTGTTTGAAACTTAAAATTGAATGAATTTGTATATTTTATGGTTAAAAATTGTTATTATGTGATCCCTTCCCATGTCTGGTAGTCCATTAAAGACCATTGAAATTAAAACTTTTGAAAATAGTGCAAAGCATGGATGAACCACTTAATGATATTCATATTGTTTAAAGCTTGAAATACTCTCAATCTATCCATCTATAAGTTTAAGAATTCACTATAATTTTTTTGAATTATTTTTGAATTCAAACAACAATTGTGAAGTGATTCATAAATAATCGATTTTAATCAGGTCCCATATTCTAGAAAGTCAATATTCTCACATCATGTGCGGCAATATATTTGCCAGGGGAGAAAACGATAGGACATAGCCAAGATTGAATTCAAATTTTGTACACAAACTAATTTGTATTCTTCTTTACATAACATCACCAACTAATTTGTATTATTCTTTACATAACATCACCTACCACAGGCAGTGCTCTATATATACCCTCTGAAGTCTCACTACTTCACCCATCTCCAACAAGCACAATCTTCACTTGCTTAACACACTCTTAGTTATCCACTACTAATCCAATTTCTAATTACCAATTATAGAAACAATGACTTCCACCTGGTCAGTCGAGATCGAAACTGCCGTCCCGGCCCCTCGCTTGTTCAAGGCCGGAGTCCTCGACTGGCACAATCTGGCTCCCAAGCTTGCCCCCGAAAAGATTGTTAGTGCTGCTCCGGTAGAGGGTACCGGAGAAGTCGGCAGTATCAGGCAATTCAACTTTGCTGCAGGTACTTATCTTTAAGCAGCATATTATATATGCGCTCCTCTTTCACATGTTAATCTTTAATCAACTATTATGCAAATTTTATTGACAAAAACTTTTGCAGGTGGTCCATTCACCGTTGTGAAGGAGCGTCTCGACTTCGTAGATGTCGCAAACTGTGAGATCAGATCTACACTCGTCGAGGGCGGTGGGCTTGGTATCCACATCGAATCAGGTTCGAACCACATCAAGGTCGAGCCCAAGGCCGGAGGCAGTGTCGTCAAGGTGACCAACACCTACACACCGCTGCCCGGAGTAAACATTGAGGCGGAGATAGAGAAGGGCAAGCAGAGCCTCACCAACATGTTCAAGGGCTGCGAGGCATACCTCATTGCCAATCCTGATGCCTACAACTAAATACTTCTGTTTACTTTGGTATGGTTTGCTCAAGGAATAATAGAGAATGATACCAAATCAAGTTTGATCTTGGTCTTATTTTGTTGGCTGTGTTTGAGAGTGGCTTGTTGAAGTACTTTTTATTTTGTGAAATAAAAGGAGGATTATGTATTGATTGTTGTTCTAATTAATAAAAAGAATAAGTTGTTGAATGATAAGCAGATTGTGCACTATATATGGGAATACTATTGAGGATACTATCGGGGATACCATATAGTTTAACTTAGTCAAACAAACTAATTATTCAACTAAATGTACTAATTATTTAACTTAATATACTAAATTATTCAACATAAAATTTACTTATAAGTTGAATAATTATATCAATACTTAATCAACTTAATATATATTGTAATTAAAATGAAAATAAAACTAATTATTTAACATAACATACTAAATATTCAACTTAACGTACTATATATTCAACTTAAGGTGCTAAATATTTATTCAAATTAACGTGCTAAATATTTATTCAACTTAATGTGCGAAGTATTCAAAATTTATGTTATCATGTCCGAAATCATGATTTATGGTGCTCAATAATTCTTTATATGAATATATTGGGGAATACTAAAATTTTTCATTTTTAGAGTTTTCTAAGTATTTAGTTTTGAATTTTAGAAAAAAGCTTATAAATATTAATACAATATTGATGTTTGTACGTGCTGTTTTCAAAAATGCAAAACAAATACTCAGAAAACTCTAAAAATGAAAAATTTTTGTATTCCTCAATATTTTCATATAAAGAATTTATTGAGCACTATAAAACAAAATTTCGAACACATTAACATAAATTTTAAAGCGTTAGCACTTCGGTCCAAAATGCTAACATTAGTATAATAGTCTAACTCTATTATTTTACTTGGTTAATTATAAGTACACATATACGCACACAAGACACCCCGTAACAAATGGACGACGTGGACTATAGAGCGAGCCTTTTAAGGTTGAGTGCACGAATCTTAAAGCAAAATCGGACAGACAGATCGCTGACTGAAGATCGATACTGCCCTGGTAAACGGAAGTTGAGGACAGAAGTCACAAAACTGACTAGAGATCACTAACGTTAACGTAGACGTGGAGTGCAGGATGGGCTCATCTCAAGACTGTACTGACGTGAATCTCGAGATGATCTAACGGTTCACATCCTGTGCCACACAATGCAGCGCTAGAGAGGATATGAAATCGGTAGAACTCGCCTCTAAAAAAATTCCAATCAGTTAGTTAGTTAGTTCTGGACGGTCAGAGTCGGCCCATCCAAATTACTAGTATTATATAGCCTACAGTGACAGCCTTGACCAAGCCAATAGATAAAGATACAAAATAAATATCTCAATAATAATATTAATGGTAAAAGGAGGTAGGTGCACATTATATTAAATTAAACTGTACAAATAAGACTATGAGTCATGGTGGCATGCAGTCAATGTCAAACTCGGCAGCCCAAATAAATTAATCTGGAATGAAGACAAATGCATGCACTAATTTATTTCCTCCTTTTTTTGTCTCGCAATATATATTTCACATTAACCAGTAAAAGCTCAGCCTACTTTGCTTTGTACTGAAATTGTTATTTCTTATAATAAACTTTTAAGATAATAGGTAATGGGATTTAAATTGAGATATATAATTTATATGGGTCTTAAATTTTAATTGGCTGAGAACGTCAACAGGTATTAACGTACGTCAATGGTGGTGATCAATCTAAGTAAACAATCAACGACTGAGGTTTATTCCTTAGGAAAAATAGACATTTGATGTCAAAAAATCCAATATGCTTTTATTAGGAGTAAGGATATTAAATAGAATATGCTTGTTATAAAAAAAAAAGAATATGCTTTATTGTGATCCAAAAAAATAGTAATCTTAACTTTATATTGAGTTCCAACTTTTAATTGATCTCGGCGTTATTTCTCCGAAGTAGCTAAAATTAATCAGTTCCCACCCACCTAACATATTTGCTGATAGCATTGTTAGTTACATTATTTAATCTGCAAAGTAGATGATGAAATAATATATATTATCTATCTTTGTATGCTTTCCGAAGGAAACGAAGACGGGGCTAAGGTGCTAAATTTTTTTTAAAAAAAAAAGAGTAATTTGAAATGATTTAAATATAATAAAAAAATGTGAAGTATTAGCTGCTATGATTATGAATCATAAAAGCCTCAGGGACCTTAAAAAGCAATTTATTACTATGACTTGCCAATATGAAAGCAGAAAGCTCCTTTCTAAGGGTAGTTATATTATTATTACTTCGGATGTACTTCTGAAAGAAAATTAATTAAATTGAATAGTAACGAAGAGTTTAAACAATATCATAAAAAAAAATAAAATAAAGGTCATATCCAGTGTCCTCAACAAATATCCACATGTCCACGTTGTTACAAAATTAAATATGAGTTAGAAATTTTGGAATACGAGTTACAAATTTTATACATATGTAGATATATAGACAGTTAGAAAAATGAGGACAATTCAAGATTCTCTAAAGATAAATTATGAATCGGATTTGTCGTAACTACCACTTAATTCATTATTTGGTATTTTTTTCCATGTACCCTTGAATTAAGCTGGTTGACAAATTATGTGTAGATAATGCAGAACAAGTTTCATTTTTAAATCATACTAGTCCACAAGATCCAAGAGCAAACAATCACAATCACAATCACAATCAGATAATAAAAAATATTCATAATTGAGAGGAAAAATATTCTAGCTACTAATTGACTATTTTATAAGTGATCAAGCATTGAATTATATAGTGAGTCATATAAGATGACCATAATTAATTTTCTTAAATAAATCAACAATTCTTTCATTTAAGAATCAGCTTCTACTCTTCAGGCAACAACCTTTGAATGAATGGTTCCAAGTTCAAATTGAATTCCCAATAGAAATACTTTGTGATAATAAAACAAAAATAAAAAAAGCTTGACTCTAATGTCACATCTTTATTTTAAAGAAATCCATTCTTCTAAAGAGGCGAATTAGTCAAAATTTATTACGAAATGATCCCTACATCTAAATTTTTTTAACAGTACTTTGATCATCAATTTTTAATATTACTACAAGTGGCAAACAGTACAGAATCAGCTTTGGTTAGAGTTAGACTATTATACTAACATTAACATTTCAGACTAAAATGCTAATGCCTCAAAATTTATGTTATGAGTGTTCGAAATCACTATTTATGGTGCTTAATAAAATTTTTATATGAAAATATTGGGGAATACAAAATTTTTCATTTTTAAAATTTTCTAATATATATTTTAAATTTTAGAAAAAGCTCATAAATATTAATAAAAATTGATGTTTGTACATGCTATGTTGTATTGACAACTATTTTACATTTATGAAGGAAACAGTAATGAATTTGGCATACAGTAAAGTTGTCATTTGTTACAGATTATTACATGTGTTAGTTAGATATTACTCAGCCAGTACACTCAACAATAAAAGATATCACAAATTCACAATTATATATGCATGACTCATATTCTAGATAGTCAAAAATCTTGCTTTTAATTATATCTCATACAACTTTATTTAGAAAATGCATAACATCCAAAGATTGCATTCAAACATGAAACTATACACTTTTTTTTTTTTTTATAATCCTCACCAACTACCCTTCCAGTGATCTATATAAACCCTTTGGAGCCTCACTAGATATGCATCCAACTTAATCAGCATTGTTAACACTTAATAAACTCTCTTAAGTAACTAATCTCAGTTAAACTTTTACAACAGAAAGCATGAGTTTCAGCTGGTCTGTCGAAATCGAAACAGCCGTCTCGGCGCCACGCCTCTTCAAGGCAGCTGCCATGGACTGGCACAACCTGGCCCCCAAGATTGCCTCTGACAAAGTCATCAGCGCCGCTCCTGTCGAAGGCGATGGCAGCGTTGGCAGCATCAGGCAGTTCAACTTTGCCCCAGGTACTAACATATATATCTTTTTCTCCTTTTTTTTATGAAACATTCATAATACTGAAAAATATGATATTAGAATGTTTATGGATACTCTTTCAAGTACTGAAAATTTTCAGAATTTTGAACAGCAAAGATGCCTAAATATTTATTGTTTACAAATTTTGTTCTCTTAATACATAAGATTACTGGTGCATATATGAGTGAATAAAATCATGCTGGTAAATAACTAAATATCAATTACAGGACTTCCCTTCACCTTCGTAAAGGAGCGTCTGGACTTCATAGACGTCGAGAACTGCGAGGCCAAATCGACAGTGATTGAGGGAGGAGGCCTCGGTGTTCACATCGAGTCCGCTTCGACCCACATCAAGATCGAGCCCAAGGCCGGAGGCAGCGTGGTCAAGGTAATCGGATCATACAAGCCTCTGTCTGGAGCCAATGACACCGAGGAGGCCGAGAAGGCCAAGGCAGCTTTCAGTGGAGTTATCAAGGGTTGCGAGGCCTACCTTGTCGCCAACCCCGATGCCTACAACTGAATCTTGATCTTGTTTGCTTTGCTTTTTGTGTGGTTTTTTTTTTTTTTTTTATCAAGTAAAAGAATTGTTGAGAATAAGACTGAGAAGTGGCTGAGAAAGCTGCTTTAAACTTTAGTATAGTATGGTTTGAGGTTTAAATGTATTTGCTTGTATTTGGGGAAGTGGCTTGGCTTGTAATTATTTTTTCTTTTATATCTATGCCTGTTTTGAGTGTATTTAAAGCAAATTATATTGTTTGCCTGTTTTTAAATTGTTCAAGAACATTTATATTCTGTTGAGTTATGAATTATTATAAGTGCATGGACATGAAAGTAATTTACATCAGAGCAACAGGAAAGAGCAGCGAATGAAATCTGGAATTTCATTCGAACGTAGTTTTTGAGATAGTAAATTTCTAAAGAAGAATCTCAAATACTCAGACAAGCTTAATTACTGGAGCAGCCTGTTTCTGCTGTCACTTTTGAGATAGTAAATTTCTAAAGAAGGAACTAATTCTTCTGACTTTATGTGTATATATGTATGTTTTTTCAAACAAAATGAATTGAATTGCACAGTAATTAGTAGTTAGAACTTGGAAGTGTATATCTGAATTTCTTGCAACTGCCACTGAATTAGTTGATTTCAGCCTTTTTTTTTCTTTCATGTTGTCTACAAGTAGAGTGTTTGACACCAGTGCGAATAGTCATTTTGAATAAGTTCCATTGAAAAGGACTCTTTCACCGAGCCTAAGAGCATACGTTGCGATCGCATAAGCTAAAGTATCTTTTTCAGATCTATATGACAAGAAAATGAAATATAGCCGAGGTACGTACATTGAATTACTTGGTTATTTAGAAGTAGATATGCACTGATCAGTTTTAACAAGAACATGTGCAGAAGGGGCTGTAATCTGGTAAACATTTGCTATGTGCATAAGAGACAGTACTGAATCGATTCGATACTTATTTGAATACGATTTAGCAGTGTGCATGCGACGAATGATAAAATTTTCTGAGGATCGGATATTGCTGATGCATGGTGGCACATTTCGATCGTCTCTGGAGTGTCGACAGTGTGGAGAGAATGCTGCAAGGAATAATTCAAGTCCAAACAACAATGTAAACCGATTTCTGAAACATATTCGAGATGATCAACGCAGACTGACATGAAGAACAGCAACAGATACTTTAGTTTTCAAAAAAAAAAAAAAATTCAGATAGGCTAAAGCTTGTGTAATAGTCAAAATTTAGGCAATCTTTCTTTTTTCTTTTCTGAAGGATCAGAAAATATTTTTAAAACAGCAAATATATAACTTTCCACAACTTATGTATTCCAGGTTCTAGTACTTCTATTTCAAGATCAAATGTGAAATTCACAATTAAAAAGTCCATCTTTTCTGCTTTCTGAACAAAGAAAACTGGAAATAAAAGTTTCATAAGATTCTTGGTAGTCAACAGTCTTACCACATGGAAGCCAATCTTTCTGAAAAAGACAGCATACCATCCCAACAAACAATTGAATTCAAATATGGAAACTGTTTGTAATTCCCTCCAATCCATGGAAACTGTTTGTAATTCCCTCCAATCCACAGCCTTTTCCACCAGCCACCTACCGAACTTGCCACAAATCTATATAACCGCTTTGAAGTACGAGTACATCGATCCGCAACCAACTCCAATCTGTGCAGTTTAACACTTGATTGGTTTTAAGTTTAGACAAAGTTGTAATAAAAGAAACAATGAGCTCCAACTGGTCAGTTGAAATCGAAACAGCCGTCTCAGCTCCACGCCTCTTCAAGGCAGCCGTCATGGACTGGCACAACCTGGCTCCCAAGATTGCCTCGAACAAGATCATAAGCGCTGCTCCCGTGGAAGGCGACGGGAGTGTTGGCAGCATTAGGGAATTCAAGTTTGCTCCAGGTACGTACCAATCTCACTAGTAAATACACGCCTCGATAGATGACCATGTAATTATGTTTATCAACATCTTTTCTCTGAAAAACCGATCTTAGTGTTCAGTTATATATCCATAAAAAAATGAAATCATACTGACAGAAAGCATATCGAATTACAGGGCTTCCCTTCAGCTTCGTAAAGGAGCGCCTCGACTTCATAGATGTTGACAAATGCGAGGCCAAGTCGACACTTGTCGAGGGAGGAGGCCTTGGCATCCATGTCGAGTCTGCTTCGACCCACATCAAGATCGAGCCCAAGGCCGGAGGCAGTGTGGTCAAGGTGGCTGGATCCTTCAAGCCACTCCCTGGAGTTGATGTCGCCGGGGAGTCCGAGAAGGCCAAGGCAGCTTTCGGTGGAGTTATCAAGGGCTGCGAGGCTTACCTCGTTGCCAATCCTGATGCCTGCAACTAAATCCTTTTTGGAGAAACTTAATTTAGAGAATAAGATAGAAGTGATTGACAAAACTCATTTTATAGTTGATGTGTGGTTAATTTGAAAAAAATGCTTGTGCCTTGTGGGACATTTTTCCAAATAAAAAGGAGGATTTATTGTACTTTTGTTCTGTTGAGTATAATGTTATTCTGAAAGACATTTATATAAGTTTTTGCTTTTTAGAGAAAAATAAGTATAGTCTATTGAATAACTCAGCATGTATTGTCTATTTGTCTTGCTCTCGAATTATACGTATCGACCCTAAAGCTGCAGCATAATTAACTGATAAGATAACATCTTTTTCTAAAATTGTAATGCAAAATAAAATGTTGTTGCTGCTCTGTAGTTCTGTACTTCAACTGGTACTGGGTACTGGTACTTGCAGGACACATATATAGAAGTATACAAGGGCGCAACTGAGAAAACAAAATCAGAATTTGCCAACTAAAACCGGACAATTCAGTACGTAGTTATACCGCATGAAGACACTGACTGGTAGACCTACTCCATTAGAATTGATGCGCGCATACACGGATACACCGGACAAATTGATTCGGGTCCAGAACTGTCGGGTTTAATTAGCACTTAGCAGCAAGCAACCCAAGTATTAACTGCAAAAGAGTATAAACAGAAACACTTGCAACGTTCGTTAACACTCTTAATATATTTTCTTTAATTTTTAACACTTTCCCGTTTTCATCGTTACCAGAACTGGTACCGAGTAGGTACAAGCAGAGCTGCACAGACGTGAATATGATGGCAAATTCACTGTTTTAATCTTCATGGTTAAGAAAAATAAAGCCAGTACACAATTCAGCTCACTTTGTCCAAACCAGCCCAAATTGAGTTCAAGTTGATCCAATGTGCTGAATTTAAGGACTTCTATCAAAAAAGAAATGTTAAATTAAACTTCAGCAGAAAAGTGCAGAACAACTTCAATTTTCTAAGCTACATAAATAAGTTAAGTACCAATTTTTTAATATTTTGCACATGATTTTGCACTTTGTCAACAAAAAGCAGTAGATATATTAATAAATCCCAACAAGGGTTCAGACTGAATATTGAATAAAAAGGCAATAAAATACCAAGAATATAAAGGGGGAGAGAATTTGTCTAACCTGGTAATTTAGACTCCACAATTTCAAAATGATGTGAATGTATTTTGTGGAAAAATTACTTAAAAGTTGGCAAAAAGTTCTAAATACTTGTATTATGCAAATTGAAAATATTTTTCCATGCCCCCTGTAATTAAAGTAATTAATTGACTGAGTAAACAACTTTTGACAAGGCCTAATAAATACATCGCCGTCACATAAGAAAAATTATCCATCAGAATTATCATTTATGACATGAAAGGGGAAGGTTTAATTAAATCAGATTTTCCATTTACTAATTGACTGTTTTGTACTCTTATGCATAACAAAACATCATCATGTCAACCCAAAAATGAAGAATGACTATAATTAATTAGGACTTCTATTAGATGCAGACAATTATATATCCATCATCTAAAAAAAAAACCTAATTAGTCGAAACCTTATATATTGGCGCAATATATATCCTTATATTCAAATGATTCTTAATATGTTGCAAACAAAGAAAATGACCTCATCATGTAGAAAAAAAATGATATTTTGTCTCATTTTTAATATTTTATTTTTGTCTTTTCTGAATAAGGATGCATTGTAGATATATATTTTTCCTAATTTTCCATACACTTAAAAATTTAAACAGTCCTTTTCCAAACTGAAAGGTCAATCCCCTTTTGAAACAAAACAATGGAAATTTTGTCCCATATTCTAGATAGTCAACAATTACCTCATGTCAGAAAATCTGTTTGAAAAAAAAGACATGCTGACATGCATCCAAAAGACTGAATTCAATTGTTCAAACATGGAAGCTTTGTATTGTTGTTCATTACATACCTCACCAGCCACCAACTACACTTGCCACTGATCTATATAAACCCTACCAAGAAGCTCCAACTTCTGCATCCAAACTCCAACCAACACTTAATCATACCTCTTGATCATTAAACCTCGATTAAACTTTTACGAAGGAACCATGAGCTCCAGCTGGTCAGTCGAAATTGATGCAGCCGTCCCGGCTCCACACCTCTTCAAGGCAGCCGTCATGGACTGGCACAACCTGGCTCCTAAGGTTGCCTCTGACAAGATCATTAGTGCCGCTCCAGCGGAAGGTGACGGCGGTGTTGGCAGCACCAGGCAGTTCAACTTTGCCCCAGGTTCCAATCTATATATATACCCAGTATATTCATGTCCTGATAATTTCAAGCACTGAGTAGTTAAAATTACTGGTCAATTATGCATCCATGAATAATTGACATAATGCCGATAAAATTGTAACATTGCAGGGCTTCCCTTCAGCTTTGTAAAGGAGCGCCTGGACTTCATAGATGTTGAGAAGTGCGAGGCCAAGTCAACCCTTGTCGAGGGAGGAGGCCTTGGCATCCATGTCGAGTCTGCTTCGACCCACATCAAGGTTGAGCCCAAGGCCGGAGGCAGTGTGGTCAAGGTGGCAGGATCCTTCAAGCCACTTCCTGGAGTCGACACTGCGGGAGAGACCGAGAAGGCCAAGGCAACTTTCAGTCAAGTTATTAAGGGTTGCGAGGCTTACCTCGTTGCCAACCCAGATGCCTACAACTGAACCCTTTTTTAGTTTTCATTTCGAATGTTTTTTGCTCAAGGAACTTTAGTTAAGCTTCTGCAGTTGAAGTGTGGTTTGAGAGAGTGGCTTGTGGGGCTTCTTTTTTTACCAAATAAAGGGAGGTTTTATTGTACTTTTGTTCTGTTTAATAAAAAAATATGATGTTGAGAGATAATCAGGTAAGCTGTGTCTATTGAATAATCCAAAATGTATAACCTTGTTACTGAATTATGCATACCGACACTCGGGCCACAGCATAGTATACCATCTTTCTCTATGCATATATACTTGAAACAATTTCCTATCACTAAAAAAAGTTACTACTACAAGACCATCTGTACTTCTACCGGGTACTGATACTTGCGGTATACATACAACTATACAAGGGTATTCAGAAGATAAAAATCTGAATCTCACATGCAAACTGCAGCCAGACAATTGCGTACCTGAAAATTCTGCATAAAGCTAAGCCAGCTGATGCCATCTTACCAGAAAAGGATAACATCTGTGATAACCCACACTCCCTGCTACGTATTCGGTTCGTTCTGCTTGTAAATATGAACACAATCTCATGTTTTCATCGCAAAGCTTGAGTTCAACATGGTCAAGGAGATGATGGAACCCGATGGGAACGAGTCGAACCACAGACCATATTTAGTCGAGGCATGAAAACACTGATTGCCACTGGAGTTTGGGTCCCAGACTGTTGGGTTTAATTAGCAGAAAAAAGTAATTGCATTAAGGGCATAAACAGAAGCATCTGTGGTAATTTAGGGAAGTACTTATAAATGGAAAATGCTATGGGGATTACCGCAAAAATACCGTTGGGGATACCACCATACAAAGTTAATTTAACGTTAATATGCAACATGTTGCGATCAAAATGAAACATCTATAAAGTTAATCTGAAACTTAATGAGATTAAAATGAAACACAAATGATATACTTTTCTCTTTTGTTGCTCTTTCACTTCATCTTGCTCCCATACGTTCTCTCAACAACTTTAAGGTAATATTTATGTGATTTAGTAGTGATTCAAGTAGATGATTTAATTTATGATTTGTGCTATTCAACTAAATACTACAATGTTTCAAGTTAATACGTTAATTATTTCAAGATAATTTGTTAATGTTTCAATTTGGATATATTTTACATTATAACTGGTATATGTTTTGATATCTTTTTTGGTATCTGTATATCTGGACCATTTATAAATATCACCCGAAGTCTTTGAAGTAAGAAAAAATGCCACTTCAAACTTTTATTTAGTTTAATGCTACAAAAAACTGTTTTAGTTTAGCAAATTGCCACATCTGTTACATCAACAAATTTAACAAAAAAAAAAAAAAAAGTGACTGCATTTTAAAATGCATTTACAAATATCCCGAAATACCCTTCTTGGAAATAAATCTAACTCATTGAATTCAAGACTTCCATACAGAGGACTTGTGAAAAAAAAGTCATGTGAAACTCCATTGATGAAACGCAGAACACTTCAATTTCTTAAGGTGCACAAATGAGGTAGGTGCCAGTATTCAATTATATATCATCTTTAAATGATTCTGCAATTTATTAACGAAAACAGCATATACAAAGCAATAAGATCCCAAGAATATAAAGGGAAGAAAGAATTGTCTAACCTGGCAATTTAAAGTTCAAATTTCAAAGAAGAAATGTTACTTTTTTTGGAAAAAAATTTTAGTGTGATCAAGTGTATCAAGAAAGTGAATTTAGAAGGAAAATAAAATAATTGACCAAGTAAATCACTTAGTATGAATTCACTCAATTTAAAACCAACTTTTGCAAATGGCCTAGTAGCTCAAGTGGTAGTTAACTAGGATGACTTCTAAGAGGTCATGGATTCAATTCTCCATGGGCACAAAATAAAAAGTTTCAATGAAACTGGTGGAGTATTCCACTTTCTTCCAAAAAAAAAAAAAAAAAACTTTTGACAAGGTGGTCTCGATCAGAATTATCCATCACGTAAGAAAAATTATCCATCAAAAATATTGATTATGACATGATAGGAGAGGTCTCCATCAGAATTATCCATCTTATCCATCTACTAATTAACTGAATAATACTTTTATTAGTGACTAAACATCATCATGTCAAACCAAAAGTCATAAAATGACTATAATTACGACTCTTCTTCGATCCGGAAAATCATACCTCACATCCTTTCATCTGCAAAAAATCTGATTAGGAAAAACTTGTCAGTGCAATACCCCTATATCTGAATCCTTCTATAAGATATTGCAAATGAAGAAGATAACTTGAGTGTCGAAGACAATAATTTTTCTCTCTTTATCTTATATTTTCTGAATAATTAGGAAACATTGTTGATTAATTTCATACACTTAAGTTTGAACAATCCTTTTGCCAAACTAAAATGAACCCTTTTGAAACAGAAACAACAGAAATTGTCCTGTATTCTAGATAGTCAACAATTACCTCAAGTCAGGCAATCTGTTTCAAAAGAGACATGCACCCTGAATTCAAAAATGGAAGCTTTGTACTGTTGTTCATTACATACCCTCACCAACCACCAACTACACTTGCCACTGATCTATATAAGCCCTAAGAAGAAGCACAACTTCTACATCCAAGTTCCAGACAACACTTAATCATACCTCTTGATTAATCTCTATTAAACTTTTTCAAAGGAACCATGAGCACCAGCTGGTCAGTCGAAATTGATGCAGCCGTCCCGGCTCCACGCCTCTTCAAGGCAGCCGTCATGGACTGGCACAACCTGGCTCCTAAGGTTGCCTCTGACAAGATCGTTAGCGCTGCTCCAGCGGAAGGTGACGGCGGTGTTGGCAGCACCAGGCAGTTCAACTTTGCCCCAGGTACCAATCTATATATCCAGTATATATTCATGTCTTCATAATTTAAGCAGAAAGATTAAATCAGCATAATTTCAAACACTAGGCTTGAGCAACCCTTTGTATTCCAAAAAGAATGTAGTTCAAATTGTTCTTAATCAGGGGGTGAATATTACAAAAAGTCAGTACTATTTGAAATATTTTGATGATTAAAACAAATAATAAATTCTGTGTCCAGTATTAAAGACCATTCACAGAACTTCACAGAAGAAGGGACAGATTGATAATAATTTATCAAGCTTTGTCCTCTATATAGATGAAATTGCTTGTCAACTATGTATCCATGAATAATCTAAATAAACACTAATAAAAATATTACATTATAGGGCTTCCCTTCAGCTTTGTAAAGGAGCGCCTGGACTTCATAGATGTTGAGAAATGCGAGGCCAAGTCAACGCTTGTTGAGGGAGGAGGGCTTGGCATCCATGTCGAGTCTGCTTCGACCCACATCAAGATCAAGCCCAAGGCCGGAGGCAGTGTGGTCAAGGTGACTGGATCCTTCAAGCCACTTCCTGGAGTTGACATTGTGGGGGAGACTGAGAAGGCCAAGGCAACTTTCAGTCAAGTTATTAAGGGTTGCGAGGCTTACCTCGTTGCCAACCCTGATGCCTACAACTGAACCCTTTCGGCTTTCATTTCGAATGGTTTTTGCTCAAGGAACTTTAGTTAAGCTTCTGCAGTTGAAGTGTGGTTTGAGAGAGTGGCTTGTGGAACTTTTTTTTTTTTACCAAATAAAGGGTGGTTTTGTTGTACTTTTGTTCTGTTTAATAAAAAAATATCACGTTGAGAGACAATCAAGTAAGCTGTGTCTATTGAATAATCCAAAATGTATAGCCTTGCTACTGAATTATACATATCAGCCCTCCTCAGGCACAGCATAATTCTAAGATATACCATCTCTCTCTAAAATATTTATCTAGTACTTGAAACAATCCTATTATTAAAGAAATAACATTTTACTACTACAAGACCATTTGTACTTCTACTGGGTACTGATACTTGCAGTATACATACAATATACAACGGTATTCAGAAAAAGAAATCTATAGTCAGAAACTGTGTACCTGAAAAATCTGCATACTGGCAGCTGATCTCATTTCATCAAAAAATAAAAAACCTGCGATAACCCACAACTGCTTCTATGTATTCAGTTCTTTTTCCTCTTGTTGATACAAACACAATCTCGTGTTTCCGTCTCAAGAAGTTTGAGTTTGACATGGCTACAGACAGTATTTAGTCGAGGCATGAAAACACTGACTGATCCATCAGGATTGATGTAGACACACATACTGCGTAATCCTGCAAAATCGAAGAGGCACTGGGATTTGTCCCATTCGGGTCCCATGCTGTCAGGATCAGTTAGCAGAAAAAAGTAATTGCATAAGGGTAGAGACAGAACCATATAAGGTAATTTAGAGAAAATTATATAAATATTCCCCATAATACCCTTCTTTGAAATAATCCCAATTTGTCGAATTCTGGACTTTCATACAAAGGCATTCTTCAAAAAGAGATTGCAGAACACTTCAATTTTCTAAGTTATAGAATGAGGTAGGTACCAGTTATTTATCATCTTTACATGATTCTGCACTTAATCAACAACAGCATATACAAAGCAAGAAAATCCCAAGAACAAAAAGGAAAGAAACAAAATTCTCTAACCTGGCTATTTAGATTTCAGACTCTTTTAAGTTTCTAGAAAAGAGGTGAATTCACTTTTTGTGGAAAAAATTACTTAAGTTGGCAAAAGTTGTAATTTAAGTGCATTATAAAATAGGAAAGATATTGCTGATTAGAGTCACTCTACCTAACTGACACTACATATGTTGATTTGGTTTCTATTCCATGCCACCTGAAACTGAAGTTAATTTACCAAGTAAAATCACATACCATGAATTCACTCGATTATAAACAACTTTTGACAAGGCCTAACAGGATGATTCATCACCATCACATAAGAAAAAATATCCATCAGAATTATCAATTATGACATGAAAGGGAAAGTTTTGATCAGAATTAATCATCTTATCCATCTACTAATTGACTGGATAGTACTTTAATAACTGACAAAACATCATCATGTCAAGCAAAAAGTCATGGATGACAGTAATTACGACTCTTCTTAGACACGGAAAATCATATATCGTTTCATCTGCAAAATCTGATTCGGAAAGCTTGTCGGTGAAATACCTCTATATCTAAATCCTTCTATAAGATACTGCAAATGAAGAACATGACTTGAGTGAGGAAGACAATATTTTTCTCTGTTTATCTTTTATTTTCAGAAGAAAGAAACAATTGTTGATTTATTTCATACACTTCAGTTTCAATAATGCTTTTTCGAAAGTAAAAAATCAACCTCTTTTTGAAACAGAAACAGCGGAAATTGTCCTATATTCTAGATTGTCAACAATTACCTCATGTCAGGCAATCTGTTTGAACAAGGGACATGCACCAACTACACTTGCCACTGATCTATATAAACCCTTCGAAGAAGCACAACTTCTACATCCAAATTCCAACAAACACTTAATCAAACCTATTAATTAATCTCAATTAAAATTTACCAAATTTACCATGAACTCCAGCTGGTCAGTCGAAATTGATGCAGCCGTCCCGCCTCCACGCCTCTTCAAGGCAGCCATCATGGACTGGCACAATCTGGCTCCAAAGGTTGCCTCTGACAAGATCATTAGTGCTGCTCCAGGAGAAGGTGACGGCGGTGTAGGCAGCACCAGGCAGTTCAACTTTGCCCCAGGTACCAATCTATCCATAACTTTTGCAGTATTAAAGACCACTCTCAGAACATTGCATAAGAATGGACAAATCAATTATGGTTTTTCAACATTTATCCTCTGACTGGTTAAAATTGCCGATCAATTATGTATCCGTGGATAATCGAAATAATGATGATATGTAGGGCTTCCCTTTAGCTTTGTAAAAGAGCGCCTGGACTTCGTAGATGTTGAGAAATGCGAGGCCAAGTCAACACTTGTCGAAGGAGGAGGCCTTGGCATCCATGTCGAGTCTGCTTCGATCCACGTCAAGATCGAGCCCAAGGCCGGAGGCAGTGTGGTCAAGGTGACTGAAATCTTCAAGCCACTCCCTGGAGTCGATGTCGCAGGGGAGACTGAGAAAGCCAAGGCTGCTTTCAGTGGAATCATCAAGGGTTGTGAGGCATACCTTGTGGCCAATCCTGGTGCCTATAACTAAATATATTTTGGTTTGATTTTGCAGAAGTAATTATCAGAAAATAACACTGAAGGGGTTTAGAGATTTCCTTCAGCCGGTTTGGCTTTTGACACTTGTGTTTTTATTAAATAACGTCGGTTTGTTTCCTGATTTATATTGAACAATACAATGACACAGGAAGCAAGTTGAAATTGTATTCTGTTCATAAATTCAACTCATTATCAATCTGCTGAATTGCACAAATTGGTGAACAAATGATAAACCACGATTCTACAATCGTACACGACAATAAATCAGAAAACGTTGAATTTTACTAATGTTTCAGATATTGAATAAAATTAATAAAATTAAAAAAAAGAAATAAAAGTACTTGAATACCTCTAACAGTAGTTTTACTGGGTAGTGACATTGATGAAGTATATGCATCGGTAAAGTTCATGTAAAATATGTAATGACCTTCTGAAATGAAATTGAAACAGAAGTACCTCGAACATGTGTGAAATTCAATTGTGAAAGACCCATATGGCTATATGGATTAAGAATGGAAGAAGAGCCACCACAACAACGATCTTTGCTTATCATACCTTCTCATACAAGCAGACAGTGTGCCTCGTCGACTGCCATGAAATTCATCTCACATTTGTAATCTCATCCTGAGTCCAAGAATCTGTATAAATTTGCATTTGATAAGTTGCAATAAGCTATTACTCCAACAACATTTTCAGTGCTTCTGTTATAGCACAAGAGGTTCATTGAGGCATTTCATCAAACACCTTGTGTGCATAAACAGATCGCCAATTCAGTGTGTTTTGGAGACAAGTACAACTGGAGAAGAGGCAACAACAATCAACCACAGTGAATACTGAATACAGAAAGTAAGGTTAATATGGATCAAATTTAGTTTATAACACTACATAATAATATAATGGGGAGGGATCCATGACAATGCTTAATTTGACAATCTTGACAATGAGAACTTTAAAAAATTTGTAAAAATTCACAAAATCTCTTAAAAATGAAAAATGATTTATGAATGTATTATTTAACGTATAGATTGATTATGTTTCCAATTATATTCAATTTAAGCGACATTTGATAGCTTTTCAAATATCAGTTAATTTACAACCTTTGAAAAGTGGACAAAATTTTGATAAGCCATTAAACGATGTTCAAATTGCTTAAAATTTGAAACACTATCAATCTATAAGTTAAATAATACATCCATAAATTATTTTTCATTTTTAAGAGTTTTTGTGAATTTTTACATATTTTTGAAATTTTCAATTATCAAGATTGTCAAATTAAGCATTGTCAATGGATCCTCCTCTAATATAAATATATAATACATACTCTTTGAATAACAAAGATAAGGTTACAAGGCCCAGAAAATGGTCCAGATTTGGGCCAAGCATTTTTACCAGTATCTTCTCTTATAGATTCAGAACAGCTGATCTTTGCCATCTGATCAAATTGGTCTACAAATACATCAAGAAGTAAAGGTTGTTTTCAAATTATTAGGATAAGAGCCCAGTTAGTTAGTGCACTAACTGTACAAAACAATGAAACACAGATTGAGGTGCAAGGAAATGGGCATTTCATTTGTGAGAGGAACAAACTTGAGCCATCAAATATATACCTACGACATCGGATTTCTAAAGCAGCCCAGAAAGTATTGAAAACCTACTTATCGGGCTTTCAATTGTCAAATTTTCTATGACGACAAGATTCCAGGTTGTATTTGCTGAAAACCTATGAATAAGGAAGTGAGATTAGTTGCTTGCAACTCTTGATGCAGATGTTGTGTAATGAAGGCTAAGGGAGAGTAGAGAGTGTGTATATATAGAGAGGAGGGATCCATTGATAATGGATAACTTGACAATCTTGACAATGCCTCTTTTAAAAAATTTATAAAAAGTCATAAAAAATCTTAAAAATGAAAAATGATTTATAGATGTATTACTTGACTTATAGATTGATGGTGTTTCAAATTTCAATCAATTTGAACATCGTTTAATGACTTATCAAATTTTTGTGCACTTTTCAACGGTTATAATTTAACATATCTTTAAATAGCTATCAAACGTTGTTTAAATTGAATATAATCGGATACATAATCAATCTATAAGTTAAGCAATACTTCCGTAAACTTTTTTTATTTTTATGATTTTTTATGATTTTTTATAAATTTTTAAAAAGTAGGATTGTCAAGTTATCTATTGTCAATAGATCCCTCCTCGTATATAGATCAGTAAGAACTAAGGAGGGGTGAGGTCAAGCTTGTGTGTTCTTTGCCTAAGGGCGTATCGTTAGTCAAAAAAAAAAAAAGTTTGTGTGTTCTGACCGTAATTGATTGATTGATATTAAAAATATTTTCTATTGATTTAATCAAGATGCCATATATTTTTCCATTCAATAAGTTTACCACTGTTTTTCCAGAAGAATTATTGGTTGATCTGTCATATATATTCTATATGGAAAAACATATGACTTCGTTTTTTTTTTTTGGTAATTAAAATTATGACTTTGAAGAAAACTAGGAAGGTGTTGCGCGCTCCTGAGATATTATGGTAAAGAAAAATACTTGTACAATACGATTAAAAGGGTAATTTAAAGAGTCCTCCATATAATATATAGTGCAAATCTACAACCGCCATTAATCGACAACTCAACGCTATATAGTATATGGCATGTAACCGAAAAAAAAAAAAAAACACTGTTTTTCTACTGTAGAAAACTACAGTGCACGGCTTGTTGAGCCTTTAACAGTTAGAATATATATATTGGAGAATAGTAGTTATTTTCTCCGAACGGTGGGGACTCGTATTAATTACTAATTACTAACGATTATATGCGTTATCTGTATATTTCTTGGACAAATTTGATCTTTGATACGGCTATATATTAAAATCATCAAATTTTTACATGTTTTTATGGAGTAAAAAGTGAAACTTCGAAGTTAGCTTATGACATATTGAGCTCCATATATATGGCATTAAAATCTTTCTCAGCTATAAATTAATGTCTCTGGATTATGTATTTTTCTTTAAATTGACACTAAAAAAATGAGAGCTGTTTTTCTTCTTCTTCTGTAGTTTTGCTTTGAGAAAACATCAAACATGTTGCGTCCATTGAGAAACTATCCGTACATTTATAAACGTATACGGAATATAACGGATACATCCATCCTGAAATTAACCTATATATAGATGTTATAAACGTACAGTTTTTCTATGAATGCTAGCTAGGTGTTGCTCTTTTGTTTTTTTAGGATAGTCACCGTTGTCTGAACAAAAAGATAGTCGTTGTTTTTCTATTTTGTCCATATATATGTTTTTTTCTTGCTGCTAGGTTTTGACCCGAAAATTTAGAGGAGGCAGATTGTCGGGTCCGGTCGGGTCGGGTTGAGGCCGGTTGGATTCAGGTTGGGTCAGTTTAACCGAATAGAAATGTCGGGTCAGGTTCGGGTTGGGTCTGGTCGGGTATCGGGTTAACAGCTGTTGGCATTTCTTTGGGTCGGGTCGGGTTTAGGTCGGATCGGGTCGGTATCGAGTTGATGTCTACCGGCAATTTTTCGGGTCGGGTCGGGTCGGGTCGGATTCGGGTTGGGCGGGTTTTTCGGGTTTGTCAGATTTTGCATATCTTTTCCCGGGTCAGCTCGGGTTTCAGGTCGTTCGGGTTAGGTTCGGGTCAGTCTGATTTTCTCTGAAACATGGGTCGGGTTCTGGTCGGATTGGGTTCGGGTTAGTTTGACTTTCCCTAAACCTCCAGTCGGTTTCAGGTCGGGGGGGTTTTTTGGGTTTGGTCAGATTTTGCATAATTTTTCCCGAGTCAGCTCGGGTTTCGGGTCGGGTTCGGTTTAGCTTGACTTTCCCCTCAAACACGGGTCAAGTTGGGTCATGTAGGGTTGGGGTCAGTCTGATTTCCCTGAAACACAAGTCGGATCGGATTTGAGTTAGTTTGACTTTCCCTAAACCTCGGGTCGGACAGATTTTTCAGATCAAGGTCAAATTTTGCCACCTCTACTAAAATTAATAACCCAAAACCAAAATTGATCGTATACTAAGCTAGACTCTTTGATCCGTGGACTTGAGTTGTTTTATGCTTAACTGTTTCTAGGATTTGTTTTGATTTTTACATTAATTAAGACATATATAGTAGCAGTTATTAAGATTTATTATCTAAAAATTAATATTAGTCTTGAATTGGATATATAAAATTAGAAAAATAATTATTGATGGCCAAACCAATTTATTATGGTTGAGAAACCCACCACATACTTGAAGAGGGAAGGGGCACAGAAAGAGTTGCAGGAAAAATGTAAATTAAAATATATTTGTCAAATAAAAGTAATTAATATCGATTAATTATTAATTGGATAGATCATTATCTGTTCACTGAAACTAATATATAATAATTGAAATCAAAATGGTTATATGAGTCGAATATTCTAATCTTCTTTATATAGGTCATGCTGCCAGTGGGCCATAATGGTCCTACTATAGAAAGGGATTGATGAATCTTAAAGAGCTAAGAGGGAGTGCTTATCCTCTAACTGATGGCAAAGTGCGACACCCAATCAGAAACCTCAGTTTCGGTGGGCCCTACCTTGGTCTCTCTGTCGGGCTCAATTGCAACGGGTCAAACGATATGAATTCGCTAGGAGGAGGCACTTCGAACGCACACTAGATTTTTATTTATAAATGAAAAAATGGAGGTCATGCCTCCAAATTTTACTTTTCATCACTTTAGATCAGAGGTGTTGTATTATTTAGTATTTACAAAGTAAAGGAAAATTAAAAGACAAAGAAAGAATAAATAAAGTAATCAGGAGGATTGATTTAAGAGAAATGATCTTTGTTTTTTGTATTCATCTCCTCATTAGGTTTGTTAATATATAGTGTCTGTATTTCTTTTTTCATGTTTTCTTAAAGTTTGAATGAATTTTTCTCACTCTTTCTACTGCTGTACATATATGAGTCTTCGACACGGTCGAGGATATGTATTGCAATTGGTAAAATATCGAGTGATGGATAAAAAAGATTTTTAAGGAGACAATTATCACAACCTTGATATTAAACAAATGAAAGCACGAAAATGATTTGACAGACGGCATAAAAGATAATTCCATCTTGACATCCCATCTTGACCAAACCTGACCTAACTAGTTGATTTGAACCTCTACTGAGAAGAAAAATGTCGATTATACTTAAAGTAATACCTAGCGTCCATAGAAAAGCTATCTATAGCGTCTATAGGTTACATTTCGGGATGTATTTGTTATATTTCGGAGTATATTTGTTACAACTTTTGTATGTCTATGAACATATGAATGGATATTCAGTGGACGAAAGATGTCTCTTATACTTACATATATAGAGCATAGAGTATTATTATGAGATATTTGGATTAAAATTTCGGACGACGAATTTTTGAATTTTAAGTGTAAGTGTTTCGATCCTAAATGCTTACGGAAGCACCGTAGCCAGACTCATAGAGAGTGTACATATATATATTAAGCCCCAGATAACAGCAGTCTGACCGTCAAATTAAATATGTATGGTGAGATAATGCTAATTAAGTTCGTTGATTATTCACAGTTTCACACCAAGAAACACAGAAATCAAAACTAATATATGTTGAACATGGACTGAATTTATTTGGACCCACAATTTATCATAAATCAATTCTATCATCCGTATCTAGAATGTCCAACTTTTCTTCGTACATACATAGTTACATACATATACATCGTTGGTCACTTTCGGTGATATGACTAATGACCATTGACCGGTTGGGCATTCTAGTACTGACGGGGTCGTTCGGCAAGATAGTTGACTTAAATATTTAAACCTCACTAAGCCACACTCGTTCGGAAAAATAAAAGGGTTTAAGAAAGCTTAAGCCTTAAGTCATAGGTATTACTTCCTTAGGAATCCGGACAAGGCTTAAGCCCAGGTCAAAAAGAGGTTTAAGGAGAAACTTTTAATCCGTGCTAAGGAGCTTGTGTTCGGAAGGATTAAGAAACTAAGGAAGCTAAAAGAAGTCTAAGGAGGGTTGCCGAACAGCCCCGATATTACTTGAATTATACAAAATTGTGGTTCAAAGTTCAAACAAATTAAGTCCTTTTCATGCTACCATAGATTAGTATCTGTTTCTCCCCGGCCGTCTCGGTATGAATAATCAACGAGCTTAAATGATTTAATCGTCATTCAAATGTACCATCTATTCTAGAATATAAATATTAGAGGTGACAGAACCCGACCCGACCCGAAAAATCCGTCCGACCCGATCCAAATCTAACTCGATCCAAGATCAAATAGCATCCAATCTAACTCAAATCAATATACGATTTAAAAAAAGTTGATATTAAAATTAACCTGACCCACCTTAACGGCTTGACTCAAAATGTTCTAGAAGATCAAACTGACCGACCCACCGAACCTGAACCCGACCTGCCCGCCCGATTTGTCACCTCTAATCTGATAGGTACCAATAATATATATTCGTAGATTGAAAAATTGAATAGATTAATATGTTGACAAATTGACTCAACTTGATTTGGCTATGCGTTTACCGGTGACTTGATTAGTTTATTTGTTTGTTTTTATCATCCACAAGTAACGGGTCATGAAAATAATCATGATGAGGACAGGTTACTAAGTCAAAAAAGCTTTAGCTTGGCTCCATGGAAAATTCATGGAGTTCTAGAAGGATCCAATTCGTAGGAAAATAATAAATTGCACCAGTTAAAATGAAGTAAACATATTTAATTGAATTTTGATTTATGTGCTTTTATATTAATTTTTTTTTTTTTGATTCATCGATCTGCAATATTAATTCTGCATGAATATTACTGAATCTATTAGATTAATTCTCCTAATTAACTTGTAAAAAGAATATACTTTAACATAATAAATTTTGATTTATAGAATAAAATTTTTCTAATTTTAGTGTTTTGTTAATCACAACCCAATTTTGAACAGCGTAATATTGCCTTCCAACGCGAAGGAATCGGATTTTGTCTAAAGTCATGTTGACGGTTCAAATGATCGGAGAGCTGTGCGATATAATTGTTGGTAATTGACCAACCGTGATTTGGTAATGTATGCATTCAAAATAAGAACAATATATATATATAGATCGATGTATTGTATATTTGTATCTGGTTATGTTTAGAGCGATAGATTTCAACAGTGATAAACATATAAATTGAATCAAACGTATAGAAGAGGTTTGCAACTCTTGCAAGTTAAGTTAACAACAAATCAGCTAAGCATATTAATATTGCCGTGTCCACTTGATCTGATCGTTAACGATCGATCACTAGTCACTAGTAAATGGCAGTTGAATCTTCAACCTGTCACAGAGTACTCTATATTTTACTCATGACTTGGGAGTCTCAGAAGGGTCTGTTCGGTCAGGAATTGAGAGTCTATAAGAAATAATTTATGTTCAATGTTTAACAGAGTATACTAGCAATTCTTATAGAAATTTATTCATCTAAAACGCTTGTTCTTAGAGAAAAATATTGGTCGGGCTAAATTATTTTTTCTCTATCAATAATGGGTTTTCGTCGGTTTTCACCAAATGCACCTCAACCCCTGTTCCATTGTTTTGCACATTTAGTACACTAACTAACTGGGCTCTTACTTACCCTAAGAATTTGTAAGCAATCACTACTTATTTACTTCCTCTTGATGTAATTGTAGACCAACATATATGTATAACAGAACAGATGGTAACATTAGCATCAGATGTTTATCTATCTATTTGTCAGAATCAATTTGATCAGATGGCAAAGATCATCTGTTCTGAATCTATAAGAGAAGCTGGTAAAAATGCTTATTGGCCCATCGCAAAGCCTTCATAGTCACAATTTTAATTACCAAAAAAAAAAAGAGGAGGGATCCATTGACAATGCTTATAATGACAATCTTGACAATGGAGATTTGAAAAATTTGTAAAAATTGTTAAAAATTCTAAAAAATAGAAAAAAAGTTTATAGAGATATTGTTTAACTTATAGATTTATTATGTTTCAAATTATGTTCAATTTAAGTGACGTTTGATAGCTCTTTAAAGCTCATTAAATTTCAACCGTTAAAAAATGTATAAAATTTTGATATACCATCAAACAATGTTCAAATTGATTGAAATTTAAAACACTATTAATCTATAAGTTAAAGAATGCATCCATAAAAGTTTTTTCATTTTTGAGATTTTTTATGAATTATTATAAGTTTTTCAAAATCTTCATTGTCAAGATTGTCATTATAAGCATTGTCAATGGATCCCTCCTCAAAAAAAAAAGTCATATGTTTTTCCATATAGAATAGAGGAGAGATCCATTGACAATGGATAACTTGATAATCTTGACAATCCCACTTTTTAAAAATTTATAAAAAATCATAAAAAATCTTAAAAATAGAAAAAAGTTCACGGAAGTATTGCTTAACTTATAGATTGATTATGTATCCGATTATATTCAATTTAAACAATATTTGATAGCTCTTTAAAGATCCGTTAAATTATAACCGTTGAAAAGTGTACAAAATTTTGATAAGTCATGAAACGATGTTCAAATTGATTGAAATTTGAAACACTATCAATCTGTAAGTCAAGTAATACATCTATAAATCATTTTTCATTTTTAAGATTTTTTATGATTTTTTTTTATTTTTTAAAAGAGGCATTGTCAAGATTGTCAAGTTATCTATTGTTAATGGATCCCTCCTTTATAGAATATGAGTATATGACAGATCAAACAATAGTTCTTTTGGAAAAACAGTGGTAAATTAAATTGAATGGAAAAATATATGACATCTTGATTAATCAATAGAAAATGTTTTGAATATCACTTGAATAAAAAAAATCAATCAATTACGGTCAGAACACATGAGCTTGACCTCACCCCTCCTTAGTTCTTACTGATCTATATATACACACTCTCTACTCTCCCTTAGCCTTCATCACACAACATCAGTTGCAAGCAACTAATTTCACTTCCTTTCAACTCATAATCAATCAATTAGCAGGTAATTAATTAGTTAACCATGAGTTCGACCTGGTCATGCGAAGTCGAATCCTCCGTCCCGGCTCCCCGCCTCTTCAAGGCGGCCATCGTGGACTGGCACAACTTGGCCCCTAAGCTCTCGTCCGGCAAGATCGTCAGCGCCCATCCCGTAGAGGGCGAAGGCGCCGTCGGAAGCATCAGGCAGTTCAACTTTGCACCAGGTATACTTACTTTCAAAATTTAATTTCCTACAAAATAACATCAGGCAATTCAACTTTGCGCCGTTGGAAATAGCATGTACAAACATCAATATTTTATTAATATTTATGAGCTTCTTTCTAAAATACAATACAAATACTTAAAAAACTCCAAAAATAAAAAAAAAAATTTTCTATTTCCCAATATCCTTACTCCTAATAAAAGGAGATTGGATTTTTTGATATGAAAGTTCTATCTTCCACAAAGAATAAATCTCAGTCGTTGATTGTTTTTTACTTAGATTCATTACCACCGTTGACGTACTTTAGTGTCTCAACCTATTAAAGATTAAGGTCCATATCAATTTTCTCAATTTAAAGCCCATTACATATTATCTTAAAATTTATTATAAGAAATAATAATTTCAGCCCAAAGCAAGACGTGGGCTCTTTACTAGCTTTCATATAAAAAACTTATTGAGCATCATAAATCGTGATTTCGGATACGATAACATAAATTTCGATCTAAAATGCTAACGTTAGTATAATAGTCTAACTCTAGAGCAAATATACCATGAGCTTAAAGGCTTTCCGTGAGCTTAAGCTCAAAATCATATCAAATTGCTTTCAAATTTGGATTTATATGGTCCATTATATTCTTTATATCAAAATCTTGTGGAATACAAAAATTTTCCATTTTTGAAGATTTTTAAGTATTTGTTTTTAATTTTTTAAAAGTGACTATACAATATTAATAAAATATTCAATGTTTATGCATTACTTTTACAAAATTCAAAACAAATACTTAAAAATCTCTAAAAATAGAAAATTTTTGTATTCTACAAGATTTTGATATAAAGAATATAATGGGCCATATAAATCCAAATTTAGAAGTGATTTGATATGATTTTGAGCTTAAACTCACGGAAAGCCCCGTGAGCTTAAACTCACAGTATATTTGCTCCTAACTCTACATATATACATAATACATATACATATTCAATATGTGTTGAGTAAAAATTTAGTTACTCAACAGTTAAGAGAGATTAAAGTCCTGATTAATTAAAATTAAGTTCTGCAATTATATATGTACAGGTGCACCATTCAGCTACATAAAAGAGCGCCTAGATTTCATTGACGCCGCCAAGTTTGAGGTGAAGAGTTCGCTGGTGGAAGGCGGTGTGCTCGGGATCCTTGTCGAGTCGGCGTCCTCCCACACCATAATCGTGCCCAAGGGCAGCGGCTGTGTCGCCAAGGTCGTCGGTTCTTACAAGCCCGTCGCGGGCGCAAACGCTACGGAGGAGGCCGAGAAGGTGAAGGCGGCGTATGCTGAGACCATCAAGAGCGCTGAGGCTTATCTCATCGCCAACCCAGATGCCTATAACTAAGAAACGTATTGGGTCATATCTAGTGTCCTCAGTATTAGTGTCTACATGTCCACATTATTACATAATTTTATTTGAGTTAAGAGTTACAAAATTTTATATTAGAGTTGTAAATTTTGTGTATATGTGGACATGTAGATAGTTAAAATGAGAACACTTAGAAAATTCCATACATATTATTATATAGGAGTACTCAATATATAGTACTCTTTGGTTATCCAATTTGGGATATTAAGTTTATGGGAATAAAGGGGTTTGCTTTTTTTTATTTTCTTTCTTTTTAAGAAAAAAAAAAAAAAAAACAAACAGAGTATCAGTATGCTTGATGTGTGTTTTCCTCTGCATTATAATATACTGTTGTGTGCCGGTCTGGTGAGGATATATAAATGGATAATTATGAAATGTAAACAGGTTCAATAAAAGGTAACAATATATGTAATATTGTGGGGTATGTGTTAATTTGTGCATGCTTAATCTCGTATTGATGGGTCAACTTGTTAAGAGGTTAACTAGCTGTTTATATAATTACGAGGTTAATTATTCTGGATATTTATTAACAAATTAAGGTCTGTGGTTAATTAAACGATATATATTGAGACAAGTAGTAGTTAATTATAAAATTTTCTAATAGGAAGGTTGCGCTTTTGAAATATATAGATAAAAGAAAAGTTATGAAAAATAAAGTTGAGTCACTCGATCATATTTTTATTCGTGAGATTCTAATACACATATAAATCCACTTCATTAATCTTTATTGCTGAACTATATATCGTGAACTATATATTATAGCCCGGAGGCAACACATGGATTACACAGATTCCTAGTCACTCAGTACATCCCTAAATTCCATCAATTAAGTCCACTGAAACAAAGAAAAACTTTTGAAGTAGTTTCCAATTGATTTATAGCACATCAAGGCTTGAATAAGCAAGAAAAACTCGGCAATTCTAGAAACTTTTGAACTTAGTGTGTACTTCAATAGTTAATTGATAGCCCACAATGTGACACCAAAATTAAAAATAAAAAATAAAAGTCTTTTCTTTGCAGCTTGATGATGTGAAGAGGGATTGGATACCATTAATTAGTTATTAATCTATTGCTATGTGCCCTATATAATATACATATATCGATCGGTTCCAATTTTTAAATTTATTTGAATTTTTTAAAATCGTTGTCAAGAATTATAAAATAACTATGTGATCCCTTATCTTCTAAAAAAGAAGAAAAAAAGAATCAAAATTTTAATAGTGAAACAATTAATACGTTGAAAACATAATTTGACCGTCGCGATCATTTACAATATGATTATTTAACTAATAATGTTTATAAAGTTTTCGTACTGTAAGTATCAAATTTTGCAAAATTAACATTCTTGGTAGAAGCGAATTGACTTGGTATACTTAACACAAAAATTACAAAACGCATAATTGCCAATCATGTATTCATAATTCTTTGGTAACAAGTATATTGTTTTACCAACTATTGTTAATACTTAAGACTCGCTATACCTTAAAATGCCCACCATAATTTTGCCTAAAAAAATTGCTTAGTCAAAATTGAGCGGCTTTCATACAAAAAGAAAATAAAAAATAAAAAATAAAAATTGGACAAGTAACTTATTTTCCATCTTGGCCCAATCACATATATCATTCAAAAATAAGATTGATATAATTTAAGAAAGTATAAATATGGGCTACATATATTACATCAATTGCATGCTCATGTTTAATTATGGGCTCATTGGGCTAACAATACATGATCCTCTCAACCCTTGGTCCATAAAATAATTCTTGTTACTCTCTTTTGAATGATGTACATGAAATTATGAAATATATACGCGCTTGAATTTGGTGCCGGAAACGATATTATCAGTTCAGTGCAACTACTGGCAATTTAGCACCCTTCAAAGAACATATTTTCATGCTTATCTTTGTCAAACGCTGGGTTAATTCAAATCAATTTCAAATGCTGGAGTACCAAAGAAGACATTGTTTTTCTTTAATTTGAGATAAAATAGCTGGAGAATATAGTCAACAATTGCGCACTTGTAAATTGTACATATCAAATATCAACTTACCGACTTTCTGGCAGTAATTGCAAACCTTTAACCTTCATATATGAAAATATCGAGATGTTCATTAAACTTAAGGCAGTATTATATATAACTAACTGTTCAGAACAACTAAAAATTATATATACACTACATTTGGAAAAAAAAAAAAAAAAAAAAAAAAGCAGGTTTCTGTATTTGTAATTTTGTATACATGTTTCCAAACATAATCAAAGGCACATTACTTGCACAAATTTTCCCTGTGCAAAGCGAATTCATATCCCCTGCATGCTGTATTGCATTGTGCAGTTCACAACGTCAGCCATTGGACAGTCTCGAGATTTTGCGCCAGCGTGGATCTCTAGACGATCCAACGGCTGATGTTATGAACTGCACAATGCAGTAAGTCAGGGGATGAGCACTCGTGCAAAGCATGGTACCGATACCAGTTCCAGTTCCTGATCAGTAGAACCGGTACTTCCTCTTGATGAACAGTATTGCTACTGGTGCAGTTATACCAGGGAAATTAATGCTCAAATGCACCATGATCAATGATTTGCAACGGTGTTTATTTTAAGTTTAAACTTTAAAAAACCATTTTTACCCAAATTAGCAAATTTAACATAACGAATCTCATCGAAGGAAGCTCATCGATCGACTCTTTTCTAATTTTTCCTGAGGCTCTCCCTCGCCTTTCGCTTTTCGCGCGCAACAGACATGCTGGAATCATGGAATCCCCTCTTCCTCTCACAGCTTATATATATCGATCTGTTGAGAATCAACGCTGAGGCCCAAGCCCATCAAGCCCAAGATCAAGAATTATCTAGAGTAATGTGGTGTTGAGATATTTATTAGGAATAATCTAGAACATTATGGATACAAAAAAAAATATCTTAGGTCTAGAATAATCTATAGAAATATCTATGGAAAAATATCTAGGTTCTAGAATCCTCCATAGAACTAGTATAAATAGGGGTGTGGTGTTGGATGTAGAAACCAAGCAAGAGATAGTAGTGAATTGGAGGTTAGGTTGTAGTAAGAAGCTAGGGGTATATGGAGGTTTAGTATTTAAGTAGTAGTTGTAACAATATTTTGAGATATAATAGAAAATATTGTTATAGCTAGTGCCTCCATACTCAACAATCTGGTATCAGAGCCGGAGTTGTCGGAGCTTGTTCAGAGTCGGTGGTAGGGGTCAAGCATAGAGCCGGAATTCTGCCGGTGTTCCGCCAGTCAATATAGTGGTATCGACAAGTTGTCGAAGGAGCCGCAGCTTGACGACAGTCCGGGACTGCGAAGTGCGGTGGAGGAGAAAT
Source organism: Cyperus esculentus (assembly GCA_030179965.1). Taxonomy (NCBI): domain Eukaryota; kingdom Viridiplantae; phylum Streptophyta; class Magnoliopsida; order Poales; family Cyperaceae; genus Cyperus; species Cyperus esculentus. The sequence continues at coordinate 274,996 of JASGLE010000030.1, forward strand.
CTTCAAGAAGGCTTACTAGACGTCGGCCGTCCTAGTTGAAGCCATGGATTTCTCAGGTACGATTGGTGGAATGAAGAAATTGAATTCTAGTAATTATATATATTGGAAGGCATGCATAGAGTCCTACCTCCAAGGGCAGGACCTATGGGAGGTAGTAGGCGGGTCTGAGACGACCCCGCCGAAAGTTGATACCGTAGAAGAGACGGTATCGGAACAGGTTGCTGACCCCAAAACGAAAAAGAAGAAGGCTTCAGAGAAGCCAGCCGAAACTCTGTCCGTGGAGAAGCAAGCCGAAACTCTGCGGAAATGGCGAATCAAGGCTGGGAAGGCAATGTTTGTACTCAGGACAGCCGTTGAAGACGAGCTACTGGAGTACATCAGAGAAGTGCCCACGCCGAAGGTAGCCTGGGATACCCTAGCAACACTCTTCTCAAAGAAGAACGACGCGCGCCTCCAACTACTTGAGAAGGAGCTCATGACAATCTCACAAGGTAAGATGATGATTAACCATTACTTTACAAAAGTAAAATCTCTTTGTAGTGAGATTGCTCAAATAGACCCTGAAGAAAAGATCAGCGAGCAAAGGATGAGAAGGATTCTCATCAATGGGCTAAGACCCGAGTACAGCGGGTTCATAGCAGCCGTCCAAGGTTGGCCAACGCAGCCAACACTATTGGAGCTGGAGAATATGCTCGCAAACCAGGAGGCTCTAGTGAAGCAAATGGCCGGAGTCTCGTTGAAGCAAGAAGAAGAGGCCTTGTTCAGCAACCGAAAGACGGGTCGACCTGACCGAAAGTCAAGAGGTAGACCCGAAGGAAGGTCTAGCCAGCAACGAAGGCCTAAAGAGAAGACTAATTCTTCAGGGGGAGCTCGAGACTCATCCGATGACAATGAAGACGATGACGATCGATGTTATAATTGTGGCAAAAGAGGGCATTATGCACGAGATTGCTGGCGGAAGAAGAAGAAAGGCCATGGTAATGTGGCGACCTCAAGAAGCCAAGACATTGTCCATGAGAGCAGTAGTTGTGAAGAAGAGTGGGATGCAGAAGTAGCACTCGCTGCTGCAATCGTGGATGATGAAGAAAGCCTCGCGGCGACCAAAGTGGAGATGGTGCCGGAGGAGGTCCCATATGAAGAAGATTGGGACACAGTGGCGACTGTTGGAATACAGTCGGTAGTTGGCATAGAGGTTGCCGACAGTGATGAATCAGAGGAAGAGGAGTTCGACATGGAGTCGTGGCCGATCAAAGATGGAGAAGATGCCACAGAAGTCAAGGAGGAAGAGATCAATTCCGAGTCATCGTTCTTCATGGAAGACACCGAAGATGTCAAAGAGGTAAGTAAGCTTGACTTTGAGTCATTACCTTTTAAAGAACCAATTAAAGAATTACTCGATGAGGAGACCAAAGTCGTAAAGGAGGCCGGAATCATGAGCTGCATCATGGCTGATGACGAGAAGCCACAAGAAAGCCCCAAGGTGGAAAACATCACCAAGGAGGGTGATGATGTCAAGACGACGTGGAGGAGTGTCGTGGTTGCCGAAGAATGGGAGCTCTTCGAAGGAGATGCAGGCTATCAGGTAATTTGTCGAGATGTCGGACCTCGACGAAGGCTAGTGACGAGACTACTGCAAGCACCACAAATGACTGAGTGCCAAGCACTGCTAGCACGAAGGAAAAACTACAAACATGATGATCCGGATGGACGCGGAGTACCAAAATCGGAATAGTACAAAGTCAGCGTTGAGGGGGAGTGTTGAGAATCAACGCTGAGGCCCAAGCCCATCAAGCCCAAGATCAAGAATTATCTAGAGTAATGTGGTGTTGAGATATTTATTAGGAATAATCTAGAACATTATGGATACAAAAAAAAAATATCTTAGGTCTAGAATAATCTATAGAAATATCTATGGAAAAATATCTAGGTTCTAGAATCCTCCATAGAACTAGTATAAATAGGGGTGTGGTGTTGGATGTAGAAACCAAGCAAGAGATAGTAGTGAATTGGAGGTTAGGTTGTAGTAAGAAGCTAGGGGTATATGGAGGTTTAGTATTTAAGTAGTAGTTGTAACAATATTTTGAGATATAATAGAAAATATTGTTATAGCTAGTGCCTCCATACTCAACACGATCGATCCAAATGCATGCATCACCAATCAATCCATCGTTAATTCGTCTGCCTTTTATCTGAAAAAAATTTGAAAAAAAAAAAGTAGCGAAAAATGGGTAGTAAAAAGGGGGTCGTTATAGGGGGCGCTGTGGTCCTCCTCGTGGCGGTCGTGGCTGCGGTCGCTGTTATCTCGGTGCAGAACAACAAGAAGGGCTTGTCCTCGGACGGCACCAACTCGGGCCAGCTCTCAACATCCGTCAAGGCAATCAAGGAGTTCTGTCAGCCGGTCGACTACAAACAGACGTGCGAGACTGCCCTCGAGCAGGCCGCAACAAATGCTTCGAGCCCCCAGGACTTGGCTCAGGCCATATTCAAGGTCACGTCCGACCGCATCTCGGAGGCGATGAACCATTCCGCCACGCTTAACAGCCTCGCCAACGACCCGCGTACGTCCGGCGCGCTGGAGAACTGCAAGGAGCTGTTGCAGTACGCGGTCGAGGATCTGAACACGTCGTTCTATAAGCTCGGCGGCTTCGAGATGACCAACTTCAACAAGGCCACCGAGGACCTCCGGACATGGCTCTCTGCTGCCCTAACCTATCAAGTATATATATATATATATATATATAAACAAATATATAATCTTGTTAATTAATTGTTAAACATAAATAATTAAGCTAAAAATGTTCTTATAAAAAAAAAAACTAAAAATTAATGAATGTTGTTAATATAATTATGTAATTAAAGTATTAAACATCTAATGATATTTTAAATATGTTATTAATTATGTAAGGATACCTGCTTGGACGGGTTCGAGAACACGACAGGCGACGCGTCGCAGAAGATGCAAGAGGCTCTGAAGAGCACCGGCGAGCTCACGACCAACATCCTAGCTGTGGTCGACGAGTTCTCCAAGACATTGGCGAACCTGCCTTTCTTCAACAGCAACAAGAGGCGCCTGCTCGAGGACGAGGAGGCCAAATCATCATCCGGCGACATCCCGAGCTGGGTGCCCGAGAGCAAGCGCAGCCTGCTCGATACCCCCCCAGCTAAGCTCAAGCCGGATATGACCGTGGCCCAGGACGGCTCCGGCGACTTCAAGACCATCAACGCGGCGCTCGCCAAGGTGCCCCCGAGTAGCGAAAAACCGTTCGTGATCTACATCAAGGCCGGTACGTACAAGGAGTATGTCAGCGTCGGCAGGCCGCTCAGCAACCTCGTCATGTACGGCGATGGGCCGACCAAGACCATCATCACCGGCAACAAGAACTTCATGATGGGACTCACCACCAAGGATACCGCCACCTTCGGTAAGCCAAGAATTAGTTCAGTTCATCGATCTGTTTGCGCACACTCACGCACGTGTCGATCGATCGCTTCATGTTCATACAATGCCAAGAAAATGAAATTAAAATTCAACATAAGAATTACTAATTAGCATTTTATGATGATATTATTATTTTTAATTGATTTTTTGACAACCGACAGAGGCAATTGGCGACGGATTCTTTGCCCGCGATCTCGCAATCGAGAACACCGCCGGGGCAGCGAACCACCAGGCCGTGGCGCTGCGCGTGCAATCCGACATGTCGGTGTTCTACAACTGCGCGTTCAATGGATACCAAGACACCCTGTACACACACGCCAACCGTCAGTTCTACCGTGAATGCACCGTCTCGGGCACCATTGATTTCATCTTCGGCAACGCCCAGGTGATCCTCCAGAACTGCCTCCTCCTCGTGCGCAAGCCCATGGACAACCAGCAGAACATCGTGACGGCGCAGGGCCGCAAGGAGCCGCGCTCCGCCGGTGGCACGGTGATCCATAACTGCACCGTGTCAGCCGACCCGACGCTCTTCCCAGTGCGCAACAAGATCCAGACCTACCTCGGCCGCCCGTGGAAGGAGTACTCCCGCACCCTCTACATCCAGTCTCAGCTCGACGACCTGATCAACCCGGTGGGCTGGCTCCCGTGGACCGGCAACTTCGGGCTCGACACGTGCTTCTACACCGAGATCGACAACCGCGGGCCAGGCTCCGACACTAGCAAGCGTGCCAAGTGGAAGGGCGTTAAGACCATCACCTTTAGCGACGCCCAGCAGTTCACCGTCGAGCACTTCATCCAGGGCAGCCAATGGCTCTCCAAGTCGGGCGTCCCGTTCATCGCCGGTTTGCTGCCCCAGAGCCAGCCCGGCAGGATCCACTAAGCCCGGCGGCTCTTGGAAGCTGCACCAGGGATGAACTGCTGTTGTGATCGATGCCGCCATTATTTATGTCGAAATTAATATCTAATTTTTTTTTTCGTATATATCTGATGATGAATGTTAATTTGTTCATTTTTTTTTTTCGTTTATGTATAAAGAGTGGAAGGTATGAACTCAGTTGTATCTTTTAAATACCTCCAAACAAAATTTTTCCAGCTAGAAAATTAAGAAATTAATTCCTTTCAAATAAAGTTGCTCAATGGCTTGGCTTGCTTCACTTATTTTTCATTTTTTTTACAATTACCATTTTATTATTTTTTTCCTGTAATTAATTGTGACCAAATTATAAAGTCATCAAAATCTCATGCCAATCAGTAATGCAAAATTTTGGGTGGAAAGTAGATAATAATTAGGAAGAATTAGCAACAAATTTAATTACTAAAAAAGCAAAGGATTACATTTACAGGTTGACTTAATTTAATTTGGGAGGGTGTTTTTTTCATGGACACATTTTTCTGTTACAAAGTAGTTTGGCGCCTCATTTTTCTCCAAAAAAAAAAAAAGAAGGTTTTGGCGCCTAATCTCTGTTTGGTTGGTGGCCTTGATCCATATACTGGGCCTAAATTGAAATTGGGCTGTATTTATGTATGGGCTTAATTTCATGGGCAGCTGATATGGTGAGAGATTAGGTTGTCTAAATTTTGTTACCAGGCCTAAACGATCAGATGTTTGGTTGATCCAATTTCACTGCCATTGTTTTCAGATTTTGCTCAGGAGCAAAATTTTTTAAATTCAAAAAAAATGTTACATCGAATATTGAATAAGAAAATTTATGAGAAAATTACATATTCCATAAATTCTAGATATCGATAAATAATATATTTTGTAAATAAAATTCTAGATATTATTTGGGCTCCAATGAACCTATCATATATTTTTTGACTAATTTTGCTATCGATCGTATAAAATATGGACCGTTTGTTTTTCAGAATTGGATAATTACAAAATATGAACAGCTTGGTTCAAAAAAAACGGTTGCGTGACCAATCCATAATAGAACACCTCATTTTTTTTTTCTTTTTTTGTCTTTTAGATCAACAGAGGACAATTAATTTAGTACGAGAACGTAATGTTAATCTTTACAGTTATGCGCATAATTAAAATTCTTATAATTATTTTGAGGTGTTATCTGAATATTAAATTGTAATAAACTAATAACTGACAACCCGGAGCAAAATTATATTAACTAAGAAAAAAAAAGACAATTTACAATAAATATTTCGAATCATAGAGTTAAACTATCGTACAAACGTTAGCATTTTGGTCTGAAATTTTAATACATATATGTTACCTTTTCCGAGATCTTGATTTATAGTGCTCAATATATCTTTCATATAAAACTACCGGGGAATATAGAAATTTTTTTCATTTTTGGAGTTTTTTAAGTATTTGTTTTGAATTTTCGATATTGTTCATAAATAATATAAGTTGTTGCTGTTTGCACTTGAAAAGAAATTAATACTTAGAAACTTCAAAACTATAAAGTTTTTGTATCCATTTAAGTACTATAAATTATGTTTTTAACATACTAACATATTTGAGGTATTAAAATTTTGATCCGGAATGCTAACGTTAATACTTAATACAAAATCTAACTCCTCGATCCTATATACAAATTAAATAATTTCTCCTTAATTATTCTCAATTTTTCATATTATTTTTTTATAGCCCCAGCTCCGTTTGATGCAAATGCGAGGCTATTTTTTTTTTTTTAAGGAAAAATGCAATGGCCAGGAAAAAACCAAAAAACATCAGCCAGTACCCAGTATCAGTGTCACTGTAAGAATGTAGTGTTGTGCTCCCGGGCAGGTCACGGGCGGGCGACCCGTCGGGCGAGGTTCCGGCGGGCTAGTCCGGGTGGCGGGCGACGGCCGACGGGCTACCCCGGGTGAGAGTGCGGAACCCCCGCCCTTACCCGCACTTCGCCTGTCGGGCTACCTCGGGCACAGGCGGGCGGCGGGTTTAGGCCGAGCGGGGGTTTGAGCGCGGGAAAAATGTGATACAATCGGCCCAAAAATTTTTTTTTTCGGTCTGAAATTTATAAGTTCGAAAATTTATAAAATTTATTTGAAAATTTATAAGTTTGTTGAAGTCTTGAAGAACAAAAAATTGCAACTTTTTTTTTTGAAATTGAGTTATATTTTATAAGTTTGAAAATTTATAAAATCTATTTGAAAATTTATTAGTTTGTTGAAGAACAAAAAATTGCAACTTTTTTTTTTTTTGAAATTGAATTGTATTTTATAAGTTTGAAAATTTATAAAATTTATTTGAAAATTTATAAGTTTGTTAAAGAACCAAAAAATTGCAACTTTTTTTCTAAAAATGAGTTCTATTTATAAGTTTGAAAAATATATTTTTTAAAAAAAAAGTTACCCTCCTCCTTTCTTCCGGGCTTGGGACCGGCTATGCTATTATATTATAAAATAACATAGGCGGAGTTCTAACTTTTTTTTTTTGTTAGTTAAATTTTAAGAAAGTAAGAGAGTATTTAATAATTTGAAAAAAAAAAAAAAGGAAATAGAAGAGTGTATAGACTTCATACCGAAACTACCTATTTAGTTGGTCGATCGCATATACCATACGGCGCTCTCTTCTTCGGGTTCGCATTCGTCGTCCGAAGCCGGCGACGCGTTGCTCTCTTGAGTTTCAGCACCGGATGAAGATGGTTCAATTTCATTGTATTGCTCACGATTTTTCGCATCAATCCAATCCTTGAGGCATACGAGTCGCTCGAAAACCACCTGTCCCAACTTGCTTCCAATATCATTGAAAACAAAAAAATAGTTAGTAAAAAAAATAAGAATCCGAATTAAAAAAAATGTGTAGATATAATAAATATAGTCATTTACCTTTTATCGGTAAGAATCCGATTTGCCGAACTAAAACAAGACTCGGAGGGTACGGTGGACATAGGAATGGCAAATATGTCGTGTGCCATAAGAGATAGAGTTGGGAAAAGATTTGCGCTTCTTTTCCAATATTCTAGAACATCAACCCCCTCCGATTCTCCCGGTAATCCAAAAAAGATATTTAACTCGTTGGAGGTGTTGTACATAGCATCCGAACTTTCCGATAAAGATGACAACAATCCCTCGGACAATTGGGTCCTACTATTAAATTTGAAGATAAAAAAAAATCAAATTTTAGAAAACCGAATTTTTAAAAACCGAATTAAAAAAAAAAACGAATTAAAAAAAAAACTGAAATTAAAAAAAAAAGGAATTTAAAAAATGTACCTCCCGGGCCCGGCACGACTTGTAGAAGCCGGTTGTTGGGCTCCTCTTCGGGCGTAATATAGGTTGAACATATCTTCAACCATTTTGGTCACAAGTGCATCCTCATCTCCACTCGAAATACCTAAATTATTGTTATAAATCCGTAGCATCTTTACCGCGTAGAACTTCTTGTACGTTGGATGGAGGCAATTTGTGATAACCGTGACGGGAGGTACGTGTTCCCAATATTTGAGAAACTTGTCCTTCATGGCTTGTACGATCGGAGCGACACTTTCGTCGGATTCCTCCATAGCTAAGCAAATTTAAAAAATTGAGAATATGAGAGTTAAAAAAAATTTGAAATAAAAAAAAACCGAAAATAAAAAAAAAAACAGAAATAAAAAAACCGAAAAAAAAAGAAAATAAAATAAAACAGAAAATAAAATAAAAAAAATTAAAAAAAAACAGAAATAAAAAAAAAAAGAAAATTAAAAAAAAAACAGAAAATAAAAAAAAGAAATTAAAAAAATCGAAATTAAAAAAAAAACGTAATTAAAAATGAGATTTATAAGAAATTAAAAATCTACCTGTCATGTCCTTGTACACTCCGGATTTATAGTTTGGTTGTGTGGAATGAGTTTGGGAATGTATGGATGTATTTATAGGTGTAAATTGGATGGGGGGAGATTTGAATATAGGGGACCGTTGGGTCCCTAGGGGACCGTTGGGGGGTCGGGTAGGGAACCGTTGCCCCCCTGGCGCGGGCTACCCCGGGCGGGTCGGGTGAGACGGGTTCCGGGTGCGGGCGAGACGGGCGAGCGGACGGGCGAGACGGGCGAGGGGGGCGGGCTACCCCGGGCGGGTCGGGTCGGGCGTGTCGGACGGGTCGGGTCGGGTCGGGTCGGGTCGGGTCGGGTCGGGTCGGGTCGGGTCGGGCGACGGGCGGGGGCGAGGCGGGTCCAAACGGGCGGGCAGGTTTGGACGGGCGTCACCAAATAACCATACCCTTACCCGTTTAAACCCGACCCGCCGGACCCAGGACGGGCTACCCCGGGTTGTGGGCCCGGGCAGGTAATTGCGAGCGCCGGGTGGGGGCTATCGGGTTCGGGCGCGCCCGTCCCGGGCGAGGGCACAACACTATAAGAATGAAGCCAAATAATATAACTGTGCTCAGTACGATTTCATATCCTCTGTAGCGCTGCATTGTGTAGCACAGGATGTGAACCGTTAGATCATCTCGAGATCTGTACTGACTCGAATGTCGAGATGATCTGACGGTTTACATCCTGCACCACACAATGCAGCGCTACAGAGGATAGCACCCGCTCAGTACATACATAATAGAATTTCTCCAATAATTTCATAAAACTAGACCTTTTTGGGCAACCACAGAATAGAATTTCAAGTGGGACAAAAGCTGGGAATATGACAATGAACCGAGACACAGAATTGCAAGACTGAAAGAAAGAAAGAAAGAAACATCATTTTCCATCTCCTTGACAACTTTGTGACAAACTGACAGTGAGCGATGATGATCAATTTGGGACTTTTGAGGGACAAAAAGTCCCAAAACCGACCACAAAATTATTCCAATAAAGTTCATCAATTTGCATTTCTGTATGCTACAAATTCCACAAAACAAATATCAAAGGAATATTAGGAATATTTAGGATCCCTTCATAAAGTTCCACTAAGGGCATAACAACTAGAAATAACTCATGTGTTGTAGACAAGATATCTATCAATTGACAGTTGAGACTTGAGACTTTCAATTATTTGAAAAAAGAAAATTAAAAGTTTATTAAAAATGGGGAGAAAGATTTTATAAATATGTTACGAACTTTATAGATTGATTATGTTTCAACTACATTCAGTTTAGCTGACGTTTGATAGCTCATTCGAAACTCGATGAATTAGAATCATTGCAGAGTGATTTATTGAAACTTTGGTGAGTTATCAACTAATATTCAAATTTATTGAAATTTGAAACATTGTTAATCCATGCACGAATAGATTCATACCTTTGTGATTTTTTTTAACGATTATTAAAATTTAAAAAAAGTTTTTATCAAAAAAAAATTATCAAAAGTTTCACTGTGAATATCATCAAAATAAGCATGGTCACGTGATCTCTCCCCCTTTCAATATAATCAAGCTTCCCAAAGTAGTAACTATTTTATAACAATATAACATATAAATTGATTTTGCAATTATTGTAATTTAGCAATTTATATTTGTTTGGAATTATAGTACAAGTTATTTAGGCCATGTTCGGCAGACACAATACCCATCGGATTTGTTACTGTTTGTATGGGAAGAAAAAAATTATGTAAGAGCAGATTTTTCATTTCCCTCACAAACAGTAACTTACCACATGAATAACCCACACGCCGAACAGGGCCTTAGTATAGCAGGAGCTAGCTCTACAGACAATTTAATGGGTAAATAAGATCCTAACTCTGAAGAAAAAAAAAAATTATATGTGTGCCCACAAATTTGAAACCCACATGCAAGGTGGATGCATTAATTTTAAAAAATGCGGAAATTAATTAGAGAAATGTTAATTTAGATATTATGAACCTTAAAAAGTAATGAATTATTTTTGATAAAATAGGATCAAATGCCAATGCATGTCAATTTGTTATATTACAAACTTTGGGTGATGCTGTGTCATCTCGACTTCTTATATTATATACAATTGAACTGCCAACAAGAACTTAACTGTCTACAAAATCATATACATGAAAAGGAAAAAAAAAAAATACAAAACGCTTATATATTGGATTATGGCTATCGGCAATCAAGTGATAAAAATCTATATGCCTGTTCAGACAGAAAAACGTTCATAGGAAAATTTGCCCTATTTGGAATGCACCGCCACTGCCGTCGGTTGTGGGCCAATCAGAAGGAATATAATTAATCAAATGATACAGGAAACTTCTCGCGAATGGATAACTTACAAGCATATGGTGGTGATATGATATGGGCAACCTCATCCTCTTTGCATCTTTTTCTTAATCATTATTTACCCTTTCTATTTAGTATTCACTTGATCCTTGTCATTCTAATTATATTATATTATACATACATGCCGCAAAAACATAAAGAACGCCACTAGAAAAATTGACACGGACGGAATTGAAAATTCTGGACACAAACGAAGGAACATTATATTTTTGCTGACATCACACAACTTGCGGATTGATTGCCTCAAAATCCTAATTTTTTCCAGAGGGTTCGTAATTTGTGAAACCTTCAAACATATTATTATACTAGATCATCAAAGTCTAAAAGCAAAAGAACAAAATGCTAGGAGAATAAATAATTATAAATAAGGGTGAAAATAAATGGAGAATCCATCATCCTCATCCATGTCTTTTCCTTTTTTTTTTTTCAAAGAAAAAAATAAAAATAAAAATAAAATGATAACAAGGACCCCACAACCCCAAATGAGCAGCACTTTTTTAACCTACAAATCCAACGGTTGCAAAGAGAGCGACGTCACACACATTAGCGGTCCCAATTCAAATTCGACAGGTTCTCACTTTTCATCATCATCTTCTTTTTTTATTATTTCCCAGCCTCCTCCAATGTCTCTTTGCTTGTTACCAGTTACCAGTTACCAATTTACCAATTTACTAAAGTTACAACAACACGGTCAAAGTCTTCAAAAAAGGAGAAAGCCTCAAGAGACAAATCAAATCAGCGACGCACGGTGGCGTAGGGCGCGACGCGTGTCCTCTTGCCTCCATCCGACGGCGCACGACGCGCGTTGCTGCTTCCGCCGTCACAGCCACTCACTATTTCCTCTAGCATCTTCTGCAAGTCCTCCAGCGTGTCCGGTTTCTACATGTTTCCCAAATATCCAAATGTTATTATCACATATCCACATTACATTTTATTTTTTGGTACAAAAATCAGCCAAAAAAATATCTTCATTACCCTAGAAAACTTTGGATTTGCACACCAAAATAGAGATTCAAAATCCCACTAAAATAATAATATTTTAATTCATCAAAAAAAATACCAGGAATTTGCAAGTAACAGAGTATATACAATTATAATGAAAATAGGATTATACTAAGGTATTTTATATTTGACATTTCAATGTGCTTCTAGATCCAGGATTCTTTTAAGGTACCTTTCTGATATTTTATTACCATTTTAATAACAACTAAACTACCTTTGGGCTTTGGACCACAATTAAACCATTAATTGTGTGATTTTAAACGCACAAGCCTAATTAATATTCAATGCAGAGTTTGGTGAACACCTTTTTCAGACGGATCTGCAAAAAGTTCTAAACCAACCAACCAATCTGGACCGTCTATTCCGATTTCTAACAGATAGGTAGATAGATACACGGAGAGAAAATATCTCAAAATTGTGGTGGGAGTCAAAGAAGAGCAGCTACCTCATTTTTCACACTGTCCATCATGACGAGCATCTCCTGCATAAAATCGGATAAATCCTGGCCGTCCAAACATAACAAAAAATCTGCGTCAATCTTTAATTAAAACCAGAACCGTTCCAGAAACCCTGTTCCGTGGGCCCCGGCTGTCAGTTACACAAAAGGACAAAACAATAAAAGGTTGACCTGGTCGTCGCCGTCTAACGGATCGAACATCCCCGCGTCGTACATTGCCCGCTTCCCCTTGTCCGATAGCACTGCATCCGAAACCCGACCCGTTTAATAAAATTATTCTTGACAGTTAACAGCAGCATGCAAGAATTAACAGAACGGGTTGAAAACAGACCCGATAGCCCGTTAAGGGAGGGTATGGATATCTTACCGGAGTAGGCCTCCTGGATCCGCTGGAACCGCCGCTTGGCCTCTGCGGCTGCCGAGGGATCCTTCGCCCAGCGATCGGGGTGCCATTTCTACCTCAATCCGAGAGAACAATTTTGGAGAGCGGGTTAACGACCTTCGAATCGGAAGAGAATCAAGGAGAAGCGAGAATAGCAACACGCATACAGAGATAGGGGTTGAGTAGGCACGTACCAGAGCGAGCTTGCGGTAGGCGGAGCGGATGTCGGCGGAGGAGGCGTTCTTGCGGAGGCCGAGGAGGGAGTAGTAGCAGGAGGAGGCGCCGTTGGATCCCGCCGCCGCTGCATCCATCGTCGCCGTCGCCGTTACTCGGATCCGCTCTACGCTACAACATGAACAACAAACCCTCGCCCGTCGATCGGAAATGACAAATTCACACCAAAATTGGGGGCTATCGGTACATGAACGGCTCTATATATATAAGTTATACAAGTGAACGAAATATGAACGGATGAATGGAAATATCTGCAAGTGGAAGAAAATTGTTGAAGCGCTGAAGGTTCCAGAGCTTCTCCCCGGCCCAGATATTTTTGGGCGGGAATAAAGAACTGCCACTGGAGTTGGAGCAAATTACGACAATGGTATTTACTGGGGGAGTACAAATCAACGGTGCGGATTATAGGAGAAACTTTTTGAGATTTTGAGTTGCGCGAATCTTAAAGTAGATCCAATGGGTATGCGCAGTAGAGTAGAGGATATGAATCGTTGGGGGGTGTGGGGCGTGAGGCGCACGTGACGTGAGTTCACTCCACTCCACAGCCTTCTTTGGGTTGTTGCCAGCAAGGTTACCTTGTTTAATTACGGCTCTGAAGAATTATCGTATTGAATAGTAGTTTATGTTTATGTTGATTTGTTGTAGTTTGGAAAGAACTACACGTTGGATTGGAATTTGGAACAATGGAGATGGAAAAAGGTTTGTTGTAAGTTATAACTACTATGATTGGTCTCTTCAGAAACTTGCCACGACAACCCCGAAATATCTAATCTGTAATGTAGTCTAAACTAAAAAAAAAAAAAAAATGGTTTATGATAATTCCAAAGTGCATACAATTTTTGTAACAATATCTCGACTATATTTCAAATTTTTGAAATTGCAATGGCCCAGATGGTATATAGAGAAGAAACAGTTTGGGATAAAAGTTCAGATACTTACTTTGTAGAATACCAACAAACGTGCCATAGAAAATTTCTTGGGGGTAATTCATCACAACTAGGGCCGGAACTCCGGGTTTCGCCCAAACAAATAGTAATATATGAAAACAAATATGTGAATTTATGGATAATCTTTAAAATAAAAAATCGATATATGAAACAATGTGATGTTGTGAACTTGTATTATATGTGATGGGATTAATTAATTTTATAGCTATTATTTGTGTAACTACTCAAATTGATAAGAAGATAATCAAAATATACATAAGCGACAACTATTTTAAATCCTTATAGTACAAAACATGCTTATAAATTAATTATTGACGTAGGATTTTTTATTTGGTGCTAGAAAGTAAAAAAGAAAAGTTATTTAATCAAAAAAAAAAGAAAAGAAAAGTTGTAACACATAATTATATGAAAGTTTTTTACAAGAGATCACAAATTATTTAGTAACAATACTTAATTACACTTAACGTCTCTATGTCTTTTGGAATTATAGTGAAGAAAGTAAGATAAATCTAGTCATTAGATTGATAGTTAACAATAAATCTAATGGTTAAAAAGATTGATGATGTGATATGCCTTAGAAACTTTGAAATCCATCAATCTTTCTAGTTTATGGATTTGTCAATTCAGACCAAGAATACTATTTTTCTTTTCCCTTTCTATCCTATTCTTTGTAATCAAGTCATTCATTCCCCTGGCTTGGCCTCCGGCGCTGAAATCGGCTGAGATCCAAATCGGATCTCAGGGTCCTGAGATCCCGATCCGACAGTTCTCAGGACCCGTATCTGCTGAGTCCGAATCTCGGGGTACCTGATAACCGTCGGATCGGGATCTCAGCCGATACCGACGCTGGCCCCCGTGAAGTAAAACAAGAGTCCCGAAAGTTGCAATAATATTAATGCATGCGCTAAAGAACGCGAATTCATATTCATGTTGTACTGCATTGTGCAGTTCACAACGTTAGTCGGTTGATTGTCTCGAGATTCATGTCAGCACGGATCTTGAGACAATCCAATGACTGGTGTTGTGAACTGCACAGTGCTGTAAGTCAAGGGATGAGCCCTCCAACCTTACTCTGACACGATTTCTATTAGAGGTGACAAATTTTGACCCGACCCGACCCGAGTTTTAGGGAAAGTCAAACTGATCCGAACCCGATCCGACCCGAGTTCCAGGGAAAGTGAGACTGACCCGAACCCGACCCGACCCGACCCGACCTGAACCCGACCTGGGAATAGAGGTGCAAAATTTGCCAAAAAACGACCAAACCCGAAAAACCCGCCCGACCCGACCCGACCTGAACCCGACCCGGGAATAGAGGTGCAAAATTTGCCAAAAAACGACCAAACCCGAAAAACCCGCCCGACCCGACCCGACCTGAACCCGACCCGGGAATAGAGGTGCAAAATTTGTCAAAAAACGACCAAACCCGAAAAACCCGCCCGACCCGACCCGACCTGAACCCGACCCGGGAATAGAGGTGCAAAATTTGCCAAAAAACGACCAAACCCGAAAAACCCGCCCGACCCCACCCGATCCCACCCAAAAAAATTGCCGGCAGACGTCAACCCGGTACCTGACCCGAAAGAATGTCGACAGCTGTCAACCTGAACCCGACCCCGACCCGGACCCGGACCCGGGAATCTGCCACCTCTAATTTCTATTCTTAGGTGTGAATAAAGTGAAATTAGAGTTTGACTATGTAGCAGACTACAGCAGTTCCTCTTTTCAATGAAACTACACCAAATTTGTTTTGAAAAGAGTTGCTGATTTTGAGCTCACCTGGTCACCATGGTGAACAATAAACTCGGCATGTTGTGAGAAGAGGATACCGATCTATAAAAAAACATGACCACTGCTCGGAGTGACAGAGTCAGAGATTATATATGTGTAATGTGTCTATTATGCATTACAGCATGGATCCAGATTCCAGAAACAAAGTATGGTAAGACCAAGTTCAGCATGGATCCGGAAACGAAGATTACGTGTCTATATAATCGGCCCACTGTCTGTTGGGCTTGTTAAATGTTCCCAATTTCCTATCACTCTTTTGTATCCAGTTTTACTGCATAAAGGAGGCCTGAGCTTCAAAATCTGGCTAATGGATTGTTACTTTATGTGTGAGTCACATATGGGCCTCCTAGGCTGAATTTGTACTTTGTACAAATTGAACTTATCTTCACATTTGGGCTGGAACTTAATTTGAATGGGCTGCCATGTTTGGGCTGGTCCTCTATAATACCATCTCATTTATATTTTCTACATCTTCATTTCATTTAAACTAGTTCTGAAGTATATCTATCCCAGTAATTTATTAAGTCGGATATTAGATAACTTAAGGGTTCTTCATTTACACTGTGAAAACTGATTAAAACTGATATACTGTTAATTTTACCAAAATACTAAACAAAGAAAATTAGAAAACCATTATGCACTATTTTTCAAATGCTGCAGTTTGAGCATCAGCTAAGCAGTACCTGTCATGCAATGTTTAATATAGCAAATTAATGAACTCATGCTTTTCTGATAGCACAAACAGCCAAAACAGCACAGGCATATATATAATTACAACCTATTGTCGGCCAAATATATGTTTTTGAATGCCCTTTTGTGTTGCAATTTGTTTTAGGAAGTTGTGTGAGTTGATTTTTGTTACTGTTGTTGGTGTTTTGGTTATTCTGAGACGAACATCAATGGAGGAATGGAATGGACAGAAGTGGGTTATATTCTGTCTTGAGCTTTAATTCTATCCAAAGTTTATATTTAAGAGTATTACTTAGCCGTCCATAGCGTTTATATGTTAGATTTTAGGATATATCTATTACATTTTGTGATATATCTGTTATATTATTTTACTTCTACTAGTGAAAAGCCCACGCCTTGCTTTGGACCGAAATTGTTATTTCTTATAATAAACTTTTAATATAAGATGTAATGGGCCTTAAATTGAAATAATTTATATGGGTCTTTAATTTTATTGGGTTGAGAAAGTCAACGGACATTAACGTACATCAACGGTTCTGATCTATTGAAGAAAATGATCAACGGCTCAGATGTGAAGATAGTCCTTTCATGTTATTTTTTTCAATGTGCTTTTATTATTAGTAAGGATATAGACGTATGAATAGTTTTTCAATGCATGCAAGATATTTCTCTGTATTTAAAATGTTGGTTTTTGAAGCCGCATGTTTATAAACAAAAAAAAAAAAAGGAAAGAAACATGAATATATGCTGTCAGAAATTGAGCCGTTTTCAAACCAATTAACTAAGGTCAAATATCATTATAATTTTTTTTGGGGGGTCAAACTCAAACCTGGTTTAGCTGTATATTTGTTGAGTACTAAACTCCTCTTGTTATAGTTTGCAGAGCTTGAATTCCATGTGCAACTACTTATATTACACATGCCAATAATTAGAGATCCCAAGAAAAACATATTGTTTCAACCAATGATGACCGTTTGCTTTGCACTGAGCAATTACTTTGATAACACTTTTCTTTTTCGGCTTGGGATCTCTGCTCTGATTGGATATATCCTTACTCTTAATAAAAAAGCATATTGGATATTTTTGACATTAAACATCTATTTTCCCAAATAAGAAATCTGAGCCGTTGATTATTTTTTTGGATAGATCAGAACCGTTAATTTACGTTAATACCCATTGACATTAATTCTCTGTCCATTAAAATTTAATGCCTATATCAATTTTCTCAATGTAAGACCCATTACATCTTATCTTAAAAATTTATTATAAGAAATAACAATTTATCCATAAAGGCATATTGGATTTTTTGATATGAAAGGTCTATCTTCCTCAGAGAATAAATCTCAGTCGTTGATTGTTTACTTAGATTGATCACCATCGTTGACGTACTTTAATATCTCAACCCATTAAAACTTAAGGCCCATATCAATTTTCTCAATTTAAGACCTATTGCATATTATCTTAAAAATTTATTATAAGAAATGGCAATTTCATCCCAAAACAAAGCGTAGGCTCTTTACTAGTATGTAATTTAATTAATTTAGTTAAGTGCCTAATAGTAAATTTTATATCTTTTTGTTTGTTTTTTCTTACGAAGTGGATATATTTCTCCAGGAGCCAGCTCTCTTTTCTTATAAAGGACTCAAACATAGTTAAACAAAGAAAAATAATTCTTAACAGTTGTCATATAGGGATTCTAATAAAAACCTATATATGACATCTTTTGAAGCAAACTACATCAAATTTTCACATCTTAGATAAACAAACACAATAAAAACGAAAAAGAAAAAAATAAAAATAAAATCTTCATCTGAGCATGCCATTAGAATAAAATCAAATAATTTCTCATCAGAAGAATTCAGTTCCCCAATTGGGTGCCAAATGGAAAATAATTTTAGCTTATTATTGTGAAAAGAAAGATAAAAAAAAGGCAATACACATGTTTCACAAATTCATCACTATATATGACACAGTACCAAAACTTTTAAAGAGATCCAAATATAATCTGAGTATTTAAAATGTTTAAGAGTCTCCTTGTACTACTTATTAAAAATTAATGAAATTTGAGGGCTTCGTCCTCATCTTTTACTTAAAAAAAATGTTTAAGAGTAATATAATTATTACGGCTTGCTCTCTAGGCAAGACAGATTAATTAACCAAATCATTGTAAACACCAAATTAAATACCTTGCTTCTTGAGTTCTTTCACTTTCATTCTCTCATTGGTCAATTTTGTAAGAGGATAACAAAAAGTAGATAGCTACACTACAACTTTACTCAAATTAATTTTTACTAATTTTCATTAATCATTTCTCAGAATTTCTCTAACCCCACTGCATGCAACAATTCAGTAACGCTCTCTGTAACAAGGAGCAACGAATCACCTCAATAAATCAGATGCTTTTCTTCTTGATCTATCAAAATTTAAATTTAAGCCAAAAAGCCAGCTGCAAGATGATTCATCCAAATTTGCCCAATAATTTATAAAAAAAATAAACAAATTTAATTAGTGAATAAAAAAGCATGAAAAGGTCAAATGATGAATTGAACAAAAAGGAGGTGTGCCCTTTTCTTTTCTTTTGTTTTTGGCTTTAACAAATTCCAGACGCGGGCTGCACGTTCTGAGCTGTCATGCCTTCCCAATCGGACGGTCCAGATTCTCCCATCCGCGGACCCACCGTTCCACCATTCAATCTCTCTTCACCCCAACTGCCCAACTTCCCCACATGTAACAAGTTCTTGTGACTCGTAACAACACATGTGAACCGACCCGCTACACGGAGGAAGCAGGGGAGGATGCACAGAAGACCCGCAAGTGGGAATAATAATAAACTACTCGCACCTAACACTAACATGGAGTTAAATTAAGTATTGATGATGGATGTTATGTTATGAAATGATAGATAGATAAATCAATATTGCTAACTAATGGAACACCCAAAATAAAAATAAAAAAAATATTCGTATGGCGATGGCGCATCCATTATTATTAAGAAATGAAAATAAAAAATGTATGTATATAATATATACTTGTCAATATGATGATAAGTTAGCTAGGGAGAGAAGTAGAGAACATAGAACAGGAACAGAAACAAGTTGATCTCGCTTGGTGTGGTCTGGGCAACCGCTTTCTGCTGGCTGGTGCGGCCGCTTCGGCTCTCGTAGCAGCAAAGCATAGCAAAGCAAAATCAACCCATCCCAAAGCCAGGCCCCAAAATCCCAAAACTCAGGAGAGAGAAACTCAGACAGACGACTTCTTTTCTTTCTTTCTCTCGAACAAAAAAAAAAAAAGGAAAGGAACAAACAGGAAAACAAAAGAAAATAAGGAAAACAAAAGAAAATCGACCGACGGAAGGAAGGAAGGAAGGAAGAATTGGCCCGCTGCCCGGCCATGGAGGGAGGAGGAACAATCGCAATGACCGCTGTTGCAGAATGCGGCCTGCCCGCCCTCTAAAAAGGTCGGTCGCTCCCTCTATTATTCTTCCTTAAGACAACTCTGAAGAGCTGCCCGCCCCTTTGAATCTGCCGCAGTTTACGGGCAGAGCCGGCGGCATTGCGATTCAATCCTCCTTCTTCCTGACCGATCTGCGCAACTTCAAGATCCGACGGCGACGGAGGCGCCGCAGCACCAGCAGCCCCGCCGACGACGCCATGCTCTGGCTCACGCGCGTCTCCAGCTTCTTCACTGCGGCGCTGCTCGCCGTGGTCCTCTCTCCCTCTCTCCAGTCCTTTCCCCCCGCCGAGGCCATCAGATCTTCCCACTTCGACGGGTACCTTCGCTTCCCCGGCCAGATCGCCGTCCCCGACCCCCGCGCCAGCCATTTTGCCTTCCGCCGCGCTCCCTTCCTCACCAATGCGCCCCACTGCGTCGCCTTGTCGGGCGGCGCGGGCAATGGCACCGTCTGCGATCCCTCACTGGTTCACATCGCCATCACCCTCGACGAGGAGTACCTGCGCGGCTCGATCGCCGCCGTGAATTCCATCGTGCAGCATTCCTCCTGCCCCGAGAACGTGTTCTTCCATTTCCTGGTCTCGGATACGGGCCTGGAGTCGCTGGTGCGGTCGGTGTTCGTGCAGCTGAGATTCAAGGTTTATTACTTTGATCCGAACAGGGTGCGGGGTTTGATCTCGACGTCCGTCCGGCAGGCGCTGGAGCAGCCGTTGAATTACGCTCGGAACTATTTAGCCGATCTGCTGGAGCCGTGCGTGGGTCGGGTGATCTACCTCGACTCCGACCTCGTGGTGGTCGATGATGTGGCCAAACTGTGGCGGTACGATCTCGGAGGACGCACCGTCGGGGCCCCGGAGTACTGCCACGCGAACTTCACAAAGTACTTCACGAAAAGGTTCTGGTCGGACCCGCGGCTGTCCAGCACATTCTCCAACCGAAACCCTTGCTACTTCAACACCGGCGTCATGGTGATGGATCTCGACCGGTGGCGCCGCGGCAGCTTCACGTCGCGCATCGAGCATTGGATGGAGGTGCAGAAGGCTGGCGGCGCGTCCGGGCGGATATACGAGTTAGGCTCCCTACCGCCGTTTCTCCTCGTGTTCGCGGGCCGAGTGGCCCCGATCGAGCACCGATGGAACCAGCACGGCTTGGGTGGCGACAATGTGAGAGGGAGCTGCCGGGACCTCCACCCGGGGCCCGTCAGTTTGCTGCATTGGAGCGGGAGCGGGAAGCCCTGGGTAAGGCTAGGCTCCGCATGGCCGTGCCCCTTGGACGCACTGTGGGCGCCGTACGATCTGTACGGGCCGGCGCTTCAGCCCCGGTAAATTCGGACGAAAACCGCAACAAGATTTTTTCAATTTTTTTTCAATTTTTGTTCTTCTACCCGGTTGGTACCTGTTCATCCTGCTCTATTCATAATATTCTTTTTTTCCCTTTTCTTTCTTTTTTCTTTTTAAATTTTGGCATTTCTTTTCATTCATCTTCATCCTCATCTTCTTCTTATTCTTCTGTTCTTCTTACTCCACTATTAGACGGTGTTAATCATGTGTTAATTAGTGTTCATTTCATCTGATTACGGGGCGAGCTGTATGTAATGGTGCTATAAAAGATATGTTCTTTCTTTCTTTCTTTTTTCTTTTTTTTTTTTTGGTTTTTTGGCCTCTAGAATATAAATAAAGATTAAAGAGAAAAGAGAGTAAAAAAAAAAAAAGGTGAAATTGAAATTGGGTGCAGTGCAGTGCCTGTTAGATTTTATTTCTCTGACATGTTGTTATTATTCATTGCCAATCTGATCTGATCTTCTAACTCAATATCTGTTTATTATTTATCTATCACTTATCAATGCCTTTGTCGTTTCCTACTACTACTGCTTTTGTTTATTTTCTGTTTCCAATTCCATGCTCAAGTTTCATAATTTCAGTATACTTGTCTAGGCATAAATAAAGTAGACTATACCATGAATCCTATTATTATGTTTTCTTGCTTGCTGCACACTGCAAGTTTGCATTGCAATTGCAAATTTGCAATACTATCTCATATATGTAACACACCAATACAAACTATACAATACGAGCATATTTTTATCCGCATTAATTGCATCGAAGGTGTCATATCAATAATTTAGGGATATTGTTTGAATTGAATACATTTCATTCTGGTACATGTGGTGATGTGGTGTGCTCTGGAAAGAGTTCCAGAGCTTCATGTCAAAAAGAGCAAAAAAAAAAAGCTACAGTAATTTAGTACCAGTATTTGTGTGGCGGGTCAGAGGAGTTCAAGCTCTGACTTGTGACATGAAACTCACATGCTTTGAAAATGGGATATTGGTTTTTCGTGGGGGAAGTATTTAGGGAGTATTTAAAAAGAGTGGCTTAGGTGGCAGCAACAAAGAGCTTGTGAGCTACCGCCCAAAATTGTCTCTTTTAAGAGCCTTTCTCTTTATTTTCTGATGTTTTTTGAAATTAAATTAGGCCTCTTTTTATGGTACCCCACCACTTCAAGTCTTGTTCTTTTTTTTTTTTTTTTTATTTCCATAACATATTAATTAACATTTCTTCCTTTTTGCTTATTCTATCATATCATATCTCTTTGGCATAGTAATAATAAAGCGGTACTGTTCTTGAATTCAGAAAGGGAGTTGTCAGTTTTAAACTTTTTAGTGGGTTTTTATGAGAATGATGAATTAGTAATCAAATGAGTCTTGGTGGCTCAGTTTGAAGGTCTTATGCTATATAGTGAAAGGGAAAGAAAGGGGCTCTTACTGGTACTCCACATGTGTCCATTTCTGAATTCAAAACCACATACTGATTAGGTGCTTTTCTAGATTTTCAAAGCTTTAGCTGATTGTAACCCCCTACCTTCCTGGTTTTAATTATACAAAATTTTCAAGGGGGGGACATGTAATCCCCTCCATTTTTGTATCAAACAAGGTGTGTTGCTGTCATGCCAGCCATTCTGAAAAACACAACTGTGTGTATGCACCGAACCATCATCATCTCTGTACCTGTCTGTTTGACACGGATTGATGCATAGATATACATACATACAGTACAGAACAACAGTAATATGGCTCAAATACAATCACATTTATTAGTACATTGCTTCTTGCTTGAATTCAAACCTCATAATTAATTAGGATCTTTCCATTCAAGAGAAGTTGGTGCTGGTGTGGTGAGAGCTACTTGAGGCAGCAAATAATGGTTCAACTGGACTGCTGAGGTGACATTGATTAATTAAGTAGTATTATTATTATTATCATGATTCACAAGCATAATATGAGAAATAGTGGAGATGGTGGTTAGGGAATCGCTTTAGTTTTGGGGGGGTTGCTTTATGGGTTCCTTCAGTGGATGGGCAGTGTCACATACCATGCTTCAAACAAACCTGTTACATATATTATTGACACCTTGAAACTATTTTGCTCAACAAATTGAATCCTTTTTTTTTTTTTCAAGAAAAGAACAAAAATTTTGTTGGTGTAGGTATTATTTTGCATAGGATAAGTACTAGTTGGTGAGGAGTACAATTGAAAAGAGTTCCATTTGTTAGAGCACTATTCCTCCTCTATTTGAAGGCCGTTTATTAATTAAGGGGACCCCAACATTTAGAATAAGGCTTATCAACCTGAAAAAAGAGCAATCCAATGAAGTTCCTTTCTTGTGGTTTTCTTGAACCTTCACCTAACTAAATATCAAAGCACTAAATTCCACTTGGATGATATGGAGCTTTCTAGCTACATATATGTGGGTGCAATAAGCTCTACCCTACAATTAACATACCAATTTTTGAAATTTCCATGTAACACAAATACTGTTACTGTAGGCAGTATTATTTCTAATAGATGTATATGTTCTTATTGTTGATTCAAAGGAATTATAGTTCTCTTATTGTTTTTTTTGTTTGAAACAATTATAGCATGTTAAATGAATCTAGAAAAACAGTAAAGGGATGGTAAATCAGTTTTAAGTTTCTTTTGAGTAAGTGTTCGTATGGAGAATGCGATGGTCGTAAAGATGGAGACGGGGAAGATCTTCATGTTACACGGTGATGGAGACGTATGTTTGGGTGTTGATCTTTACCAGTAGTGTAAATTCCTTCTCAAGTCTCAACTGACAACGTCGTCGACGTAATGAAACTACGTGTGATTCGCTTTTTAGACCTGAACCATCAGCATACCAGTCAAGATACACTTACTATTTATAGATACAGGTCAAGTGTGGCTGACTGGTACTGGTAATTAATCAGGTTCTCCCCCAACTTTGCGCAAACTATTCGACAGTCTCGAGCTAACCAATTTGGATCGTCCATTTTGAACTGATCGTTCCAGATACGCTACCGTTACGGCTTTAATTGGCAGATGTCTGGTATACCCTTACCATGTCTCCATCTTTGTAGTAAAAATGTCTGGTATGATATTGACACTTCTATATATCAGCTGAATCAGTGGTTGAAACTAAATAGCTTGATTTTTCCTGAATTAGAGATAGTCTGATTTTAGCTGTTAGTTTAACCCTATATACAGTCTCCATCATGCTAAACTCAAGACGTACAATAATTACCAGATTGATACACATGACAATTTAGATAGTTATCATATGATTATGTTTTGATCAAATTAATTAATGAGAAGTATATAACACAGAATTAAAATGTTGATCAGATTAGTGACATGATGCAAGATAAAATAGTTAGTAATAACTAAGAAAAGGGTTAATACATTAGCTTTTGTAGGATTAGTAGCAACAGAAAGTTAAGCATTTGAATGTTGAGAGTAAATTCTTAGCCTAGAAACATGTTGAGATCAGACATTATATTTACCATGTACAATTATCTACTATATTCAAAATGAAAATGAGAATTAAATACATATTTGAAAATAACAGTCAAGTTCTGGCACTTGTGTGGGAAATGCAATCGATCCTCGTAGAGACAGCGACACACAACTCTTGTATTAATCACCACAACTCCACAAGCATTGAAGACAGGAATGGACATTATATGTTGCTTTCGAATCGATGAAGACAGGTGACAATAATCTCGATCGGTATGTTAGAACACTGATATACAGAAGAAAGTTGCACATAATTGGAACAGAGTGCAATTCAAGACTATATAATCTGAGAAGAATGAAAACAGAGGATGGAATAAGTAGGTCATAAGCCAAAACTAGGTAAAGAACATATAATTAAGACTCTGCTGACAGAAATTAACATGCATATATATACAAATTGAATGTATATTTATGCTCTTTTCTATACTTTTTTTTTTAAAAAAAATTTAGACACAAAAACTGACCAGATAATGTTAAGCATATATAACAACATTAATTAGCCAATTTAATTAAGCAGATTTAATTCCTAGGAAAGGTAGAATAATTATATACAGATGGAGGTGCCTTTCAAGTTAAATCATGCAAGTAATCTAAAATGGTGATTTATCACTTATTAGTTGACTATTTTTTTGGAAGTAAATTGTATTTCATGACAATACATGAAAACTGGACCATAAAAGAGATCAGGTTTGGTTGGTTTGTTTTTGTTCAAACAAATCAATAAAAAGAAAGGACCAAAATAATAGAATGGATGGCACATTGCAAAAACAGATAGATATATAGATTGTAATGCGATTGTTTTGTATATATCAAGTGAGATATAGCAAGAATATATATACAGCCGTGTTAATGTGTGCAACCACTTGAAAACTATTCATGGTAATGGACATGCCGGTTGTAGACAGTTCTGTTTGTATTTGTGAATTTGAAATTTTGAATGCAAAATTTTAAAATGAGTTCAAAAATGTTCCATCAGATGCTTGTCTTGGCATTTATGTGTGGATGAGAGAATATCAATATGATTCGTAGGTAGCGACCACCCCTTTTATGTATCCACTGGTCTACCATATTTTTTTATGAACAAATATTATTTTTCATTAAACATTTTTATCTTTCTGATCAACATATATCATTTTCTAATAAATATATACACTACGATTTTCAGTAAACATTTATGCAACTGTGAAAAGCATATGAGTGCACTTGGGTGTGTCAGATTGTCAGAAATGGGTGGATGGGTGGCTTACTTTATAGGTGGACTCTACATATTTTCCAGATCAACATATATCATTTTCTAATAAACATATACACTACGATTTTCAGTAAACATTTATGCAACTGTGAAAAGCATATGAGTGCACGTGGGTGTGTCAGATTGTCAGAAAGGGGTGGATGGGTAGCTTACTTTATAGGTGGACTCTACATATTTTCCAATTATGTAGCTTTCTCTTTTGGCAGTTTTTGCAAACAAGACCTACGAAATTTTCTTAATTACAATTACAGGATATATTTTTTATTTTTTGTACAACTTTACAGAAACAATCAAGATGAAGTAGGTAATTTTGGGGTTTGCTCAGCAGTTTGCATGGTTGGATATTTGGAGGCTTTCTAGCCAGGACATGAATTTACATCATGTACAGCCTGGTCTTGGTATTTGTATGATCTCAGAAGAGCTTTTACATTTTTGTGCTTATCATGTTGCACAACTTTTGTCTTTTTTCCAATGTTCTTCTTCAATTTTTTGTTTTGTTTTCATGGTGTACATTTATTTTTTTCATACTAGGAAAATATGGTTTTTGTAAGCCTGCCCTGTTTGTTCTATTTTTTTTATCAGATCAATTTATTGATGAACCTAGAAAATTCCCAGCCATTATCCATCTTGTTATGTTACTCAAGTCAAGTTTGATATATTACATATACAAACAAAATTTTAAAAAAAATTTAAAAAAGATAAATTAATTTTTGCAATAATTTTTTTTTCTATCTGAACAATTGAAATTTGGAATCAAGCCCAGTGCAGAGCTTTTATAGTTTATTTAATTCACTTCTTTTTATTATAATGTTTGTAATTAGCTTTTTAATGTCCTTCTGCCAGAAACCTAATTTCCCTACGATCATATGTACCCATATCCATTGATTATTAGGTTAGAATTTAGAATTTTTTTAATTAATTTCCCTACTTCTTCCTCCTTTTGGAGTTGGAAATCAGACAAAATGTCATTGAATGTGGCATGTATATAACAATCCAAATGATGAAATAAGAACATATATATCTGGTATGCATATCTTGATGAATTTGGGTTCATAGATACAAAATAAGAGACATGCAATGTGCTGTTAGTTTGTCTCTCCAGGCCTTTTGCCACGTGCATCCATCTCCTTCTTGCAAATTCCCTTTTTGAGGTTTGAAGATCAAAACGAATATCTTTTGGAAAAGGTTGAACTGTTAGATATGCACAATGCCTTTCAGGAAACAGGCCGGGTCCATGCCAGTTTTCTCTCAAAGAAAAATAAAAATAATAAAGAAGAAAGAAGTCACAACTCACAGGTCTATATGACTATATAAGACCATAAGTATATATCGAGTAAAACTACTGTGTTCTTATACTCACGGTATTGTTAGTTAGTTACTATTAAAAAATCTGTAATAAATACTTACATATCTCTACAAATAAAAAAATTTTGCATGCTATAAAATTTTGATATTAAAAATTTATTGTGCCATATAAATCATAATTTGGATATGATTTAATAAGTTTTTTGTGTTAAACTCACGGAAGGCCCCCGTAAACTTAAGAACACGGTAGTTTTACTCGTATATATTTATGTTACTATGTATCATGAGTGGTGTTAAGTTACATCAAGGCGAGTAAATTACGAATGGGTTATATTATTGAGGATACGATCAGATACCATATAGTTTGATTTGGTCAAACAGATTAATTATTCAACTTAACATCAACTTATAAGTTGAATAATTATAAAAAATAATTATTAAACTCAACATATATTGTACTTAAATGGAATAGACAACTACTTATTCAGCTTAATATACTAATTATTCAATTTAATATATCAACTTATAATTAGTATGTTAAGCTTATAATTAATATTCAACTTAACATGTTAATTATAAATTGATGTTTTTTTTTTTTAAAAAAGTGAATTTTTCATTTCACCACTCCCCATTGCTTTTCGGGGAGTCAAAATACATCCTACAATAGCAACCTAAAAAGACAGTTAATTTCTAAAGGAAAAAAACTGCCATACTAAGTTCAAAACATAACCAAGTAAACATTACTTGGTTAATATCCAAAATATATCAACACACAATATAAGCAAGTCTGAAAACAACACACATAGTTCCACTAAGACAGCTTAAAGGACTAAACTATGGATAATTAGCTCATTAAGTTAAATAATTAGTATGTTAAGTTCAATAACAAGTTGATTTGAAAAAATCAAAATACATGACATAGCCAATAGTATGCTCAAAGCCAAGGCATCACCATAACATTTTCTATTATGTATTTGAGAGGTTTTGATGCTCTACTTATAGGCTTCTCAATTCTCAATGAGCCACGTTACAAATGTTGCTAATCGTTAGATCAATCATGAGATATTGTTACTTTTAGTATATTTTATGGCAGCAACTGTTTAGCTTTTGGTTAATTAATGTTAGTCAAAATGTAGGGTCTCTTTCATTCTCATTCAATCAATAAAATAGACTATCGTGTTACTATGTATGCAGTGGCGTCTTTAGGAGGACTTATAAATGGGGACAATGTCTCTCATTAATTTATGCAGTTTATGCAGTATTATTTACTGTTTTTTTTGTTTGTATTTTCTCAACAGAAAAAAAATACACATTGAAACTAAAAAAGTTGAAAATATATATTGGTAACTTTTATGAAATGATTGTATCAATGCAACTATTATTAACTGAAATGAAATTAAATTATTGGATAATTCAGTAATTCTATCAGTATTGGTTGCATTCATTCCAACTGCGAATGAATACCTCCACTGTGAAAATAAATTGAATAATTTTTAGTTGTAACTAAGTGTCATTATATTTATTAGTCTATGATATTTTTATGTGAGAAATTTGATTAATAACTGTCAGAAGGATTTATACCTCGAAATGTAACTATTAATATGTAAATATAATAATAAATTTTCTACTTTGTAAAGTTTTTTTTTTTTTTGTTTTTCTTGGTGAATTTAAAAGGTCCATTTGTGAAGGTATATATTTTTTAAAAAGAAAACAGAGGGCACTTAAAGATTTCTATATGAGTTTTCGTGCCCACAAAGTCTCAAATTTACTCATTAAATCTGAGCGAAAAATTATAAATTCTCCAACTAATTTTAGGAGCGAGGGAGGGATATTGAAAAAAAAAAATGTATCCTTTCTAGAGCAAATATACGGTGAGTTTAAGCTCACAGAGACCTTTCGTGAGTTTAAACTCAAAATCATATCATATCACTTTAAATTGAGTTTGTATAGCTCAATATATTATGAGGAGGGATCCATTGACAATGGATAACTTAACAATCTTGACAATACCTATTTTCAAAAATTTATATAAAATCATAAAAAATCTTAAAAATGAAAAATGATTTATGAATGTATTACTTTACTTATAGATTGATAGTCTTTTAAATTTCAATCAATTTGAACATCGTTTAATGACTTATCAAATTTTTTTACACTTTTTAACGGTTATAATTTAACGGATCATTAAAAAGCTATCAAACGTCGTTTAAATTGAATAAAGTCGAATACATAATCAATCTATTAGTGAAACAATACTTCCGTGAACTTTTTCTATTTTTAAGATTTTTTATAATTTTTTATAAATTTTTAAGAAGTTGTATTGTCAAAATTGTCAAGTTTTCTATTGTCAATGAATCCCTCCTCATATATTATTTATATCAAAATAGTGTGGAATACAAATTTTTTTTAGTTTTGAAATTTTGACAAGTAACTATACAATATTAATAAAATATTTAATGTTTTATGTATCACTTTTACAAAAATTCAAAATAAATACTTCAAAAATTTTCAAAACTGAAAATTTTTTGTATTCTGATATAAAAAAAATATAATAATTTGATGTGATTTCAAAACCGTATATTTGCTCTTTGTTTCGAACATGCTTCAAAATTTCTGAATCCACAACTGATGCTTGTCAGGTTAAAGAGTTAAGACAAGCCACTCAATTAAGTTTAATAATTCGGTGTCACCGTGCCAGAACCAGGAAAAAAAAAAAGTGAAACTGCAGCTTTTTTTTTTTTTTTGGGTCCAATTCAAACTAAAACACGTGCAGAATTTGCCCCAAGGAAGAAAGAGACTTTATTTTTCACATTTTCCAACCAATATAAGACATCATCATCATATCATTGAAACTTCAAGTTGATTTAATATGAAAGAAATATAGAAGATGCTAAACTAAACTAAACATATAATAAGAGAATCAAATAAATGAGCCCAAAATAATATTCGAGGAGCCACCGACTGACCAACCGACAGCACAGGGAGCCCGTGCAAGCATTATACACAGGAGTCCTTATCTGCTGTTATCATAACAGGATCCTGTTACCCGATCTGGACCGTCGGATCAATATCGGTTCAGATTGATAGTGAAGTACAGTTTCTACACGGAGGAAAGATTCTTTTGAAGGAATATGATCCGTTCATTTTGATCCGACAGTTATGATTGGAATAATAGAGCTTTGTTATTCAAAATTATTTCAATCTGGACCGTCGGATCAAAACGAACCATTCAGATTGATAGCAAAGTACAGTTTCTAAAATGGAGGAAGGATTTTCTTGAGCGAATCTAATACGTCCATTTTGATCCGACCGTTATGATTAGAATAATAGAGCTCTGTTATCAAAAATTAGTTTCAATCTGGACCGTCGAATCAAAGCAAACTATTCCGATTGATAGCAAAGTACAGTTTCTAAACGGAGGGAAGATTCTTTTGAACGAATCTGATCCGTTGATTTTGATCCGACCGTTATCATTAGAATAATAAAGCACTGTTATCTAAAATTGGCATAACAGGTGATATGGTTCCTTATAGACACTGTACCTGACGAGGAGGCGTACCAGCAACACTATAAATTTATGTGATCAATCATTGAACAAAGTAGTAGGAGGATTTGTGACTTCATTTGTCACCTAACAAACACAAATTGTAAATAAGAGAAATATTATGTTATGACGATTAGTTAGTTGCCAATTCGCCCAAGCATGATCTTCAGTGGAGCAATTGTTTTCTATAGACTATAGTTTTGTTAAACAAGAAATTGGCAGCGATTTATGCAAGAATTATTGCAGATATAATCAAGAGAAGTAACAATAATGAGAACATTTCCAAAATCTAGCTTCTTCTCAAAAACATTATAATTGGGGCAGTTAGTTACTTATTAACAACATATTCTATCATATTTGTGTAATTTTGTACCATGATTTAATTTTGTACTATATGTTGTCTAATTGCAGTTATTAACAATATAATTGTGTACGCTCAGTTAATTATGAACTCGTAATTGTCCCATTAATTAATACAACAAAGGCTTGAACAGAAGCCCAAACCTTCAAATTATGAACAGCTTGAGATGTTGTCTAAAACGTAGGCCAACTTCAATTTTTAATATGTGCACTTCTTAATTCTGCTATTTTGTAAATGGACTAAACATATAGTTTAATTTTGGGTTTTTGGGCTCAACTATGTAAACTCACTATTCTCAAATTTGTTAAACAATAGCCTGTAATGCAATAAAACAAGGAGCAGATATAGGCCCAAATTTATGGGCTGTTTTGTTGAGTTGAAACTTGAAAGCCTAGTTCAATTTCAGACCAGGAAAAATGAGAAAACGGGGTGATTGAATATGGTTTCATGGCCTTTAAAATGGAATAAATGCAATTTGATACATGCTTTTTTGGGTCTCCAGTTTTGTAGTAGGTAAAGAATATCTCATGTTTTGGTTTTATATTTTTTCCACTTTTGTTCATGGCCTTTAAAATATCTTAATTTGTTCATGACTAAAATTATCTTTTTTTAATCAGCAACTAACTGATTACTGCCTCAATACCTCATGATCCACAATTAACAGTTCAGATCAGATAAAAGCTAAAAGAAATAAAGAACTGTTTTACTGTACCTAATGGTATATATATGCATTTCCAAAAGATGTGTTCTAGAATAAAAATAAATAAATAAATAATAGCATTGACAGTGTTAAAATTTATTGGGTGCTGATTAAAATGAATACCCCTTTTTCCTAGATAAAAATTCTGCTGCTTTTATGAGAAGAAAAATAGGGCCTGCTTTTTCGATCGGATGGCCGGAATCGGTTGTCGCACCGATCTCAAAGTACTTTGACATTTTCTGCGCCAATGTCAAAGTTCTTCGGTGTTTCTTAACAGTCGGATCAAGAAAAGAAGGCCCTATCCCGATCCATTTTTTCCTTGCTGAATTTTACTCAAAAGTACATACTCAGAACGTTCTGATAATGCATCCAGTTTTGACCAGTAAAACACAGACATAATCAATCAAAACTGAATCTGTCAATTTGAATTTCTGATGATTGAATGTCTGAAGCCTTCTCTTTTGAATAGTTGGTAACCAATCAGTTCCTTAATCCAAAGAACAACACTGTCAGTTATTATGTGAGGTATATATTCCACATTAATTAGTAATAATATATAGTTGGAAATTATCTGTTATGACTGTGACGAACAGAAAATAAAGACCCCAAACTAGGTTATCATGGAAGCGAGTAGGCCCATCATTACTTTTAGAAAGTCTAAATTAATAGTAAATGATATGATAATGGGTTTTGAATTTAGAGCACACGGTTTAGATTAGCTAGTCGTACTCATCTTTTCTTTAGGCCACGTTCTCTTCCGTAACTTTATATGGTTTTATCAAAATTATGACCATGGCAAGCTAACCTAAAACCACAAAAGAGAACACACCCTTAGAGTAGTGCTGTAAACGAATCGAATCCAACTAATTCTAAAATGAATTCGAGCTAAATCAAACTGGAACTAGTCAAACTTAAATCGAGTTTCAAGCTCCTTCTGAACGTAAGTACATTTTTCTATTCTTTTGGATGCTATAAATTGATTATCTATATTTTATTAATTTAATAATAAATCCTGCTTAAAATTTTGATATTTTATTAATGTAACAATAAAATAAGTACATTTTGTTAATAATATCATTATGTTATGATGAAAAATTTTGTCACTATAGTCTTAAATACATGTAAAAAATTATATATCGAGTTATTACGAATCAAACAGAATTGAATAAAAAAAATATCGAATCGAACTAAGTCAAACTCGAGCTGACAAAAAATTCGAACCGAACACAAACGAGCTATAAGCCACGAACTTTTCTGACATTCCTACTTAGAGTACTAATTTCAAAAACTTTTTCATAATTTAGTATGCAGTCTAGTTTGCCGCATTCATAAAATGTAAATACTTTTTTTAAAAAACTAGTAAAGAGCCTACACGATGCTTTGGGCTGAAATTATTATTTCTTATAATAAATTTTTAAGATAATATGTAATGAGCCTTATATTGAGAAATTGATATGGCCTTAAATTTTAATGGACTGAGACATTAACGTCAACAGGCATTAACATAAATCAACGGTTCTGATCTATCCAAGAAAATGATCAACGGCTTAGGTTTCTTATTTGGGGGAAGACAGCCCCTTTATGTCATTTTTTCCAATATGCTTTTATATATACTAGTGAAAAGCTCGCGCCTTACTTTAGGCTGAAATTGTTATTTTTTATAATAAACTTTTAAGATAATACGTAATGGGCCTTAAATTGAGATAATTTATATGGGCCTTTAATTTTATTGGGTTGAGAAAGTCAACGGGCATTAACGTACATCAACGGCTTTGATCTATCAAAGAAAATGATCAACGGCTCAGATGTAAGGATAACCCTTTCATGTCATTTTTTCCAATATGCTTTTATTATTAGTAAAGATATAGTAAGGATTGAAAGATTATAGAAGCAAACATTAGATGCTTCTGGTTCATAAGATTTAAAAATTAATATACAGTTTTTTGTGTGCGCGCTTGATTATACTATTTAAGTTACGTCTTTATAAGAACCATAATTTGATCTAGTGGCTAACAACAATGCTCTATATGAGAGGTTATAAGTTCAAAACCTGAGGGCTCGTTTGGCAATCCAACGAGGATCAAAATTTGATCCGCACTAAGGAGTTCACATTCAGATGCCTTGATCCATACAAAAGTGTTGAGGAGGCTTGAGTCATGGGTTCCCCTTCCTTAAGAATCCGGGCAGCGGATCAAGCCGGGCAGCGGAGGAGGCTTAAAGAGAGGTTCTTGATCCGCATTAAGTAGCACGTGTTCGAACAGATCAAGGAGGATCTAAGTGTTGAGGAGGCTTGAGGAGCCTTGAAAAGGCACTATCGAATAGCCCCTGAAAAAACATCTTTTATATTTAAGTGGCTTGACCATATTTTTATTTCAAAAAAAAAAAGAAATTAAAGGTTACGTCTTTGTAACCTAATTCTTCTTGTGCCAAAATAATCTATATATTATCCATAACACAACAAGTAACAACGAAAGAGAAACAAAATTTAATGACTAATCAGGAATGAATCAAATGATAGCTGGACCCAGCCACAAAGGTCGGCTGCTGCTCAAAGTCATTTGACTGCCTCAACGGCTATACAATTCTTAATAGTTAATACAGTGTTTTGCTGTCTGGTCTTCTGCGGCCGCCACCGCAAACCTAATTGTACGCCTCATGATGCCCATCATGTGATCCGGTTAAAGCATCCGGACCCCGGAATCGGAATAGGGTATAAGGGCCTGTTCGGATGCACTCCATTTCTAAGGGAAATGCACTGTTCAGTAGGGAAAAAAAATTTACTCTCAGATAATTTTTTATTTCCCACGGAAACAGTAAAATCCCGGTGAAACTGAACAGGGCCTAAATCTGATTAAATTATCCGATTTGAAACCATATCAATGCCTGATATATGATATATCCAATGATAATACAAATATGAACTGTAAATTATCAAATTAATACAAGGTGGAGTAAAAGGCGAAAGAATAGTTCGCTCTGTGCTCACTACGTACGCAAACCAAATTGTAGCAGTTGTTTTGTTATTTTGCTTGGTTGCTTAGATATGTTGCAGAGTTGCTACTGCTATTTTGTTCTGCTTCTGACTATTGTTTGGGTATGCAATTCTTTTGCATTCCTATAAAAAGCCTAACTATGTAGCTTTCGCAAAGTAATGGAAGCTGGTCCGTCTTGAGAGGGTACTGTTCTTTTTTCAAAAAAATAAATAATAGATAAAAGGTGGAGTACTTAATGATATAATCAATATTTATTTGTCAACTATGAATATAAATGTTTACACAATTCTTTAGGGGTCCGTTTGGCAAATCAAGGAATAGCAATAGAATAGTGCTATCCGATTAGTAAAAATGGATTAGTGGTTGTTGGAGAAGAGTAAAAAGAATAATGATGTTTAGAGTTATTCGGATAGTGAAAATATTGTTTGGCAAATGACCATTGGAATAGCTAAATAAATTGGAGTGCTAATCCGCTATTCGGCCTCTACCACCGAATAACGAAATAGACTATTGAAGGTACTATTCGAATAGACTAAATCTTGTTTGGCAACAACTTTGAGTAGAATAGTGATGCTATTCCAACTAGTGTGAGTGCCAAACAACCCCTAGAAAAAGATAGGAGATCGGATAACCACAACTTTCGGTGACACTATTATTACCACAAAGCATATAAATTCACAAAAAATCATAAAAATAGAAAATCTTTTACAAATATATTCATTTACTTATAGATTGAGTGTGTTTAAAATTTCATACAATTTGAGTCTCATTTGGTACTTCATCGAGAACCATCATGTTCGTATGATAATTATAACGGTCTAAATTTAAGATTTGGTTCCCGATGAAGCATCAAATGACAATCAAATTGAATGAAACTTGAAATACATTTAATCTATAAGTAAATGAATATATTTATAAAAGATTTTCTATTTTTAAGATTTGTTGTGAATTTATATGCTTTGTGGTAACAGTGGTGTCACCAAATTTTGTGGTTATCCGATCCCCACTCTTAGAAAAAACATATTTATGATTCTTTAAGCATTTTAATATTAACTGGTGAATTGTTTAAAAACGCTAACAATTAAGTAATTTTTAAATTCGCAAATTTTAAAACAGAGCCCCGTTCATAACCGATCTGGCACCGGATAAAATAAGTATATATAGATTAAAATTGGATCCGAACATTTTTAGGGTACAGATCCAAATCCCAAATATGATAGTATCTAAACCCGATCCAACCCGATAGCACCTCTACGATCGGAATGTCGGAATGATCAGCAAAGTTTATTTATTTTTAACTAGTAAAAAGCCCACTCCTTACTTTGGTTGAAATTATTATTTCTTATAATAAACTTTTAAGATAATATGTAATGAGCTTTAATTTGAGATAATTTATATGAGCCTTAAGTTTAATGGGTTGAGAACGTCAATGGGCATTAACGTTTATCAACAGTTCTGATCTATCGAAGAAAATGATCAACGGCTCAGATGTGAGGATAGCCCTTTCATATCATTTTTTCTAATATGCTTTTATTATTAGTAAGAATTTAATGAGGAAGGGTGTTCCTTGACAACTCTGTATGCGAAAAATGCGGAGATGAGATTAGGAATATTGTGGGTCCTGCTGGCCAGGCAGTGCTTGCACTAGTTTGTATTAGTCGCCAATGACTTTGGAAAATTAGAAACGGAGAACAGTAATATAACTGTTACTCTTGGAATTATTCTTTATGTTAAAAAAAAGTGTAATTATTCATTATGTTAATTTTAGTCGGCTTATTAAAAATTAGAGAAATCATCTTTGCCTCCCTTAACTATCCTCATTATTCATCCCAAACTAAATTGGTAATATTTTCTCGTTCTTTCTCATACTCTCATAAATTTTGAGTTAATTTTTTTTTATTCTTGATCTTTCTATTATATATATATAAGTATTTTGTTTGATTGGGGATGTGAATTACAACCGGTAAAAGTGATTTGTTGTATTTGAAAAAGAATTTTTAACTAAAATGTATTGGGGTGTGGTTAAAAAGATTTTTTAAGAAGTGCAGTTATCAACTCCCTAAAAATTATTACTGTTGGCATTGTGAAATAAAACTAACATGTTTAATTGTATTTGATCGGTCCAAGTATTTAGTTTGCTTTCTATTCTGTGAACTTCATATTCATTCGGATTCGGCCCACAGGCTGTTTTTTTTTTTTTTTTTTTTTTTTTTTTTTTTTTTTTTTTTTTTTTTTTTTTCCGGCGCATTGCTGCTGCCTTGACAAAAAGATAAAAAGAGAAATAAACTTTCACTGCTTACGAGCTTTATGGTTCCAAAAAAAAAAAAAAAAAAAAAAAAAAACACTTTTACCCCCATTGCTGTGGTTTTATACGACGGAAGTACATGCAACATCTATGTATCAGATCACTGACAAGAAGCCCACTTTCACTACCTTAATATATTAGTATTAGAATTTGAAAACAAAATAGTGAGAAATATAGTAACAAGATTTGTTAATTATCCGTAATAATTTGTTTTTTCATCACTGAACGAATCGCGCACATACCACCCGATGATATATAATGTGTTTTATTTGCGAATAATACATATTATTGAACAACAAAATGTTTTCTACACGATTACTCGTGAATAGCTATATTATATGTGATTTTAAACGAGATTTTATACTATTTTATTTGATTTTTAAAAATATTTATATTTTAACATACTTTGTGTCTTATTATATAAGTTGTACTGTTATTTTTTAATAGATCTATATGATATCCAATTACAAACTTTTGATCTCGTAGAACAAATACAACTACGATGAGAAACCCATATTCCCTGTTACTAATTCGTATCACATGTCGGATAACAGGATCCTGCTTTTCCACTCGGCACCGTCATATTAAAATGAAGGGACGAGTCTGTTCGGTAAACTCTCTTTATTTTAAGAATCGAATGTTGCACAGAATCTGAACCGTTCGGTGTGATCCGACGAACCCGAACACGATAACAGGGTCCTGTTATCGCAGATTCGGACTCGTTACGAATTACATAACTCCTGGCCGCATGAAATCCTTCCAGCCAGCAGCATCCCAATCCCAATCTCTAGCTCCGTTAGTCCGTTCCGTTACTATCACAGACTCAGTCCTCCTCCTCTCTCTCTATCCCCCTCTCTTTAATTTAAATCAAAAACTTGAAAAATTTAAAAATCCTCCCACACAAACCAAACACAAAACAAAACCCAAAACCAAAAAAAAAAAAAAAAAAAAAAAAAAAAAAATTATTATTATAAAATAAAAAACAAAGAAAGCCCCAGTCTTTCCTTCTTCCTTCCTCTCACTTATTTCCCATTTCAAACCTTCCTTCCCCAATTCCCAGCTTCTCCTCACCTTCTCCTTTCTTGCCCATTCACCCACGCGCTTTCCTTTCCATCCTACTCAAAAACCCAACAAGCAGACAGACAGACAGAGACACACACAGATCGGAGCTTCAAACCAAGACCCATTTACCAATGGAGTTGTCCAGTAAGTTCTTCCTACTCCTTTTCCTACTACCCACAATTGCCGCCCAGACCACGCCGAGCGGGGGCGTGCTGGCCCCGGCGCCGGCGCCCGAAGCCGGGTGCAACGGGATCCAGCTGCAGTACGATTTGTGGGGCGGGGCCACCAAGATCCGGCCCTTCGTCACCGACCCGGCACGGCAGGCCTACAAGTTCCAGTCCCGGGCCACCATCACCAACCAGGGCACCACCACTCTCAAATCCTGGGCGCTGTTGGTTAAGTTTAAGTACAAGGAGATCATTGTCACGGTCAAGAACGCCGTGCTCACGAACGGTGACGATCTGCCGTACAATACCACGGTCAGTTCGAATGCTACGTCGTTCTCGGGTTCTTCCACTGTGGATTTACTGACGCCCATTGCGACTGCGGATGATTTGACGTTGACTCAGGCCACGGTTGATCTGGTCGGTACGTTGTTCGGGGCGCCGAAGACCTTGAACCCGTTCCCGGAGTCGATATCGTTGGATGATCCCATCTATATCTGCCCGCCCTTCGCCAAGCCCGGGAACTACACGTTCTCAGTTTCCACCTGCTGTATGCCGGACCCGAAATTCAACCCCAATAACACGGTTATTACGAACATAACCGATCCGAAGAAGCAGTACAAGGACCCGCCGACTGGCGACTTGATCATAACTTATGACATCATACAGGCGTACCCGTCGAGCTACCTTGCGTTGGTGACGATCGAGAACAAGGCGCGGCTCGGTCGGCTCGACAACTGGCACCTGTCGTGGGAGTGGCAGAGCAACGAGTTCATCTACACCATGAAAGGTGCGTACCCGTTGAATCAGGATGCTACCGGGTGCATCTACGGCCCGCAAGCCACGTACTACCAGAACCTGGACTTCAGCAAGGTGTTGAACTGCGAGAGGGTACCGGAAATCCTCGACCTGCCGTTGTCGTTCTACAACAACACCGATCTTGGAAGGATCGACAACTGTTGCCGAAATGGTACGATCTTGCCCAAAGCCATGGACCCGAAACAAACCAAATCCGCATTTCAGATGCAAGTGTTCAAGATGCCGCCCGATTTGAATATCACCACGATTAAGCCGCCCAGGAAGTTCAAAATTGTCGGGGGGTCGCCCCTCAATCCAGAGTACACGTGTAAAGACACGCTGGTGCGGGTTGCGCCAACGGAATTCCCTGATCCGTCGGGCCTTGAGTCGAACAAATCAGCATTTGCGACCTGGATGGTCAGCTGCAGCATCAAGCCGTCCCAAAGCACAGCACGCAAATGTTGCGTCACATTCTCCGGTTTCTACAATGATTCGGTAATCCCGTGCGGTACCTGTGCATGTGGCTGCCCGGCAAACCGAGCTGGACCCACTTGCAGTACAACCACACCCGCAATGCTCCTGCCCCCGGAGGCCTTGTTGGTGCCCTTTGATAACCGTACTGCCAAAACCCTAGCCTGGGCAAGTATCAAGCACTTGCCCGTTCCGAACCCGATGCCGTGCGGTGACTATTGCGGCGTCAGCATAAACTGGCATATCGCAACGGATTACAACAAGGGATGGAGTGCCAGGATCACGCTTTTTAACTGGGGTAAGGTCGATTACGCCGATTGGTTTGCAGCGATTGTGATGGACGATGCTTACAATGGCTATGAGAAAATGTACTCGTTCAACGGCAGCGCGGAGGGGAACAATACCATCTTCATGCAAGGGTTGCTGGGTCTGAATTATCTGGTTAAGATGAGTAATGGGTCGACCGCTGCTGACCCAATGGTGCCGGGAAAACAGCAGACGGTAATCTCGTTCACCAAAAAGACAACTCCTGGAATCAATGTTGTTGGTGGAGGCGGGTTCCCGAGTAAGGTGTACTTCAACGGGGAGGAGTGCTCCTTGCCGACCATTTACCCGCAGAGTGCCGGGTTCAGGAATTCTGCGGGTCCTGCGTGGCAGGCTGTGTTCGCTCTTGTTGTCTCCTTGCTGATGATTTTGGGTCTATGACGACTGTGATTCGAAAACTGAGAAACAAAACACTCGAATTGCTTCATTCTTTCATTGTTTTATGCTCAGGATCAGGGTCACCGGTGCTGACGGAATCAGGAAATTCGACGAGGTCGTGACAATTTTTGGTTGGTTCGCTTGTTGTACCGGTAATTCGGGGATGTTTTAGGACTAGATTTTTTTTTTTTTCCTTTTTTGTTCTATCAGAGGATGTCAGTATGTCAGTATCTGGTATGCTCCTCTCTGTGTTCTTTCTTTTTTTTTTTCTTTCTAAATTAGATCACATATACTTGGTGATTTAATATTTAGTTTGGTTCTGTTTTTTTTTTTTTGTAAACTCTCCTCATGCTGTATATGTATATTCAGTTGGCATTCAAAATTTTTTAGCATTTTTTGTTCTTTTTTTCTCTATATATGTGAATTAGCTTCAATGTTCAATTTTGGTTTATTATTAATTCTTTTGTGCAGTGTTTTAGCTCAAATTCACAAACTCATACTCATCATTTGCTTGAAAAGTTAGAAATAGTTTCAATTTGAATTCCGAAAGCTTAGGCAAAGAAACGGTCTTTTTACAAACGGGTCAATGAAAATGACATAAAAAGAACCAATTCGAAATTTCATCTGAGGAACAGGTCCAAATTTGAAAACCCAGGCTTCATTTTCTTATTAAAATCACAACCTTGTCTTGAAAGTGATACATACCTCTCACACGCTTTTGGATTGTTTTTGAGCTGGAAGATTTATTCAATTTTAAATACCTCATTTATGAAGGAAATAGAAAGACAACTTGGATATTTGAAACTTTGTGCAATCATCAATTCACATTGAATTGAATTTGACGACAATCTATAAAATAGAAAGAGGAGTAACTCTTCAAACATCTTAACTATGCCACATCATCAATATTATTAACTATTGATTTTATTTAAATCTTTTTATCTACTTTGATCCAATGATTTATATTTATTCTCTCTCCTCATTTAATAAGATGATATGATATGTCTAAGACAAAATTTAATTCTTAAAGTAGTCCAACATTTATGTGCTATTATTTATAAATTATACATCATCATCATCATTATTCACATCAAAAAATTTAAAATTATGTTTAATTTATAAGCTTTTATTATTTTTTTGTTATGATATTTCGGGGCGAAGCCCGAGCTACAGCTCTAGTTCAAATAATACGGAGTAAAATTCTTAAATTCAATCCATCTCTGTGTTCGCTGTAAACCAAAAAGTTCATGGCTTTGACACCTTCAAAGAATTTTAAGGGATCGGCATCACCTGCTTTTATAAAAAGAAAAGCAGGCTCCAATTTTGTTGATCCGACTGTTAACAAACACCGAAGTACTTTGAGATCGGTACATTGAGATT
Organism: Cyperus esculentus; assembly: GCA_030179965.1. Lineage (NCBI taxonomy): Eukaryota > Viridiplantae > Streptophyta > Magnoliopsida > Poales > Cyperaceae > Cyperus > Cyperus esculentus. The sequence continues at coordinate 316,378 of JASGLE010000030.1, forward strand.
CGAGCGACAGCCGATCTAGACCGTCGGATTGGAAAAGCAGATTCTGCGTTTCTTTTCAGAAAAACAGCTGATTCTGATCCATTTTAAAGCATTGAAATTGAAATATGTGGTGATTTGGTGGGGTTGGTGACTTTGGCGTACATGTGCTCATGTTTAGAAAATTATGTAGCAATTTTTGATTTGAACGTGTAAACATGTAGATTTGAGATGTTCAGAAATGTATGCACGTTGTGGGAACAATGGAAATGTTGACTTTCTTTTGCTCTTGTATATTGGCATGCACTATCTGTTGACTATTTATTTGCAAACATTTTCTGATTTTTAACGAGTAATATGAGACTTTTGTTAGTTTGAGTACAACTTTTTTTTTTTTTTTTAATAAAACAACATCATTGGAAAAACCATACACAACATTTATTGTACATTAAGTATGCATGCATATGTTTATTGTACATTAAATGACAAAGATAAATTACTACACTTTTTTATACATCAATAAGCAATACTTAGGTTACTTGAAATTCGATAGTTAAGCAATCGATATGTCTGAGAACACACCCACATTTTTAATTATAAATTCTCTTTATATAATCTTTTAATTTTTTTTTTTTTGTCAAGAATCAATGTCCAAACAATCATTATTAAAGTGACACTCCTATAATAATATCTATTATCATAAAGATTATATAAAACTTGATAAATAGACCTGGTGCACACTTCCTAAGAACGAACTCATGCATTCTAAATTTCTAACCTTTGAAGTTGCCACTCATATTTGCTTCAATGTACTTTCTAGATCTCAATTAATTCATGAAAGAAAAAAACAGCCAACGTGAATCAAAAATTCAAAAGTGATTAATATAGCATAGAAGAAGAACATGTCACCGGGGTTTTCAAACATTTTGAAACTTATTATTGGGAACTAAAACTCCTAAAAGAATATAGAAAAGCACAGAAAGAAGAACAGCCCAAGACACCTTAAAAGCATTTTATCATCATCAGATATTAAATGGGCCTTCAAATTTAGGCCCAAAAAATATTTACCATTTTGTTTGCATAAATAAAAAAGAGAAGTCTAACTCTAATATCATTCATGAATCATCATGAGACTGAAGCAATTTCAGTTTCAGGAATATAAGTGAGTGAATGAACAGACGATGCATGTAATGCATAACTGCTTTTAACTTGGAATTTTGATCTCCAGGCTTTTAATTTTGAATTTAATCAGCCACTGTCTTCACTAATTGACTTTAATTTTGAATTTATTCAGCCACTGTATTCTTCACTAATTGTTCTTTAATTTTGAATTTAATTAGCTGCTTTCACTAATTGGATAGTTGTCAAAATTTATGGGGATTCAGAGAGGCGCCAGAATGCAAAAGTTTTTGTATGTTAAATATATCTGAAATTGCACTATAAATATAATTGGTACCAAATGCCCAAATCCCTTGTAATGATCTGAAAATCTAAACATAATAATATGTCTATTATCTTTTCTAGGAACTTGTTTAACCTTAGGAACAGCCTCATGATCGGGGCCGAGATGAGGCGCCTCGGAATTTATTCTGGCAAATCTCCCTTAAACAGGTCACTGGTACGCATGCCATTGAGCTTCAATAGCCATGCCAACTTCAGCTCTGCCTCTAAAGGGAATGCGGAGTCAGGACGGCACAAACAGCCTTACAAGGGGGACGAAACCGACAGGCTGATCAGAATTCTGGTACTCTACCACAAACAAAAGAAAATTCCGGCGGTACGAAAACCATATGGAGAGTTGAGTATGACTTTTCAGATCACAGTTGAAGTGAGTGTAGAAAGGTATGCTTACTTTCTGTAAAATTCCTAGCTGGCATTTGCGCAAAATAATTTCATGTTGTATTTTCTTTTCAGTTGTGGTTCCTTTTGTTTTTGTTCTATCTTGACTGAAATTTGTTCAAACAGAACTAGTAGAAATTGGGTACTGAAAATTTAGCCAAACTTTCCATAGAAGTTAAAATTGTCATAGGGTTTCTTTCCTGCAATTTAAGAAGATTTTTTTATTATATGGATAAACAAAACACTTAAAGTTTCATCTATCACAAGTCAATCATATATGATATTTGCTTTATGAACGACTGATCAATTGACCCGGTTATGTGGTTTATCATAGGATTAGAGATGAGGTTAAGAAGCTAATCGAGTGGGTGAAGAGGTGGTAGGCTTACCAGCAAGCTTGCGAAGATAATGCACTTAGTGGTGATCGAGGCAAGCGAAAATGCGGCGTTTTGGGACCATATTTTCTTCGTTCTTGTTTCATTTTCTTTTCGCTTTTGAGTTACTGATGACACAGCCATTGTAATAACTATCTTGTAAATCTTCTTTTTATATCTAATAAAATGAAAATTACAAAATCCATGATGAGGATACATGTTGACAATTCATATGAAAATTTTGTTATTCATCCAGTGCGATCAATATAAACTTTATCAACGCTGCCAAGGACTGGCCAGGGTTGTTTTTTATCTTCTCAGGGACTAATTTGAAAATGTAGCACTTGCCAGAAATACCTGCATGTGGCTTTGCTACTTGTATTTGTATAGTTGGAGAGAACATGTTCATGGCCAAATTAGCACTCAACTGACACCACAAATCATAGTTGTCAGAAATTCAGAATAAAAAAATGTTGATTTCTCTGAAGTTGAAATTTCTCTGTTGTGCAAGTAACACAAATAATTTTAGCCCTATCACAGTTTTAAACATATTTCTTTATAAATTATACATTAGCTGTTGAATTTGATTTAACAAGTATGCTAAATTCTAATATTGATATATTAACTAACAAAAATGGTGGATTTAAATGAATGCTATATATACAGACTACCAAATTTCTGTTAAAGCTGGAATTGGAAACCATCTCTCTTCTCTGCATTCACTCACAGAAGCGTTTCTGTTAAGAAATTCATTTCATAAAAGATGGAGCACATCACATGCCCTTCAAAGCATATACTTTACTTGTCATTCTCTCCAAGCCTTTATTTTTTTAGTAAAATCAATCAGACGTTACCTTCACTAATTGCTTCAGTTGTTGTCATAAAACTCATGGGAGTTCCAAATTAAAGAGAGCAGATTGATTATGGGAATTGCAGGAGGCATCAGAATACAAAAGGTTTGTCTGTTATTTGCTCAAATTGAACTGTTAAATTGGTACCCAAAATGATTTTTCTAAAGATATCAAGGTATTGTGTGTTGACAAACAAGTTCCAGCTTTCAAAAGGTAACTAACTGCCTTTTCTTTTATTTTCTCAAATTAGAACAATGCCGTTGTAATTTCGATTGCTTCTAATTCCCTCTCTCAGGTACTGCCTCTCTTCATAGGTTAATATGAACTGTTATTGCTATTACATACTCATCACATTGTTACGTTATTCGGTTATTGGTAAATTTTTGGTGGGATTTTGGGATGTTGACAATGACAGAAATCGGTTTACTGGCATAGTAATGGTGCATTTTAGGTGACCAATTTCAGAAAGGGGTGGATTTCATATGTTAGTGATCACAGTTGGATATATACGCCTTATTTACTTCTTCTTTCTCTCATCGATACCTTTTGTCGAGCTGCATTGTGCAAATTGAATCATTGATCTGATTCAATTTGAAAGTTTTTGCCCAGTTAATTAGGCCTCTTTAAACATACTACTTATTTAAGATTTTTTAAATAAGACTGCTAACTGAATTATTACTTATTTACTGACATTGTCATGTTACTGTTTTACCAGTCAGTGTAGTTATGTTACAGCGCTAATTTTACTCTGTCGCCAATTACAGGATTATACACTCCATCTGAAGAAAAACTGATATTCGCCAAACCGACTGTTGACGCAGTATATCTGTACCTACAAAACCCAAAATGTCATTCATCTTTTCCCGGTACTCCCGTCAGCTGAAGAAATGCCTTGCTACCGGAGCCAACATCAGGATTCCCGAAATATGCTCCAATGAATCCCTCGCAACCCGACACTTTGTTTCTCCCTTTAGCACCTATTATGAGATAGCACACAGACTGTCGCAGACTGTCAAGCACTTTGCGCCGAAAGAGCCCAAGATAAGTTATCGGTATAGTGAACCGGTACAGCTTTACAAAGAGCAGGAGCAATGTGGTACAGTTGATGACCCGGTAACATTCATGGTGGTCGATTTAGGTACAACGGGACTGAACAGCACAAAAGACCGGATAACAGAAATCGCAATCAGAGATTTGAGAGGAGGGGAGAACAGTATGTTTCATACGCTTCTCAGTCCTGACAGAACACCGAAGAATCACAAAACAAGCCGAATTCTGACCACATCCGGTGTTCGATGGTACGTCTCTTTTATTTTTGTTAACTGATTTTTCCTTGCATTCCTTACAAATTCTGCATACTGCATTATACTTGAAAGTTTAAAACAACTTTAGTTCTGTTTCAAATCTGAGTACCTAATTAAATTGCAACCAATACGACAGCTGCGAATTGACATCGCTGCCGAAGTGGATCAAGATTCGCCGGAAAGACAACGGGCTGGTGATCATGGTGGCCCACAATGGGGATCGCTTCGATTTTCCTTTTCTGGTGAGAGCTTTCCATCAGAACGGCCTCGATATCCCTGAAGACTTGCTCTTTCTTGATAGTTTACCAATCACACGACAACTTCGCTACCCCGATGGTATACTATACTTTCCTCTCTCTCTTCGAAACGTTTCGTCAAATTATCGGTTCAATACAGCAGCAATGAAATTAATGATATTGTTGTTATTGTATCAGGTTCTAAATTGGGAAAGGGCAATCACAACTTAAACAGCATAGTGACATTCCTCGGTGTCCCCGTACCGGCGTCGAAACACAAATCAGTGGCAGATGTGAATGCTCTCTCTTCTGTTCTACAACAACTGACATTTTGCCTTAGATTGACTGAGACAGATCTCATTGGCAGAGCATACAAACCGTCCCGATATTCGATCGTGAGGCCACGGGATCGACTAACGACCTTATGATCGATCGTATTGAACCAAATTAGAAGATCAGTTTTGTGCTGTGCCTTCTCTGGTACTGCATTGTTTGTTTTGTATTTTAAATAGCTAATAATTTGTTAAAAAAAGATGAAAAAATTGACTAGCTAAAATAGATATGTGTAGGAAATAGGAATTAGGAAGTCAGTCATAGGTTTGAGATGTCCATATTGGACCTCTATATGAATAATTAAATTTGGGATTAAAAAAGGGTCAAATAAGCAAATGTTTTATTTTTATTTTTATTTTCTTACTTTGTAATATTATACGATTAGTGTGGTCAGAAATTTATTTGTCCAATATTGCTAATAATTAACTGTGATTTGTTGTAGTCATTTTGTCTATTTTATACTAATTATAAATTTATAATGTCTTATGTTATTGTTTCATGATTAAGAAGGGCTTGCTTTCAGATTTTAAATTAATTTTAATACCATTGCCTAAAAAACTCTATAATCAGACATATTGACACGTACTTGTACATCTATGCATACTTTTCAATATTTTGTATTTGGCATATTATTGGAATCTTTGACTGGGAATTTTTTTTATTTCTTATCCAGATAAGCATTTAGTGTTTAAAAACAAACAATATTATAATTAATATGATATACGTATATACCACGTAAGTTATTAGTGCCTTGTTGGTTTCTTCTACTCGTGTTTTCATAATTTTTTTCCCCCAAATTGGACAAAATGAATAAATGATCAACATTTTTCATAACTCATTTCCAATTAAAAGGAGATTACTATGTATAGAAATAGATGGAACAAAAGTCTAAATTAATGAGAGCTTTATTTAGCCATGGTATTAATATTATATGTCCAATATATGTCTATATGGTATTGGTTTGCTGCCACATAAAAATTGTTGCTTAATCAATTGTTCACACAAAGTGAAAGCTGTATAGACATACATACATATAGTCATGCGATACGTATTTCACTAAAAAAAATAAGAAAGAAATAAAGTCATGCGATGTGTATAGCTAGGGAAAAACAAAGGTACAATTTAATTGCAAATATATTAAAAAAAAGTTTTCTGCTTCAATACAATACACCAACTTTCGTTTTAATTCCACCCTTGTCTAACAACTCAACAGATCAATTTCCTCGTTTTGATAAGATGTTTAATACCTAGTGTCCATAGAAAAACCGTCCATAGCGTACATATGTTACATTCCGACTTTTCTGGTTACATTTTGAAATTTTTATATTACATTATTTGTACGTCTGTAAACGTATGGATAGCTTCTCACAGCTTCTCAATGGGACAAGGACAAGATTTTTCTCTTTTGATAACCCCCAATTGACTCGATTCACTCCACAAATTGTGGCCCAAACTCAAACCCCTCTTCCCTCTTCACATGGTAGCAACACCAGAGAATGCCATAGAGAAGCCGGTAGGAAAGTTATATAGAGAAAGTGGGGGCAAAAACCCACGGCAAAGCAAAGCAATTACATTACCTCAAGTAACTAAGCAAGCCAGCATGGTATAAAATAAAAAGTTCGAATAAAACTGAAGTATTCTACTTTCTTAAAAGAAAAATAAATAAGCAAGCAAGCAAACGCATATTGGCATATGCTCTCTGACTGACTCTCTCTGATCTAAATCCATCCGATCTGATATTTTCTGATCTGATCTCTCTTTCTCGGGCGGAGCGGGTGCGGGTGTGGGTCTAGAGACCGATTACGGGCTTGCTTGCTTGCTTACCCGATAGCCCGGACCCGGTAATCCAACTCTCGACTCTCCATTACCAATTTACCATTACCATTAGCCCGGCTATAATCATCCTCTCCCTTTCCAAATTGCTTTGCTTCCTTTGTTTAACCCAAATCAAATTGCGCCTAAATTTAAGAAATCTATTCATTGGCACAACGGATCCCATGCCCAACCAACCAGCCAATCTCCGAAGACCCAACATTTCGAGTCTCTGAGGCATTTTAAAGCGTATAATATACATATACCTTTCTTTGCGGTTTCTCCAACCTTGTTTGGTTTGGTTTTAAACACCACCATCGCTTCTCTTCTTCTCTCCTCTTCTCGCCTCTCTGCCTCTTCCGCTACTCAGGTACCCCTTTCCCCGAACTGGGTCTTGGCTCGTTGAACGAATCGTGTTGGGTGTGTTTGGTTTTGGGGATGGTTTTCTTTCGGGCATTTTGTCGAGCACCTGGCGGGCATTGTTTGACTTTTGTTGGTTGCGTGCAAATGCGAACTTTCTGTGGTAATTGGGCGGATTTCGCAAATTTGTTCGACAAATGGAGCTATTGATTTTGATTGTTTTGAGTGAATTAGGGCGATTTCACATGGAATTATGGGCAATTTGGAAGTGATCATACATACATTACTTGACATTGGGTTCTCTCATTGGGGCATTTTGTCGAGCACCTTGTAACATTGGTCAAACCTGATTGTTTTCTGAATGAATCCTAATAGTTCGTGCAAGTTAGTAATCTAAATGAGACCTTACCACTCACGTTCTATAAATCTGTTGTGAGGCAATTGTATAATGCATCTGAAACAAAGGATAGAATTTATTAGGATCAAATGCAATGCTGTTATTAAATGAATTACTTTTACATGGTCAATAAATTATTAGTTTATTACTGATGCATTGGTTGCCATCTCTATAAATATTTCTCTGGATATGCATATAATTGTTTGATTTTGTTTTTCACCTGCACGTTAATTCTGTCTGGCCTTTTGTTTCTGTGAGCTTATATGGGCAAGGTACCAAATTTCAGTTGAAACCATAAAGGAGCAGCTGAAACAGGCTGTTATGTTAAAGTTGGTACAAATTTTAAGATAACTTCAAATCTGTAAGAACTGCGGATGTATATGAACTGATAAATAGCTGAATAAATATGCATTGTCAAAGTATATACATGATCGTTCAATGCAGTAATTTGTAAATAGCACTGAGCCATTTCCACCATTTGTTTGCAGGATCCTCAAGTTCATTTGAAATAACCGAGTACGATATTTTCAAAGTAGACAGTTCATGTGGGATTTTCCTTTTGCACCACATATATAATGTCCTTCATCCTCTCCGGAAGTTTCCATCATTTCCGGAACTGCCGCATAAGCTGTGCTAACATATGGCTCTTGAGACACTACTCTGGAAAATCCTTCTTGGATCAATGCAAATTCCGGCCATTAACAACCCGAGCTGAAGTGACGCGCAAACAGTCTAAGAATGGCATACCAGAGAGCATCAAACTTAATATCGGCAAACCCGAGATACTAAAGCCCCATGTTGAGCCAATTCAGTGCTATCCAGCCCTGCCCAAAGAACAAGATTTCAAGGCCAAGATTGAGAGACCAGCAACAATTGTGGCGTTCGACATTGAGACAACCGGATTCAATGTGCCATCTGAGAGGATCATTGAAATTGCGGCTAGGAACTTAATGGGAGGGAGAAACAGTACATTTCAGACCCTGATCAATCCTCAAAAACATATCAGAAATTCAGAAGTTCATGGTATAACAACCTGGATGGTTAACAAACCTGGCGTCCCAAGGTATGCAATTACGTCATTTATAGTATAATAAAGATAAGTAGCAGTTGGTGATTATATCTTTGGTGGCATGCATAGGTATCAAACTTGATCTTCCACATTGGAGGTCAGGCCTGTTAACCGTTCGTACTAGGCTGTGTTCTCTAAGTAATGGTTAATACTTAATATGTCCCTGTGAAGTGTCAAATTAACAAAAAAATTGATTTAAAAATATTTTACTTTACTACCATTTTGGGAAAAAAAATGAAGTGTCATCTACATAATTATGTTTATCTTAATCGTCTTCACAGAATCACAATGCAGTCACTTACTAGTGTGAAAGAGAAAAATGTTCTCTATATTAGGTTTTGATTTTCTGATTTGATACTTTTAGGATGGAGGATGTAATACCAGTATTTCTGGAATGGTTGATGAGCATTAAGGAGCCTGGAAAGCCATTAATATTGTTGGCCCACAATGGCAAGTCATTTGACTTCCCATTCTTGATAAGAGAAATGAACCGCTGCGGGTACGAAGTACCCGATGATTTGCTCTTCTTTGACACCCTCCCTCTTGCACGCAAATTGGTTGATTCTGATGGTAACTTTTTTCATCCCTTTTCATTTTGTTTCTTTTGTTTTCCCCCCTTTATTGGGTGGAGATCTGTGGGGGCATGGAAGGGTGTCGGGATGGATGGTTGTGCCAAAATGAATGCTGTTACAGTCAGCTCAGTAAATGAATGGTTTTACTATGGTGGGACTGAACAGATGTAGCAAACTATCCTAATTTATTGTGCAGGAATAAGGCATTTGGGGTTGGTAGATCAGAATAGATTGGGTGAGAATAATTTTTTTTGTGGTTCTACGCGGATTAGTGAAAATGTTGTTTCAATTGTATATCTTTAAATAGTATGAGGCTTTTGTTTATCTCCCTTCAACACCAAAAGAGTCACCAATCCATCTTTTACAAGGAACAGCAGAACAACATTGTTCTCAGCTGTTCTGAATATTGGAATGGTTGTTTGAATCGGTACCCGAGTGAGAATAGCAGCCATATTAGACTATTCTGGAACAACACTATTTTTGCACGATCCAATCAACATTTCCCGATTGATGTATTGTTTACTGACGAAATTCCATTTCCCGAGTGATGTAATGTTTACTGACAAAATTCCTTATTGTCAACACAGGATTGGTGCTGAAAAAGTGCAGGGTAGAAAATTTGTGCGAATTCTTTGGCATCGATGTAGATGAAGCTGCGCACAGAGCAATGGGAGATGTCAATAGGCTAAGTTACATTTTTCAACATACCACATTTAGGCTTAAGTTCACAGTGTTAGATCTAATTAACGAATCACTAAAGGCCTCGGATATTAAGTGGAAGCCGAGTAAGTGAATCAGCAAGGTGTTTAACCTCCGTTTCAGTGTTGAACGATCATCAAGTTGTTGTTCAGCTCTCCTTTGATTATTTTTATTTTATACATTTTGTTGTAAAACTGTCTAATTGGCAATTTGATATTTGCCTGTTGCAACTGATGCTTACCATTAATAGCAATTATGCATTCCTTCATTTTTTTCTTTTTGAAATTACATCATTAGAATGTATAATTATGCATTTATGTTGCCTTTTTTTTTTTAGCTGATTTTCTATGGATCTAAAAGTGACTGGACAATATAATATATAAAATTCATTGCAGTATTTCTTATTTTAAATTAGCTGAGCTGAGACATGATAAGAAATAGCTTTGAACACAGTTCAGGCAGTTCATCTGAAAAGTTGCTTAACTATTCCACCGTAATTTATCCTCAAGAAGTATGACATCAGAAATTTCTAATTAAACACAAACTTTATATAGCCGTGCACAAATCTTGAGGAAGAAATAAATTAGAATCGAGGGGAAATTCTAAAAGAAGAACCATTTCTTTTTAACTGCATTACTTTGATGCTCTTATTTAAGTGCACTTGTTATCAGAAAAAAAGGTGAAATATCTCCAAAGAAAAAGGGGAAGTAGGAAGTAGCATACCATCCATAATAATTAGAGAATATGACCTCAGAGGCCCCGAACTTTCACCTTATGACAAGTTGGCTCCTGAATTTTTATTTTAGACAAATAGCCCTCCGAACTATGATTTTGTGACAATTTGACCCCTCAACCATTAATTAGTAATATAATGATTTAATTGAAATGTGAAATGACCAAAGTACCCTCATATATTTGTAAGATAATATTTCAAATGCTCATGGTTCATTAATTCATAATTTATAAAGAGATAGGAACTATTTAATCATATAAGTACCTAACTAAAAATGTATATTACATAATACATCGTGACCTTTTATTTTATATGATCTATTTTTATTTTTATAATGATTTAATCTTTATAATAATTAATTATATATTTATTTACAAAGTTAAAAGCGATAAAAAATTGTATATATATTTACAATTTCAAATATTCAATTAGTTTTTTCATAAATTATTTGCTGCCATCACAATCAAATAAAAAAAATTTATTAATTTTAACTAGTTATGTAACTATGTAACTATTAATTTAATTATTTACGTAATTATATGTTGTAATAATAAAAATAATCCATCCAATAAATATACAAGGGTACTTTGGTCATTTTTTTATTTCAAAGGAATTATTATATAGCTAATTAATGGTTGAGGGGTTAAATTGTCACAAATTCATAGTTTGGGGGTGCATTTGTCCAAAATAAAAGTTCGGGAACCAACTTGTCACAAGGTGAAAGTTCGGAGCCCTCTGGGTTCATTATCCCAAATAATTAAGATAAGATCAACTCCTCAAATCTATACTCTATAAAGAGGGGTAGATTTCAAAGCACCTAAACTATGCCACATCATCACTGTTATTAACCATTGATTTTGTTGAAACTTTTCATCTACTTTGATCCAATGGCTTATATTTTTTTTTCTCTCCTAATTAAATAAGATAAAAGTAATATGTCTAAAACAAATTTGAACCCTTAAAATGGTCTAACATTTATATATATTAATTCTTATTTATAAATTATTGCATTATTATTATTATTATTTAATTATATTTAAAGTTTAAAAATTTTGTTTAATATAAATATTTAAAATTTATAAAATTTTTAACTATTTATTTGATACCACTTTTCGGGCGAAGCCCGAGTCACAGCTCTAGTAATAAAAGAGAACATTCGCACTTTCTGCTCAGCATTTGACATATCCCCGCTGTACCATAAGTGGACCCCACTCTTCAGAAGTTGGCTTTGATACTGGTACGCCAGTTCCAGGCGAATACAAAGTCTCCTCGAACTGTTGACTGTGTCAGACCTCGTTGATTAAGGCGGCGGGGCCCACAAGCAGACGAAGAAGTAGCGAACATGCTTTTGAATTTTATTACGGATCTGCCACTGAACCGAAGCGTATAAATACTCACTCGCCATTCTCTGTTTCCTCCTCTCGCCATCCCATCTCCCGCCTTCGCCTTCCATCAGATCGAAATCTCAAGCTAAGATTCCCCTCTTTCTCACTCTCTTGCTCTTCTTGTTGCTTCCTCTTTAGATCCGATCACAAGCATGCTACTCGAATTTAGAATTCAGTCATGCACTGTCGAATAATTGTTACTCCATTTCCTGATATGCGTTGGTTGATCAGTTGAATTTATCAATTTACTTCTGATATTGTGCTTTCGTTAGTTAGTATCAGTACGTATGTGTTGATTGATCGGTTGAATTTGCCCTGATTTGATCAGATCGGTTATAAATTCTTTCAGTTTCATCAATTGTGATTGTATGATTGCACTTTGATTCTGTCATTTCAATCCGAATTTGAACTTGCTTTTCAAGAAATCACGATCAGATTGAGAAAATGTGAAGCAAATTAGCTGAATCTGATGCGTAAATGCTGTTTATATGCATGCATTGTGTGCGTTCGTGCCTCTGTTTTGAGACTCGTTCTGCTTTGATCGGCAGGGGTTGATCATCGGAGACGGATGGACATGGAGAAGTTCCTCAGTTCGTTCCCTGCTTCGCTCCTCCAGCTGCTCACGGGGAGCCACAGCTTTGAGTTCAAGCGGCACAGGATGCTGCTGGAGATACAGCAGAAGGTGAACCTCTACAACGAGACCTTCTACCGGCTCCGCAAGACCCTCGCCGACGTGGAGGCGCTCGGCCGGGAGAACGTGGATCTGACAGCCGCGAACCTCCAGCTGACACGCCTCTCCCTGGAGAGGGAGAAGAAGGTGTACGTCCCTCCCCCGCTGAAGTTGAGAGTGAAAGGGAAGGGGAAGGAGGTGAGAGTCGAGAGGTCAGATCTGACGCCTCCGTCCGGATCCGACAGCGGGGAAGGGAGTGGGGAGACGCGTGTCAACCATCCGAAGAGCATCTCCATCCGATCCAGGGGGTTTCTGACTGGAGATCAGACCAACCAGCCTCGCCGCCTTCGCGTACGCACTCCAAACCCAGTGCCAGAGGTATAACAATCATCCCTTTCTAGTACTATATTGTTAGGTTATATTCCTGTATGAAATTGATTGAAACGCATCTGAAACTGTCATGTTTCTCTTGTTATTATTATAAAATCAAAATGCAAAAGATCCAAGTTCTGGAATTTATTGTTGTATAATGTATTATAACATGTTGACACAATTTTTCAGTTTAGCTTGCAACATGTTTTGTTGACAGTAGATGGATATCAGAACCTGATTGATTGTATAATGCAACTGATTTGGTACTTGTTATTGAGCAATGGGTTGAAAATGTGTAATGCAACTGCCAACTGACACAATGCTTGTTATTGGCCACTGATTGAAAATGTGTAATGTAATGGATTGAATACTTGTGATTGTGCAGGAAGGTGAGGAAGGAGAGGTGGAGGTGGAAATGGAGGTGTTTGCACAGGGAATGGAGAAAACTGAGCTGTGCAACAAATGGAAGGGGCCTGATTCCGATGGGTGCCCGTATGGAGACCAATGCCGGTTTGCACACGGTGTGGAGGAGCTGAGGCCTGTGTTGCGCCACCCCCGTTACAAGACTCAGGTTTGCCGCATGTTCGGCACCGACACCCCCTGCCCCTACGGCCATCGGTGCCACTTCAAGCATGTCGAGCCCGGTGAGTCGGCTTGATCTGTCCAGGTTGTCACACCCACAATTGTTTTGTTCCAAGTGGATTTGTGGTACATGTTGAAACCACAGGAATAAGTGCTTCAGTACACATACTGGTACTGTTCTGAGTACAGCTTAGGCACAAATAATATAAACCATAATACCACTGGTGTCATGGTTTATTCCTATTTTGGGCCTAGACCTCGATCTTTCTCTCTTTGAAAAAAATGATACATAAACCATAGTTGCATATATGCTTTTAATAAAGGAGTTGGTTGATTAGTGGGTACATAATATGATTGCTTTTGGAGACTAGAACACCAGTTCTGGTAAATGTTTTGAATAAGGGAGTCCCTGACAAGTGGGTCCATGGGTAATGGCAAACTCTTTGCTTGAAAATGTCACAACTCAATAAGGGAGATCATGCTGTGATGATCTTTTTGTGTGAAAATTTCTTCCTTTGTATATACTATATATACAGATGTGCGTTTTGGTTTTGAGAGGAATTGATCTTATCGGATAAATATTGAGGAAATCATATAAATAAATTGTATGTGAATTCAGCTTGTGTGACCTTGTGCTGTGAAAGAGGGAGCTGCCATTGGTTTTACTGAGACTATGCTAGAACTAGAATATATGACTTAAATTACGGACTGAAAACATCACTGTGATTCACTGAATTTTCATTGTTGGGCTGAATTTCGAAAGAACTATTATGTAATTCAATGTTGCCTGTTGAGAAGTCGAATGACGCATTTTGGATCAATAATAAAGTTCCATTGAGAAACGATATGGATTTGTTATGGAATGGAGGCTGGTGAGACATACTTTCCAGGCCCAGTTTTGCTTAATACATTTGGGCCTAATGAGGTCACTCAAATGGTTCTCCATGCAAGTAAAAGAATAAAAGAGAATGAAAAAGAGGGAGGCATGCCGCACGCACTGATGATATTAATATAAGTTAGTATTATAAAATAAAGATAAAACAATGATATGAGAGAGATAAAATCTTATTTCTTATTATCTCCATGTAAGAGAGTGTCATACAACAAGTTACAATGCCTCTATTTATAGGCTTGAGAATACAAATGAAAAGCCATACAATAAATCACCAAATTAATTCACAAGATGATGGAGATTAATGTGGGAGAAAGTGGAGGAGGTGGAGAAGGTAAAAGGTCTACTACATAAATATTTCATAACACTCCCCCTTAGACATTTTACCTTATATTATACACTAGTAATATTGTAATGCAGGACAACATTAATTAATTAGGTACTTCAGGACCAAACTGAATAAAATGATACTTCTGGATCAGTTGTACTGCCTCATTAAAACCTTACTAAGAAAACCCAGTGGGACAAAACTTAGCGAAGGAAAAAGAGTACAGTGTGTATAATACTCCCCCTCATTTTAATATACATCTTTTAAACGATGGAGAACAATCATCTGTGTAAGTTGCTCAAAGCCTTTCGGCAATGATTTGATGGTATTGTTGTCAACGTCGGGTTTGTTCATCGCCATGAAACTGCAGTACCACCATATGTAAATATATATCCGGATTGTGACCGAGCTTTATGTGGATCTGAAAAATATCCTGCATTTGCATACCCAATTATTTTTTTTTTATTTTTTTTTACTTTGTATCTTTTTTATAAAACATTCCCATATCACATGTCCCACAAAGGTAACGAAACACTTGCTTTATTCCGTTCCAATAGCATTTAAGTATGGTACTTCTGGACCAAGAACTTTTATTCTTTTTTCAGGGACAATATGGATCTTTTTTATATCAAGTGATCAGACAATCATTAGTGTACTTAAAAGGATGGGTTTTGTCCATATTAAAACGTTTCAACATCTTCAGGATGTAGTTTGATTGATAAACAAAAATACTATTATGCAAATGCTCAATCTGCAGACCGAGACATAACTTTGTTACACCAAGATCTCATTTCAAATTCTTTCTTTAACAAACTTACAACTTGTTCAATCTCTTCAGGAGACCCAATGATATTCAAATCATCAACATATACTGCACTAATTGCAAAACCAGATATTGATCTTTAACAAAATCACATGGACTAATTACATCATATTTATATCCTTCTTTTAGTGGTCGAGCTTGTGTAATTAAATATTAAAATAGCTAACTCAAGAAAACAAATTCTGAGTATATTTCTATATATTGTTAAAACGTAAAAAGCTAATTATTATTACCATGACAACAAAATACTCACACTATTCACAACAAAGAATAAGTATATCGCAACTAATTATACAACATAATCATACCAGATAAGATATTCACTAAGTTGATTATACCACATTCGACCAGATTGTTTCAGTCCATGTAAAGATCTTTCAACTTTATAGAATACATATGTCGAGGTTTCGATTTAAATGCTTCAGGCATTTTTAATCCTTCAGGGACTTTCATATATATATCATTTTCGATGATTGTGAGACTAATTAGTTATGCATCCACTACTGGTGAATGTGTTTCTTCATAATCAACTCCCGGTATTTGCTTGACACAATCCTTGCTTTCTCACAATCTCATTTTCTCATTTCTTTTTATTGCAAATACTCATTTGTAACTTATAGAGTTAACATCTTTGGGAGTTTGGACTACAGGTCCAAAAACATTGCGCTTGTCAAGCGAGAGTCTAATTCAGCCTTCAAGGCATATTTCCATTTTGGCCAATTATTTATGTGCATACACTCTTCAGGAGATTTAGGCACATAATCTTCCTCATTTAGGAAATCAACTGCTATAGCATATGCAAAAATTTCATTAACACGTGTTTCATTTCGGTTCCATACTGTATTATTATGTACATAATTCATTGAGATCTCATAATCATTAGGTACCTGAGTTTCTTCTGAAACTTCATCAACCTCTTCTGGGGTTTTACCAATCTCTTCTGGAATTTTACTAATCTCTTCTGGGATTTTACTAACCCCTTCAAGGGTTTTATCAATCTCTTCTGGGATTTTATTAACCTCTTCAGGGGTTTTGTTAGTAACCTCTTTCCGGCTACACCAACTGCATTATTTTGCTCCTCCTTTTGCCGTGGAGTAATGTCTTTGGAACCAATTTGTCCTCCACGTTTTTATTGTATAGTAACCTCTGCCGGGATTACATCAATTCGAGCAGATACATTTAAAGCTGGCACATGAGATTTAGAACACTTTTTGTATCTGTAAATGCATCATGTGAACTTCCAGTTCACATTGATCACTTCGGGGATCAAGATAAGATATTGATGATGCATTCCATGTTACTTATTATTTTTCCAGCATTTTCTTTTCTCCCCCTAAGATTGAGAATATTGATTCATCAAACTAACAGTCAGCAAAACGTGCTTTTAAAACATCTCCAGTTAATGGTTCTAAATACTTAATAATTGATGGAGAGTTGAAACCAATATAAATTCTCAATCTTCTTTGTGGTCCCATTTTTGTGCATTGTGGAGGAGAAATTGGAACATACACAGCACAACCAAAAATTTAAGATGGGACAAGTTTGTTCTCTTCCGGAGACCAATTGTAATGGAGGAAATTTATGATATGCAGTTGGTCTTAATCTAATAAGTGCAGCAACATGTAAAATGGCATATATCCCCATGCAACAGCTTGTAGATTACATTTCATAAGTAATAGTTTAGTAATCATTTGCAATCTTTTAATTAATAATTCAGCTAAACTATTTTGTGTATGTACATGATCTACCGAATGCTCAATCCCTTTTAACATACAATAATTATTAAATAATTATCAATTCTCCAAGAGAGCATGTTGCACATAATAAATCTTTTGTAAATAGGATCTTCAGGTCCTTTATGGGATGCTCATTTACACTTTCAATTATTCTCCTCATTATAGTTCTATCTGAATTACCCAATCTATCATGCCACATAGTAAACATCTTTGTGTCAGGTAACTTCTGGTTACCGCCATATTTGATTCGATTGGATTTATATGAGTATAATATAATCCAGAAAATAAAGCTTCTAGCTTTTCTAATATGATCTTCTGGCCATATTCAATATTATTTTCAGTCATGGTTTCAACATAATAACCATTGAGTCGAATATCTTTAAAGCTCAGTAAATTTCTTCTGGATTTACTAGATACAATACATTTATAATTAATTTTGTTCCTTCAGGTAACAAAATAAAAGCTCATCTGGAGCCCTCAATTAAGTTACTAATGCCAGGAATTTTATTAGCATGTGTCTCTGCTGGAGACAAGCAAAGAAAAATATTTCTTATTTTTTAATTCCACTGTCTACAAGACATTCATCTCTAATATTTACTATTGAGCCTCCAATCATATTTTTTATTCTTTGACACACAAAAAAATGTATAAGAAACACTATTAAAGACCAATTTGATTTCATCACAAATATTAACTCACATAGTTAATTAACAAAAAAAAAAAACTAAATTTATTACAAAACATAAAAGAGAAGGAAAAAAAAATTACTCCTTAATAGATCTTATTGATTTCTTCATTAACATTTTCAAGTAAATCAGAAGCATCCAAGTGTGTATCTAAAATCAAAACATTTAGATATTTTTCAACGAAATTTGTTTCAACTTTTTTTCTCTTTTTCTTGATGGATGCTTAATATCATTATTACCACATCTATAGCAAATATTATCATATTTCTTAGAAGACAAATTCTTTCCCTTTCATATCTCCCAACATTATTATTGTGATAATATCCGCGACCTCTTCTGGAGTCGTGACCATGTCTTTGTCAATGATCTTCTTTACATAATGTCATATTCACTTCAGGGAATAGACTAGGATTATTAGATCATAATTGATGATTTCTTATCATAAGCTCATCATCATCATCATCATCATCATCATCATCATCATCATCATCATCATCATCATCATTATTATTATTATTATTATTATTATTTTCACAACAAGAAGACATGATGAGAATTCTAAATGTATTTGAAAATAACGCTCTCGATATTGCTGCTGCAGGAGCAAATTCAAGGCATGAAATGGGAGATAATACTTTTCCAACATGAGCTCAAGTTTTGTAAAGTTTGTCATAATAACTACAAAAAAAAAATGCTACTAATTCAATTAAATATGCATTTGTTTTCAATAAAACAAATAAGTAAAAGCTGTCAAAAATAAATCTAAACAATCTTAAATAACTTCAAGTTATTAAACTAATTAAGTATTAGAAACACCTTATTTATTTATTTACTTATTTAATAACTTCGGGTTATCAAATATTGTACTAACATCTATTTGCATATAATAACTTCTGGTTATTATATTTCATGATCAAGTATTAGAGTCGCTTTATTTATTTATTTGATAACTTCGGATATCAAATATTATACAAACATCTATTTGCATATATATAATAACTTATGGTTATTATGTTTCATGATAATAAAGATTTTGATTAAGAACTTCAAGTTCTTTGTATGTGGGAACATTTTGTTTCATAGAAGAACTTCATGTTCTTGTATGTTACGAACTTGGAACATTTTATTTCATATAAGAACTTCAGGTTCTTGTATGTTACGAACTTCAGGTTCTTGTATGTTACGAACTCCAGGTTCTTGTATGTTATGAAATATATAATAAAAAAAAAAAGCTAATGAAAAATATTTTTAATAACTTGAGATTATTAAATATTAGAGACATTTTATTAAATCATGTGATAACTTCCGATTATCAAAAACACTACTAGCTTCTGGCTATTTTAGTAACATGAGAACTTTTGATAAAGAACTTCTGGTTCTCGTATATTATGAACTTGGGGTTCTTAAAAAAAATTTAGCGATAGTATGTACAAAAGCTTCTGGCCATTATCTTGTAGTTCTTCATTCTCTTCAGGGAATGAAAATATTACACTCATTCAATATAAAGCAAAAAAAATCAAAGCAATAGAAATACTATAAATAGTAATATTAATAAAATTAATAAACAAATAAGCCATTCTCTTCAGGGAATGAATACCTTTTGATCTACATAATTATTTTATCATTCTCTTCAGGGAATGAAAATATAATTAAAAAAAAATCATCCAAGAAATAAATATTAGCAAAAAGTAATCCAAATAATACCTTCTTCTTGCAATTTGAGTGCAACATGATTATGCTTCTACTATAGATAATTCCGTCGCAATTTGATTAGAACAAACTCTTACTTCAATTGAAAAATTACGACCTCGTCTCAACTTGACTAAAGCAAACTCGTGCTGATAACGTATTATAAAATAAAGATAAAACAATGATATGAGAGAGATAAAATCTTATTTCTTATTATCTCCATGTAAGAGAGTGTCATACAACAAGTTACAATGCCTCTATTTATAGGCTTGAGAATACAAATGAAAAGCCATACAATAAATCACCAAATTAATTCACAAGATGATGGAGATTAATGTGGGAGAAAGTGGAGGAGGTGGAGAAGGTAAAAGGTCTACTACATAAATATTTCATAACAGTTAGCAAATAAAAATGATAAATTGAGATGCTGTTTTAATGAAACCGACATGTCTGCAATGTGATGTTCAGGGAAATTATAGGAGGGTTCGCATTTCTGTTATTGTTGACAAAACCATGGAGATAGAAAATTCCAAGAGGTCAGGACTCAGGATGGCATATTGAAAATTAAATACTATAACCCTAACCAAAAAGATAGCCTCAGCAGCTGAGCCTGATATCAACTTCTAATAGGAAGTCTGAGTATAGCAAATTAGTCATAGTGTTATTGTCTTATTGAACATTAAGGAGTTTCTAGGAAAATACCAAGAAGGTTAGGTTAGTATGTATAATAGATTGACAACTGTATTGCATTCTTAGTATATTGTTTTTCCATTGAAACGAAAGGGAATGACGATAACAATTAGCAAGAAACAGAACTGAAGCTTCCTTTGCTTCGTCACCTTACTGAATTAGAAAGGTATTGAGACTTCTCCTGTCATTATTTCCTTGTCACCAACAATATTATGTTTTTTTGTTGATTATTTGATTGTTGTGACTTGTGAGGCCTTCACTGGTGTAAAAATTGGAGTCCTTTATCAGTCCCCCTCTCAATGATTTATTGATTTATTGGATTCCTCTAGTTAAAAAATCACCCTTTAAATGGCTAAACCTACACCAAAGAAAGCAGTAAAGACTAAAGAGGTAAAGGATAAAAAAGCGCTTTTATTACAAGTAATGCTTTTCTATCTTTACCACAAAAGCTTCCATCTTTATTAAAATTAAAAGCTGGTAAGGTGCTTGCAAATATTCTCATGCTTTTAGTTTTAGACAGAATACTACAATATTCCTCCTGGAATTGTTTACACCTTTTCTGCACACAGCAGCAAGCTTTAATTTTATAAATCCAGAATGCAGATGCCATTAAACGGCTAAAGACAAAGGCAAGATGGTTTTTAAAATGGGTTTGACTAAATCTTTTCTTTTGCCATCTAACTATATTGGGTTCTTTTTTAAATTTATGATTATGCTGATCATGTCTCAGGATTTGCCATCAATAATTTGAGAGTGCCAATAGGCTAACTAATCATATAATTTTAGAAAGGGGCTAATAATTGCCACCGCTCTTTATTAACAACAGAATTGAAGAGATAACTATTTTTTATTATTGTTTTAGGTTAACAAGATCACCCTCTGTTACTGAACCTGCACTAGTGTCAAATAAATATATTAGAGCTCTTGAAAACATTCTACTATAATAATATCTGACATCAATCGAGATAATTTAAGATAAAAACTTATTTGTTGCAAGCTAAGCATTTTCTTCTAAATATTTTATTAAAGGCAAAACCATTCTACTATAACATCACGCCATCGTTCTCAAAAGTTCTCCTTAATTTTATAAAATAGAAGCAATATTGTTGAAAATAATCTTTTCCAGTTGTCCGTTATACAAGGTTTTTCATTTTTTATTTTTTAACCCGAAGGCCTGATTCAATGTAATTTCTCGGAATCATCCCTTATTTAATCATTTTCCACGAAATTGTGGACAATTATTCACAATATTAATGGATCAGTGGTTCAACTAATTCAAGTTTGTGTAGATAAATTATCCCTTGCTTAATAGTTGTTAAATTAAAAAAATTGATACTATTTTTCTTTTTTTTTTTTTAAACAGAAATTAACATCAGGATATTTTGAGTTCAAGTTCTAGTGGCATAACTTGTACGAAAAATATGATAAATCACAATAGTAAATAGTTATTGGATGAAGAATATAATACCCCATTCTTAAACATGGTCTTCCAAGTATTTGGAGCATGCTGCTTTGTTCACGTACTTAATAAATAAATGAATAACATATGGAACGACTTGGGTAGTATAATATTTTTTTGAGGTGGCCGACAGTCGTCAGCTAATAAATATCATTAATGAAAATATATACAAAGTTCAGGGGTAGTATTATAGTATAATATTATATATATCAACGGTACATTAAAAAAATTTCCACCCATTATGTAAAATAAAAAGAAAGAAAAAGATTATAAAACTAATATCTCACAAAAAGATGGGAAATTGTATTTCAGTTTATAAAACCGTAATAAATTAATTTGTCCGTTGAATTAATTATAGATATGTGAGTGACCAAATTGGCCATCTTCAAATTAAAGGGGGGGGGGGTTGACGTTTTTTTAACCGAGTCTTTAAAACAGAAGGAATCAAAGAACAAAATCCGATAGCAATGTACAAGATACTTACATAAGCGCACCGCCAGTCATGCAAAAGTGTTTACTACCGTTTATTTTGCATCGCGATTAGTATTATTGAACTTGTTGATCTACTAAGCGGTGATAGAGTTGAAAACCTGCCGTCCGATGTAAAATAAACGGCTTACATTGTCTCACAGCATCCGAAAGAACATGGACGATGGAGAGGATTAGGAATGCCAACAAGAGCAGTCTCAGTGCTCAGTTCTCCCTTGATCCGCTCCAATTTCCCTTCGTCAACTCACGCCCAATTGTCCACTGTCCAGATACTCTCGACAGTCGACACTCCCGCACCCGTATCCGACACGTACCCGACACGGAATTTTCTTCCTATACTAAGTCCGAGTCTCTGTCCTTTGACCGTGACCGCCCCGACACGGCGCGGATTCATCTAACTCGACACGGACACGGCGCGCTTCGGATCCGTTTCCTTTCCCCTTTCCCCCTTTCTCCTTTTTTCCCCCTTTCTTGCTTTCTCCCACACGCGCGCGCGCACACACACACAATCACTCACTCTAAAACCCCAACGACTAACTCCTGTACTCCACAGTAATTCATATCCCCTGCCGTACTGCATTGTGCAGTCCACAACATCAGCCATTGGACTGCCTCGAGATTCGTGCCGTCGCGGATCTCGAGACGATCCAACGGGCTGACTTTGTGGGCTGCACAATGCAGTAAGTCAGGGCGGGATGAGCACTGTTAGACTACTAAAACTACCACCCTGTTTCCTCGAACTTTCTCCTTCTCCCCACGTTCCCCCCTTATTCCCCCCTTTTCCCACCCCTCATTGTTTTCAGCGCCAAGATTCACTCACTGTACTGTACATCCCGCTCGCTCGCTCGCTCGCTACGTGCGTCGTGCGCGCAGCAGCAGTGCGAGAAAGAAAGAAAAGAAAGAAATCCCGTCCTTTCCCAAAAAGCCCCGATCTTTTTCCCGCCCTTTTAAAATTTTCTTTCTTGGGTCGCGAGACTCTTGTTCCTCACGATGCACGAGAAGCTTCTGCGCTGCTTCTTCTCCGTTGCATTCATATATATATATATATATATATATATATACCAGCTGACATAACATAACGGCGCTAGCTAGTGCAACTGTGCAGCTGTGGGTTTGTCGCATTCGGTTGGGTAGTTAGGAGGGAATTGATATATAGGGATGGATTTGAAGAGAGCCGCACCGGCACCTGCTGCAACGGATAGTGATGATGGGGATCATGATCAGGATCACTTGCTGCTGCACGACTCGAAACGAAGGAAGGCCCTTGTTGAGTGAGTGCATTGTCAAAATTTCAAATTTCAATCCGATCGTTTGTTGGTTGTGGTTTGAATTGTTACTGATCGATGCGCGCAATTTGATTGATTTGCAGTTCTGTGAAGGAGGCGATGGGGGCGAGGTACATGCAAATCAATCTGCCCAAGATCGAACCGTTCCTGCGCAAAGTCGTAAGATATATATATGCAACTCAGTTTGCCGAAACTGCTATAATGGTTAATTATGCGATTCATCATGACTGTTGTAATGTTTCGGATTCAGGTTCAAGAAGAGGTGCAGAATGCTCTAATTCGACATGTGCACGTGACGCACGGGTATGTTAAACAGAATTGAATAGAAACTGGCATTTTTAAATTTAATTATTGAGAAGGGTTTTGATATAGCTGATTTTTGATATTCTTGTGAATGTTTAGCAGTAGATATCCGCTTCAGATTCAGGCAGGATCGCCGAGGCACCAGTACCGGCTCTCTTTCAAGACTGAATTACCTCATACACTTTTCACAAGCAGCCCCATTAAGACCCAAAACAACCAACCTATCCAAATTTGCCTTACCGATGCTACCGTGAACCAAGTTGTGACCTCCTCGCTTCTCTCTTCCGCCAGAGTTGAAATTGTGGTGCTTGACGGAGATTTCAACATCGAGGAAAGAACTTCATGGACTGAAGCTGAATTCACTGATAGTATAGTTCGGGAGAGGGAAGGGAAGCGACCGCTGCTGTCAGGTGAGGTGGAGATCAAATTGACTGGCGGCGTAGGGTTCGTTACTGACGTAGCGTTCACTGACAACTCCAGTTGGAGGCGTAACAGGAGATTTAGACTTGGTGCTAAGATTTGTGGTGGTGGTGGCGGCGGCGGCGGCGGCGGTACAGAAGAGAGAGTGCAAGAAGGAGTTAGCAGCTCTTTCATGGTCAAAGACCATCGTGGCGAGTGTAAGTATCTCTTGTCTTTCCTTAACAGTACTTTGACGCTGTTATCTGACAATCGAAAACTTTTTTTTTGACATTCTGATGAGGCCGATAACGAAATTTAGGTTAGTACTAGTACCAATTTGCCGCCAGACATTCTGTATCCGTAAGAGTATGGTAGTAAAACACCTTGTGTACATAAGTTGCTTACAATAAATGGAAATTCAGATTGGATAGCGGATACCCTCAATTGGCGTAAATTGGTATAATCTATAATGGTCGTTGACCTGTAGCATGGTACTTCAATGTGTGTTGAAGCTCGATCAAGTAGCATGCCGAAACTTACTGTGTATAAAAACTTATCTGTTTTATTGTTCTTAAAATTTTTAGCATACAAGAAGCATCACCCTCCTGCTCTACTGGATGATGTGTGGCGATTGGAGAAAATAGGAAAAGATGGGGTTTTCCATAAAAGATTGGCTGATTGCAACATAAGCACTGTTCAAGATTTCTTGAGGAGACTCGTCATTGATCCTGAGGGCTTACGCAATGTAAGAAGCATAGACTACAACTAATTACTGTAACTGCGCGCATTTGATGCGCAGAAACTATTACATCTTTTGAAATGAGATAGAAGATGCACATTTTCAATGTGTAGAATTAAAAATTGAGCAGGTTTTTGTTACATCGACATTGAATTTATCTTCGGAAGATGGTACTTAATCATGTACAAAACCGTTTGATTGTAAAAAAATCAATCCAGCGGGCAACTAAAAAGTCATGGTGATTCTGAGATTGTTGTTAAAATTTTTCAATGTATCTGTTTTCCAGTTGCTTGGAAGTGGAATGTCGAATAAAATGTGGGAAGCTACAATAGAGCATGCAAGGGAATGCAACCTGGATTATAGCAAGTTCTATTCTTACAATAGCGGGCAAGGAATCGTTCTTTTGTTAAATTGCATTTACCAGCCTGTTGGATCTATCTTTGGGAACAGTTATTGCAGCCTAAACGAGCTTACTTTACCGCAGAAGGTATCCTATAAATTCTGTCTCTTCTACCTTTTTTTTTTTTTTTTCGTTTCATTTCGTGCTGTCTTTTACTTTTTTCCTTAAAGAAAGCCAAAGCTTTATCGTGGGTGCCTACGACGTATCTTATACCTGAACATTCCTTAAATCTCAGTCATTGGCAGTTTCTGAAAGTAGATTGATTACATACGCTTTTCCTTTTAGGCAATTGTTGACAGATTAAAGCAAGAATGCTACAAATATCATGACAAAATTATCGAGCTGAATCAAGAGCAAGCCAAGAATGTGCAAGTGCCTGTTGATGCTCCAGATTCACTGTTGAGCAATCTTGGTGAGTAATTCCCATGTAGGGATTTCTTTTTTACAGAAAAGGAGTGCCATTGATTTTGAAATTGTAGAACATGCGTAACTTGCTGGGTGTACAAGGAAAAAAAACAATAAGAAGAACAGGTTTTATATGAGTTCTGTAATCAAATAACCTAATAAATTAAACTTTCCTCTAAATTGCTTCTGAAACTTTGTCTCATTTTAAAATTTGCAATTGTAAAACTATCTTTGTGAAAAGATGGTCCAAATAAATTATTGCTCTGAGAGAGAGATAAACAGTTCTCTAATGCAAAAAGATGTGCTCCATTACTATAATCATTTGTAGCTTTTTAAGTAAGATCCTTTTTGCAAATACCAAAAATCGTGGATGTTTCCTGCAAATCAAAATGTTGGTTCTGTTTGCTGATGATTGAACACTGAAAACTGCTAAGCATGTTCACTGAATATTTAATTTTGGACAGACCAACCAACTCCTGGATTGAGCTTTGCACTGCCACATGCACCTTCAGAAATCATGGATGATCTATCCCGGATAACTGGAACGGTTCCTGCGCAATCACCTAAAGCTCCCGTGCAGTTGAACTCACTCTTAGGGAGTGGCTTCGACGCAGACAATGTTGCTGATACCGGCGGACTATTGTTCCCTGGTGTTAGAGGTGAGATCAAAAACATGATAGGGTGTTACTCAGAAATAGATCCATTGAGCTCATGCGGCGATTCCATTTTTCTGGGATCATTCTGACGCTTTATATGGGTTTGCTGTAGTGTTCAGGAGAACTTAGGAGTAGCTATTTCGGGCGGTGGTGGTTGAAGTTTTTGTCCTCTTTTTTTCTTGTTGCTATTTTTTTAAATGTCTATTCTAGCTTCTTGTGGTTTTGAATTTGTATCTTCTGTATTATTTTGCAAGGAGGAATAAAACCTTGTCATGGTAGTTGGCAGTTCTGTACATGATTGGAGTTGTAAATTATTAAGTGATGAGATGCTAATTTTGATTCCTTAGTGGCTTTGTAGTTTAGTGTTGTTTTTTTTGTCACATCTCTTGTTGTCTTCCCATTTGGCCTACTAGTTTGAGATTTGCTATCACAAATGCTATTCCTTTTCTATGCACAGTATAAATTTGTTCAAACAGATTGAACAGGATTGCCTCGAAGGCTCGAACTTTTGACGTTTAAATGGACCAAAAAACAAAAAGAGTCGACCTTAGCATAAATTATTAAGACTCAACTGACAATGTCGTCGACACCACATACCGACAGAGAACAGAAAAAGAAAATAAATCAATAAATTATATATAGTGCATATTAGTTCAGGCTCTCTTAAATACATGTCAAATCCATCAAAACAAAGTACCTCTAGCTCTTCCAATCCAAACATTCAGTGTATAAACAGCACACATCAGTACAAATCTCCCCACTTGGTTAGCCAGTTCAAACCCTCAACTCGAAATTAGATTTAGAGACCCCTCAGTTCCTTGGTACACTGGTTAGTTCTCTCGCTCTCTCACCAAATAAAAGCAAGGCTTATTCTCCATCTTTACACAAAACTACTAGAAAAAGCTGACTGCACAACCAATTTTTTGAATTGCACTAAATAATAGCAAGTCCTCATCTGTGTTTAGATGGTTTGGAACCTCGGTTCTTTCCTTCCATGGCATCTTTCTTCTTTCTGCAGTCAGTACAGAGAAATGGACCTTCCACTTGACCCTGACTGTTTTCAGTACCATTATCCATTAGTAGATCTTCACTTGGTGATTGATGCACTTGACATATTGCACAACGGAATGGATCAGAACTTGCTCTAGATGGTAACCTGCATACAAAAAGTATCTAAGATGAGTTATCCTCAATCTATATGCTTATAACATTTTTTTTATTGAAAAAGAGTAAAACTCAAATTTAAGTATTGATAATACAGTCTATAAAAAGAGTTCCTCATAAGATCCTCTACCAAGATGCACAATATTGTCTTTTTCAATGCAGTTCTATTTTCAGCAACTCAGTGTTCATTTAACAACTCTTTGACTTAATTTTAGTACCAAGTATGCCATAGTGTCTATACCAATAAGATAAACATAGATTAAATCAATGAAATGCTTGCCTCTTTTCAAGCATGGCAGATCCTTCTTCAAATAATTCCTCAATTGACCCCACAGAATGAGAAGAGCGTCCTAATTTGCCATCTTCATTCATTCTATGTGACTTCTTCCCGAAGAATAGAGCCTTTAGAAGCTTCTGAGCCTTCTTTGGAGAAGGTAGCGACAGCTCAACCCCAGCTGTAACGTTGCGCACTGTTGTGATGACATCAACGACCAAACATGTCGTGTCATCTTTCAATCCGCTCGTTCTCAATGCATCCTAAGAGGAAACATAGAAAAAAATAATAACTAATCTAACAAACTTCCTCTGGTTTCATTTTGATTAATGAAATCAGTAGTCCATGAGGCTACTACTTTTCAAAAAAAAAAAAAAAATCTAACAAACTTCCTGAGGAGAAACACACAGGTTATTGAAAAATTCAAGGAAAACCTAAAGATGTTCAACATGATTTCGAGTTTTCTAATCAAACTTCTATATAGATTTTCCTTACGAATTAGTAGGTCTTTCATATGCCAAATGCACTTGGTCCGAACCAAGTGAAAATATTCAAAACACCTGGTGAACACAAGGTTGTCCAAATTATCTCATAATGTACCTCCTCTCTTTTAATTTATCACATCTAATGTGCATTTCTGTTATAAAGTTAACTCTGTCATATTTCTTTTTAACACATTAATAACATGCCTGACCATTTTAAGCACGTGTCAATGTGTCATGCCAAACTCTCAAGCTGTATGAAACATGTTCAAATCCAAGACAACGATAGATGGTGATCAAGTTCAACATTGCTGGTATTAGAAACTCACAACGAATTAATATTAGAATCATGCAATTGGCTCTAAAATAAAAGGTACAAAAGCTGTAATAGCAGATTTGCAGGTACTACATAAATGCTAGCATTGTTACCTTGACAATTATTCTTGCAGCATCTTTTGTAAACAATCCACGACAAGATTCGACTGCCACTTCTGTCTTTAGTGCATCCCAAATTCCGTCAGATGCAATAATTAGTCGTCCACCAGTACTTGGGAGCTATAGAAATTGAAAAATTATATAATTGTAAATTAACTCTAAAGAACATATAGAATTAGAATGAATAGACAGTAAAAATGTACTAAATAATGGGAACTTTAGTTCTATTAACCAAATAAGCCCACTACGGTTAGACCCCTCGTTCTTTAATCCATAAGGTTATGGTCAATACAACACAATCAATAGGTCTTTTGCAACGCCATCAATCATATAGGTATGTAGAGAAAACTAACAACTAGCTTGAGTGTTCACCGGTTGCTTGTTACAGAACAATAAAGTCATAATGCTGCTAATAAAAAAACTTAAAAATTTAACCAATGTACAATATAGACAGTTATTACAATGCATTTTTTTTTTCAAACATTACATCATTGGTGCTTTGGAAATAAGAATATCCACCAATTCCTACTGTGAACTAGTATTACTCTCAAGTATTTTTCAAATGACTCCACTTAGTACCTCAACAACAGCCTCCGTTTTATAAAATTTAATAGGTTAAGATAAATAACTCTTTAGTCTAAGAATGAATCTGATACAAATGCCATAATTTTGTATGTGTGGATAGAAAATGGAATAAATTATATCTAAAGTTCAGTGGTTAGATCAAGTTCCCAAAATAAAATTTTTATCTAATTTGCAAGACGGGGTACACAAAAAAGAACATTTGAAACCTCCACCAGGCAATACAATAAACACATGAGTCAAACCAAAGCATGGATCAATCTACAGGCACTCGTAAGAAATTTACCTTGACTTGCTTCACATGAGGCACAGGAACTATAAACTCCCCAACATCCATATCACCAATAGACCTTGACAAGCACAACCCACCAGGCCAGCATCGGAGCGGACCAACCTGAACCCCCAAAAAAAGAGATGCCTAATTAATAATTTAAAAAATTATGGTTCCAAAATCCAGAAAGTAGAAAGCAGATTACTTACAATATGCCTTACCCGGCACATAATTTGATTAAAAGAATGCTAATAGCACCAATAATTTTCTCATTCATGCAGGGTTTGAAAAAGTGTAATAGAGATGTTGCCAAATTTATATATTACTAAAGGAGCGATGTCATGCAGGCATTTTGCATATCTCCAAAAAGTAGAAGAGACTAATGAACTTGCCGAGTTATGCATGAGATTTCCTCAGTCTCCCATTAAAAAACAATGGCTTTCCTTGTGGAACGGTAGGAAGAAAGTAGAAACCATAGGCACAAAACTTATCCAAATATGTGATTAGACTAAACAGTAACATTTGCATCTTTCTGAAAGGTAAAAAATTCTCTCACACTTTACCATGAAGGTCGAAGTCAGGAATATTCTGCCAAATGCAAGAATGACACACAGAACTATATATAAAGCATTGTAAACTCCTACATAATTGTCCCTCCCAATTTACTTTAAATGATGTCTTGGGATAACCTTCTGGTTTATCTCCTATATGGAGGCAGCAAAGAGGTATCCTCTAGTAATCATTGATTAAATTAGGATAACAGGCACGGTGTCACATCTCCTTAATTTAAAGAGCAGAATGAAAGATAACTCTTATATTTCAATGCTATGCTACAAGTTCCATATTCAATTGCAGGAGCATGCATGGCATTTTAGAAAAATAGATATATTTAAACACACATTGTACCTCCTGGCCACCACAAATGTTGAGCCTCCCGACCTCACCGCCACTAGCTCTAACACGGTTGACCTCATCTTCATTATCATCTAATCGATGATCCACTGTGAGCCAGGATAGCTCCCCGCCTGATGTCACCGAAATGCACCTTGAATCCCCCACTGACGCCACCGTAACAGTGAGCCCATCAATGACAACTAATGTGGCTGTAGTGCCTGATACTTCCCCTATCAACAGAAAAAGATTATAGGTGTAAATTTTCTTTACTTAGAATTTTTGTATATATTGTGCATACCCTCTAAATAATGCTTTTTGCAAGACAACCTTGATTTTATGCAAGACAAGGGAAATTAAGCATCGATTATAGTATATTATGAAAACTCAAGCATTAGTCATAACATAAATCACAATGTGCAAGAACGCTTACCAATGCAACAAACATCATACACAGAAATGTCAAATTAAAAGATAGGTCTGATCTGATCAACAGAAAACATAGCACCGAAAAAGACATTGGATTACAATACCAGCTGATGTTGGTGCATAAAAGATAGATAGACTAATAAATGCCAGCAGTATATTAATTTTACATCACACCAGCAATGTAGCATCGGCAAGATATGCATACAATCATCAACATAATAAGAAAGCAGAAGTACCTCTTCTCTGAAAATCTATATCGCACTTGACGAAACCAGCCACAAGAGCACTGGGTAGAGTTTGCAACCACTCGTCTCTGCTAATCCCTTCCGGCACAGCACTCATTACATGATCCAATAAGTGCTCCTTCGAGTACACCGCAGCTGATACCCCATTGTGCCCATCAAATACCTAAAAATAAAGAAAGGCATACGCAATCAGGCAAGACCAACAAAATTTTCCACATACAAATTAATTCCCGTAACACATTTTATTAAGAAAGTAACAACTAGCAGTTAAGTTATTGACCTCCATTATAAAGGTTGTTTTCACAATTGAAGTGACGACAGCAACCAGGGACCTAATTGCAAAATTAAAAAAATATGAGGAGAAAGAAGAAACATACTCCGAAGACGGAGAAGGAGGTGGAGGGATCATTGGGAACACGACGACAATCAGGCTTGATGAGCACCAAATCCTCGCCTCGCTTGGCGTAGTTGTAGTACTCGTACTTGATAATCGGGTTCTCGGAGGTTTCTTCCCGAAGCTCCTGGCCGATCAGAGTGGCGAGGGGGACGAGCGGCGGCCGTCCGATCGGCGCGGAGTCAGGCGTGATCGCCGTGGCGGCACTCATTGCGCATATACAATCTAGTACATTGCAGTGCTAAACAGTCGAGATCAGTCGTGCAAAATGCACATTATTTTAATGACTGTTGCCAGAAATCGGGAAATGGGATGGATCTGCTCGAGATTGAAGGGGAATGGGGAATGGAGGAGAAGGATACTAAGCTGGATTTTGGAGATTTCGGAGATTTGAGGGGCCTGCGAGAGAACGGAGAAGAGAAGAGGGGAAACAAGAAACAAGAAAAGGAATGGAAAAAAAACTGAATTGAAAATTGAGAAACAAAATTTGTGTGAGGAATCGGCGAAACAATTTATTTTGTTTTCTGTTTTTTTTTTGTTGGGCGACGGCTGGGCTCCAGCAAGGCGGGTAATGCTATGGGTACGCGGTTAATGTACCCGGTTTGTCGCTCTAGTTCCAGCATCCATCGGTCCATGTGCATTTTGCTGTTGCGAAGAACGGAATCAATGGGTAATGTAATGATGACTGATAATGGTAAACAGAACTGGAAAAAAAGCAAATAAAGCAATCATCAGTTGAGATGGTTAAAACTTTTGTAAGGAATTTTCATAAAAAAATGGGTCAAAACGGAATAGCCTTTCACAGTTAAGATTTAGTGTTCACATTTTAGTTTTTATCAGTATAAGCATAACTATTCCATATATTCCTCTTTTTTTTTTTTTGTTGTATAGCTTCTAAAAGTTATTAAATTATTATCTATAGAACAATAGCATAATATGACAATAAAAAGGTAATGCCATAAATTATTTTACTCTAGTATCATAAATTTTAACACCAACATAATGAAAAATTAATTAGGCAATTAAGATACTTACACTGGTGCTAATTTTAAGTGTTCAGCTGGCGCATAAAATTAATTTACTGCATGATGCTCATTTTCTTTGTGCCATATTGCCATGAATATTTTTTTAAAAACTACTTCCAGCCAAAAAAAAAGAAAGTGTATGAGAGTCATATAAAACCCATTTCTTATAAGTTATACTATATGCATTGAAAATGTGACATTCTTATTGAGATAAAATGTTAAAAATGAATTTCTTACACATAATGTTCGAGGAAAAGAGTTTAAATAGTTCTAGCTAGGTCTATATGAATTAATTTATATATGAGTTGGGACCGATAGTACCTGCACGATTTATCATCCATCACAAAAATTGTACTTGATACAATAATAATGTCCAATTTAATTGCATGCAACATCGACATCAACCAAATTAATTTCCTTAATACGAAATCTGATTACATTGCCATTATACCTCAACGTACTTAGAACTCATTAAAAATAAATAAATTTGCAGGTGTAGGTGATGAATCAATCAGAAGTAATACCTAGCGTCCATAGAATATCTGTCTATCCATAGCATCCATAGGTTACAAAATCAAATCTATTTGTTATAAAATTGGATATATGTGTTACAGGGCTTGTTCGGTAGGTACTGATCTTACAGGAAAAAATTTTCTATTAGGACATGATTCCATATTGCATTTGGTGAAATCCTACAAAGAGTTCATCATTGATAGGAAAAAAAAATTCACTCCAACTTAATTAATATTTTCCTCTAAAAACAAGCATTTTAGAGGAATAAATTCCTATTAGGAATTGATAGTATTGTTTGCCGAACAGTGAATAGAAATTATTTCCTATGGACTCGCAGTTCCTATAAAATCTTACAGTATTTGCATCTGTCGAACAGGCTTTAAAACTGTCTATGGATGTATGGATGCATTCTCATCGCACGCAAGATGTTTCTCAATCATTAACGCTATGTATATGTGGTTTGCCACTACTACCAGAACAATTCCATTCGGTTTGTGAGTTTTTGACAGCCGTTGGATGAGAAACGAACGAAGGGAAATGAGTTCGGCGCCAGCGACTCATTAACGCGTGGAACTAAAAAAAGAAAAGCAGTGTGTAGGATGTCCTGATCCCATCACCTCTGTAGACAACCGCGTGTCCATTCCCTGTCTAGCTGATAGAAGCACGTCGGACCCGCATGTCAGTCACTGTATGACACAGGAGATGTGGAATTGGATGAAGAAGAGAGGAAGACGACAACGCGGGAAGTGGTGATATGGCCATGTGAGGGAGGGGCCCTGGTTCAACCTTTCCAGGGCTAATTGGAAATTTTGGAACTGTGCTTGATTGTGCGCCCTAGCTGTACCAAAAACTCTTTTCAGTTTTCTTTTAATCTTTTCTGAGTTTTTTAAAAATTTTCCTCCCCACACACTCAATTCTAACTAAAAAAACATAACTAGCTTTTGTTTTTGCATCCTCTGCAACTATGTGTTTTCGGATGAGTGGTACTGTGAGATCTGGACCGTAGAGATAAGATCGGACGGTTGGGATTGGAGATTATTCTTAGGGTGAGATGGTCTGATGTGCAGTTGGAGAGGAACCTGAAAGAACCCCACAATACAGTGCTCTGGAGTGCAGAGGAGGAATGTCTTCTTGATTTTCCATAGAACCTTTTTTTTTAGTTATACCTAGATAATATTTGTCCACAGTGTTTATAGGTTATAAAATCAGATCTCTCATCTCTGTTACCAATCGGATGTACTTGTTACGTTATGAGTGTGTTTATAAATATATGGATGCATTTTCAATGGACGCAATATGTTTATCTTTTTTTTTTTTCCTTTTTTGCTTTATTTATCTCCGCAATCACAGACCATGATTGATTAATTTATTTTCGGAAAAAAAAAAACAGACCATGATTGATTGATTTGATTTTGCTCTCTCTTGACCCCCTCAAAAAAAAAAAAAAAAAAATCTCCTGCTCTCGTCAGAATCAGATAAACCGGTCATGTATTGGTTGTCATTTTTTTTTTTTTTTCCAATTTCGTTTATCTTGTGTGTTTTGATCACTAAATTTGGCTTGTACAGTTGTACTTAATTCGGTTTTTGTTGGTGCTCTTTCCAGTGAAATGCAGGGCAAGTTTTTACAAGAGAATAGCTTTCAACAAAAAAGAAAAAAAAAAAAAAAAGGTTTTTACAAGAGAAATAATCCTTATAGTTTCAAAAAGTTTGTACCTTTTGTATACTATGAGACTTCAATGCATTACTATAACTTTTTTCTTTATTTATTCACTCAAAACGAAAAAAAAAAAACATGATTTGCATTTTGCAGAAGCAATGTTTACATGAATGCAGGGCAATTTGTATTTAATTCTGTTTTATTTGCAGAACTATCAATACTGAAAAAAGTACATTGGAATTTTGGAATCAAATGAAAAGAGCTCATTTGGTATTTAATGTCCTTCACCAAAACTTCTTAATTCAACAAATCCAAAACTTAAAAAAATCAAACGAAATTTCTAAAAAGAGGGAATCATAAACTTTAGCATGCCCCTCACGGTCTGCTATTTGAACATCATCATGCCCTTCATAGAATTTAAATTCTTGTACACCAAAAATTATCTTTTTCTATATGATCAGTAAAAAGCTCACGCCTTATTTTGTGCTAAAATTGTTATTTCTTATAATAAGCTTTTAAGATAATATGTAATGAGTCTTAAATTGAGATAATTTATATGGGCTGCGAACGTCAACGGACATTAACGTACATCAACGGTGGTGATCAATCTAAGTAAACAATCAACAGCTGAGGTTTATTTCTAGGGGAAGATAGACCTTTGACGTCAAAAAATCCAACATGCTTTTATTAGGAGCAAGGAAATAGAAGATGAGATCAATTAATAAAGAGTAAATATACTGTGAGTTTAAGCTCACGGTATATTTGCTCATTAATGAAGGTTGGAAAATGGCCCTTTTCTATGGCCCAATAATCCAATATTCAGCTGATGGTTTTAACAAGAATTTTTATTTTCTCCCCTGTATTTCTTATAATAAACAAAGATTAAAATTTCTAGCCTTGCTAAATCCTTAACTACGTATTAAATAAGAAATTTGACACTTTTCAAATACAAAAAATAATGAGGTTCAACACGCTGCCATTTTGGGCTGTCTGATCATACGAGACAATCCTGACTGTGCAGTGGTGGCATGGCATTTTACCAAAGGTACAAATTATGTAGGACCCAGGGTTTTAATATTTATTTACTGTGTACCCTCCAACATGTTTACAGACTGAGGTCCAGAAAAAACGACTGTTATATGTAACACCTTGGTCTAGAAGAGGTGAAGAGGAGTTCGAATCTGCCGTTATTCTTTGAGAATAACAGGACCCTATTTGTTTAATATGGGTTGTTGGATCAAAATGGACGGACTCAATCGATCCAATGATGATTATAGGGGGCTTTTTAGAAATTAATCACGTCCGTTGATTTTGATCCAAAAGCCCAAACTTGAATAACAGGTCCTGTTATCCAAAGTAGGATAACAGCAGATTTGAATTCGAAGAGGGGAGGAGAGGGAATGGGAGAGGGAGTAAAATTTGGAGTATTACTTGCTCTAATAAATTCTTAAGAGGGGAGGGTCAAAAGTCACTTCCTCTACCCCTCAAATCAATATATTTTGTACCCCTCAAATTGGGGGTGTAGAGGAGGTAAATTCATCTTTTCATACCCTTCTATCCCTTTCCATTCTAAAAATTTTCTGGAGCACACTGTAGATGTTACATTGGTAGTGTCAATATATTTGTAAGATAATGCATAAGCATAAGTATGTCAGTAATTTTATGACAGAACATAAAAGACTTAAGATCTTGTGTATCACACAAAATTTAGATATGAAAAGTTATTAAGCAACATTTTTGAAAATTTTAAAATAAATAGGTATAGAATATGAGTGAATTTTCCCTTCTCATAATGTATGGTCTTTAAAACATGTAAGAAATCAATAATGGGGCTACATAAATACAATAGTGGGCTCTCTAAATTTTTGTTTAAAAAGAACCAAGGAGGGCCTACAACTAATAAGCCATTTTGATATAATACATTTTCAGGCCTTTGTGTGAGTTTATGGGCCATGTATATAAAGTGTAGTTAGTTCCTTATTATGGGGCCATCCATCCAATAGTAGTCCTTGTTTCAATCAACACTAGAAAGAAAAATACAGGCAACAACTTGCAAAAGGTAATCATTTAATCAGCATATCAGTTTTCAATGAAAGTGGTGAGCCGAGCTAAGAAAAATAAATTGAAAAGAAAGGGGAAAAAAAAAGGGAAACACGTAAAGTCCACACTATAAAGTAGGTCACCCATCCATCTCTTTCATAATCTGACACACCCACATAGGGGCAGAGGGAAGGAGGGGGGTGTGACCCCCCCCCCCCCCCCCCCCCCCCCCCCCCCCTGATTTTCGAATTTGTATACAGAAACATTAATATGCAGTGTATTTTGTTGAGAGTTTTTATTTTACCACCCCAATAAATTTTGTCTCTTAGCGTCTCGACCCCCTAATTTCAAATCTTGGCTCCGCCCCTGCACACACATGCACCAATGTGCTTGTCACAGTTGCATAAATGTTCATTGGAAACTGTAATGTATATGTTTACTAGAAAATGATATATGTTGATCGGAAAGCTGTAAATGTTTACTGAAAAATAATATTTGTTCAATACAAATACGGTAAACCAGTGGATAAAAGGGGTGGTTGCTAGCTTTTACTAAAAAAAAAAAAAAAAAGCCAGAAGTTCCGGTTTGGAATTTGGATTGGTTACTTTACAACATAACACTGGTTGATATATATCTGTTATCTGCCAAAAGGAAGACAACAAGAGGAAGTGCAGTGTCACTAAAGCACAGGAGAGTTAGGTCTGTTTATTACTTATTAGCCATGGTACAGTGGTACTAATTTGTGTTTGCTTAGTTAATGCTTAATTAAGGCTTTAGCTATAAACTTATAATTAATCAAGTGTTCCAATAACAGCTAAGCAAACTACCTGTTAGGTTGAATTAAATACCATGCTAATGAAATTGGGTTTTTGTTGTAAAAAGAATTAGCAATCATTGATGAAAAAATGTTAACCTTTCCGTACCTGCTTAGTGCCAGCCAGGGAATTGTCATAATAACGTACTATACAATTCACTAGCTAGAAATGAAATGAAGTGGTAAAGAGAAAGCCAAAGCCAAAGCAAAGCATCATCATTAATTGAGAGGGGAAAAAGTGAAAGAAGGTTCGGCACCAGAAAGAGAGAGAAGAAGATGGTTTCACAAATCAAGTAACAAACCTTTTGCTTTATGAGTTGTTCTTCAACTTTCTTTTTTCCTTTATGATCTATAAACATGGAAAAAAATTTAAAAAGTGAAAAAAAAAAAAACCCAACACACCACACATTAACAAAGCAACTATGCATTATTAGCACCTCCACTCATGGCTATACTCAGAACATGCTCCTCACACCAAACTTTGGAGAAAACGAATCAATTAGAAAAAAAAAAAAAAGAGAAAAAAAAATTAATTGGCATGCTGTCATAATGGTAAGGGGACCTCATTTAGTGCTCAATTTGCCATTAGATGCCCTCTTTCCACTGGAGCGTGACGAACCGTTCGACGTTTTTCTTGATGATGGCAATGGTATGTGTGATTGTGTTGGAGTCCTGAAAGTAATGCATCAGAACAAAATGCATTATGGATGAGAAATTTGAAAAATTTTATTAACATAGATATAACAGCAAAATGGACCTTAATTACCTCATATTTGAGCCTTCTGCATGCCTAACTTGAGGCTTCTTGATCTTAGATATGCTTTCGGTACTGCCTCCTAGCGAGGCATTAACACGCACATTGGGTGTATTAAAATGCCAGTGCATGTCAGCCTCTGATGAATCGCTGGTTGCCACATCCAAATCATCGCTTTCATCAGTATTATTGTTGTTCATGTAAAACTGTCCGAGATCGATACTCTCTTTCCTTCTGAAATGTTTATCGTCCTTGCTTGGTTGGTATCTCTGGTAAAAGAACTCAGGTAATTTTTCACTTTTGGCAGAATTACTGTTATGCATATCTTCTTCCCAATTTACCCCTTGAACTACCCTAGTTGCGCTGTTAACCACAACCTTGTCAACCCATTCACCACATGAGATCTCTTTGTCTTCTGGTTCCAATCTCGGGTTCATGTCCGACCACACAGAGTTTGCTCGCAAAATATCGTTCAGGTCGAAGCTCGGCTTCTTCTGTCTCGGTGGTGGGGTGTTCCTAAGCTACATATGACAATTAGAAAGTAAATACGGGATATTAGTCAAAATGCATAAGAAAGAACCTGTTTCAAACGGAACACAACATTTTATCATAGTCGCAAATAATCCTGGGATATCTCATAAATATAATAACAATGACATCGTTTACATTGGTTCAGTGACAATTACATTGCCTTAAGCTTTCAACATAATATTGCTTGCTCCACTGACTTCTTCCTAGTCCAGAGTCAAGTTACAGGGGTTTATGTATCCGAGCTCATATACCCAATATTCATATTTTTATATTGACTCAACCTCCTGAAACAATGAGGGGCATTTTGTAAGTTACCAACTAAATTTGGGTGTTACAACGATAGTACTATTTTGAGTATTGCAATTTGCAAAGGCGAACAAACAAAAAATTACAAAACTAATTTCTTTTTTTAAGAAAATATACCTCTATGTTTCCCACTTCCTCCATTGGTTGCCTGCTTAAAAAATCAGCATCATATCGCCTTTCTGATACTAACGGCGAGGATGTTCTTGTGCTGAGTGTCTCTGGATTGGAAAAGGTGCCTTGACTGTGTCCTGATCCTCCCTCTCTCATGGCTAGTTCTGATTTCAGACGTGCAATCTACAAAATCAAAATTACAAAAGAATTACAAAAATCAACAGCAAGACACAGAAAGATAACAATGTAATGAAGGCATGAAAATTCCAGAATCAGTTTACCAGAGGATAGTGAAGGTGTAAAGAAAAGACAAAATCCACAAAAAAAGGCCTTCGTTCTTGTGCACAGAAAAGAAAAGGGGTTGGATGAAGTTATCTTAAAATATAAATAACCTGTTCTTTAAGATCTCTGACTTCTCCAGTCTCTTTGTTCAGCTTGGCAGCACCAAGTTCAACTGTCGAAACACGCTCCGCAAATTTCAAGGTGCTTATTGTCTCACCAATTGCATCAGATTCAGGACTGATATGTACAAACATCAGCGTTTTTGCTTGACCCCCTACCCAAATTAAAAATATGTTAATTAATCAAGTGCATATTACAGTGTAATCAAGAAGTACGGATTAATTCATTCTGGTATCAGTAGTGTTGTTTCATTATAATAGGTAAGAGCACAAACTTTGGTACATTTTGGTCAAGAATTTTACCAATTTATAGGCACTAACTTACTTTTCTACCTAAAGTTGGGATCATTTGAACCCAAAAGAATGTCCATTTGGTTACAAAAGTGTAACATATGGGTCATTGAAATTTAAAGAACCCCTTTTCTCAATGTACCTAGGGAGTCCTGGAGCAGCTGAGTGAGCTTGCTGTTCCTGTAAGGGACATGTGAAGTCTTCTGTGCCAGTGCGGCTATCACATCACCTAAAGCTGAGAGGGATTTATTGATGTGTTGAGCCTCCTTAAGCCTCTCCCCGGTGACCTCTGATTTGTCAACACGTTCGCTTCCTGCCAAATCAACCAAGTGCATGCAACCACGAAGGATTGTACCTGCTGTCAAGTCTCTTCCTTGAACATGCACTGTTAGACAACTGCAAACAGACAATTAGAGCATTACAATTTTGCGGCAGCAAGATACAACAGAAGAAATTTTATTTGGTGCCATTACCTAAAAATGACGGAGATCTTGTAAAGCATGGACTACTAAAGTTAAATTGGATAATTTAACACTCGTTCTCAGAATTATTGAGAAACTCTTTTTTTATTTTTTCTTTACACTTTTTATTAACAGGAAGCAAGGTAACAATTATAATATTTAGACATTTTCATTAAACATACAGCATATTAAGGTCACGTACAGAGAATTTGAGACAGTGAAACGCACCTGTGAGAACGGCTACTACGATCGTTAAGTGCCGTGGAGCCCACCGCACGATTCTTTAGACCAACATTCATTAGTTCCATAACATCAAATGTTGACGTCACACGTACCAGACTAGCGTCTGGTACGTTTATCCCATTCTGAGAATTGTTTCGTATCTCCAGTGTAAACATATTGTTAAGGAAACACAGGCACCCAACTGGTCTGTTGTTTAACCAGTAAGTTGGTACAACAACCTATTTATTTACTAATTATTTCACATACTAGGGATCGCTGAAAACAAATAGACAAAATTAATGAACTTCAGAAGAAGCAAGGTAAAAGGATATCTTTTATTAAGACCATCACTGACAAGTAGGTCCCGCACTTGCTCATTGTAGATCTCAATCATTTGAACTGCAATTTCATAAACAAACACGCCTTTCCTTTGTTCAGCCAGCTTAAAGAGATCACTCAGTGCTCTAAAATTCACACCTTGAGTTTTCTCATTTGCATTCTTTGGTCCACTCTGCATGTGGGATTTAAGAAGTTATAGAGGAAAAAACATCATAAAAAAAATAAGACATTTATCAATTTTAGTTAGAAAAGAGTTACCATAGTAAATGTCTTTCCAGATCCGGTTTGTCCATAAGCGAATATACAAACATTGTAGCCATCAAGAACAGATCTTATCAAAGGTTGTGTATCAAAAAACACCTCATCTGCAGAATACATTTAAAATTTGCGTTGCTCATGTTTGAGAAATCATATAATGTTTTGCTGCCTCTCTCTCTTAGATATACAATTACAGAAAACAGAAAATCGTTTCTACCTTGAGTGGAGGAAGGTCCAAAAATTTTATTGAAACAAAAAGTTCTGCGCGCTTCTTTCCCATGCTTTGACGGGGTTAGAATTGTAATATTCCCGTCATCAATGGACCCAACAGTGTTGCTACTCAACTGACCAGGCAAGAAAGGCCTCACCCTACAATAAACCCTTATACTTCCTAAAACAAGAATTAAAAGAAAAATTAATATTAGTTTCATTATCAATTTTGACAAAAGAAGTTATATAGGGCTTGGAAAACAGGAGAAACTACCTTTAAGATCTTGCACTTGGTTATATAGTTTTCTGTTTTCTTCTAAAACTTTGTGGTAGCCTGATGCCGCATTAGTAAGCCCATATATGTGCAGTCCTAATAAAATCACAGAATGAGGATTAAACGAATTGAAAATAAGATTTTCATTTTTTTTTTAATGGTAAATTTGGAGGTTGACTTGAAATAGTTACCGAGCATGTTGATCTCCTCATTGTACTTCTTTTGCATGAACTCGAATCCAGCTTTAGTAGTTCTTAGAATTTGTCTTAGGTCCTGTAATCATAGTAATTTTTTTATGGTTTTTTCTCATCAATTGCATAAGTAGGTTCAAATGTGGATTGTACTGATGTTCAAGGCCTTACCTCGATATCATTCTGTTGTTGGTCCAAAACTGAATATTGCCTCAGTGCCTTCTCTTTAGCTTTTTCTTTATCTGCCTTAGAATATGTATCTACCAACTCCGTCTTAAATAATAAATTGTTAAAGTTAGACAACATTAATTTAATCTCATTGCGAAATATAATTGTATATCAGTTCAATATGAAAGCTTACTCTTTTCTCACAAAAGCCAGGAGCTATTTCAGTTGACACTTTTGATTTAGAAAATGACTTGCTACCATCACCAGAGCCCTTAAGAGTACCTTTAACCTATTTATATTAAAAAGATTCACCAAGTTATCTTCAGAAATATAAAAATGCATTCCTTATTTCTTTTTTGGTTGAAAAGGAAAAAAAAGAGGTAAGTGTACCAATGCACTTTGGCTGCTCATTCGGTTGTCGAATTCTTCAACAAGCTTACTTAGCATGGACTCCAGGAGCTATACCAAATATTAACATCATATCAGAAAACAAACTGAAAAGAGTATAATATCATCAATTAATTAAATAAAAATGTTACCACTGGAACTTCATCCGGCCTCTTGTCAGACAGAGCCGCACTGATCAACATTCTCAATGGACGCGTTGTACCCTAATTTCAATCATAAAAAGTTGAGATTAAAACAACAAATCAAACTATTTAGAGAATCAATGTATGATAGTGTATGTAACTAACCAATTCATTTGAATCAGCCGAATTATTTCCACACAAACTGTGATCGTCAGACAAGATCTCGCATTCGTTCATCGATAAGCTCCTTGACAAAGGATTTGTAGTCTGGTCCGAATTTCTTTTCAGGAATGATTTGCTCAATGCCGGTTTGATTAATCCACCATATTTCCATGATCCGATCGCACCCGTTTTCTTCCATTCGCTGTATGACTTCATGGCAAGAACACAATTGACAACCCTTGCACCTTTACCTCCCTGAAATAATCATAAAGGGAACATCATGGAAAATTCAGGTAGATTGATTTGTATTATACATTCAAAAAGGGAAAAAATTAGAATTTGTGTAGAACTGTTCAAGAAAAATGAAAAAGAAATTTTTTTTTTTTAAACAAAACATCAAGCTATCCTTAAAATTACATAACTGAACCAAATTAAAGAGTACAAATGAAGAATATAATGAATTAAACAAACACAAAATAGAAAAAAAAAATCTAAAATCTCAAACTTTCTGAACAATTCTAAAATTCACCTGTTCCAAATCGGATGCTTCGAATGTGGGTATACCCAGCTCTTGCACAGCAACAAGAAAGTTCCTGACATTCTCAAAATACTGAAACGCGGACAACGCCGCTCCGTCCGGCTGGAGCACCGGGTCGCCCGGATTCACTACAACCTAATAAACAAACAACCAAACTATCACCAAACCGGTCCCTAAAACATCGTAAACGGTACATTCCGGATGACTTAGATTGGATCAATCGACGAACGGGCAAAGTAGGTACTACCTTTGGCACGGCGCCGGGATGGACCTTGTTGAGGGCATTGCAGAGGATCAGGCCGTTCCGCAACCCGATCCTGAACTCCTCCTCGGACGGCTCCTCCGGCAGGTCCTTTGCTCCAACCACCCCGACCGTCCGCCTCAGCCACCCCGCCGCCTCGTACCTCCTCACAGCTTCAATCCAACAAGAAAACAGAGTGTAAGTAGAGAATAATTCAATCAATGTATACATACATGCATACATACATACAAGTGATCAGATGATATGATATGATATGCAAGATATGAAGATGATGCATTTGGGAGGGTCTAGAATGAGGTATGTGTGTATAAGATACCGATTTCCTCTGCTTTGCGGGAGGCAAGGTCGCGGTCGCAGAGCTTCTTGCTGTGCTGCCGGAGCACGTCCTCGATGAGCGAGGCCGCGGATACTGCCAATACAGAATCCGGCGCCATTACTCTGTCTTTGTATGTATCTTGCTGCTCTCTCTCTCTCTGATTCTCTCCCAGCAAAGAAGCAGCTAGAATATGACAGTGAGGAGAGTACTAGCAGAGAGAGTAACTGATCATGTCATGGATGGCATGGCATTGCAGTGCGAGCTGAGCTGAGAAGAGGAGGAGGAAGAGGAGGGAGTGGTTATAAGAGGAAAACAAAAGGGAGAACACTACTTGGGATTGATTAAGTAAAGAAGAGAAGAAGAGCCACCTTTCTTTCTAGTGCTCATCCCCTGACTTACTGCATTGTACAGTTCAAAAGGCCAGCCGTTGGATCGTCTCGAGACCACGCTAGCA
The DNA here is from genome assembly GCA_030179965.1 of Cyperus esculentus. Lineage (NCBI taxonomy): Eukaryota > Viridiplantae > Streptophyta > Magnoliopsida > Poales > Cyperaceae > Cyperus > Cyperus esculentus. The sequence continues at coordinate 360,917 of JASGLE010000030.1, forward strand.
CGAATCTCGAGACGATCCAACGGCTGACGTTGTGAACTGCACAATACAGTACGGCAGGGGATATGAATTCGAACCTTTCGGCTTCTCCGTTTGTAGATTGTGTATATTTTTCCGCGAGCCAGCGAGCGAGAGAGTACTTAATCGACGAATTAACTGCATTGGTGTGGTGGAGTTCATGGCGTCAGCCGTTGGATCGTCTCGAGAGTCTGCGCTGACACGAATCTTGAGACAATCGAACGGCTGACATCGTGAACTGCACAATGCATTATGTTAGGGGGATCTGAGTTCGCGCGCGAGGGAGCGGTAGAGAAGAGTAAAGCGGAGTAAAGCGGCCTAATAGCTTGCTGCTCTTTTCTTCTTTCCTTCTGTCAACGACAGATTTGATCATCACAGCACAGGGACACAGACGCCGCACGCTTTTATTTATTTATTAAGTAATGTTATTGCAAAATTAATAATTATGATTGGGATTAAATACTGAAAGCTGTTTGACTGTTTTGGTAAAAGAATTATGTATTATAATTAACTAAAAAGGTACAAATAAATAACAGAACAAAAAATATGTGTATAATATATATGCCTTGAGGATTATTAATCTTGTATGTCCAATGTTTCAGAGGTTGCATTTTGAATTCTGCGCTAGCTGCTGCAAGTTTCAAATTGTCAACAAGCCAAATGCCAAAATTTGAGAAAATTCATAATAAGGAATTAAGGATTCACTCTTATTTTGTCGCTTTGTAGATGCTTCTCACTTCTCAGCCCTCACTCAGGCCGAGTGTTTATCCTCTGCCTTAAGGTACCGTACTATAAAGCACGTGGACAGTTGGATCACCTCAAAATTCTTATAGGCTCGAATCTCGAGGCGATCCAATGTCATGGCACGGTACCTTAAGACAGACGATGTGAAATTGTGCCGGGTAGACATAGTTACTTTTTATAGCCAGATTGAGATTATGACATAACATTTCTCAAATAAAAAAGATTATGACATAACCTCTTGTAAGGAACATTTTCCATTTTCTCTTTTATTGGAAGTTTTGGGCTTTTGGGCTTTTTTTTAAAAGAGAAATTTCAATTAATTTTAGCAATTAATTTTAGTAGGTAGACGTTCTTATGTGATTTTAGGACTGAAACATATATGAAGGATATGACTTGCATTGAACATGATCCCGTGAAGGCACAAGTCTCACAACAGTCCCATTAATGCATACCCCTTTTGGGCGCTGAAATCAGCTGAGATCCAAATCGGATCTCAGGGTCCTGAGATCCCGATCCGACGGTTTTCAGGGTCCGTATCTGCTGAGTCCGAATCTCAAGATCTCTGACAACCGTCGGATCGGGATCTCAGAACCCTGAAATCCGATTTGGATCTCAGCCGATACCGATGCCCCCTTTTGGTGCTTCTCTCTATTTCTTACCAAATTTGAGCTTTCGTTTTTGGTTCTTTAGGCAATGAATTAAATTACCTATAGGATAGTTGATTGCACATATATAACTAGTTTTATAATGAGACGAAAGGTTCTTAATTAGACGTATAATTAATAAAACAAGGATGTGAACTTCGTCCTATTTTTTAGGCAATAAGAATAAGAATTATGAAAATATATAGCGTAAAATGTATTGTTAGTAGAGAAAAGTAAGGTCAATGAGAAATATCAATAATATCATACAAATAGTTTGATGCTAAAGTTTTTGTTCCTATATTTGTTTCGACTTGCATCGTGACTCGCAAGAGGACTAAAATATATATATAAGGACTAAAATATATATAAGAATTAAAATTGTTCCTTATATATAGCACCATGCATGCATAATTAATCCCAAATCAAAGGGAGAAAAGACGTCCATATCAGTATTCGCCAGTATATTAATTTCTAATGGAAAGTGCACTATCCGGGTGACCGGGTCTAATAGTGGTAAGTTAAATCATAATTTCGGGATCAATAACTAATTAATCATGCAATTATGTTGTGTCAGGATATCTGACATGATAAACAATCTAATATTAAAAAGAATATAAGCAAATTAAAATATTAAATACTAATATCAAGTGATTGTTAAGTCGTCGAAGTATATAAATTCAAGAGTAAGAGCTAGCGTCCACCTTTTTAACTAATCTACAGGTCCACCGTATTTTCAATGAACAATTAAATATCATTGTTCAGTAAACGTTTACATCTTTCCGATCAATAGATATCATTTTTCAGTGAACAGGTACACTACGGTTTCCAGTGAACATTTATGTGACTGTAGTGAGGACATAGGTGCATGTGATGTATCAAAACTGTGAGAAAGGTGGATGAGTAATTCTACATGTTTTTCTAGTAAATATCATTGTTCATTAAACATTTACATCTTTCCGATCAATAGATATCGTTTTTCAGTGAACAGGTACACTACGGTTTCCAGTGAACATTTATGCGACTGTAGTGAGGACATAGGTGCACGTGATGTGTCAGAACTGTGAGAAGGGTGGATGAGTAACTCTACATGTTTTTCTAATAAATATCATTGTTCATTAAACATTTACATCTTTCCGATCAATAGATATCGTTTTTCAGTGAACAGGTACACTACGGTTTCCAGTGAACATTTATGCGACTGTAGAGAGGACATAGGTGTACATGATATGTCAGAACTTTGAGAAGGGTGGATGAGTAACTCTACATGTTTTTCTAGTAAATATCATTGTTCAGTAAACATTTACATCTTTCCGATCAATAAATATCGTTTTTCAGTGAACAGATACACTACGGTTTTCAGTGAATATTTATGCTACTGTACTAAGGACATAAGTGCACGGGATATGTCAAAATTGTGAAAAAGGTGGATGAGTAACTCTACATGTTTTTCTTAATTCAATTCCTTATTTGGTCCTTGTCAAATCTGTTGCAACTTATATTTGCTAGCTAGCCATGAATTGCTAATAACATGACGTGTCGAGTAAATACGTTGCAGGCTTGCAGTCACCTTTACTTGATTAGTAAAAGATCGTCGTGGATAAGTTTTTGTGTACAATAATGATATGTCAGATGGCACATTCGTCTATATATCCAGCTGAAAGCATTTTTGAAGTAACAAAACAACTACCATTCAATTTCGTGATTGAATTTTTCTTTGTTTTCAACCTGGAATCCAATTATTTAAAAAAAAAAATAGAACAGGGGATTTTTTTTTTATTTTTATGTGATATTAATCTGGCATTGTATTTCTACCTCTTCTGTGACATAAATCCGAAACTTCTTTATTTTAGTTAAAATATATCGTAAGTCGTTGCCTGCTTCATCAATTTTTTTTTTTAAAAAAAAGCAACAATGTAAGCCTAAAAAAATGTATTTAAATATTTATTGAGTATAAAAAAATTCAAGAATAATAGAGATCAATACTATGTTTAATTCGAACATTACGAAAACAAGAGACAATTACTTATTTAGCACATGACGTGCATTAATTATGCACTACATATATATACAAGGTGTGTGATGTCGCGGTCTAGTGGCCAAATGATAACGCTCTCCGTATGGTAGGTCGCGGGTTCGAAAACTGGATGGGAGGTCTTTTATAGTTATAAACATTTAAATTTGAGAGGCTTAACCCTCATCTTTATCTCAAAAAAAAAAAAAAAATGTGTATGCCATACATATGTTGCAGAACCGTTCTGGCTGAGGGTGCAATGCAGTGCAGCGTATCAATTTGACAATTTCTCCTCAGACCCCGGAGTTTCTGCAATGTGGGACCAAGACGGGCTTTTTCTCTTGTCGGTCTAAAGTCAAGTCTAAACCAAAGTGGAAGGGAAAATTGAAAAAGGCAAAGTGGCCGCGCGCGAGAGAGAAATAGCTTAATAAGATGGGCCAAGGGCCTGCCCGCCCTTTTACGGGCCCCGCGGAAATGTGATTTTACCGCAACACAACACATGGGACCTCTCGCTGTCTCGCATAGCGTTGCATCGCTCGGCTCCGCAGCCCACCTGGCGGGCAGCCCGGTTTTTCTGCGTTAAGTCGCTGGCTCAAGAGCCCCACATTGACTGCTGAAAAATGAGACCTCTTTGAGAGCAATTCATATCCTCTACTGCGCAGTAAACTTCTGCACAGTACTCCAACCATTGGATCTGCTTTAATACTCGTGCAACTCAATCTCAAAAAACTCCCCCTATAATCTATTCTACGTCGTTGATTCGCTGCGCAGTATTGTACTGCGCAGCAGAGGATAAGCACGCCTTTGAGAGGTATCTGGTAAGTGCAAACTGCAAAGTGTTATATTCTACTGGCCAAATAGTAATTTGAGTTCCTGATAAACACAACAGCAGGCAATAATAATGTGAATTATCATTAGTAATGATTTTTGGTGATATTAGGCCATTTAATTTGATGTTACAGAATATTATAATGTATACTACAATTATATTTCTTGATACCAAAATGGGTTTAATTGTACCAGAAACTTTAGAAAAGAAATAAACAACTTTCACTTTTGCTGCATAGCTTAAGAGTTAAAACTTGAAACTTCAAAGCCTTCCCTTCATGTGATGTCAATCTTCAAGTTAGGTTATGTCTCTAAACAACCACCGCACCATATATGTCCATGATTTCGCTTTCTCATTTAATTAAAGTTACCAACTATTTTTTTTGCTTGTATTGTATCACCCTTTTTTTAAGTCATCTTATGTTTGTTCACACCACTGAGATTAAATCCGTTACAATTGCTGTAAAGTTTTTGCCTGAATAATGTTTTTTTTTTAAAAAAAAAACCCATTATAATAATAAACAGAAAACCAAATTTCAAATTATTCCTAAATTTTATGAATTAATTGCACTATTCATCTTTTAAATTTTGGTATTATTTTTTTACATATTCAAGGAAAAAAAACACATTTAAAACATTGGAAGTACAGTAATGAGTTTCAAGCATAAAACTTCATATACAGCAATTTAACTAGAACATAATATGACACAGATTTCTACACTATTTGCTTCACATGGAATCAACTTTACAGAATTTAAGGAAACATTACCGGCAAATTTTGGGAGTAGTTGCACAAATTTTGCTAATTGATTTCTCTGATCTTATTATATGATATGATATATCACTGATTGAAGCTTCCCAAGTTATCCCATACCCACCATCACCATATCTATAATTCTATATGAGTAACACATGGCGTTCATAGAATAACTATCCATAGCGTCTATAGGTTACATTATAAGACGTATCTGTTACATTTTGAGATGTATCTGTTGCATTTTTATATGTTTATGGACGGCTTTTCAATGGACGCAAGATGTTTCTCATTCTATATCCTATTGTTAGCGTAACTTCTTTTTTCTATTTATTCTCTTTCAATATACTGTTAGGGGATTGACATGGGTTGGTTGGTTGCCAAACAAATCCCCAACAACAATTCAATCTCAATGCAAATGCAGAAATATATATATGGCTTCATAAAGAAGTTTTAAATAGGTTAAGGGGATTTTAATTAAGTTGCATGATATCATATATTCGGCTTCTTCAAGGTGAAGAAAAGATGCACTCTTTAGTGTTCAAAAAAAAAAAAAAAAACAAAAGAAAAGAAAAGATGCACTCTTCCTAATTAATTAATTCTATCAAGCTACTAATTAATTAAGTGCCATAATATAAAAAGAGTGATTAAAATTAAATAGATAGGTATAGCTGCCCAGGCTTTAACAACTCTACCATTATACCATACAAAATATTCACTAGCATCTTTGCATATTGTTTTTTAATTTCACTTGGCAAAGCTTGTATTTTGTTATGCTAGCATATATGGTAAAGCATGTATCATGATATGTAATATAAATATAAATAAATATGGTCTATAGCTGCCTAGCCTTTAACAAATCTACCACACAAATGTATGTTTTTTTGTTAATTGCAATTGGCAAAACTTTGCATTAGTTAATTATATATATGATCTCATGTATATATGGGCAAAGCATGCCTCATGAAAACTATAATGACAAATGCATATCATGGGTAAAAAAAAAAAGAAAAAGAAATTATTGGACTAAGCCCCCATTATTTTTTAGAATTTTACTCCAATACTTCCATCAAAAAAAATTTTCTTTTTGATCTGACGATTATAAATGAATATTACCCATTATGAGATTCATCTGTAACCGATAAAATTATCTGGATATGAGCATGAAAGTAACGTCCTATTTTGTATACTGGCTACATCAATTGCTACGGATTTTTTTTTATTTTAAAAAAAGAACCAACAGAAATATAAACAATCAAAAGGGAATAAAAGGGGGATTTAAAGAAAGAGGAAAGAAAAGCCAAGGAAAGGCAATTTAGTGGAGACACTTGAGAAGCATTGTATTTATATTGCCTGTATTAAGCAAATGGCAATTATTGTTGGGCCCATTAATTAATTTCAATTGAGCGGCTCATGACTCCAAAGCAGGCTGCATCCTCATATTAACAATTCAATAGTTAGGAAAGTATATATTGTCGATTTGATATTTTGATTTATGTAATTTGTATATTCGAATCATAAAAAATCCTTTATAATTATAAGCACGTTCATAAGTTTGTAGATTGTTTGTGATTCAAATTGTACTCGATTAATTTGAGTATCATTTGATATTCATTAAGAACAATCAAAATCATGATAATTAATTACAACATCAATCACTTGCTCTTGATATGGAATATCGAATAAAACCATAATCAAATAAAATTTATGGTAGCATAAGATCTATAATTATCTATGAATTTATTTCAAATTGGTTTGTCAAGAAAGATGGTTGTCAAAAGATCCATACAATTTCAATATGTAGATTATGCTGGACAAACTAATTTGACGTTTGAATAATGAAACGTATAAAATTTGAACCTCACGCAAAATATCGCAAAACTCGGTAATGGTGCTTAAAGCTTTTCTTATTGCCATTAATCTATATTATATTAAAAAGCACCTATGAATTAGACACATCTAGTTTTTTTCAGTGTTTCCAGTGTTGATCGGACGGTGCAAATTAATTCCAGCTTGTTGAATGGCTACGATTGGTTACTATAATCTTGTTTCCTCTCCATTTGTTTCAAGAGTGTAGTTGATGTGCAATCTCTCTATTTGGAATTGAAACAAGCAAAACCGAGGAGAATTGTTTCCAAGTATAACAATTCAATTATCTTCCTTTCTGGTTGTATATTCTTGGCATTTCAAATATCTATCTATACTATATTAAAAAACACCTAAGTATTGCCCCGCACAACGGGCGGGTCTCTCGCTAGTATAAATAAAAAAACCCGTTTGATACAATCCTAATTAGTAATTATCAGTTGATTTTAGTTATCTTCGATTCCCTTTTTCTTCTTCAAAAACATAGAAAGGCCGGCGTTTTGCCATCTTAATTTGATATAGAACTAATTAAAATTCCAAAGTGTTATTAGGATCTCTTAACCATATATATTGACATGTGTATAACTGGTAATTAATGGTCCCTGTACAACGAGACCAGCTTGGCCACGAGACCAAGAAGACCAAAGATATGAACTTTTAACTTTTTACTTAATAATGGTGCACTTTATTAATTTCACATTTTTTTTTTATTTTCTGAACCAGATATTCATATGCTTCCATGGATGAGATCAATGTTAATTTTTTTCTAAAGTTCATGTCAGATATATTAATTCGCCACTGATTATATATGTCGCCATGTGCAAATTACTAATTAGGATCATATTGTGATGCTTAGTCTGCTAGATTTTGGGAATGAACTTTTAAGAAGATCTAAACCAAAACAATTGTTCATGTGTAATTTTACGAGTTATTTATTGGAAGTATATATAAAAGTGCAAACAATAATATATGATATATATCATACTACAAAGATCAGTCATTAATTTTTTCATAAATATAATAATTAATGTTCCAATTTTATTTTATTGAAATTTTACGTATTAACTCGTTTAAGTTTATAAAATAAAAATTATATATCAATGTTCTTCCTCGCCTTTTGCATAAGACAATCATCTTTACTAAAGATTGCACAAAGTGTACTCACTTATTCGCTGATGAAGAAATCAGTGACGGACTGACGCTCACAGTGATGGATTCAAAATAGGATAATTATAATAGCCTAATAGCTACGGACTACTCTTTTTATTTATCTACCCGTCCACCATATTTTGATTAACAAATATTATTTTTCAGTGAATAGTCATATCTTTCTGATTAATAAACATCATTCTTCCGGTGAACATATACGCTATGGTTTCCAGTTAACATTTATACAACTGTGACAAACACATAGGTGCACATAAGTATCAAAATGTGAGAGAAAGGTGGATGAGTGGACTCTACATGTTTTCCTATAAAATATCATAAAAGAAAGCATACAATTTTTTTATTATAGCCCGTAGGCCGATAGACGTGCACACAACCATACACCCCACCTTAATTCGTCCTATGCAGGGTTCGAACCCAGGTCTCCACATAGGGAGCCAATGCCACTACCAACTGAGCCAAGCTCCGGTGGCAGAAAGCATACAAAGTTAATTAGAGATATAACATGCATATATTAACATATTTATTGCACTACTAGTAAAGAGTATACTTCTTGCTTTGAGCTGAAAATTTATTATTTCTTATAACAAATTTTTAAGATAATATGCAATGGGTCTTAAGTTTTAATGGGTTGAGACATTAAAGTACGTCAACGGTGGTGATCAATCTAAGTAAACAATCAACGGCTGAGATTTATTACTTAGCGAAGATAGAATTTTCATGTCAAAAAATCTAATATCCTGAGTAATGATATATGCTGAAAAAAAAAGCTGAAAAATAATTATATTAATTGGCCCTTTTTTTATTTAATATCATAGTTAGAAATCAAAGCATTGTATTAACTTTAGAAAATTAATTTTTGACAATGTGACAAAACAAATTGTACACTGTGTTTGTGATATTATGTCCCATCAGAATCGAACGGTCAGTGTACTGTTGAAATAACCAGATGGATCATATATATTTTGCTTTCATCTAATCTTTAGTACGGTTTATCCTTTTGCTCATCTCAGTTAATAATAATATGCATGGTGCTGGTGCTGTCTCTGTCTGTCTTGCTTTCAGAGGCACATGATCTGATCATGCATGATTCCATTGATTTGAGCATTTGAGCCCCATCAAAAAGCCACTAATTAATCTCCCTTTTCCCCCTCTCTTCTCTTCGGTACCTTCTAAATTGGTTTTTCTCCCATTCGATTCCCATGTCGTTACATATGTTGCAATCTGTGTAACGATTTATCGTGTCACAGGAAAATATTTTGATTAATATATAATCATTTTGGTATTAGTCTTTTACCCATATTTTCAACCCCTCTTAATTAAAAAAAAAATGTTATGGTAATGAGTATACCATATAATTTGACTTGATCAAATGAACTAATTACTTAACTTAATATACTAATTGTTTAACTTAACATACTAATTATTCAACCTAACATCAGCTTAAAATTTGCATGTTAAGTTGAACGTTAATTAAATCAATCATCAATAATTATTAAACTTAACATGTTAATTACAAGTTGATATGTTAACTTGAATAATTATCATATTAAATTGAATAATTAGTATCTTAAGTTGAATCATTAGTACATATATTAAGTTGAATAATTAGTTCGTTTGACAAAATTAAACTATATGGTATATATATCCCTAATGGTCCTCGATAATATCACCATATGTAGACCCTAATTTTATTTATTTTTCATATCATGATAAACAATATTACAGAATTTTAATTAGTACGCATAATTGCCCTGCAAAAAAAGGGGGAAAAAAAAAAGCCTTGTAACAAAATATGAAAAAGAATTGCAAATAATAGCATATGAATCCCTTAAAAAGTGCTTAACATGGACTGAGAACAATATGCCCCAGACCCAGAAAATCCCTTCATGTTCTGTTGGCAAATGGCCAGATAAGCTGTGTGTGGCATTTCACAGTCAGATAAATTAAAAAGGATGGAGGCAGGCAGCTTGGCATGTGAATGTGATTATCCAAATGCAAACTTATAAAGCTTTCGAATTCATTCTGACAACTCAACTCACCTCAAAAGAGGGGGCACCAGAAATTCAAAAAACAAATATATATATAGTTAAAAGTGGAAAAAGAGGAAGAAGAAAGAAAATATATTGAGTGGTGCGTTGTCACTGAGGCATGGCACTTTCCATTTTCTTATTTTAGCATGATAGCATATATCTATCTACGTTTCAATTCCAATTAACTCTTAATAAATTAATCATCATGATTAATTAATTTGAAGGTGACATAAATTAAATTAATTAAAGAACCGTCAAAGTGCATGTGTTTACATCCTTACTCCTAATAAAAGGAGATTGAATTTTTTGACATAACAGCTCTATCTTTCCTAAAGAAGAAACCTCAACCGTTGATTGTTTACTTAGATTGATCACCACCGTTGACGTACATTAATGTCCCGGCCTACTACAATCTAAGGCCTATGTCAGTTTGCTCACAAGGGATGAGTTTTGGGTCCTTTATTATAAAATATAATAATTTTAGTTTAAAGTAAGGCGTAAGCACTTTACTAATTTTTTTATAATTGATGCATAAAAGGGAGCTCGTTCTATATATTCTATATAAGCCACTACATTAATGTAATAATGTTATATCTCATGGTATGATTGCTCCACTAAGCCTCTGAAATTTATACTTAAGCATAATACTACTATGTAACACATTGATCTTTTACATAAATATAGGATATTTGTCAGGAATCCAATTGCCTACCGATGCCAAGTGTTGCAACTTAAGCAAGCAGTCCAAGTTTTTCATTTAAAATTTGTAATTTGCGAGGCTACATTATTATATTTTTCTTGACAGAAAAAAAAAAGCCGTCCAACTATTAAAATTTATGTACTTTTTTTACAAAAAAAACAATTCATTATAAATTAATTAAACTGAACAACACAAATCACCGTTTTTAAATCATGAAAAATATTAAAATAAAATTGGTGCCATTGCACTGGCAATAGGCTCTAATGCTCTATTATCAAAGTTTCCCTCTTTTGTGTAAATAATATTTATATTCATAATGCTAGCAATATAGTGATTAAGTCCCAATCTGACTATGGATGTCATATGTGTTTGATAATTAGAAAAAAAAAAAAAAAAGATCCATTATCATATGGACAGCTGAAAAATATTGTCGCATGTTATCATTTGCACACAGTCCCACTTTACACCAACCATCAACTTTTACAATATAGATGAGATATTTTTTGAGATGGAAATTTTTTTTATATCAACAACCATCAGAAAGGCTTCCTAGCTAGATATTACTAAGAGAAATAAAAAGAAAAAAATGCAGTTAACTAAAAAGAAAAGAGCGTATTTATGTTTGAGTAAAGGGAAAGTGCAAATTGTCTGGCAAAAAAAAATAAAAAAAAATGTTGCGATATTAGTATATTACCATTTTCCATGAGATCATACAATTTGTGTTTTGATAACACTAAATTAGGCCTGTTAATAAGCAAAATAGTCCCATTTCTATAAAACTCAGGCCCAATTTATTTAAGGCCCATGTTAAGTATGTTCCACTTTCTTCTTCCAAATGTTGCCACATTGAAGAATAAACAAAATTCAATTAGACAATTAATTATGCTTTAACAGCTTTTATGTTCAATTTTTTCTTTAATTATATGTTAAAGGATCATCACATCATGTCAGAATTAATTGAATTCTTCTTTAATTTTCTCGATTATTTTTTTTTTCATTTTTTTTTTTTGCGGCCAACAGGGGTCTTTATGGTCAATGGCCATCCTTCTTTCGTTTGTTTTTCTATTTTGGATCAAAATTGAAGAAGCCAAGTCGTTATTAAATTCCAAGTCAAAGTCTGAGCTGAATTCAGAGACTTTTTTGCACATCCTATATTTTCTTTTATTGTAGTCGTGATATATGTTTATATTTTCCAATATATTAAGCATATAAAAGGGGTAAAAAAAAGCAGAGAAGTTCAAAGAAGAGAATCTAATTGGAGGTTAAACCAGATTTATAACCAAATAACCAATCATATACAATACAAAAGAAAATAGAAAAAATATTTAGAAAGATCCTTATGAAATTTATTATTTGTTAGTTGATAAAAAAAAAAAAAAAAAGGTTTTCAGCTTGCCTTTTCAAATTGGCATAAAATTAGATACTTACGTACCTTGCTAAAATTGTCAACATATGCTGCATTTATATTTTATTCAAGAAGAATTTTATTGCAAACTTTCCGCAAATGCACATGAAAATAATAATAAGCAATTTAATATCATTGTATGTTACACAAACAGCTCATGATGATTAAGCATAAATAATACGTTTTAAGATGTCAGCCGTTTGTTGAAAAGTATACATGCATGAAATTCTTAGTTTTTAAAGAAATTTCTGACCAACAGGCCAGCTATTTTCCTAAAATAGTGCAATGAGAAAACTTAAATAAATCAGGCTAAGAGAATTCCAAAATATATAAGATTATTATAAGAGAGAAATGTACTTACGCCAACTCACACAGAATCCAAATATGACTTGTAGTCTCACTCCAAAAAGAAAAAAAAATTTGCTCCTACTTTTTTTTTCTCCTAAACCATGAGAAATTGGATTTAAAAAATAGAATATCCAGAGGCGGAAACACGACTGCTTGATTCTTAATCATTTGTGCCTAAAACATCTAATTGTTATGAAAATTTTATTATTTTTTCAGGTGTCAATCTATGTGCTAGGAACCCTGGATTTGACCATCTTTTTTAAAAAAAAAAATATCTTTCAAAAGAGAGATGAAAAATCTTCAAATGCATTAAGCACCTCACATGACCAGCTTGACTAGTTGACTTACTGTCACTGAAGTAACACCCCATAATTTTACCATTTAATCCTCCCAAAAAGAGGTTTAACTTATGATTAAGAAACATCAGCATTTGGTATCAGTCTTCAGATGGCATTTTGTGGTCTATCTACATGTAAGAATTTATCATGGTCACTGTGGAAAATCTTTTATGTAACTCAAACTAACAAATAAAGAAAAAGGTTAACTCCAGTTTTGAGACCTTTGATTTCTTATCAGAGAACAGTTTTACCAGATACCAGCATAGCTGCATAATTTACATCCTAACCAGAGCCTATGCTTTGTCAATTTTACATGTATTGTACATATTCTTAGTCCTTGTATCTCATCTCACTGATAAATATGCCAAAAACAAAAACCGGAACCAGTATGACAAAAATGGCATAATAAGAGAAAGAACCAGGAATCATACATCACTTTTGCACATTACAAACATTAACGCTAACGGGACGCAACGCTAGTTTTGTACAAAACAATGGGTAGTAGGGTAGTAGAGCCAGGAATTACAGTTCTTGACTTGTTCAAACCATTAGCTTAAGATTTTTCAGTGACAGGTTGTTCAGATGAGGAAGTTACTGAGGAAATCAAAATTCCGACCAATTGATCTCAACATTTTTTGTCCTCTATCGAAAAGAAGAACAAGAAGAAGAAGAAAATCAATCTACTAGTGCTACCTTTACTGTCTATCATACAAGTTCTCTATGACTCTATCTCTAAGAAATTGATACACAACAACACATAACCTGTTTTTACTTTGTAGTTATAACTTAGCAGCCAGTACATGATTACAAAGATGCAAAACAAAGAATCTATGTTTAAAAAAAAAAAAAAAAACAAAAAGATTAAAACAAAAACATATGAATTATCCCAGGCCTCTCTGATTAAAAAACATATCCTTTTATATCAATCATCCTCTTGTATACATGCAAAATCACTACTAACAACAATTCACATTATTCCTCTCCGAGTTTCTCCCGATTAAAAATTGGACCGGAGTTTTATTACGCCTATCGATCCCTAATAGTTATTGCACATCCTAACATACCACCAATAATAACCGGACACAACAAAATTTAAAGAAAAGATGCACATACAATTATAAATGAGTAATACCTAGCGTCCATAGAATACACATGCATAGCGTCCACAGGTTACAAATTTGAGATATACGTTACAAATTGAACGTATTTGTTACATTATGTATACGTCTATGGACGTATGGACGGTTTTTCAATGGATACCAGATGCTTCTCAGTGTAAAATTATCCGAGCAATACCGGTACCTTGATATGATCAGCATGCTTGCCAGTTCCTATGCGTGCTAATGAGGGCCGAGATCATCCCGGCGGTGGCGACGACCAGCGCGCTGAACCCGGCGCCGAAATGGAAGCTCTTGACATCCGAGAACGCCATCACGCCGTCCGCGACATCCTGCACGATTGACAGCTTCTTCAACTCGAGCTTCCCGTTCAACCTCTCCAAGTCCATCTCATCGTCACGCTCATCATCATTCCCCGCCTCTTTCTTCCTCGCCTCGATTGAGGCCTTGATCTTCTCCATCTCCCGGGTCTTGAGCGCCACGCTCCCAAAGTACCCGATCAGTTCCGACCAGGTGCTCCACCTCTGCAGCCGCGGCGCGAGCTCGCCGGGCAGCAGGCCGGTCTTCGCGAGCCACACAAACTGCTCGATGAAGAAGTACACGCCCTCGCCCCCAAACGCCACGATCGCGAGCATCAGGTCGATCGGGGAAGAACATAGGGTTTTGGAGAATGAGAAGAACCGTAGTGAATTGACGTCTTGTACAAACTTACCTAGCCGGAAGGCCTTGCGGCTGAGGCCGACGCTGGACTCGAAGGCCTGGAGGCGGGGAGCGAGGGGGCCGCCGCGGGAAGGAGTGGCGAGGAGGATCTTGGCGGCGTAGCGCGAGATCTTGAGCAGTTTGTCGACGCCGTCCCGCCGCGCCAGGTAGGCCTCGAGATGGAGCAGGAAGTCGCGGCGCGGCGGCGAGGAGGTGGTAACGGGTTTCGGAGTTGGTGGTATCGGGTCGGAGGTTGAGGATGCGGGTGGTGGCTCCAACAAAGGTCCGTTCATCATGGCGAGTGATAAAGAGAAGGGAGTTATAATTGGGATGGATGGTTTGTTTATTGGTTTTAGTTTCTCTTTGGTTTGCTTGGATGTTGGAATAATGGAATTCGGATGATTATATTTTCTTTCTTTCTCTTTTTCTTTGTTGTAAGAAAAGGAGAATTAATTGTTTCTCTCAAATAAAAAAGAAAGAAAGAAAGAAAATAAAGAATTGTGTTGTTTCTTTTTTGAGGAGTGAATTGTTGTTGTTGATGCACTTGGAGTACACAAATCGCCGCATCTCCCTATTATTTGAGGTGTAGGCCATTCAAATAAAAATATAGATGCTAAGATAAATAAATATGTGATTACTTGGGAGAAAAATATTTTTATTTGAAGCAATTATAAGGCTAATTGATCTCATCGAGCTAATTAAAAATTAACGATGCAGATTAATAGATTATCAAAGTTTAGTTGGAAATCCCAATTTGGATACTCGGAACTTGGTCGTCGAAATTTTTTGAAGTTACGTATCAAACTTACTTGCATGCATTAATTATTTATTAGATTAAGATCATTAGACAATGAAAAATTAACCTCCATTGCAAGATTATCGATCTTATTTATTACAATTATATATTTGTTGATTCCTTATCTCATTTTGGGTGGTATGTTAACGTTAAATGATCCAAATAACACTTTATATAAAATGGAGTATGCATACAATTGCAACTTGCAAGGGTTTTTTTTTTTTCTTTTCTTTTTTCTTTTCATAGGATAGACAACAAATTAAGAGATTATATTTTTGTTTTCCTGGAAAAATTTATAAGAATAATATGTACAGTATACCCCTATAAAGTAGGTTACCCGTCCACCCCTCTCACAGTTCGACACACCACGTGCACTCATGTACTTATTACAGTTGCATAAATGTTCACTGGAAAATCGTAGCATATCTGTTAACCGGAAAATGATATCTATTAACCGGAAAGATATAAATGTTTACTTAAAAATGATATTTGTTTATTAAAAATACGGTAGACCGGTGGATGAATAAAAATTGTGGATGCTACCTACTGCTCAATTTATAACATGTACACCAAGTATGGTTGAGAAGTCAGGCTCAAGCTAGTAACTGGTGCCAAATATATTAAAATTACGGGCAACCCCTATGATTATAAAATATAAATAAAGAGATCTCTGCAGCATATTTTTATTTTCTACATACCTTATCTTCTGCAGTTGTGCTGCATGAAATTAATTTAAAGGATATGGTGCGGCATATTTTTATTTTCTACATACCTTATCAACTAGTCTAGCTACTCTCTGGATAAAAATCTGCTGCTTTTCTAAGAAGAAAAGCAGGGCCTGCTTTTCTGATCGGATGGTCGGGATCGGTTGTTACACTGATCTCAAAGTACTTCACCAACTTCAATATTTTCTGCACAGATCTCAAGATATTTAGGTGTTTCTTAACCGTCGGATTAAGAAAAGTATGACATGCTTTTCTAAAAAGATTTTAGAAAAGCAGGTGATACCGATCCCTAGTCTCTGCGCGTGCCCCGCGCCGTATAAGGTCCAACTGCTCAGTACGTCAGAGATAGGGTTGGCAAAAGAATTTGGAGCTGGTAGTGAAGTAGAGCGCTCGTGGCTCTCCGGATCGGATCAAACTAGTTGTGGGTTCGGCCGCGTTTAATTAAATATTTTTTTTGCTATCGTTGTTATTTTAATATTAACTAATAGAAAAATATTGATTTGAATATATAAATTTTTACTTAATTGAATATTTTTTGCTATCGTTGGTCTATTAATATTAACTCATAAGAAAATATTGATTTGAATATATAACCTTAAAAAGTTAGATTTGTATTTCAATAAATATCTTTATGTTTAAAACTTCAAGACCACCCTATTTATTGGCTCACGACATCAAGACTACTCAAACCTAAAAAGTACCCAATTTATTGGCTGGCGACATCAAGACCACCCAATTTAAATGAGCAAGACATAAAGTCAGACACAACCCAAGAATATATTTTTTTTAATTAGTAAATTAAAAAAATTTAAGAAAATTACATTAATTAAAAAAATTAAAAAATAATTTATTTATTTGACAATAACAAAACAATTCCTGATTCAAAAATAAAAAAATCTAAAGAAATAAATAAATAAATAAAAGGGAAAATAATAAAAAAATATTGTAGCGGGAAAAAAATAAAAAATGAAAACAAAATAAAATAAAAAGGAAAAAAATTTTTTGAAAAAATTAAAAATCATTTAAAGGAATCAAAAACAGAAAATAAAAAATTATAAAAAATAATTATAAAAAAATTAAAAAACACTGTAGCATGATGGGACAATTACTGTAGCGCAACAGTAACTGTCCCGCGTTTTAGAGATATTAAGGGTTAGTCTCACTTGTTAAGCTCGTCAAGCTAATGAGCTGAGTTTGAGCTTAGAATGGCTCGGCTCGTTAAACTCGTTTGGCTCGATAAATTATTACTAATTGCAATTCGTACTACTCTTATTGTAGATTATTTATATATTATACAATATATGGTCTAATAAATATAAATTGTTATGTAAAATGTGGAAGAACATATTTTTGTTAGTCATTTTGTTGATTTTTATATAAGGAAAATTCTATGTAGATACCGTGTTTGATACCAAAATTGCTACCAAAAAAACCGGACTTGGTTTTTTTCCGGTTCAACGTCGGTTCAAAATGCTGCCATTATAAAAACACCTGGCGCCTCTCTATTTCCTCAAAACCCCCCCACCATTTGAATTCACTCAGTCTCTCACTTCACTCTCTTTCTCTCCGTCTGACAGCCCTTCCCCTCTACCATTCTGCCCTTCCCCTCTCCAATTCCGCTCCCTTCCCTCTCGTTTCTCCTTCTCCGACTCTCCTTCCCCTCTCGTTTCTCCTTCTCTCACACTCACTACTTCCTCTTGCTGTTCTGATCGGAGGAGGTGAGATCGTCACCACCGCAGCGATGGCGCTGAAGAAGAGAAGCAAGGCAGGGAAACTGATTATTAGTGAAGAACAACCATCTCGAAGTAACAGAGATACTTTAATTTGATTTTTCCTTTGTTTTTAAGTTGATTTGAACTGGTATGTGTGTATTAAGTTGATTTTGGAGTGGATTTTGTTGAAATCCGAAACCCTAGGTTTCAATACTGACAAATCGGATTGATTAGGTTGAGTTGATCAATTAGTTTGGATAATAATTGTTGAATTGCTTGCAACTAGTTTTGATTACAAGTCTAAATCGTCAGATCCGTGTTATTTTGATTGTGTTCAAGTTATTGCTAGGTTTATTCAAGTTACTGTGATTTGTATTCAAGTTGTTGCAGTTTATTTTGACTGGATCTGAGCATTTACTAATAGATATCAGTCATCTTAAGATACCTAGGTTTTAGTGTTGATAAATCGGATTGATTAGGTTGAGTTGATCAATTAGTTTGGATAATAATTGTTGAATTGCTTGAAACTAGTTTTGATTACAAGTCTAAAGTGTCAGATCCGTGTTGTCTTGATTGTGTTCAAGTTATTGCTAGGTTTATTCAAGTTACTGTGATGTGTATTCAAGTTGTTGCAGTTTATTTTGACTGGATCTGAGCATTTACTGCCATATCTCAGTCATCTTAAGATCCCTAGGTTTTAGTGTTGACAAATCGGATTGATTAGGTTGAATTGATCAATTAGTTTGGATAATAATTGCTGAATTGCTTGAAACTAGTTTTGATTACAAGTCTAAAGTGTCAGATCCGTGTTGTCTTGATTGTGTTCAAGTTAGTGCTAGGTTTATTCAAGTTACTGTGATTTCTATTCAAGTTGTTGCAGTTTATTTTGACTGGATCTGAGCATTTACTGCCATATCTCAGTCATCTTAAGATGTTTTTGTCGATTTGTGTCAAGTAAGATTTGTTATTCATATGTATATGCAAGATATCGATATGCATGTGCAAGATATGCAAGATATCTGTAAGATAGATGTATTTTAGCTAGTTGTATTGAAGATAACTGTTAATCATTTGCTGACATCTGCGTATATATGTTTAACTTATGTTTTTGTATGATTTATGTTGTCAGGAGGAAAGAAGAATGTCAAAGGCAAATCTCCAGTTGCAAATGCAAATACATGAGAGGGATCAAGATAAAAAAAAAGGTATAAAATTAGTTGTTATATCAGTAAACTTGCCCGCTGCTTGGTCTCAAAACCAGCTTTTTACTGGTAGGTTCACATAACTTGTTTGTTTTCTTTTCAAGTTATACTAATGTGTATTCAAGTTATACTAATGAGAATTCAAGTTATGTCACTGCTCATTCCTAACTTGACAATTGTTCAGATTTTCACAGGTTGACAATAATAATGACAAGATTTATCTGACCTACAATTTGTTGGTCGACTGGACTAATGAGGAGAAGCTAGAAATATGTAAGTTCACTTGTTTTGTAAGCATCTCCATAGTCAGATACAGTATTTTTTTTTTCAGTATTCAATTTTTAGTAGCAAATGTTCAAGGTATACCAATGAGTATTCAAGTTGTATAAATGAGAATTCATATGTTAGTATTCAAGGTATAAAAATCATTGTTTAAGCTATTTTAGTATTCAAGTTTTATGAGTAAATGTTCAAGTCATACAATTGAGTATTCAAGTTATACCCAGTGAGAGTTCATGCTGAAAAATATGTCAGTATTCAAGTTTTATGAGTAAATGTTCAAGTCATACAATTGAGTGTTCAAGTCATACCCAGTGAGAGTTCATGCTGAAAAATATGTGAGTATTCAAGTTTTACGAGTAAATGTTCAAGTTATACAATTGAGTATTCAAGTTATACCCAGTGAGTGTTCATGCTGAAAAATAGGTCAGTATTCAAGTTTTATGAGTAAATGTTCAAGTTATACAATTGAGTATTCAAGTTATACCCAGTGAGTGTTCATGCTAAAAAATATGTTAGTATTCAAGTTTTATAAGTAAATGTTCAAGTTATACAATTGAGTATTCAAGTTATGAGTATTGTGGTGTCACTGGTAATAAGTTGCTGCATTTCATAATTATTTTTTGTCGCTATTCAAATTACCATTTCAAGTATTCAAGTTATACCATGAAGTATTCAATATTGTTGTTATAACTTTTAAACTTTTTTTTTCTTTTTGCAGAAGGTTTGCGGAGATCAAGATATGAAGTTTCGATGAAATTTAGTTGAATTTTTAGATTTTAGTTGAATTAGATCAAATTTAGTTTAATTTTGTGTTTTAGTTGAATCAGAATTGTTTGTTTTTGTTGTGTTGTTTTTTTGTTGAATGCTTGTATGAATTTGTTAGTTATTGATTGATGTTTTGAATGTTTGACCGGTCAACTTTTTTGGTATCAACTATGGTATCACCATATCCGAACTCTTTATATAAATTTGGGGTAATGACCCCGGACCCCCCCGAACTTTTGGGTTTTGACAACTTGGCCCCCGAACTTTTAATTTGGACAAATGCCCCCCCGAACTACCGATTTGTGACAAATTGCCCCCCGGCTGTTAATTAGCCATCTAATACTCCATTTAGAAGTATGAAAAGACCAAAATACCCTTATGTATATATAAATATCGTGCATATAAAACGCTTTCTGGCTTTACCGACTTGTTTACTTCAAATTTGATTGAAAATTTTAAATCATTTAAAACGTAAATATTTTTTTCCATAAAAATTAATTACATGAATATAAATATTATGTTCATAAAATAAAATAATAAAAAGTAAACGATAAATATTCTGTATTATAAATTTTGTATTTACAAAATATTTAATAACTTTTTATATATTTTTAATATATAATGGTTTTTAATTAAATATTTTTTTGAACTCTCCGGTTTGTATGAAAAGATCAAGAAAAAATTATTTACGTTTTAAATGATTAAAATTTTAAAATATCATGCATATATACATAAGGGTATTTTGGTCTTTTCATACTTGTAAATGGAGTATTAGATGGCTAATTAACAGCCCGGGGGGCAATTTGTCACAAATCGATAGTTTGGGGGGGCATTTGTCCAAATTAAAAGTTCGGGGGCCAAGTTGTCAAAACCCGAAAGTTCGGGGGGGTCCGGGGTCATTACCCCTATAAATTTTGATATAGCATACTTAAAATTTTATTATTAAAAAATAAATGAGCCAATCTTAAGTTTATGTTTTTTACTCCTTAACTTAATAAGCCGAGTTTGAGCTTAGCTCGACTCGGCTCATTTACACGGTTACACCCCTGGTTAGGATTCTTATCAAAATTAAAGAAAAAGGGGAAAAAAAAGTTGCATGTAGGATTCATTTTCTTTCACAATCATCTCACCTCATCTTATTAATTATCCTCGTCTCTCTTTTTTTTTGAGATGAACAGATAAGGACGGGACGGAATTAGATTTTCTCACTCAACTGCTCACTGCTAGAGCCGAAGAGGTTTTCTGAGTTAGAACCGAAAAAACAGAAAAAAGAGGAAAGTGTCGTTGTGTTGTTGTATGTGTTCACATTTTTGCAAGGCTCTGTTTTTTCTTATAAATGTGATAATGAAATTTAAATACTTAAATTTATAAGTTTGTTTAAAATATTATAAATAAAATATAAAATGTTTATCACTTTTGTAGATGGATATGTATTTTCATTTTCATTTTCATGTAAATTTAAATTAATTTGTTACTTCATTACAGAACGTCGAGTTAGATTTGTTGCAATTAGCATAACCGGATTCATTCCTGATCACGACCAGATATTGGTAGCACTCTACCCATCTTATTCATCAAATTGCTTGCAAAATGCTAACCGATATTATATAAAAGAAATTATTAAGCCATATAAATCAAAATTTAAAAATCATATAAATACTTGTATAATGCTAACCAATATTTCATAAAAAAATATTAAACCATATAAATAAAAATTTAAAAATTACTAGATACATTTTCAGAGATACACCACTGTTTATTCAAATTGCTTGAAAAATGCTAACTGATATTATATAAAGAATTTATTAAGCTATATAAATCGAAAATTAAAAATTATAAAAAAAATGCCTGTAGAATGCTAACCAATATTATATAAAGAATTTATTAAACCATATAAATAAATTTGAAGACTATTAGAATATTCTCAGAGATACACCCACAAAGAATGGCACCCCACTTTACTCATATTCCACCTCTACACAAAGATCCACATTCATATTACACGAGACCCCTAAAAAGATGCCTTTCTACGCCAACTTCGCTTTCAACCAGTTCTCCCTTATTTAAGCATTAATATCATTCACAAAGTTTCTAACTGTAGTCTTACTTACATAGGACACCACACTGAAATGTAAAACCAAAACAGCCATTTTTGGCTTTGTATTTATATCATGTTATCAACACACTTATAGAGTAATAGTTCCGTCTGATATTTAATCTATGCTAATTTTTCATCATCATCATCAATCATCCACTAATCCGTCTAAACGAAGATACATCCACATTATAATTTAAATTAGATTGCTATCATTAGGAACTACTTGCCCACGCAGCACTTATATTGGGCAAGGAGAATGGCTTGTAATGAACAAAAACATTTATATCAATGTTGACGTTAATAATCAGATAATTTGGGGTTGAGGTTTAGGAGGATTTAGGTCGACCAGAAATCTATGTATCATCTCGAAACTGGTAAATGTGATGACAGCTGCTGGTGTTGTTCGCATTAAGTTTGTGGCACAGCCACTGTAAAACCCAGAAATGCCATCTTTATAAAGAACCTTTCTTATGCAATCGATTACGCCTTTGTATTTCCTTTCTTGATGGAATCCCTGCTCTTGAAGTCTCGACCGCACAACCTAACATTTCAAAAAATTTACAGGAGGCTAATTAAGAGACATTAGTGATGATCTTGGTAACGGAAGTAGGCAGTACAAGAAAGTAACAACATTTTTATTTTGGTTATTTGAAGCAGCATATTTTGGATCCAAATTTCCAATACCTGATCATACCTTTTGTAACCAGCATATTCTGTTTGTAAATTTCAGCCCTTTCATGTTCCTTTTCTTTTCCAGTCATTACAAAGACAATAGGTAATAAAAAAATACACAAAGAACAATATTGCAGGAATGTTGACTTGCTATGACAGCATCAAATAGACGATTAAGGAGTACATCAACTCCTTTATGTACACATCCATTTTGATATCTTGATAAAAGAACTTGTTCAAATTCGAAAACTAAAAACCCAATGCATTCTTTGATTATTATAGAGTACATTATAATTTTAAAGATATATTTGCTTCCATCAAACAATTTAATTTCTAACAGTGGATTAAACTTAATGATCAAGGACCAATTAAATTTATAATTTACTCAAATTTTATACAAGCTCTGCATAAATAACTGAGAAAAAAAAAATCAACAACTGCAATTTTAAAGACAAGAAAAGCCTACATCAAATCATTTGAATAATAAATAATTCAACAAGAAGAAAATGTAATCGAAAAGTACCTCATGAGGGTACGTCAATGTGGAAGCAACTATTTTTGAGACAGATGATGCAATAGCAACATCACCAGCATGTAATGAGTCTACAGTAGTGTTATCTGCCATAAGAAAAATTATTGTGATTTGGAAGTTCAATTATAGTTTCTTTCACTCAGCAGAAGAAACCACTGATAAAACAATTTTATTTTGATTTTAGTCTGAACATTTCTGAGATGGATCTGTATTGCTATTGGTCCTTTTTGTCTTCTTTTCACTGGTTTTATTTTGTAGAAAAGAATTTCCAATTTTCCATAAATTCAGATTCTTTTCACTGAACATCTCCAGTGTCATTTGCAATCCTTTTTTCTTACGTGTTTGATCAAAGTTTATCATTCTATACAGTTTTGATATATATACAAAACAAAACATACCTCTCTGTGCAAGATAAAATTTGACTTTTTCATAAATAGGAAACTGAATGGCCACGTGGCTGATACCAGCCAAAGCTGGAACAAGACCACTGCAGAAAAAGAAAGGAGAGAATGATCACGGTTTAGCAACAAACATTTGAACACGTGAGATTATCAAATCTCACGAAATTGAAATAATTATAAAATCATATAACAATCAGCTACCTGTATAGACCTCTAATGCCTTCTTCATGAGCTATTCGTCTTAGTGCAGCAATAGTTCCTTTGTATGGTATGACCCCCTGCCTCATTCCTTGAGTCTACATTAAAAGGATCTTATATAGTTAGAATTTAGTAAAACATGTTTAGTGCAACAAAAAGAAATTGGTATTTGTGGACACATTGAATATAGCAATCACAAAATAAGAAAAGCAAGTTTTCAAAATATTAATAGTGCTTGGTACAAAAATGGGAAGTGAAGTACTAACAAACTCAAAAAAGTTAAATAGGTTCTGTTAATCATGTTTAGGAGATAATGAATCATTATAAGAAACTTTTTCGAAGATATCAGAATATTAAGGAAATTTGATCAACTCCCCCCAGGACTTCCTTAATTATCCGGCTTGGAAAATATATAGACTACTTATGACACAGGAACTATGTTAAAAAGGAAAATTGATGAGGCTCCTGATGGGGCAAAAAAATAATTAATAAGAAAAGGAAATGAAAAAAGAAGACACCTGAAATCTAGTCTTGACAACCCAAAGAGGATTGGTTGCAACTATGGTTGCAGCTCCAGCTCCAGAGGCCGCTAATATATTTGCTCTTATCGACAGGGGATGACTTCCATCTACATCATTGTTTTATTTTAGAGAAGGCAATATGGCATGCAAAGACAACCATTATAGTTATACAAGATAATGCATATTTGTGTCCTCCTATATTTGTGTATATTTGTGTCCTTCTCATTCACCGCTAATACAGTCTTTACAAGGAAATAAATTCCCCTTATTTACAACTAGGAACTTACAGAGGAAGCAGACATTTAATTTGTTCGGGTAAGACACACATGGAGCATATATCATATACTTCTGTTCAACATGCTTATAAGTGCTGGTACAAACATGTAAATATCAATTATTTCCTCCGATCAAACATGCAAATATTAATTATTTCCTCTGAAGCGAACATGCAAATTTGTACAGACAGGACATAACTACAGATATAAAACTACCATACACCAGTATTTAGACCAGCACCAAACCTTCTTGGAGAACCAAAAAGAATCTTTACTTAAAATAGCCAAAATGATAATGCAATTGGCAATTGCAGCCAGATTGCAAATGCTATCACAAAGACACAAACTCACTTCAACTGTATGATTTATAGCAGAATGACAACAAACTCCAATAATGCAAGCAATGAGTACCAAACAAAAGATTTGGAACAAAAGACTAACCAGTTGAAGACAATAGACTCTTGAGCTGCTCGTATATGCTAAAGTATACCTGGTATATTATAGCACAATGCAATAAGTAAATATCAAGACAGATAAAAATATATACATTTCAACTAAAACTGAAGTTTATCATCAAAACTCATGACAAGAAGTGAAGTCAAATAAGTGGTTCTAAAGTCCAACTACTTCCTGTCTTGCCCATAAAATTCAAAGTAATTTGATATCCAAAAGTTATGACCTGTCATTTACCCTTACCATCACCTTTCAAAAATAATCATAATTATAACATCAGTCAAATGAAATGCATAAATTTCAAAAAGAAAATTTATCCATATTAGAATCTATTTTGGTTATTGTTATCTCTAGTCTATCCCAACTTGATCGGGACTAAATACTTTGTTGTTGCTATTATTGTATCAGAATCTCCAGGAATTTCAAACCACTTATTACTAAAAGTATCCTCTGAACCTCAAAATAAGGGTCTAAACTAATTTGGATTCTACTGCAGTGTATCAATGCACTTTTATTCAGTAGAAGCACAAGGATTGCCATATTTTGAGTGCAATGACATACTAATGAGACCGTTGATCATGCAGCCCTATGGAGGTAATGAACAGCTTAATGGTCATGGAAGGATAGATAAGTTTTCACTGAGATTGACTCTAAAAATATCAATTTCATTGGGTAATTGAGGGTGTGAAAGGGGAACTTACTGCCCAATTGGGGAGCAATGCCAAAATAGTTGGTGAAAGACCACGGTATAGGCCACGTAAACCTTCCTTCTGTATTATTTGATTAAAACTCCTTGCAATTATACTTCCTGTAGTATGACATAAAAAGCAATTTGTTTTTAAAAAAATGATATCGGTCTCATATATAACGTGCATGGCACTATTTAAGGACTGCGATGCATTCACCCATAACATGCATGACATTGATGCGATGCATGCTCCTACAAGACATGAGAAGGATCCAAGTATCCCTCATTTCTTCATTTAGTCGAATGACTAAGGAACTAATGATCCGCTTTAAATGCTAAGCATTCCAGCTTTGGGCAATTTACATATGTGCAAATCAGAAACATAAAGGGCATAATTCACAAGCTTTACAGAAAATTGGGGGAGAAGCGGCACAATGCAATATTTTATATTTCCTAGCAATGAAAATGTCCACATTTTTAGGATATATTAATTGATAAAATTGTCCATAAAATAGGAAACTACATCCATTACATATGAGCGGAAAGTGTGCATGAATGCATGTTTAAAGCATGCACAAAACATATTTATTTACAGAGAATTTAATATCTTTTTGTGATGTTTACAGATTCAAAATTGAAACTTTTAAGGACCCATCAGTGGGTTCAACACCATTCAATTCAGCAATTACAGTTCCTCAATTGGGCAAACAATTGTTCTCACAAGCACTTAATTTATACCAAATTGGCAAAAAAGCACTGACCTTTTCTACCAGTGGGCAAACCGATTACTTGCAATCTCGTTTTGATCACATCCAACGGGCAGACGAAAGTGGCCGCAATTACACCTGCCACCACAAAACCAAACAAAACTCAATTCAAAACCTAACAATACATCCCAACGCAGATACCACTCAATCAAACAAGAGAGAGAGATGCAAACCGTACCAGCGGAGGCGCCGGCCGCGGCGTTGGAGAACACGGCCCAGGTGGACGGATCGATGCTGTCGCGCGCCATAACGAATGACCTAGGGTTTCCTCGCTGCGGAGGAATCGATCGGACGGACAATCTCGCATGGCCAGACGAAACACGAATCTGAACGGCAAATCTTCCTTCTCCTCGCGAAGCAGAAAGCAGACAGTTGGAAGAGGAGAAGAGAAGGAAAAGGAGAAGAAGTTGCTATGGAATGGAGAGGAGAAGAGAAATCGCCATTTTTTAGTTCTTATCAGTTCCTTCTTTCTTCTTCTCGGATTTCAGAAATTTTGTTTGTTCGAGTTTACTTATTTAATTCGTTCTGGTTTTTTTTTTATTTTTTTATTTTGGTTTTTTAGATTTTACGAGGCTGGATAGAATCGCCGCGGCGCGTGATCTCTGCCGTCGGATTCGTTGACCAGACCACATCCGACGGCCGATGCCCTTTCGTCCAAATATCCTCTGCAGTAACTGCAGTGTGGACTTATCACATGATCCGTTGGATTAAGTTCAGATTCGTGAAAGAATGGATCGCGAGATGGATCAACGGCTACAGTGATGAGCTGCGCATTGCAGTACTGCAGAGGATGAGTACGCTCGCCTTGGAGCCCCGATGGACTGCTCAATGCGCGTATTCGGGTAGGCGTAGCGCATACACCGACTGGCGTGAGAGTGCGGTTCGGGGGGAGCTGGTAGTGACTGGTACAGTTGACGTCTTGACGACGTCGATGGAAGAAGTGTATGCAGGTGGAGGTCGCTGTGGATGTATTGAATGAATCGTGGCGGTCGGTTGAGGAGATGGGACCATCCCGACCGTGCGTTTGTTAGATAGCGTTTTCGAGTTTTATTGACGAATGAGAAAGAGAAGTGAGAAGCCCTCTCCTTCTAGCCTGTTCCTGGTCCTCGGAGAAAATTCAATATTTCAATAAAACCGAGCCGCCACGGAACGAACGGTTCTTGAGGTCCAGATTCATTCAACTTCCACAACAATAATTATATTATATTGATATATTCCTGTGTTGTCTGAATATTAAAATGTCAAAACAATGAAAGATTCCGAGATGCTAGCAATAAGAAATGTGATTTGGATTAATTCAAGAAGATATATCATATATGAGAGAATAAGAGTTCGGAATTGCTACTCCCATGAAGTAGTAAAAAGGAAAAAGAAATAAAAAAAAAACTTATTATCAAATTTTGTATGATTTGAGTGTTATTTAATTCTCCATCGAACTTATAAATTTTGAACTATTGTAAATATCCAGTGAAATTTGATAATTTTTTATGAAACATCAAGCATCACTCAAATCAGAATCAAGTAACTTTAATAACTACTTTGAACCATTGGGCAGAAAGATCATAACGGGCTGAGATCGATACCTCTGTAGAGAAGCCCAATGAACCCATCTATCTACTTGTTTTGGTAGCTCCGGATTTAAGGCTCAAACAATCCAGGGATCCTTTACTGTTCTTGAAGTTATATTACCATGATTCGCTTACAATTTATTATATATGTCAAGTACTTGAGGAAATTTGTTATTATAATCCATGTACTATGATTAGGCCACATGTGTATACACTAATCACTTGCTAGATAATAAATAAGGACTGTAACCGAGTTGATGATTTATCATTCGAAATTAACTTCGATTAGTTAGTCGATGACTCGATCTGCATCCATTCATACTGAAACATCATGCAGTATATTAGCTATGACCCCAAAACAAAAAAAAAAAAAGTTCTGGATTTTAGTTAGCTATATATGTTTTCTGAATCACGGAAGCAACAAGATTGATTGATCACTCTTGTGCCAAGTGGTGCGCAGACTGCAACCCGAGATGACGGATCCAGAGATGGTGGTGGTTTGCGACCGAAGCCAAGAATTGCACAGCTGAAGCAGTGATCATCGTTGAGGTCCGAATTAAGGCAGGAAACTGAATATCAAGCTGATCTTCATGCAGCCAAGCCACAGGAGCGAACGCTCGAGCCGAGTAAGCCAGTAAGGTGATAACACCTGAAACATGTCTCGACTGGCGAGGTTCGACTTGCGGTTGTCATACTCTGCAGAGTGCGACAATGCACAGGATATGAGAGGGATGTGGAGATCGGAACGATCTTTTGGTACAGATACGAGGTCCATCAACGGTCGGCACCCAGCAGTCAGGGAGGGAACCAGTTGATGGAAACTGGAAAGTACTGGAATAGAATCAGAATGTCAGCAGTCAGGAAATAAACTGTAGCATTTGTGCAACAGTTCTTTAAGTTATTGCCAAATTATCTGGTACCTGATTGTTGTGTCCTGGAGTAGAATCGGGATATATATATATCTAATTGGCTGTGTTGATCCGATTTGGTAATTAGTCTGTTAATTGGTAATTTCGACAATGTTTTTAACAATTCAAATTAGTGAAACTAAAGTTGCTTCTTATTTTAGCAAAATTATATCTACAATTCCAACAAGCCTTCTTCTAATTATGCAAGATATGCCTCAGTTTGTTGGTGTTCAGTGTTCACTACAATGAAGTCACACTGCAAGTGTAACATGTTTTGAGTGAATCTGTCTGTGTTCTTCATTGGGCATGCCGTCATGGAGCCCTTTCGGTTCTCAGGGGACAACCATGCTACGGAAAAATGGAATAGTTTAATTTAAGAACACAAGTAGAAAAAGAAAGATGGAAGAGAAACATCTTGCCTCCATTGAAAAACTGTCTATATATCCATAGACGTGTACGGAATGTAACAGATACAGTAACCAATACATTCCAAAATGTAACATACGGATGTTATGAACAGTTTTTCTCTAGATGCTAGGTATTACTCAAAAAAATGTGAGAAGGCAGCACAAAGGCTGGTGACGTGGGTTGGGCGCATGTTTAACACGAGTAACTAATATTTTATAACTATGATTTTTAGTACACAGGTAAGTAATTTTCTGCATAATGTCCATAAAATAATTTTGGGTTTTTAAAATTCTCATAATTTCAACATAAGAATACTCTATTATTTTCCTTTTGAATTGGAAAGTTCCTTTTCTTCATAATCCATGATTAGTCAATTTTTCAGATAAAAATTGACAATTTTGTCCTTCATCTAAAGTGAATTATAGATTCAATAGTTTCTTAACCCTGCCATGTGAAATCTAAATTTGTATGAATTCACTGTGTTTCTCAGATCCATCTAACAGTAAGGAAGTAATTAATTAAGACAGTAAATTAGCTAAGTCATAGTCCAAAAAAAAAAGTACCATTGATTATGTAAAATGTTAGTCAATAACTCACTGATTGAGAACTCTTCACTTTTGAATAATTAAGTAAAATGTCAACCCTTATATTAGGTCATTTGATCTCATCAAATACTGGTAAATTACTATTCAAAATAAAAAAAAAAAAGTACTGGTACTGTGGCACATGCTGACATTTCAGCCATTCTTAACTCTTGATAAAGATTTCATTTCATTGCCCTTTTCTTTTAACTTTCAAGCCAGAACATACCTTAATTGTTACTGTTAACTTATCAGAAAACATCAAATGTTATACCCATTAAGGTAAAATAAATTTCTTATTGATCAAACCAAATTGAACAGGCAATCCAACATAACTGGCAGGTAATGCTTTGATTCAAACTTTGCTCCATTGCATGATGCACAGCCCATGATACATGTTCTCTCGCACAGTCGCACTCCGGCCATTTAGTAACCGAGCTACATTACATGCTCATATGTCTTGTTCAGATACAGCAAGGGGCTGGTACGTCACGGCAAACTTCTTTGGTGATGAGACAGTTCGGGGGGTGTCTGTACAAAATGTTGATTTCTGCTGGACAAAAGAGAACCACATCGACTGGTGATCTGTAAGGTTAAGGTAATCTCATCGCTGAACAGTTTCTTTGAATTTTGCTATAGAACCTTTAAAATGATACTACATGTGGAATGCAGAACAATAACATTTCACATAGAAACAAAAAGTATAATGAGCACAATTATGTAAATAAATAATACAAACTATTATGTGTAATGAATTTGTATATATTGAGTTGATTATGGGTTCTTATTAATTAAAGGTCAATTTATATTGAATTTCATGTTATTTAGTTTAGCTTTGCACCATACTGTACTTATTGTTTGCTTATTAGGCACTTTTTAATTTTGTGGGTAGGCTTGACCCGCCTCATGATCTCAATTTGGTTCTCGTGGCATGAACTCAACCATGCACACACCGCTCAAATTCTCCCTGATCTGATTACTTCCTTTCTTTTTCTGTTTTGGGTACCCTCACAATCTTGTTTCTCCTCCCGTTCACCCACCCCTATTGCAATTCGATTCGTGTCTGGCAGGAGTTAAGTGTTGGTGGAGCTAGAGACATTGATACTGTACAGTTGTATATATGTTGCCTTTGATTAGTTTGATCAGTGTGAATTGGGCTCCCCTCACCTTCATTTTTACTGGTACGGTTTCCGTTGTCCATTTGATCCATTTGGGTTTTTTTTTTTTTTTTTAATTTCTTGGTCTTTTGCTGGTACACTTTCTTTGCTTGTGGACAGATGGGAGCAGATACTTACTGATACTGGTTATATTTTTCTGGTACTGTTTGGGAATGTAAACTGGTATGAACAGTTATTCTCTGATCAGAATGAATTCTGTAGGGGTATGTGATTATATGACCTGGCTTTTGCTATTTGCTGATGTTTTCTGTTCTTTCTGTTCTGGTATAAATAGATGAATTCTTGCTTTAGGTATTGCAAAAAATGATGGTTCTTTTATATTTGATACATGCGCTATACATAGAGAATTAGAGATTATAAGTTCAAACCTTCCAATTCTTAAAGTTATAATCCTAGTTCTAATTGGCCTAATAACAATAAACTGTAGAACCCAAAATTCTTATTGCATTTTTCTCAACATTAACACATTAAAAAGTTAAAAAATTTAATTTACATCTTCAATTTCTTAGGAAAAATATCTGGAAGACCTCCGTGAGCTTTAAGTTAACCGTATATTTGCTCTATATATTAAACAAAAGGAACGGTATAGTAATTACTATCTATATTATTTTGAAGTACTGTTTTCTTTTTCCTAACTTGTGCATCACAATTTCTCTGAATTATGAAATGATTTGCAGTCAGTTGTGTCATGAATTCCTATAAATGATCTGTCCTCTAATCAGTTATAGAACTTTGTTGATAAAAGAAATTTCTTATTAATTTTCCGAATCGACAAACATGGAGGAAAAGAAAGAACAAGATCAAGAATACAACGATGCATGCTAGAGCGAGCTAGTCTGCGTAAGTACCGGCAAAGGCGGGCATGAACGGATGAAAAGAAAGATCCATACTAATTAAGTGTCACATTGTCCATGCGCCTACAACATGCCAACCGTACCGGCGCAGACTGACATGGAAGTTTGCCGCCGACACAAGGAACAGTGCAGTCTGAGCGGTGTCTAGGATACTGATTATCCGAGACACGACATGCTTCCGGAGCTTATCAGCCTCGTCGAACAAGGCCCGCATCATGTCAGGCACCCTCAGCGCCACCTCCCCTCGCACCTCTCCGTTTCTGACATATCCATACACAGCCGCCAAAGCCATCAAGGCCGTCATAGTCTCTTCCACTTCCCGCATACTCGCTTCTAACTCCGTCTGTCTCTTCACCATCTGCATCTTCAGCTCCTCCATCATCCTCCTCTGATCATCGTTAAGGCTCCCCGGCACAAAGCTCAAGATCATGCCGGGTTCTAGGCCCCCGAGCCAGTGAAAGGATCGCTCAATTGGAGTAAGCCACAAAGCTGAATAAACCTGAAAGATGTCGTGTTGGGCAAGCCGAGACTTAACGTTATAATATTCGGTGCAGTGAGTCAGCATTCGAGATATGAGAGGAGTTTGGAGGTCCGGACGGTCTCGTGGCACCGACAAGAGCTCGTTTCGGAGGCGCTCTTGTTCAACAAGCCACTGAGAATAAAAAGCCTCCATTGTTATTGTATGAGGCTTTAATTAATTTCTGTACCGGTACTGATCAATTGTGTGCTGTTGCAACTGCATGCAATATGGAACATCTATATATAGCAATCAGAAATGGAAGAAAATATGCATAGAAAGTGAGATGATAAGGAGGTGTTGGGTCTGTGGAAACGCGTATGGAAATTGCTGCTTGCAACAGACACAGTATTATGTTGTAGTTCCCCCAATGTGGAATAAAATACCTACGGGTTTTCCTCAAAAAAAAAAAAACAGACACAGTATTCTTTTTTTTTTTTTTTGATGAAGCAACAGACACAGTATTACTTTTTAACTTTCTTTTTTGGAATGGAGCGGCAAATATGGCGGCCAGTATGTTTTTTTGATATGGTATAAGTTGGTAACTAGATCAGAGTGTTGATGGTACCAAGTTTTATGTTTGTGCCTGCCTATAATGGTCTACGTATACCAGACAGAGATGTTTGTGGTACTTAGTTAAGAGGAGGGATCCATTGAGAATGCCTATCTTGGTAATACCAATTTTCAAAAATTTGAATAAAATCATATAAATTTTTAAAAATGAAAAATGTTTGATGGATATATTATTTAACTAATAGATTGATATTGTTTCAAATTTAAATCAATTTAGACATTGTTTGATGGCTTATCAAAATTTCATACATTTTTTATCGTTTGTAATTTAATGGAACTTTGAAGAGCTATCGAACGTCACTTAAATTAAATATAATCAAAAACATAATCAACTTATAACTTGAACAATAGTTCCTTAAACATTTTTTATTTTTGAGAATTTCTAACTATTTTTTTTTTTCAAAATTTTGAAAATTGGTATTGTCAATGATCCCTCCTCCTTAATTAAATGGTGTTTGTATATTTATTTCTGTCAGCAAAGTTGGATATAACTAAGGGTGATTATATTTTTTGGTTGAGTAATTTTTTTATTAATTTGCCGACAAATAATTCGGCAAAAGTATTAAACCAAATTTGTTTTTTTATCATTGCGTGGACGGTGGATTCAAAAAAAAATGTGAGCTATTGTCAAAATAAGTTAGTACTTATTATACGGAAAATAAGTACTTCTATACATAACAATTAGGAGGAGGGAGTAATGGATGATGTGTCCATATTCGTATCAAATGAATCCCATCCTAATCATGTCCTCATATCACAAAAAGCACAAATCGAGATGGAAGATCCGATGGTCACAATTAAATGGATGATGTGTCCTAGTTAAGAGGCCTAATTTGTTTCCTTAATTATAATTAGGAGGTATATATTAAGGCCATGTTTGGATGGCTCGGATTAGTACTATCCTGGGATTAGTAATACTATTTTGAAGAGAGAGTGATCCAAACGTTCATCTACTATCCTGAATAGCATGGGAACAAAGCTAATCTACTAATCCAACGAAAGGTCGGAATTGTTGGAATAGTGAAAAAGGCCCAGGTCACTTCTTTAGAAAAATGTTTTGCTTCATTATTTTATTAGTTTCACCCACCCAGTCATGAGAGAGAGAAAATAGAGGTGGAATTTTGAACCGGCTACTCATCCGATGCTTGCTGCCGGCACCACCATAATCCGGCCAAATGGATGTCGTCTTTGCTCTCTCCGCGCCACGATGAACATTTAGAGATCCCACAAGGCTATGGTGGGATTCAACTGTTCACCATTGGCGATCCACTCATCTCAACCCACAATCATCAATTAGTCGAATAATCCAGTTTCACTCTTGTGCTGGACCGGGTCGGATCGGATCGGATCGGGTACCGCTTGACGACAGTCGACATTTTTCGGGTCGGGTTCGCATCGGGTTGGGTCAGGTATCGGATTGACAACTGCTGGCAATTTTTCGGGTCGGACAGGTTTAAGTTACTCTCGTTTATTAGAAAACAAATATATTTGTATTTCTAATATAAGTCATTTTTTCTTCTAAAATTATAATAAATATTGTAATTAATAAAAAAAATAATGGCATAATATCGGAAAAAAGTACGGTAAGTTAAATACCATATAATCTAATAAGCTATATAAAAAATTTAGAATTAGTTGAAAATAAAAACAAAATAAATCATTACTTTATTCTTTTTCTTAAAAGCTATTCAAAATATACCATCCAAACAACATTTCTACCATTTAGAATAGCACCATATATTTACTATTCTCGAATACTAACCCAAATCACTATTTTCACTTACTAATCTCAATTCTTCTATTCTTGTACTAATCCTTGCACGATCCAAACGTACCCTAAGGATATAACAGGAAAAAGTAAAAGTATATGTAACATATTTTTTTTTAGATGAAGATGAGGGTCAAAACCATTCAAATTTTAATGTCTATAAAAGACTTCATCCAAGTTTCGAACACACATAACATAACCATGCAATTTAAACGATAATCAAATTATCAAAGTAATGTTCATAATAGAGGATACATGACAGCCCATTACAGAATATGACACACCACGTACACACATGCCACTGTGGTTGAAATTAAAATTGAACTCGAGTGTATATATATAGTATATAGGAATTTTCTAATTGTCCTTGTTTTAACTATTCACACGTCCACACATATATAAAATTTATAACTTTTATCTCAAATTAGATACCACTTAACTCAAATTTTGTAGCAGCTACTACACTACACAACACAGTCACAGTACTAGTGCTTGGCAGCTGCTGCCCTGGGTTGACCTCACTGATTGTGCAACATTCTAAATCGACCTTCACAAGTTCTCAAGGGCCAAAAATGATTCTAATTAAGGAAAGGAAGAATATATATTATATATAGGTGGGAGGAGCAACTCAAGAGTGACACGATTCTGTTATAGACACCGTCAGATTGCAAACGGACGGTGGAAACTGGAGATCAAATCGCATCCTCTCTCTCTCTGCTGTTCTAGTCTTCTAGAAGCATTTGTACGCGGAATTCTGAAGGTCTATATACGACGGTGTTGGATTTGATATATAATTAATTAACAAATGTACATACATATATTCCGGACAAAATTTATTTGTGTGCTAACATCCGGGCACATGGACGATGGTGATACAAGCATGTCTGAGTGGAGTCCGTATCCTCAGCAGTAACTCAAAATTTGAGTTACTGCGTGGACAAATCACGGCCGCTCGTCTGTGATCTCGGTCAAAGGCAGGATCTCGGTCAAAGTCCGGGCAGGTAAAGATTCAACGGGGTTAGAGTCTGGGCAAGTAACTCAAATATTGAGTTACCGCACAGGATCTCATTTCTGTCTGAGTGACCAACGAGAAGAAAAACTGTGCAGTAAACCAATATTGTTGTCTTTTGTATATCGATCACATCAATTGTATAATTTTAATCCAAAGTTTTATAACTAATTAATTAGCAAACATATTATGTGTGTGACTATTTTAATTGAGTATCTATATCTTTAGACTTTCTTTACTTGAAATTAAATGTTCCTGCATTATTCATAATTAAAGCATACATGTATTATTTAAGATGCATATGCAAATAAGGATTATTTGGTCATTGTGTATTTCAAATGAAGGTTTAGATAATTAATGGACTGTTAGGAGGTAATTTGTCACAAATAGAATAGTTCATGGAGGAATATTTGTCAAAATTAAAATATTCGGAGTCCAACTTGCTAAAACCGAAAAAAAATAAGGGTCTTTGAGTCATTTCCGTTATTTTATGTTATGATTCAAACAAGAACTCTCATATGTCTCTTGCGATGAGGAACTACTAAAACGTGTTTGGCACGCTTAAAATTTCTACGGGAAACTACTATCTCGGGACAAAATTTGGATTATCCGGCGGCAATAGTAGCTTTCCGTGGGAATTTCCCGCATGCCAAATGCAGTCCAAAATTATGAAAATCACAAATCCTTCTTGATTCATGTCTACCTATTAGGAAAAACCTATTATTACCTGGTTGTCTATCTATTGAAAATTAAAAATTTACCTCCTCATTTATCCTCGAAACTATAACAAATCACCAATCTTACACTCATGACTCCGGGTAATAATGTCTATTCCCTCCTGACTGAGACTGTGTAGTCTATGTTAGTATGCTGCTCCTTTTATTATTTTTTTTAAAGAGAAATTAATGCTCTTCTCAATGAACATTAGGCCAAATTTAGACTCAATTTGATTAGGATAAACTAGTTAGCTACATCAAAAACACAAATCAAAAGTAAACAGTAACTGTATCAGTGTATATTTGCATATAAACTCAGAAAAGCAACTCAAAGTTGCATTTCTATATATGAACTGGACCCCTATATTTATTTTATACTCATAAAGTATACACTAAATGAGTCTTGTCCCCAAGTTTTCATAGAAAAATAAGAAACTTAGACCCCACAAATTGGTTTTATAAAATTTTGAGAGTTTTTCCATTTTTGCCCCCACCCAAAAATTATCCAAAACAGTATGAAAAGTTACCCCCAAATAAAAAGTGTCTTACATCAAAGTTCTTTATAAAATGTGAATTTAATCTTACATTTGCAGTTTATTGGGAAAATATTTAAACAAATAACCCCAAATCGCTTGCTAAAACAATTGAATTTATTTTATAAAAGTTGACATAACTTGGTGATCTTTCTGCAAATTGATTAATTGTATTTATTTTATAGTAAAAGAATATAACTCAAATATATGAGACATTTGTGCAAATATTAAGATGGAAATATCAAGTGAAGATGGCTCAAATGAAATTCTTAAACTCAACAGCCTTTTTTTATTTACATTCTCTTGATATGCCGTCCTTCAAAAATCGATCTGAAAGAGAAACATCCTGTATTCATAAAAAAGTTATCTGTACGTCCATAAATCTATAAAATTTATAATAGATACGTCAAATTTATAACAGATACGTCAAATTTGTAGCAGATATCCCAATTTTATAACTTATGAATGCTATGAAAACATATTCTGGTATCACTCAACTCCAAACCCTTGAGACTTGCTTATATCAGAAGAAATTAGTTCTCACTTCTCAGTGTCTTTAGTGGCAGCTCTTACGTCAGAGTATCTCCACCGTCATTCTCCTTGTGCACTGAAATTAATACTCTTTGCACAATACATACACACATTTCTGTTTTAATTTGCTGCCCAAAAGCAGTCGCATACGCCCACGGTTTTCCGCGTACAGATCATGCCGCAAGGCCATAGAACAATAGATAGTGTCCACATTTTTACTTATTTACCGGTCTACCGTATTTTTAATAAATAAATATCTAAATATTATATCTTTTTTATTTATTTTCCAGTGAATATATATACTACGATTTTCCAGTGAATATTTATCAAACTGTAGTAGACATATAAATGCACGTAGTGTGTCAGAACTGTGAGAGAGATCAACAGATGATCTACATTATAGGGGTGGATTCTACATGTTTCTCTTCTTCATATATATATATACCAGACAAAAGTTATAGAAGGTAATCAGGTAAGCTCCAATTCCCCTCCATTTCCAATCGGACGGTATTCTGATAGAACCGTGTCATTCTTGAACTGCTCCCACCTACCTACCTATCTCTGCCAAAGTTTACTTTTATTTTATTTTTTTTTGTAAGCATTTATAGTCGCATTTATATATGAATTAAATTATATGTATGTTTGTCCCGTGAGGAGTGGCAAAGGTTAGTTCACTTAGCATTGTTGCACAACCAGTGATGAGGTCAACCTAGGACACCTCAAACAGAAACAGAAACAGAAACAACACCAGAATTTAATCAATTCACATCCTCTACTGCGCAGTACGTTACTGCGCAGCGATTCAACTGTTGGATCTGCTTTAAGATTCGTGCAACTCAATCGCAAAAAATCCCTCCTATAATCTGCATCGTTGATTCACTGCGTAATAAAATACTGTGCAGCAGAGGATAAGCACTCGAATTTAATCCCAACCACACAGTTGCCTTTGCAGTAGAGCTGCAAACGGAACACTGTTTTCTGTTATTTGGTTTCGTTTCATACTAAACGAAACGATTAATGGAACGATCCATTCCATTTCGTTTTCCAATTTAACAGAAAAATACTACTGTAAAATGATTATTTTCGATCTTTTGTTTCGTTTCGTTCCAAACGAAACGATTTTTTATTTCGTTAAACGAAACGTAACGAAAACAAAACTGAGCATTTTCGTGGTCGTTCTCCATGTTATGCAGCCCTACTTTGCAGTGTGGCATATTATGTAGTAGAAAAATATCATGCGTCCGTTTTGGACTGTCCATATAGGTCACACCCGTGAGTGTTACTGTTATATTTTGGTCCACATAGAACCCATTTGTCATATAATTTGTGACTTCTAGGACTGTCTACAAATGAACGCTAGGTATATAGTCCTCTGTGTAGTACAGTAGTAGACTGTCATCCTCTATTATCTGAATCCAATATTTTCAAATTAAGTTACATATTAAATTGGTTTTTACCAGAGAAACAAATCTTGTTTATAAGTATCTATTGGCAATTTAAATTTGAGTGACTTGATTCTCATCTTTATCTCAAAAAAAAAAAATATCTGTTGGCAATGCCATGCAATTACATAGAGTGATCTTAGAGCAATTTATATATGGTTCTAATTTCAAGGGACCAATATTTATCAACAGGATAGATGAACTATTCAATATAAATATAAATCATGTTAATGGAAAACTAAAAGTCAAATTCATACAGAATAAAGCTTGGATATATTGTCAAAGCAACCAGCACTATATATGGATGAGTAAACTTTATGAGTCGGTATCTGAAGTTTGCATATAGTCAAGCAACCAGCACTATGAAATGGGTAAACTATGTGAGTCGGTATCTGTTGCTATTACAAATTAGGAAATATTTTTATTCCAATCTAGCTAGGTTGTTGATTGAAAAAAGATGGTTCAAATCAAATCTGCTCGATTTTAATTTTGTTTGGGGTGTCTTTTGCAACTTGTAACACAATTTTATATGTTTATTTGGATAAAAATTATTGAATTAACAGGTCATTAATTTTACTTGATATGGTTCTCCATAAGCAAAAAAAAATGAAAAGGTGCCGGTTGAAGTAACAAATTTATTTATAAACGATCCAAACCAATAATCTGTGTAAGAATATTATTAAATTAAAGAAAAGATAGTATTATAATTCACTGAAAAAAAAATGCCAATAATTAAGAGACAATTCGAGCAAAATTATCTACATCAATTCTCAAATAGATTGAGAAGTCATGATATAAAATGCATAATACAGAGGATCATTCCTTGTCCTGTTAATTAGAATTACTAATTAGCTCATATATCATATTTAGGGAAATTTTTTCTATGGATCAAAAAAATATGAAGCTTTCATTTTCCTTAATCAGATGGTTACAACTCACTAAGTCGATGTATCTATTCTTCGAGTACAAGTAATTAAGAAATATACTTGATCTATAAAATCCGAACCGCTGGATTAGAAATAAACAGTTATCCATCAAAAAACACCTCAACCTTTTCTTATAGACCATTACATAGATTGCACAAACTAAATTACCACTGCATTACTTGAGTCCTCCTCTAACAATCCCTGAAACTGTTGAATAAGCTCTTCCTCAACAGCAGCATTTCTGAACGGGTAACCAATTAATATATGGAAGTTGCTTCCATGCTCACACCCAGATAATTTTATCGGTTACAAATAAATCTCATAGTGAATAATATTCGTTGAAAATAAAACTTTTTGGTGGGAGTATTGGAGTAAAATTCTTAATATATATATATAAATTTCCAGATCAACAAATCCGCCGCTCCATTCCAAGAAATTCACATGCCCTCCCTTATGTGTTCTCTCTCCCCATCCAACATGCACACAGCACACACCATGGTAGGCCTACCAATTTCCATCCCTGAATTCTACCTGAGACTCTCATCCTCATCAGGGGACAATTCTTTTCTCACTAAAAAAAACCTTACCTCCTAAGCTTTCTCCAGTAAAATAATAATCATCCATAATTCCATATATATGTGTGTGCATCAATTTCAATACACGCTCCACACGTTTAGCACCTCCTCATATATATATGTCAATATATGTGCATGTAATTTCTTGGATTAATTTGCTACGTACACACACACACACACATATATATAGATGCCATTTGTATTCTTAATATTCACTATTTCATGCAGTAGACAGCCACCACTGCAGGCCTCATATATAGGTAACGCGATCGATGGAGGCATTCTACGCTCGGTGGCTTGTCGAGGAAGAGCGCCTCCTGAATGCGCTCCTGTCAGTGCCGCCAGACCGTCCTGACCTCCAAATCCCTCTCATATCTCAGATGCTGTCACACTGCGCTGAATATTACAATGTCAAGTCCCGGCTCGCCGAGCGGGACGTGTTTCAGGTGTTCTCGGGTCCTTGGCTCACTCCAATTGAGCGATCCTTTCTCTGGCTCGGCGGCCTCAAACCCAGCATGATGTTAAGTTTTGTGCCGTTGAGCATTAACGACGATCAGAGGAGGGAGATGGGGCAGCTGAGCATGCAGACAGTGCAGAGACAGACGGAGCTGGAGGCGAGGATGCGACAAGTGCAGGAGGCAATGACAGTTCTGATGGCTCTGGCCGCTGTGCACGGGAATGTCAGGAACGGGGAGGCGAGAGGTGAAGCTGCAGTGAGGGTGGCTGAGATGATGCGGGCAGTGTTTGATGAGGCTGATAGACTTAGGAAGCACGTCGTGTCCCGGATAATTAGCATATTGGACACTGCTCAGACGGCGCTATTCCTTGTGGCGGCGGGAAACTTCCATATCAGCTTGCGCCGTTATGGTGGCGGTTGACATGCATGCATTAATGGGAAATATATATATAACTTTTTGTATGAATCCTTGGTAGTTTTTGTCGATGTTTGCCCGCTGTTTCGGGTTACTTAAATAGCGGAATCGATCACTGGCTAGCATCGTTATCTCCTGTTCTTTCAATTTCCTCCATTTAGTAATCTCTTATCAAAAAGTTTTATGGCTCTGACCATAAAAATGACTTCAAACCATTTTAGAGATGTAGATTTCTCTATGAGAATGAAAAATGGTGATATATAACAGATTAAAAGTAACTTTAAAATGATTTTAATTATTAAAATTAATGATCAATTTCTTTTTGAAGGGAGAAATTTTGATTCAATTTGATAACGTACAGTTCTCAAAAACTCAAAACCCCGATTGTTTTGCAAAAAATGTAAACTAATAAAGTGCGATCGATGTGCAATTAACATCCTTAATTATGTGTTTCAAGTTATTGTCATCACAAACATACCATTAGTTAAGTTACAAAAATAAGATGAAAGAAGAACAAAATGGGTCATAAAAAGTTTATCAGATATGTGATATCCTATTAATTCCTATATCTTATGTGTAATACCAAATCAAGAATTTTCAATTTAAGTTTATCAGATAGAGATACAGCTAGTACAGAGGCCTCAGAGAAACATTAATTCCAAGCTGCTCCTGGTCATGCTGTTTATATATTAGAGATGTCTGGACTCTGGAGTCATGCATGATGCATTTCTATTTATTATGATATTTCTCCATCTGGCAAAATGGGTATTTTAGATGGAATTTCCAATTTCTAGTTTGATGAGATGTAAGATGGAGATGTAAATAGAAAGAAAAAAGTAAAAAAAAAAAAAGAAGAAGATAGATGTAAGATATATATAAATTGTACTAATTTTGTGTAATTATGTACTTGACAGTCACTGTCAATCAAGCTTTAGAAAAACAAAGAAAGAAACATTCAATACTGGTATGCAGATCAGAACCGGAAGTGCAGTACAAATCCTGAACCACATCTTGAAAACCCAAAATATTCATGTGGGTTCTCATTCAGGCCGGATAGACGAGATCGAACTCGAGACGGCATGACCATCGATCTTTTCCTGCAATTCTGGAGAGGGTGTCACTGTTGGGGATTTTGCAAACATGGCAGCGGAAGCATAAAAATTTAAATTGAATGCATGCAGATGGATGGAACTTGATTCTTATTCCATTCATATATTTCTCACAAATTTTACACGGTATACATGTTATTCTTATTTCATTCATATATTTCTCACAAATTTTACACGGTATACATGTTGCATATCTCCAAAAATTGGAGAGGAACTCTCTCTCTCTCTCTTTATATCAAATTATCAATAGTTCAATACATCAACACCTATTTATACTCTCTAACAAGTCGGTTACATCATTCTAGATTATTCATTTTGCCAACTTTACAACAATATAGAATTTTCTACACTAATCATCATGACTAAACCACACATAAGATCATTCTAGACTAATCTTGATACGACATTAATTTGGGCTTGATCCATTTGCGCACCAATTTATCCAAATCTTCATTTCCATGATATGCATCTCCAGGTTTTGCACAAAGTTGAAGTAGTTGCTATCCATCTCCAAAAAATACACCCGCAAGTCATTGTTGATTTCAACAGTCACTTGGCGGCGGCGGCGGCGGCGGCGGCGGCGGCGACAGATTCGGAATGTGATTTCATCGTCACCTTCTGGTCGCAGTACAGAGATCACTTGAGATAGAATCTGCCTTTCCATTAATTTGGTTTATGGAAAGAACGATCATGTACTAGGATCTTTAGGTGAAAATCGAGAATGATTAGAGAGCTAGAACTTTGTATTAGGGAGCAAGAGTCTGTATCTACTGCGATTCAAAGTGAATATCGGGACCCTGCAATTGCAATCCGACGGATGTGGTTTTTAGGAGGGTTTTTTTGATATAACCTTAGCCATCCAAAGTGAGATCTCAGGTCTCTAGGAGACACCAATCCGTAACAGTCAGGGGAACTATGTAAATATTTTTCTT
Source organism: Cyperus esculentus (assembly GCA_030179965.1). NCBI lineage: Eukaryota > Viridiplantae > Streptophyta > Magnoliopsida > Poales > Cyperaceae > Cyperus > Cyperus esculentus. The sequence goes on from JASGLE010000030.1 coordinate 404,674, forward strand.
TTCATGGTTATCAGTAAAAAATAAGTAGACTGACCAACTTCATCAGGAAAAAAAAAAAAAGAAAAAAAAGAAAGAAGAGTAGGCAATTGAAGAAAGGGGATATTTGTAGAGAACCACGCTGTGTACTATTTTGGTTAGTTTCAGTTTCACTAGTCAGTTTTTCTTTTATACAATCCGTTGTATTCTCCTGAAAGTTGTTTTTTGGCTGCTTCGCACCGAAAGGTACATAGTGATCGAGTTCCATTCTTCTTTAAGTCAAAAAAAAAGAGTTCCATTCTTCTCGAGTCCCGCCCTATAGGCCAAAATATTCAGTCAACTATTGTCAGTAACACACTGATTCGAAATATATATATATATAGGTATTAATTTTAGGGGTGTCAACGCAAACAGAAAATGGGTTGTTTCGTTTTCATGTAACGAAATCGTAAATCGTTTTGTTTGGACGAAACGGAATAGAAGAACGAAAATAATCGCTTTTGTAGTAGTATTATTATATAAAAATAGAAAACGAAATAGAATAGTTTGTTTCGTTTCGTTTAACGAAACTGTAAATTGTTTCGTCAAAACGAAACGAAACGAAATAACGCACAATCTTGTTGCATTGACAGCCCTAACTATTATTATGCCCTTTAAAGTAGAAGAGAAGATCGAAATTAAACAGAGAAATACACAAGTTCACATATGTTGGAATGTAAAAAAATTAAAAATATAGTTTTTCTTAAGAACTTGTTAATTACCAAATTAAAATCTTAACTATTATTATGCCCTTTAAAATCTTAAACACTTTCTTGCGTATGGATAAAAAATGATATTAAAAATGCAAAAATATATGCATCCCCGTGACTTGCCCCTGGAGTTAACAACTACTGTAAAGTTATTGCACAACAATATAAAATTTGCTGCCCGGGTCTGCTGAATGCAAATGTGAGGACAGAATACCCACACCCCGTAACGGAATACTCCCTGGCCCGCATTAACCGTCTACTGAAATACTCCCAGCATCCGTACAGTCTGCCGACGCATCAAGAGTCTTCATATCACTACTCTATTAAAAAAAAACATTAGTCAATCGTGTTGTCCTTGCGCCCCGCCCATCCCACGTCCCCTGCATCCTGCCCTTGAAATTGCCTCTTCATATTTTCCAACTTCCTTTGCTTCTTTCTTATTTCCCCTTTTCCTTAATTTCTATGTACCAATTTCGCACCCCTCAGCATCCGAAAGGGTTAATTCCACAATTCCACCGCCAAATCAAACCAAGAACAAAGATATATTGAGCCATGATCCATCCAGTTAATTGATTTCATATCCTCTGTAGCGCTGCATTGTGTAGCACAAGATGTGAACCATTAGATTGTCTCGAGATCTGTACTGGCTCGAATCTTGAGATAATCCAACGGTTCACATTCTGCGCTATACAATGCAGCGCTACAGAGGATGAGCACTCCAGTTATTCGCACTATACACTTGCATTGTGAGTTTGTGACGTGACCCAATATTGTGCAAGTAGCTAGTGCAACTAGATCATGACTCAATCCCTATATATACAGCCACAGCATGCATTTTTTTTTTTTTTGAGTGAAAGCCACAGCATGCATGCAAGAGGCAAACTTTATTCAATTCATTCCATATCTTCCTTATAGTATAAATACACCATACTATATATATATAGTGCCATAGATAGACATATATATCATATAACTGCAGTGCATTTCTCACCATATATATATCCCCCTCTCAAAAAACATCTTTCAATATATATATGGAGGCCTTTTACATACAATGGCTGCTGGAAAAACAGCGGCTCCTGATGGACCTCATATCCGTACCGAACAACCGTCCCAACCTCCACATCCCTCTCATATCCCGTGCATTGTCGCACTACGCGGAGTACGACAACCGCAAGTGCGACCTTGCCGAACGGGACATATTTCAGGTGTTATCGGCGCACTGGCTCACTCCACTCGAGCGCTCATTCCTGTGGCTTGGCGGCATGAAGCCCAGCATGATCTTCAGCTTCCTGCCCTCGGATATGAGCGATGATCACGGAACCGAGATACGACTGCTGAGACAGAAGACAGAGGAAAGGGTGTCGGAGCTGGAGGAGGGAATGAGACAAGTCGGGGATGCGACAACGGTTCTGATGGCGCTGGCAGTTGTGCATGGACATCCCAAAAATGGAGAGGCGAGAGCCGAGACGGGAGAGCGAGTGGCGGAAATGATGCGTGCGTTATTCGATGAGGCGAATAGGCTCAGGAAGCACGTCATCGCTAGGATAGTCGACATACTGACAAGTACTGCGAACGTGCAGTTCTTGGCGTCAGTTGCAAACCACCAACTCTGGATGCACCATTTCGGTTTGCAGTCCGCGCACGCACCACTTGGCGGCGGCGCATACCACATGGCACAGGAGTGATCATTGATCTGTCTTCGTCGATTGACATATTTAAATTGGTTGTTATCGATCTGATCGACCGGATCGTGATAATTAGCAAGGACTTAATGCTTTCCTTAATTCAGTGCTCAGCTGATCAATATATACTGTAAGACGACTTCGATCGTATGTGTCGATGCAGCGTCGTCGACCGACCGATAGTTGTTTGGAATAATTAATAAAAAATCAGTATTCGATTAATTATTACAAGTATAATTACAACCCCTTAATTTATATTGCAAACCAAATAAAAAATTAATGTATTATCATAAGTGTTTTGACTTTTGATTAATTACTTGACTGTAATAAATTAAGAGGGCTGGTATATATACACATGGTAATTAATACGACTTAAGAACAGTAAAAGATCAGTGTATACTGTTTAAGTCTTAATTCAGGAGCTAGCAAACTTCCACCATGAAATGTAAGGCTAATTTTGCTACGGATCACCTGAAATATGAAACATTTATTTTTTAGAATCGGATGATCATGATATTCTTCAGACACAACTAAAAAATGCTTGATCCGCAAAATGAGAACCGATCTATTCAAAATGAACGATTGCATGGCTGATCCATATAGCAGAACAGCTCTGTATGAAAATGACGCAGTTAATTAATTCCTACAGAGAGGCTGATGGTTCAGAATTTGAGATCGATGCATTTGGAGCCAAAAAATTAAAAAAAAAGGGGGGGTTAATAATACACGGATCCTTTGGCAGAAAATGAGGAAAAAAAGATGGAATATGTAGGCGGAATAATAGAAAAAACAAATCGTTTGCTTAGTGCTCGAGTTGCTACGGTGTACTGATAAAACTGATAAGTAACCAATGTCGGTTTTCATTTTTGTAAAGGATAAATATAACTTGCCATAAATAATGGAATTCAGATCCTGTGCGGTAACTCAAATTTTGAGTTACCTGTCCGGACTTTGAATAAGAAGACCTAGTGAATTTAAATCTTGCCAGTGATATCTGTCTTTGACCGAGATCATAAATGAACGGCTCAGATTTATCCACGCAGTAACTCAAAATTTGAGTTACTTGAGAGGATACGGACCCCAAATAATACCCCCAAAACACCCCAATACACTTGAGAAAAATTTACAAAATATCCCTCTTTTCAGAATATTTTATAGAAATATCCTTTATTTCTAAGGAAATTTACAAAATTACCCTACCATAAAAATTTTCTACAAAAATGACCCTCACAATCTTACAAAAATATACCTCATCCCCACAAAAATTTACAAAAATGACCCTTCCCACCTATATGCCACCTCATCATAGATTGTGGGGGCATTGTTTGTGGCATGGTATCATTGTCCTTTTATAAAAAAGAAATGTACAAAAGAACAAAGCTTGCAGTTGGATTGACGCTGCGAAATAATAAATTAAGGATGTTTGCAAAATGCAAATGCGAACCATTATGCTGGCAGCCTTTCTGGATAATAAATGGAAAACATGTATAGTTGATCCTGTAAAATATATAGTAGGTCATCCATCTACCTTCTCTTACAGTTTGACATATTCATGTGTATCTACGTGCTTGTCACAATTACATAAATGTTAACTGAAAACTGTAGTATATTTGTTCACTAGAAAATAATATCTATTAAATAGAAAAATATAAATATTTACTGAAAACGATATTTGTTATTTGAAATTACGGTAGGTGGGTGTATAACAATAAAAGGCGGACTCTATATGTTACTCTAATAAATCCTTATATATGCCGTTGTAATTTGTAACAAATTAATAGATAAGTTTATTGGGCTTCTTATCTTAGAAGGCCATGTTTTTTTTACTTTTGTAAAGTATTTTGATTTTTGAGCCCATTCTTAGTTTAGGTATGTTTTGTTTTGTTTTTGGGCTAGATTTATTTTGACGGCCTGATATGTTGAGACGTTCCTAGAGGGCCTATTTCTTAATAAGGAAAATAAAAAATAATTAATTATAAAATAGGCAGCAAATTTTAAAAACATCAAAAGAAGGAAAAAAGAATGCTATCTAGTTTCTACTTTTACGGACGTCCATAAATTTTAAATGTTACGAATGTAATGATGTAACTATTATATAAAATTGAGTTATTCAATGGAGGCTTAATGTTTCCGGCCCGAAAAAAAAAATAAAAAAATGCAAATGCAAATGCAATTATCATTCTATATCTGGCGAAATATTTTTTACTTTTTCAATTGTTTAAAACAAAATTGCTATGAACTAGGGAGCACCCCTAAACACGAGTCACTGTCCCCTTCGGATGTGTACAGATCTCCTCCCTTTTTGCATCAATTTGCACGCCCTCCACAGGCTACGCTGGATCCTGGTCTTCTACATTTAGTTAGGAATCATATATTAGAGGATAGTTAAACAATTGTTATGTTTATAATTCTGATTATAATGTCCTAAACAGATCAAACAAATAATAGAAAAGTTTATAAATATATATACTTCGACTTCTTGATTGATGATATCTCCAGATTTCAGGTAATTTCAAACTAAGCAGAGGATCATCTCTGATTCTCTTCCGTCCTGTCGCTTGATGTAATGTTTTTAATGTATAATTCTTTACAATAATTAAATCATGCAGTAACAAAATTGCAATATAAATTTCATTTATCCAAAAAAATAAATGTGGAAGAGAGAATAATTAACATCTTGTCCACGGATCATTATCTCAGAGTAGCATAATATAATAATATCAAAACCACACACTAGCATGGACATCAGAACATGCTATAGAATTATTTAATTAGCTTATAAAATATGAATAGCAAAATATTTATTCTTATGATTTGAAGTAAAACCTGACGGTAATGATTGAATTAGCAATCGGGAACCGGATGATAATCTTTATTATCTCTTGGGATTGCATAGAGTTCTATCTACAAGAAAGAAGATAAGATTTTTTTTTTTCCTTAGCCCCTTTTTTAATTTATATTGAAGGGAGAAGATTTCAAGTTCTTGGACGTACAATTCTAGATCTTAAATATTTCATGAGTTGTTCTTCTAATAGATCAACTAAGCAACATTTTATTTAGGATCGAACAGTTTTTATTAAATATTTCTCTTAAATGTATCTAAAAGATATAATGTGACCATCCGATTATAAAAAATAAGCGACCCATATTTCATTCGATCCATAACAAAATTAGTCATATTGCATTATAAAACTACACCCTAATAGCAGTGTAACAATTCAAGCAATTTAGTTACCAGTACCACTAGCTACATGGAGAACTTCTACCAGCAATGGCTGATCCAAGAACAGCATCTCCTGAACGATCTCGAATCCGTTCCCGAAGACCGTACCGACCTCCACATGTCACTAATACACCGTGCATTGTCGCACTACGCCGAGTACTACAACCACAAGTCCGAGCTAGCCAACCGCGACGTGTTCCGGGCATTCTCTGCATACTGGCTGACCGACAGCGAGCGGTCGTTCTTCTGGCTCGGCGGCCTGAATCCGTGGATCTTCTTTCATGCTCTACCGTTGGATTTGACCCATGATCAGAAGAACAATGTGGAGCAGCTCGGGGTACAGACGATGAAAAGAGCTCGGGCGCTTGAGGAGGATATGAGACATGTGCAAGATGCCATGGCTGTCCTGATCGCTCTGGCTGCTGCGCACGGGAAGGCCAAGAACGGGGAAGCGCGAGGGGACACGACAGAGCGAGTGGCGGAGATGACGCGTGCGGTTCTTGACGGCGCCGACAATTTGAGGAGGAATGTTGTCAGAAGGATCATGGAGATTCTTACCAGTGCCCAGACTGTGCGGTTCTTCGCCGCGTTGGCCCGTCGCCATCTCGGCTTCTACTGGCAAGGTTTCAGCCGCAACTATTCTCGGTAGTGACAAAACTATTGTTAGTAAGCTACTAAGCTTTAATTGAGTTAATCAGATGGTGGTTAACTGATTATGCTTTTGTATGTTTAAATTTGGTAATTGACATCGAGTAACACTACGGTGTTCTTAAGCTCACGGAGGACTCCGTAAACTTAACATCAAAAACATATCAAATCATATCTAAATTTTGATTTATATGGCTCAATAAATTCTTTATATCAAAATCTCACAGCAGGCAAATTTTTTTCCTTTTTAGAGATTTTTACGTATTTATTTCAAGGTTTTTTAATAGTAACTATACAATATTAATAAAATAATCAATAGTTCATATGTAACTTTTTAAAAAATTGAAATAAATGCTTAAAGATATCTAAAAATAAAAAATTTTGCATGACACATGATTTTGATATAAAAAATTTATTGAGCCATATAAATTAAAATTTAGATATAATTTGATATGTTTTTTCTGTTAAGCTCACGGAAGGCCCATAGCTTAAGAGGACCATAGTTTTACTCATTGACATCAGTCATATCTTTTTAGAATGATGAATATGAAATAATTTGGTGGAGTTCTTATATGTAATTTTGCTATTCAAATTTTACTGGCAATAAGAATTTAGTTATTAGAAAATGAAAAGGCAGAGAATATTTCTGGAGGATTTCTGAATTGGGCTAATTTTTTACTCGGCCAGGTTGCAACCTAGTACAAGAAATGGGCTTTCATTTTTTAGGCAAAATTTTGGTTCTGTTCTGTGTGACTGGTTCTGGGCAAGATTTTATTGGGCTTTTAAATCAGGTCTTATTTGTGCTTTGGGTCCTTGTTCAAACATAATGTTAGCATGCTAGCAATATTTTGTTATGGAAATTAAGAATATAATAGGTGATTTATTTAGACAAATGGCACATTTTATGTTTTACTAGTAAAAAGCCAACGCCTTGCTTTAAGCTAAAATTATTATATCTTATAATAAAGAGTCGAAAACTCATCTATTGTGAAGAAACTAATATGAGTCTTAAATTTTAATGAGCCAGGACATTAATGTACGTTAACGGTAGTGATCAATCTAAGTAAACAATCAACGGCTGAGATTTCTTATTTGAGGAAGATAGAACTTTTATGTCAGAAAGTTCAATCTCCTTTTATTAGGAGTAAGGATGTGCAACAACACTATGTCAACACATTGTTTTTTTTTTTTCCCCTTCAAAAAAACAACACAATGTCAACCAAAGATCTTGTGATCCTGAACGTTAAAATTCTTTGACAAAATATGTTTCAAATTCTGACTGAAATATTCAGTCTTTTGCGATCTTGATCAAGATGTAATTTTTGTGGGTGAAATATAGTAAAATTCAATGTCCTGTCCTAAAATTATTTAAAGACTGGCTTTTATTTATGCTATAACAAGGTATTAGCATGTGAAATGAAATCGTATTGAAACAAGTGTATCAGCTGCCAAACTAAAAAAAGGTTGGTCACTAGAGAATTTATTACGATTATAATATGAGAAATTATTTTGTCCCCTTAATTTTCTCTCTTATCTATTTCCTAGTTAAATTGCTTAATATTTTCTTATTTTCTTTCATACTCTCTCAATTTTTGAGTTAATTTTTTTTTTTTTTCACTGTGTGTTCTTCCATCATACATGTATAAGTTTTTTTGCATGGTTAAGGATATACAATTTGACTGTCAAAAGTATTTGTTACATGTTAAAATAATTTTCAACTAAAAATCTATTGGGAGATGGATAAAAGCGATCTTTAGGGGCACAATTATCACCTCCCTTATAATATATATATTCAAGCATGTGGGAACTGGGAAGTTTATTCACAATCCAATGTCAGCCACAAAATATATTATAATAGTAGTAGTACCATTGCATATGATTCACTCACATGCCATTTGACTCATCAAGCCATCCAAGCCACTTCCTTAATGCGCTAAAATCAGCTGTGATTTCAAATCAGATGGTAGGACTCTGAGATTTAGATCCGACAGTGTAGATTATTTAAAAAAAATCTAAAAATCACATCCGTCGGATCGGAATCTCATATCTTGAGATCCTATTTGGATTACAGCAGATATGGACTCCTTCCTTAACTGTCGTGATGATTAACCAATAGAAACAGTATCTTGTTTAAAAAGATTTAAAGGTGAATATATTATTATATTTAACCTTTTCACGAATGTTTCCTCAAAAAAAAAAAAAAAGGGTTTCACGATTGGAAATCATAAGATTTTTAATACAACGTACAACATTAATAAAAGAAAAAAAAAATAAGCTGAGTCAAGCAGCACCAAGCACAGAAGTACATCCATTTTATGATTTTTATCATTCGTCATGATGAGTTCAGGATTATTGGTCTCAAAATTATGAAGCACTCAAGGCAGCTGATCTGATGAGAATCGACAGGCTTAGAACACAAGCTTGATGGCAGCTTAAAAAAATATCCATTCCTTTTTTTTAATTATATATATAATAATTTGCTGGAGCAGATCGAGTTATTTTAATTTCTGTGCTATAGATTTATAACAGAATAGATTGTTCAAAAAATTTGTGCATTCTAATTTATTATCTTAATTAATTTGCTTTCAATACTTCCAAAATATTTTATCAAACATATTATTATTACTATTACTACTACTACTATTGTTAGTACTATTACTATTACTATTACTATTATTACTATTATTATTATTATTATTATTACAACTAATCCCTGCTGCTTTCAAATTAAATTTTTGGTTTGAATGAAAAAAATTAATTTTTTTTGGTATCTCGCTATATAAGTGCTAATCCAGCTTTCTTCTTGCTTTTTGTCAAGCATATGGAAAACACCAGAACCGAGTAAAATAATAGTCAATAGTCAATACCACTGAAGCCTTCTACGATTTTTCACCAACGAATAACGCAGCCGCCTACGATTCAACACTTTAAAACAGGAAAATCACACCGTCCGATCTCTCTCAAGGTTCTCATCCAACGGTCCAGATTATACATACCAAATCGACCAAATTAAACACCTTACAAAACGACAACTCAAATGAGAAGAAAAAGAGAAAAGAAACCGAAAAATCAAATCAAACCAAATCAAAACAAAAAACCAAGTAAAAGAAAAGAAAAAAAAGGTCATATGTTGTACAAAACGACATTTCAAATGAGAAGGAAAAAAAAACCCGAAAATAAAAAAAACCAAGTAAAAGAAAAGGAAAATAAAAAAGAAGCCATATGTTGTACAAAACGACATTTTAATTTTCAAATGAGAAAAAAAAAGAAACCAAAAATCAAACCAAACCAAAATCAAATCAAAATCAAGATAAAAAACCAAGTAAAACAAAAGAAAAGAAAAGAAACAGTGGCATCCATCTAGCATCGACCTAACTCTCCCAAATTCAAGTAAAAAAAAGGAATTCATATCCCCTGCTATATTGCATCATGCAGTTCACAGAGTCAGCCATTGGATCATCTCCAGATCCGCACTGGAACGAATCTCAATAAGATCCAACGGCTGGCGCTGTGAACTGCACAATGCAGTAAGTCAGGGGATGAATGAGCACTCGTAAAAAGAAGCCCCAAAACCAGCATCAAAAGAAAGATCATCAGAGTACTCATCCTCTGCAGCGCTGCATCGTGTAGCGCAGAATGTCAACTGTTAGATCATCTCGAATTCAGTCCAGCACAGATCTCAAGATGATCTAACAGTTCATATTCCGCGCTACATAATGCAGCGCTACAGAGGATATGGAGCACATCAAAAGAAAGAACACAACTTTCTCTCTTCCTCTCTCTCTCTCTCTCTCTCTTTCTTTCTTTCTCACTTGCTCTCACATTCTTCGCCATGGCCGACTTCGACCGCTCCTACCACCACCACCCACAAAGCTTCTCCACTTCCTACTCCTCCTCCTACGCCCCCCGTCTAAGCACCGACCAACAAAACCCATCTCGGCCCAGCACCGACCACCAACAACCCTCCTCCTACTCCTACTCCTCCTCCTCCTACAACACCTACGAGTACAATGGGAGGATGGACATGGTGCCGAGGCACCAGCCGCCGCTGCCCCCCGTGCCCGTGCCGCCGAGGCAGGTCGCGGTCGTCGGGTCGTCGGGCGGGCCGTGGTGCTTCGGGGACCCCGAGATGAAGCGGAAGAGGAGAGTGGCAAGCTACAAGGCGTACTCGGTCGAAGGGAAGGTGAAGGCCTCGCTCCGCAACGGGTTCCGCTGGATCAAGGTGAAGTGCTCCGAGATCATCCATGGCTGGTAAAGGAAATTTGTTGGGTTGGGGAAAGAATCTTGATTTGTTCGGCTGAGGAAGTGAAATTGGTGGGTTTTTTATTTATGGGAAATTTGGGAACTTTCTCTGAAATTTTTAGTTCATTAATCAGTTAATCAATTAATCGATTGATCTTGGAATTTTTTGGGGGGTGGTGGTGGTGGTATTGATTGGGATTTGGAATGAGCAACAATTGATAGTTATGTAACTATAGAAAAAGGTGATTTGTTGTTCTTTGTAGAGGGATGATGTTGGGATTGCTGGTGGGAAATTAGAAGATTATTCATGTTATCTTGATGAATGAATGAATGCTTTGTTTATGCATTTTGGCATGGATTGAGATGCCGATCGTCCTAGAACAATAACAATGTTTCTGTTTCCCTCTGTTAAAGAATTAATCAATAGGTACATTTTAATTGGATTTGTTCTAAACTTCTAATTGCAACAATTGTAACATTTTATTTGAAAATCAGTTTTTTTTTTGTTTTGTTTTGTCTCAAACATGTTCAGATTGTTCATGTTGTGTTTTCCTAAATTGGTACAGCCGACTTGTTTAGTTGTTCACTGAGATCACTGAGATGTGTACCAACTCCCTAATATTGAACGATTTGGGAGAATGGAATGAGAATGGTGAGCTAAGCAGTGTCCCAAATTCTTATTATAGAATTTTTTTTTCTTCTCTTGAATTCAAACCTTTTGTGTGATTATAGAATGATTTTGGAGAATATGATTTGGACGCTTAAGTTAAAGATTAGCTTTACCAGCTCCAATAAGGAATTTGAGGATGGTCATGGTTATATTAAATTCTAGCATTTTTTTTTTTTTTTGGCACATTTCTTGTTGATAATAGAGTAATAGACTCATGGTACCACAATGGTTGTTGCATCTTCTTGGTGGGGTTTGGATGCAAATTAGAAAAAAAACATCTCAGTATGAACGATAGCCACCAAGTGGCACATTTCTTGGCATCATTCTTTGCTGTCTTAACAAGTGCAAATTGGCATTATCTTATGCCTGTCTTACTCTGTCAAAGTAAGGATCTGGTTTGACTTGCAATGAGAGCTATATCATATTCCATCCAAATTTCCTTTTCTTTCTTTTTCCTTTTTGTTCTTTCTGCAAATCAAAACCCTTGTCTGGTAAGTTTTGCTAATGAACCAAATTGGGGCAATTCCAGCTGTTTTGTATGAGTCATCTCATTGGAACTCCATTATGAGCAGACAAGCCAGGCTCATCATTCATGTTGAATTGCTCATTTAAATGATGAAATTTTTGGACATTTGGTCGTTTGGTCATGCTCCAATATGTCTTGTGGTGTTCATTTCTGGTCCTGTTTGTGTACTTTAGGCTGTCTTCTGGACAAGTGCTGGTCCACTAGTAGCAAGCAAATGTGCAAGGTAATTTATTCCCCTCATTGTTTGTTTCATTGTTTGATTTTTCATTGTGATTTTGGAGTTAAAGATAAAAAAAAGTTCAAACACAAACACATCTAATACTGAATGGAGAAACATCTTGAAAAATCGTCAATAGATATACATACAAATACATCCGACCTGTAGCATATACATTCCAAAATGTAATCTAGATACTTTTTCTATGGACGTCAGGTATTACTTCCAAAATGTAATCTAGATAATTTTTCTATGGACGTCAGGTATTACTCTACTGAACGTGTGACAACACGAAGTTGGGAATTCCATACTGTTCGAAAGCATTGAGATCCATGCTTGTGCTGATCTCAAGATGGATGCATGGTTAAGATTCAATAAGTTGGGACCAGGTACCAGAGAAGAGACAGGAAAGGGAAGGGAATCATCAATCATGGTTAGGTCTGGCCTATGTATAAGTTTTCTGGAACTATTCAATAATTTAATGATGAAAATAAACTTGGCAATATAATAATTTCTATGCTCCAAGAAAAGTCTCACACACACAAAAAAAGTTTATATTCTAAATGAAGTTTATTTGTATTAACTACCACAAGTATCAACTTTTTGTTGAACTACAACAGAAATTGCCCTTCACTTTTCTGAGTTTTTAAGTTCTAACTGGGGTTATCAGGCCTGCTTTTGCTTCTGTCATACTGCTAGTTGACCAAGCATATATATGAATGAAATTTTATTGGACCAATGACCATATACTTCTATTGGATCCCTCCTCACTTATTAATAGGCTTTTCATCATGGGTTATAAACTTATAATGCCCTGCCCCTGCTCTTGGCACCATTACCAGCAGACCAGGTATACTGGTATAGTTATAGTCTGCTATTTTTTTTCCCTTATGCTCAATCAGAATTTGATATTTTTGGTGTAACAATTTAGATTTCATAAATTATTCGACATCAACAGTCAATACTTAAAAAAATAATAGAAAACGTTAATTTTTTTTTTTTTTTTTTAAGATTAGAACCATAGACCAAACATAATTAAATGCTATATTAATTGAAGTCATCTTTCAAATAAAAATGCATTAAACTATATAAACCACAAGTGAAAAAAAAAAGCGCCTTTCATTTTGTCTTATTTAAATGTCACAAGTTCAAATCCGATTTTAAATAGAAAGATATAGCGTATAATTAATACAATTTTAGGTGTAACAGCGAGGTGATTGCTTAATTTCATTTCTTTTCCTGTCGCCACTTTTATTATGCTTGTCTTTCTTCTTTATTCGTTTTTATGACAAACAAGACAATGAATAAGCTCCAAACCTATTAACTCCTGAATATAATATTTACCGGCAAACAAAGTTTTGATCTTCTATGTTAAACAAGGTCTTTTCGCTCTGTGTCAGTCTTCAGTATTTAGTTTTGAATATAATATTTACCAGCAATCAATACTGTCTCTCAAAAATACTTCGATAATAAATTGATTCAGTAGTATTTTGCAGATAAAAAACCAATTGACCTGTTCATTTTTCCATATTTAATTATTCATTCTCAGAATCTCAGTCGTTCAGGTCATATATATAAGAATATTTTTGCTGCCTGTTTACTTATTCTTCGGAAATGATTTTGCCAAACACAAATTGGAAGATGGTTGAGTCTATGACAAGGCAACCGGATTAAATTATATTATGGCCAGCATGAAAATTTAACTTTCATCATAATATCCAATAATGATAAACAAACTTTATCAACCTAAAATGTTCTAGTGGCTAAGGGCAACGCTCTCTATATGAGAGGTCGTAGGTTCGCAATCGGGATGTGGGGTCTTTTATAGACATTTAAATTTGAGTGGCTTGACCCTCATCTTTATCTCCCAAAAAAAAAAAAAAAAAAAAAAAAACTTTATCAACCTAAGAAACATCAAACAAACAAACTAATACTAGCTATTTCGGTTTCTGGTATTTGTTTGTCAATAGTAAGTAATGTACTATAGCATGCAATTGAATAATTGGCCAAATTAATTTTGTCGACTTATCAGAACATTAGAATGAGATGCTTAAAACTTAAAAGTTCATATATATCATATGCATCGTATAATGTTGGCATTTACGATCCACACATAAGATCCTGAACCATACATTCAAGTCCATACCTAGGATTCTAGGAATCATTATTGCAATGGGCTAAACAAGGCAGCCAGCAGCCACATCCTGAGAACAGCTAAGGGTTAGTAGTGAGCACAGAAACTCCTCTCCTCATTTTTAAATAGTGCCTACAGAGTACAGACATGTGCCAGTTAATTTTAGCACAACCAGAGTTGTAAACTTGTAGTAGTGGTTTTGGACTGTTCACTGAATTTGCTACTGGCAAGTAAACAAACGCCGCTGCAGTTTTATGGATACTTTCATGCATTTCACACCGTGCAGGAGCAGCAATAATTTTGAAGTTAATAAATTTTGAAAATTGGAAGGAACTTTCACATGATTGGTTCATGTTCATGAACGGCAATCTATAAACTAGGGGTAACTCTTCGGGTACCTCAGTATATCACATCATCAATATTATTAACTATTGATTTTATTTAAATCTCTTCATCTATTTTGATCTAATGATTTATATGTATTTTTCTCTCTCTATTTGATAAGACGATATGATATAACTAAGACAAAATTTAATCCTTAAAGTAGTCCAACATTTATATGCTATTATTTATAAATTATTACATCATCATCATCATTCACATCAATAATTATAAAATTATGTTCAATTTTTCTAAAATAATATTTTTAATTTATAAGCTTTATTATTTATTTGTTATGAAGCTCGAGTTACAGCTCCAGTAATTATAATAATGGAAATAACAGTTGTAATAACAATTAGAATAATATCAATTGCAAGGATTTTTCATAAATTAGAATTAATGAAGAAAAACAAGAACTTAAGATGCGAATAGAAATTTAAACATTCTGACACCATGATGGAAAAAAAAAAAAAAAAAATTCGTTGCAACTTGCACATGCTTTTACAGTTTCCTTCTTCAAAGAATTCTCATCAAATACAGAATGAGTACAACTGATGTTAATTTTTTTTAAAAAAAATTTAATGCAAGTATTATATTTAAATAATTAATATTTACAGATAATGTTCAAGCATTCTGTGTGGAGTGATGCAATGATAATTTTAAAATTAGACAGTTTCAAAATCGAGCTCAAAAGTCTAAATTTGACCATTTTCATTGAGTTTGAAACATTTTACTCTGTCAGTGCTAATAAGTACCCAATTCAGTAAAGAGCTGAGAGTACAACGAGATCACGGGATTTAAGCAACTAAAATTAAATCCAAGTTTCAAAGAAGAAATTGAAGACAGCAAAATAAAACAACAAAGTTTAATTTCTTTCTTGAAAACTATAACAATATGGTATACTAATTAATGAAATGTATAAATGTATAATTTACAGAACATGAAGAAGTATCTAATCTGTTTAACTGTATGAAAATGAAGAACAAAAATTGCAAGCAAAAAAGAAAATTAAGCCCCCCCCCAAAAAAAAAGAACAGAATGGAATATAACAATATCCTATACACTTCTCTCAAGCATCTCATAATATTGGATGGCCGAGATCTGCCGTTGCAGCTTCATCTCTTCATAGAACCGTGTGATGAACTCCTCGGCCTTGTCGTCGATGCCCTTCTCTGATCTGTCAGATTCTTCGATCGACTCCGCACGTGTCGTTTCCCGGTGATCCTGCCCGATGATCAGTTGATCATGCTCGTTCGCCTGCTGATGGTAAAACAAGAGGTCATCCAGTTCGTCCCGGTCGAAGTCCTGGTCGACCGAGGGCGCAATGCAGGGCAGGAAACGGAGCGAAGGAGTCTTGAATCTGAACATCGGGGTCTCCTCGAACGAGAACTCGCGCTCGAATTGCAAACGGGGGGTCGCCTGTCGACGACTGTGTCTGAGTCTGAGGGTTTTCAGGAGCCTGATCTGGAGAAGTGCACGGTTCTGCTTGAACGCGCCGCCCTTCTTGGCCCATAGCACCGCGAGCCGGAGCAGACGCCACGCCCGGTTCGTCAGCTTCGCGTTGTTTCTCCTCGCCATTGGATCGATCTTGTTCAGCTGGAACTTAGAAGGGTTGCAATTTAATAGTGAGCTGCAAAACAAGCCTTGATTAATTCTTCTTCAAAAATCAAAGAACAGAACTTGTGTTAGATTTGGAAGTTGAGTGATGTTTTAGAGGAGTTGGAACTTGCAAGTGTTTATATAGAACCGTAGAACCGTGGAAGGCAAGTGTGTGTGGGACGCGTTTGCGTATATAGAATAATAAAGTATTTGATATAATTAATTATTTATGTAGGTAATTAAGAACAGGGCCGTTTTACTAATTCTACTAATTAGTTGGTGATTAATGATTAATGATTTACTAATTATGAGGAGGATGTGCGACTGGATCCACAGACTCGGCCCACCAAAAATTAAAGCGGCTGCTTGGGGTCCACTCACTGATCACCTCGCAATAAATATCCTTTCCAATTTTTTTTATGCCTAATTAAAATTTAACTATATTTTACAATATTTTTTTTTATGGGAATTTGAATAAAAATTGCCTCATATATGTGCGTATAAATTTTCCATTGATGTCATAATAAGAAGTAATATCAGAATTATTATTAGTACACAATTTGTAGTTAGTAAATATTTTACTACCATTAAACATTTCTTAGACCCTTGCCTTTGATATTATTTATTTTCAAGGTACAATCAAATCTGTCAATCAAAAATATTTACAAATGTACAAGTTCAAATGCATTTTTGTTAGTTATGGGCATATAATTATGATTCGTTTACAAATATACCTAACCAACAAACATATAGTTATGTGACTACTTAAATTAAAAAAAATTAGACAATTACATATGGGTTTAGCTAAATTTTCATAACGTGTAACTACTTAACTATTCTTATCTTGTAAATTTTTTAGGTATAAGGTTTGCAAACAAAATTAACATCAAAATTTATTCCACATGTTATTTAACAGTCAAGTAAAATACCACTAATTCCATCATTAGGTGACACAAATAAAAAAATCTTTTTTTTTTTCTTTTTTCTTTTCTTTGTTTTTTTTTCTTTTCTTTGTTTTTTTTTTAGATGAACAATATTCCTCACAAATTGCCGAAATTTGCTGCCATTCTGCAGTCCAACAAATAACAGGTGTAACAATTAAAATACTGGGTGCACAAAAGAAGAGAGAGATATATGAAAATAATATTTAGAGGCCCTACATGGCAGAGAGCCGCACAAACAGTTGGGTCCGGGTTGTCACTGTCTTAACACGGTTTAGAAGAAACCGTGTTTGATTAGTGTTTGTTCGTTAATTAATTTATTTTTGAATAATATTGTTTGTTTGTTTGTTTGTTGATACTGACCTGTGTTTCTCTGTTAGATTGATCGGTTGCATCATCATGTCATGTGCGTATTTTATTTTATTTTATTTTTGCCGTTTTTCTAATGTCTTGACTCCCAATTATGTGCGTTTGATTCTTTGCTCTCAAGTTTTCTCATTTTTCATCTTATTTAACTGCGGAAAGTCCGGTTCTAGTATCTGAACTATTATATTTGGTTCAAATTAGTTTTTAAACTATTTTTTTGTTCAAATTGGTTTTTAAACTATTTTTTTGTTCAAATTGGTCTCGAAATGTTACATTTGGTTCAAATCAATTTGAACCTAAAAAAGAATTTAGGGACCCATTTGAATAGATTAGTAGATTAGAGACCAATTTCCTTGAATGAAACTTTTTTAGGGATTCCTTTCAAGCGCAAGAAAACTATTCCTGCAGTTTGTTAATGCTCGCTTACTGGATTTCATATTGAGTGAAGCATTTTACAAAAATCACACGCTTCCCTGTTCCCATTATACCTTGCATCTCATTTGCTACCATTAATTCGTTAAATGGTTTTGAAATTTCCCCTTTTAAAGCTTTTAGTCGTTCTAAAAATCAGCATTTAATTTAGTGACTAAGTGCAACTGTCCAAAACTCCGTTTTTAGCCGCCCAGATTTTGTAAAAAATAGCCATGCAGATTTTGTAGTCTTCTCAGTATATATACTCCCCTACACACTGTGAAATGGGAGTATCCAAAAAAAAGGCCCAGTCGATTATTTATTTATACGTACAGTCGTACATATATGTAGCAAACTTTTTTCAAATTCCCATAAGAAAATATCGTTAAATTATAATTAGGCATAATAAAAATGAGGAGGTGATACGCGTGGAGTGTACAGGCTTTTACCCTAAATTAATAGAGCTTTACCCTCAATAAAACAATCAATCGCAAGCGTACGATATTATGCAGTATAGTCGGGATCGTATCCACAGGGACGGAAACTAATTTTAGACAATTCTTTTTTCACAATTCTAATCCTAAAAGTAACCGATTCGTAACCAATTTGGGGGGGTTTGTTTGAAGTTGGTTGGTTCCTAAATTATTAAAAAGCAGTAAAAGACTCTAAAACAATTATGAGACAAACGTTCCTAGGGTTTTCAGAATCAGTTTGATGTTTGGACTAACTGCCTGCGTTCCGCACCCGAGAGGGTGCGAACCGCAAGATGTACAAATTTGTGGTTCTCTGTCTGTTCCTTGCTTGGTATGGTTCGCACCTGTCACCAATGCGATCCGCAGGGAACAGATCAGAGTCAGTTCAAGCTCAGTTTCTATTGTTGATCAAAGTTACCGATCCCCAACTAACCCAAAGCAATTACAAGTCCCTCAACTCTCGTTTGTTGGCACTTTTAAATACTTTTAGATCAATTCGAAATCTTTAGATTATCTCTAACCTAAACCCAATTTGCTTTCGATCACAGGTACGGTTTAACTCACGTTATACCCACAACTTCTCCTCTCGGATACAATTGGACAACAAGTTATCTACCCAAATAGTGCAAGTATTGAATCTCTATCAATTGACGTTAAGTTTTCCAACTAGACTATGCCCAATCCACAGGTCTATCAAAATAGGGTGAACTACTACAAGTGCACTCTCATGCAATTAGCAATTCTGGCCTAAGAAGATATAAATCTACCAACTAGATACGAACATACATCCACAGGATCATATCAAAGAACAAGAAAACAATTCAAGCACAATTATGAATAAGCTCAAAGCAAATATGAAAATAACTTCAATGCATAAACGTTAAAAGCAAGTATTCAATTAATCCATACATACAAACATCATCCTAAACCCCAAGAACAAAGGCGACTACTCACGCCTTGACATGACTAAACAGCAAAATAAAATAAGGGAAAAGAAAGAACCGATCGAGCTTAGGAATAGGCGAGTAACCAACTCCTTCACCTTGGCGGCGATGAACTCCTCCCTTGACAAAACTAGACTCTCAACTAAACAATGACTATTGACTAAACTAATCTCAACACATGAGACCTACACAAGACACAATACTACACAAGACTTCACAAGATGAGAGTACCCCAAGGGGTCTCTTTTATATGAGAAGATGTCTCAGTTTTAGGTGTTCCACTTCTGGTTCCTTAGGGCGCAAGTATGGAAGAATTAGATCGCCAGTAATAAACGCGCCAGAAAATAGGTGTTCTGATATGTTTTTAGCATGGTACGGTCCGCAGAAATAGGAGTGCGGTCCGTACTTAGTAGTCCAAAGAGAGCTCGGCCTTGAAATAGCATGTCTGTCGCTTTAATTAGCTCTCTGCGCGTTTCCTTGATTTAGATATGGCGGTTGTGCACTGAAATAGGCGGTTTTGATCTGTAATTAGATGCTCCTTTATGCTCATTCGCCTATTTTTGCTCTTCGCTCCAAATTTAGTCCAAATTGCTCCAAAAGCTCCGTTTACCTGAAAATAGGACCAAAACACAGAAGTAACTTGATTCTAGACAATCTTCTATTAAAATGCTAATGAACTCAGGATTTTAGGTACAAAAATAGGTGCAAGTCTGGTTAAAATGCAGATATGAAATAGGTGCATCAGGAGGGATCCCTTGACAATGGTTATATTGACAATCTTGACAATAAGATTTTTCAAAAAAATTATAAAAATTCATAAAAATTCTGAAAAATGAAAAAAGTTTTATGGATGCATTATTTAACTTATAGATTGATGATGTTTCAAATTTCAATCAATTTGAATATCGTTTGATGCCTTATCAAAATTTTATATATTTTTTAACGGTTGTAATTTAACAGGTTTTTAAAGAGCTATCAAATGTCGCTTAAATTGAATATAATCGGAAATATAATCAATCTATAAGTTACATAATACTTCCATAAACCTTTTTCTATTTTTAAGATTTTTTATGATTTTTTATAAATTTTTAAAAAATATCATTGTCTAGATTGTCAAAACAATCATTGTCAATGGATCCCTCCTCAATAAAAATTGGAAAGGATATTGTGACTTTGTGAGGTGGTCAGTGAGTGGACCCCAAGCAGCCGCTTTAATTTTAGTGGGCCGAGTCTGGGGATCTGTCACCGAGGTTAGGTTACGGCCCATGACATGAGCTTCCACTATAGAGACTCGGGATTAAGTCCTAACAAGACCTGAGCAGGAGATAATTGGGTTGCCTACGGGCTTTGTTCAAAAAAAAAAAAGTATGTGGATCCAGTCGCATGTACATCCTCCGCATAATTAGCAAATCATTAAGTATTAATCACCTAATATCCTAATAAGGATAACAGGACCTGCTATCTTAATACGGGCCATCGGATCAAAATCAACGGACGAGATTAATTTTAAAAGGTCTCCCTATAATCTAAATTGGTTCGATCAGGTGCATCTATTTAGATCTAACGGTCCAAATCATAATAACAGCAGATTCGAACTCTTAATTAATCACCAACTAATTAGTAGAATTAGTAAACTAGAGCTGTAACTCGGGCTTCGCCCCGAAAAATAGTGTCAAATAAGTAATTAAGAATTTTATAAATTTTAAATATCTATATTAAACAAAAATTAAAAAAAAATTGTAAATTTTTTATGTAGATAGTAATAATAATACAATAATTTATAAATAAGAACATATATAAATGTTGGACCATTGTAAGGGTTAAAATTTGTTTTAGACATGTCACATTCATCTTATTTAATGAGGAGAGAAAAAAAAATACAAGCCATTAGATCAAAGTAGATGAAGAGTTTTAAACAAAATCAATGGTTAATAAGAGTGATGATGTGGCATAGTTAAGATGCTTGAAAATCTATCCCTCATTATGGATTTATGGAGTATAGATTAAACAGCCCTGTTCTTAATGACCTACATAAATAATTCTATCAAATACTTTATTATTCTATATACGCAAACGCGTCCCACACACACTTGCCTTCCACGGTTCTATATAAACACTTGCAAGTTCCAACTCCTCTAAAACATCACTCAACTTCCAAATCTAACACAAGTTCTGTTCTTTGATTTTTGAAGAAGAATTAATCAAGGCTTGTTTTGCAGCTCACTATTAAATTGCAACCCTTCTAAGTTCCAGCTGAACAAGATCGATCCAATGGCGAGGAGGAACAACGCGAAGCTGACGAACCGGGCGTGGCGTCTGCTCCGGCTCGCAGTGCTATGGGCCAAGAAGGGCGGCGCATTCAAGCACAACCGTGCGCTTCTCCAGATCAGGCTCCTGAAAACCCTCAGACTCAGACACAGTCGTCGACAAGCGACCCCCCGTTTGCAATTCGAGCGCGAGTTCTCCTTCGAGGAGACCCCGACGTTCAAGTTCAAGACTCCTTCGCTCCGTTTCCTGCCCTGCATTGCGCCCTCGGTCGACCAGGACTTCGACCGGGACGAACTGGATGATCTCCTGTTTTACCATCAGCAGGAGAATGAACATGATCATCAACTGATCATTGAGCAGGATCACCGGGAATTGGAACGTGTGGAAGTGATCGAAGAGGCTGACAGATCGGAGGAGAAGGGCATCGACGACAAGGCCGAGGAGTTCATCACACGGTTCTATGAAGAGATGAAGCTGCAACGGCAGATCTCGGCCATCCAATATTATGAGATGCTTGAGAGAAGTGTATAGGATATTGTAATATTCCATTCTGTTCTTTTTTTTGGGGGGGGGGGGGGGGGGGGGGGCGGCTTAATTCTCATTTTTGCTTGCAATTTTTGTTCTTCATTTTCATACAGTTAAAACAGATTAGATATATACTTCTTCATGTTCTGTAAGTTATACATTTTATACATTCCATTAATTCGTATACCATATTGTTTATATTTTTTAAGAAAGAAATTAAACTTTGTTGTTTTTTTTTCTGTTTTGGTGTTTTCAATTTCTTTTCAAACTCTATGAAAATGGTCAATTAAGTTTTTTTTTTTTTTAAGCTCGATTTTGAAATTGTCTCCTCTTTAAAATCATCATTTCATGATCACCCAACACAGAATGTTTGAACATTATCTGTAAATATTAAATATATCACTTGCATTAATTTTTTTTAAAAAAAATTAACATCAGTTGTACTTATTCTGTATTTGATGAGAATTCTTTGAAGAAGTAAACTGTAAAAGCATGTGCAAGTTGCAACGAGTTTTCTTTTTTTCTTTTTTTTTCATCACGGTGTCAGAATGTCTAAACTTCTATTCGCATCTTAACTTCTTATTTTTTTTTTTTTTTCATTAACTCTAATTTATTAAAAAAAGTCCTCGCAATTGATATTATTCTAAGAGTGAGGCTATTGCGCTTCGCAAAGTACAGTAACTGGTGTATTTCGGCCTCATAACTCCCCAACCGTAACTCGAATGACCAATTTAAATTGCTCACCATAATCTTGATATTGAAACCTAGATGCATACCAAAATTTTCTATTTTTAGAGTTTTCTAACTATTTTCTTGGATTTTTGAAAAATGACCCATTTTATATATAAAATTTTGTACATTTTCTATACAATTTTCAAAAATCCAAAAAAAGAATGTTAGAAATCTCTAAAAATGAAAAAATTTGGTAATCTACAAGATTTTATATGTAGATTGTGTTGGGCAACTTAGAATGCCAATTTGAACTACAGTTTTAAAATAAAAGGCCGAAGTGCACCACCTTACTACGCTTTTCAAAGTGCAATAGCCTCACTTTTATTCTAATTGTTATTGCAACTTTTATTTCCATTACTGTTATTACAACTTTTATTCCATTATTATAATTATTGTTGTTCATGAACATGAACCAACCATGTGAAGTTCCTTTCAAATTTGAAATTTCGAAATCATTAACTTCATCATTTGAATGACTTTTTTTTTTTTTAAACGTGTACGTGTTTTTTTTTTTCAATTTAGTTAATCATTTCACATTCATATAAACGCATTTGTATCCGCTAATTAATACTCAGTGGATTTTTCTCCGTATTTGCTTGGGGCAGTTCTATTTATTCCAATTCAAACTTATAATTACTTGATGAGAATACGCATACATATTTGACTAAACTACCGTCTATATCTGAATTTATGGTATTTCCACACTAGTTGGTAGCTTTATAATCATAGCTTCATGCCGACCGCTTGGCGCTCACAGTGATCATTTTTTTATTTATACATAAATTGAGAAATCTAAACGCGTTAGATGTATTCTATATTATCTCAATAATATCTACATAAAAATGATAAAGTTTCAACAGTGTTGCGATAGTCATCAAGAGAGGAAAACAAATCTTAAGACTTAAACCGTTGATTTTTGTTAATGCTTGATGTACATGTAAATAAAATTAAAATTATATAATTTTTTGTATATACGTAACATATGATATATACAACATATTCTATCAATTATTTTTGTTATTTATGAATTTAAAATGTAGTTATTTTGAGATTTAATTTCATGGTTACCGATCAGTCAAAAAAACTAAAAACATGGTAATTTGATCCTTTCTCTTTAAAAAAAAAGGGTTATTTCAAGAGAAAACATGGTTATTTCAAGAGAAAGGATCAAACGGGAAAGGGGTAGGTCCGATGGTCATCGGACCAAAATGTGTCCGATGAGCGGTCCCAACCGCGTGATATATATTTTGATTCGATTTTCAGATTAACGGAGCGCCTCTTGTTAACGGAGTTAGTATGAATTGGATCCACTAATAAATTAATCCCACTCTCTTTTCTGAGCTCCAACTCGTCTTTGTCTATTCCACCGCTCAATGGCCCCTCAGTCGTCTCTCCCACCGCGTCCAAAAGCAATCGCATCCTATGAGACCGGAGCTACTGAGCTACCAAACTCGGTATCCATTATCGTAGATCCATATGCCACTTGACCTTTCCACCCCCTGCGAGGTTGCAACGGCTTGTCGCCAAAGGGCAAAGGGTGAACTAAGGGGTTGAGCCGCGTCTAGATGCGATGCCGGAAAACAGAGAATGCAGCGGGATGAGGAAGGAGCTTAGATGGGAACGAGGCTTGTAGGAGCATTTGCAGGTCGGAGAACGCGAAGTGGCAGGAGAGATAAGGGAAGAGGAAGAAAGGGAGAGAAGCTTGCACCGCTGAACTTAACAAATTTGCATATATCAGCTGAGTTCATACTTGCTCCAGCTATCTCGCCCTCTTAACTAGCAATTGAACATTTGATATCTGTAGATTTGAACTCAACAAAAAAATAAACAAAGAATAAGGGAATGAGTACAAAGTCCAAACTATTACAGAATACATCATGTATTGCTTTAAATCTGTCAATGGGCTTATGTTCTGCTGTTCATTCACATCTCCTTGTTAAACTATTCTCTTTTATTTTGAGTTTTTTGTGATGAGACATGAAAGAGAGACTGGGAATGTTTTGATTTTTGTCGCCATGGGAGCATAAAAGAAAGAGGGGAGAGAAGTTACTGGGAGGAGAAAGGTTAGTTAGAGTCACAGTTGGGAATTAAAATATTATTTATTAACGGGTCCAATTCATACAAGCTCCGTTAATGAGGAGCGCTTTGTTAATCAGACAATCGAATCCAAATGTTAAATCATACGGCTGGAAGTGCTCATCGGATACGCTTTGGTCCGATGGCCATCGGACCTACCCCTTCCCGAAACTCAAACGAGAGAGACTATAAGAATGATAAATTTTCCAAAGGCCCACTAAAAGTAGGCCCAAAATATTTTGGGTTTTTACATTTGACTTTGTTGATAATTCTGAGGCTAACTGTCAAGCTCTTTATCATGTGGATTTAATGAATGAAATCACTATAAAAAGCCCGAATAATATGAAAATGGGAATCTTTGCATGTTGAACTGTTATAAACTTATAATTTTATGAGTCCAATGCTATTTAATTTATTTTTAGCTCAAGTTGCTCAATTGACTTTGTCTCTTCTGCAAACTCATTTGGTCTGTCCTACTTGCTGTGTGCAATATGCGAATGTCATATGAACTGTTAAGTTTATTTTGAACTACAAAGATTATTTTGAACTATAAAGTTTTCAGACAGTTTGATTGAGCTATATGATAAACTTTAAAAAAAAAAAAAAAGATAACTGTAGAATAGGGCTGTCAACGAATCGAATTTGATCCAAATCGAACTTAAACCGAACTCGAGCTGAAATCGAACCGACCTAAACCGAATCGAACTAACTCGAACTCGAATCGAGCTCAGAGCTCAATTATTATAATTTTATATTTATATATTTATTTTTCATATCATCATAGATAATTAGAGCTAAAATAAGTATATTTTGTTAATTAAATAATAAAATAAGTATATTATTACAAACAATTTTGACAAAAATAGTTCAAAAACTGTGCAAATTACTGTATATCAAGCTATTATTATGAATCGAATCTGAATCAAATCAAGAAAAAATCGAGCCGAGCTCAAATTGAATCGAGCTGACAAAAAATCGAATCGAACTTAGACCGAATCGAGCTCAGACCGAATCGAACTCGAGCAAATTACGAGCTACGAACTTTTTTGCCAGCCCTACTGTAGAATGACCACAAACGATCTCGAGCTCGAATAAGCCGAAAATTCCTCCAAAATCTACTCCATAAAGAGGGGTAGATTTCCAAGCACCTCAACTATACCACATCATCACTATTATTAAACATTGATTTTGTTTGAAACTCTTCATCTACATTAATCCAATGGCTTGTATTTTTTTTTCTTCTCATTAAATAAGATGAATGTGACATGTCTAAATAAATTTTAACCCTTAAAATGGTCAATTAGATTATTGTATTATTATTATTATTATTATTATTATTATTTACTTACATAAAAAATTTACAAATTTTTTTATATAAATATTTATAAATTTATAAATTCTTAGTTATTTATTTGATATCCACTTTTCGGGGCGAAGCCCGAATTATAGCTCTAGTTAATATAAAAGCAAACAAAATTCCTCCAAAATAATGTACCGAAAAAGCAATAATTTTCACAAACTAATAAATTGTTCAAAATTTCCACAACCTATTTCAACCTAAAAATGTACACAATGCGGACCCATACATACGTCATGTCATTTTTCAAAATCAAAACATTCAACGGAAATTATGAGGGCCCCACTGTACAGTATCACATAAAGGCATTTGAATATAATTGAATTGAATCACATCTGATCCCGGTACCCCACTTACTCCCCTCCCCACCAACACATTTGACCACATTCTGAATTTCTGACACGCCCCCACTGCCCTTTCACACATCTCAACCCAAGATCCCTCCCTGTTCTACCAACCCAGCCTCTCCCTGTCCTCCGGACCCCACATTGTCATATTCTCCCACTGACAACGCACTTTGAACCCAACTGCACATAAAGCTACACAGACTGCGCCGTAGTAAATCGTCCTACACTGCCCGTGTTCTTTTTCGAATACCACCCACGATCTCTGCGAAGTCATACCCACCGTTGGATCCCCAATCGGACGGTATGAAAGGGAACTTCTGATGTCTCCGATGGGGTGCATTGCAGAGGAACGGAAGGACGTAACTGGGCGAACCGTTTGGAATTTGAAATGGGATCTTGAAAGAGAGTCTCTCTCCCTCTTTTCGGACTGCTCATCCCCTGACTTCCTGCACTGCGCAGTTCACAATATCATCCGTTGGATCATCTCGAGATCCTCACTGGCACGAATCTCGTGACAATCCAATTGGTGAGGTTTTAAACTGCACAATGCAGTGCAGCAGGGGATATGAACTCCGAAAAGAGCCGTTGGTTTTTATCGTTTTGTATTCTACTAATAATTATATTTCCCCACTTTCCTCAAATTTTAGTTCAAGTTTAATTTAATTTAATCCTTTTTAATATTATTTTTTGTTTCATCTGCTCTGCCATACAAAATTAATGCGCCTCTTTCTCTTCCTCTTCTTCTTCTTCTTCAGTTATTGCTTCCTGCTTCATTCATATTCGATACTTCCTTTCTCTCTATCTCTAGTCTTTTCAGTTTTCACCTTTCTTCTCTTTTTGGGTCCCTCTCAAAACCCCAAACCCTAGCTGGGTTTTCTTTTGGGGGCCGCCGTTGGGGTTTGCCAAGAGATTGTAGTGTTTTGTAATCTCTCAAGGTTGGTTTTTCTTCTCATTGGGTTTTTGTTGTTTTGGGTTTTTTGAATCGGTTTTTGTTTGTGTGGAATTGAGTGCTGGGGATTTTGGGGGTTTTTTTTGTAGGGTTTTGGGAAAATTGGCGGCCAGTGAAATTTGAATCGCGCCACAGATCTAAATGTCGAGTTTTAAATGTTGGGTTTGTTGGGGATTTAGTATTTTTATGGGATTTGGTAACTGAGAGCTTGATGGGATCATATTAATTTTTCTTTTCAGGTTTGGGGATATAATTTTAAAGATTATCTACTGAAGCTGTTCATCAATTTGGGGAGAAATCTGTATGTGGATTAAGAAGACATAGGCTGTGATTTAGGAAAAAATGGGGGTCGAGAAAGGCGGTTCGAAGGGCAGCGGGTTCTTCCACCTGTTCGATTGGAACCGGAAATCTCGCAAGAAGTTGTTCAACATTTCTCCAGGTAAAAAAAAAAAAAAAATCATTGTTTGGTACTTTGTACATTCCTCTTTTTGTTTATTTGTTTGTGTATAAATTAGTTGCTAATTTTGTTGGTTCTTTACGCTCCGTTGTTTTGTCAATTTAGAGGGCACCAAGCAAGGGAAGAGGATCGAAGAAACCCTTCCGTCCACTCGTCTACGCATGGTTTGTAATCACTTTCAAATATATTATTTTGTTTTCAATTTGTGTTTTAATTATGTGTAGCATTTATCATTCTGCTTGGTATGTATGTATTTATAGATTGATGACGATGAGTTGGTCGGTGTATCAAGTATCAAAGGAAGCAGTGACTACAGCTGCGCCTCCTCCGTCACTGACGACGACCTTAATGGGTCGAAAGCACCAGGTGTGGTTGCACGCTTAATGGGTCTGGATTCCATGCCCACGTCGGCAACGTCCGAGCCATACTGCACCCCATTCCGTGACACACGATCCTTCCGAGAGAGCTACTTGAAGAGAAGCCCCGAGTACAGCACCCGAGACCCTCTAACCAACAATCCACACAGGATTGAAAATTCCAGCTACATGAGAAGACCGGTTGATTTGCGGGCTCAGAAGATGCCGAGCAGCCCGATTGAGAGGTTCCAGATGGAGGCCTTGCCACCAAGGTCTGGCAAGCCTCTCCCGATGACATATCACAAACTACTGTCGCCGATAAAAAACCCAGGGTTCACATCTGCTAGGAATGCTGCTCAGATTATGGAGGCAGCAGCCAAGATCCTTGAGCCGAGGCTCCAATCTGTTGGCAACGGAAGGGAGAAGGTTTGCTCATTTGGGCAAGGTCGTGTTGGTCCCTACTCTAAAGACAGTGTCATAGCTTCTCAGAGGGCATCGCGGCTCTTGCAAATGAGCCGGGTCCCTGTTGAATCAAGTGAAACTCGTTTCTCTAGAGGGAATAGAGAAGAGGATATTATCATATTCAGGTCTTCGCCTGATCCGTATGAAGTTAATTTGGGGAGTACGAGTGGCTCTAGTAATGTGAAGGGTAATAATAGTAAAGGAAAGTCGGTGTCTCTGGCAGTTCAGGCTAAAGTAAATGTGCAGAAGAGAGAAGGGGTAAACTTGTCAAGTCGGCACTCTAGCAATGTACAAAAGGAGCATGAAGATTCAAGGCCGAACCAAACTTTTCGGAGCCAACCTGGTACTGGCAATTCCGCGAGCAATCAAAGAACAAACATGAAGCAACAAAAGAAGCAAGGTAGCAGTAATTCTTCGGTTTTGAAGCAAAACAACCAGAAACAGAACTGTATAGTGAACCGCAACAAGTCCGGTACCGGCAAGTCCGGCTCAAGTCAGCAAGGGAGAAAAGGAGCCTCATGTGAATCATCTTCTTCGAAACACAAGAGCTTAAGTAGGCTTTCAAATAGCTCGAAACCCAGGAGCACGATTGAATTAGAAAAGGAGGCCTCTTTTAGCAGCAACAAGGATTTCCCGCAGAAGAAGAGGCTAATAGAGAGAAACACTAGTAATTCGGATAAACATGAGCAAGGCGTTCAACAAAATGTTGTTATCGATGAATTCTCAAAGTGGAACACGGAGGTGAAGGATACAACTGATGTGGTCTCATTTACATTCACTTCTCCACTGGTTAAGCAAGCTGGAAAATCTCAGTACCAAATTTTGGGCGCCGAGAAGCTGGGATTAGCAAGTCGTGCAAATGGAGATGCTTTGAGTCTCCTCTTGGAGCAGAAGTTGAGGGAACTGACGGCTCGGAGCGAACCATCTACTGATTTCGGCAGATGTATTAATTTCGGCTCGTTGGAGCAGGAATTTTCTGCTGAGGGTGATGTTGGTTTGCTGGAAGATGGCAGAAGAAACGGTTTCTCCAAGGATGCTGGTATTTTCAACTTTACCAAGCATCACACTCTTGAGGTAAGAAAAGTTCCTCATATTTGTATTGTTTTTACGGGTTATTGAATAGAATTTACTAGTATAATCTATCAGTAGATAGATAAAAGATCTGATAAGCTTTTATATCCACTTTCTACTTTCTATTTCAATAATCAGGTGGTAGAAAAGGGGGAATGCAGTAACTCGATGGATTTAAATAGTAAAGAGGATGATCAGCTGAGCCCATTTTCTGTACTCGATGAAGAAACATTTATTACAAATGAGAGCTATTGCACCTCTCAGGACTCAACCTGCAGTGATGGTATGGACAAATTTTCTTTCAACTTTTTTTTTTTTCCCTCTTATCAAACTGCCCCTGCTGTGTCTGTATACACACAAAATCATCGCCATGATAACTAATAATGAAGTTAAATTTTGTTTGGCCTCTTGAAGTTGTCGTCTTCCAACCAATCTTTACATTTGCAATCACTATTACCAGTTCTTTGATTTTCTGCTAATATGGTTGACTATGAGAACATAAATCATTCATTCAAATGAAAAATATGTTGTGCCAACAAAATCAGTTGATAATTTCATTCAAATGAGGATAGAATACATCTCTGGAAGTTTACTCGCGTTAATCCCTTTTTAATTTGTGATGGTTTCTGTAAATTTTCAGCAAGCAAAATTTCTCCATCTTCGGTTCAAGCTCAGCACAACTTTTCCGCCTCGAAAAAGGTTTTCTCCAGTGATAGCGAGACAAAGCTTGCCGATTCGGCTTGTTCTTCTCTACTCGACACCTCCAAGTTCTTCGACATAACTCCAGTAAAGCGGCCAAAAACTAAAACCGACCCAGAGCTCGAATACATAAGTGAAATACTATCGAACACAGAACTGGAACGGAAGGCGTTGCATGGAACCCAACTGGACTCGCCTCTCTTCGACAAACTGGAGAGGAAGAGAGGCAGAAGCAAAATGGAGAACGATACCTTGTTAAGTCAAGGAGATAGAAAGCTTCTATTCGATTGTGTCAATGAATGCTTGGATTCGAGGATTGATTATCACTTCAAGGCCGGTTACGAGGCGTGGAACAAAGGGACACTGGCAGTTAAAAAAGGCCTCCACAAACGAGTATACGACGAAATCAGTGGCTGGAAGAACATGGCTGACTTGAATGTGGATGATATTGTCGAGAAGGATATGGGTACAGGGCTGGGGACCTGGATGGATTTCAGGGTTGAGGCATTTGAAGCTGGCACCGATCTAGAGGCCGAGATACTGAACTCTCTGATCAATGAGATGGTTTGTGATATCCTGAAAATGCAGAGGTGAGGAATGTGTATTGAAGTTGTTCTTATTTTTAGGTTCATTCCATTCATTGGTAGGTGTCAGAAGTAGATGAATGTATTGTATAATGGATCCAATGCCATTATTGGATGTGCTGCTTCTCATAGTAAAAGGGGATGTTCAAGATTTTTTGAATGTAGTTTTTTTTATTTTTTTTATTTTTTATTTTTTTACCTCTCCCCTTGTGTTTATTTGTCTAGAATAAGGATATTTAGTTTAAGTTATGCAGAGTTTTTGTATAGGCCTTGTGGGTACTCTTTACAAGTCAATTTAAATTTTTTGCTTGTCAGATTTGAGTGCCAGAAAATGGGTACCCACTCATGTGGTGGTTCTTTTCTGGGTGTAATGTTATTTTCTGGTAATTCTATGGGAATGACTAATGGATCTGTAGTTGATTATTGTATTAGATTACCTATGCAAGGTTGAGATGATTTTATAGGCCTCCATAAAATGGCCTCAAAAGAGCAGTTCTGTACCATTGTGAGCATATAAGAAAACCCAAATCGCGAAATCGGTTGTAGATTTATGACACACTCATAATGTAATAAATACATCCGATTAACATACTATTGAGAGCATTATAAGATCAACATCTTGTGTCCATTGAAAATTGCATCCACACGTACGTCTATAGACACATTCAGAATGTAACAAGTACATCTGATTTTATAACAGATAGATCTGATTCTGTAACCTATGGATGCCATGGACAGATATTCTCTGGACGCGAGGTATTACTCCAGATTTATGGTGATTCATGAATTGATATATGCTTCTGATCAGATGGTTCTTATAAACAATGTATTGATTTGAGCCGAACGTTGTTTACTGGCAATGATACGTTTCTTTGTTACAGGAGAAGGTCCAGCCCGGTACGTTACAAATCGACCACAGCATTCTGGGCCTTACTATGTTACAGCACTCATTCAATCCTTTTCAATGTGGTTTTCTTTTCTGTCACTCTTAGGCTCGTTTCTTTGATTTCTCAATAGTAAAAACATCATCAAAACGCATAGGTTTTGTATAGACCTTGCCATTGCAATAAAAGGAGTCCACGGTGCTTCCATAAGTATTTCGAACCGAAACGTTTATGGTCTAATTTTGAAAATCTGTCGTTCGAAATTTTGCTCCAAATAGCTCATAATAATCTTGACATAATTAACTTGTATAATCTCAATATTTTCCATTTTATGATATTTTTAGCTATTTTTAATGATTTTTTAAAGATTGACATACAAAATTGATTTATTTTTAATTATTTTAAGAGACATATTTCAAAAAATCATTAAAAATAGTAATAAAATTCCTAAAATGGTATTTGGCATCATCCAACTTAATTATGTCAAGATTATTATGAGCTATTTGGATTAAAATTTCGAACGACGGACTTTCAAATTTAGACTATAAACGTTAACATTTAGGTCTGAAATGCTTACGGAAACACCGTAGCCGGACTCCAATAAAAGATATACTACGAGACAAACACAAGAGCTCGTCTTGCCCATGTGGTCAATCAATTTCTTACTGTCAGTTTTCACTTTGTACTGTACATTATTTACTTGCAGTATATAACCGGCCGAAACCCATAACCGTAATCATTTTCACCACTCACTCACTTTACTCACTCAGCACTGAGCAGCAGGAGATGAGATGAGTGATGAGATGAGAAAAGTGGGCAACAAAAGGGCAGGTGATGTGACGGATGGAACCTGAAACCACCCTGGCACAATCAATTCCATTCATCTCCTCTCTCTTCTCTCTTCTCTCTTCTGAGTCTTCACTCAACTACTGCTTGCTTCTGCTTGGTTGCATGCACCTTGCCTTGCCTTTGCCTTTGCCTTGCTACCTCCCCACACTTTCCCATTGTCCCAATCCTTAGTATTATACAACTGAGAAGGGATCCATTGAGGCGTTGACAACACTTATTTTGACAATATAATTTTTCAAAATTTTTAAAAAAATCATTAAAATTCTCAAAAATATAAAAAACAGTTTACAGAAATATTGCTTAACTTATAAATTCATTATATTCAATTTAAACAATGTTTGATAGCTTTTTAAAGATTCGTTAAATTAAAACCGTTAAAAAGTAAACAAAATTTTGTATAAATTCTTAAGATGTCCTATTGTCAAAATTGTTAAGATAAGCTTTGTCAATTATGTTCGAATTTGTACAAATTTTTAAAATATCCTACTGTCAAAATTATCAAGATAAATATTGTCAATGGATCCACGGATCTCTCCTTTATACAATTATACAATTCACTGTATCTGTTTGTGTGTGTCTGTTTGCTGAAGCCAAGCAGTGCAATGTCACACGTCACGGAGGTTAATTTACTTGTTACATTAAATTAAATTTCCCAGCGCAATGTCCGTTTTTTATTTTACTGGTGAAAAGCCCACGCGACCGTGCCTTGCTTTGAGCCAAAATTCTTATTTTTTTTTTTTGAGGGTGCAAAATTGTTATTTCTTATAATAAATTTTTAATATAATATGTAATAGACCTTAAATTGAGATAATTTATATGGGTCTTTAATTTTATTGGGTTGAGAACGTCAACGGGCATTAACGTACATCAATGGTTATGATCTATTGAAGAAAATGATCAACAGCTCAGATATGAGGATAGCCATTTCATATCATTTTTTCCAATATGCTTTTATTATTAGTAAGGATCTTCACCGTCTTGCTGAATATTCCAGAATTAAACCATGCATACATTTGTCGACTCCTGAAGTCCTCTTCATGAACATAATTTGTACATCAGGGACAAGACAAATGCACAGTAAGTAACTATATCTCATTAATCAGGAGATATAATTGGATTTGTTTACAGGTTGCTGTCAAGCAGCACCGGGGACCATACATACATACAATCTATTACATACAATGCATGATTAAGCAATTTAATCGCAATCATTTTAATTGTGGTCTAACATGATTAATTAATTCAAGCTTATCTCCATCACCAACATGTCTTTTTTTTTAGAATTATTCCAAGGGCAATACATATATAATATAGCAATTATTTTTTAACAAAATGAGGAACAGAGATTATGCTGCTGCATCAAAAATCTGATCAGCTACAGGTTTACAGATTTGCACTACGGACCTCCTGACATGTCCCAAAATATGGGATAGAGGGTGAATGAATACGCATTATACCTGACCTGACTATTCGAAACTACCGAGGGAATGAGTCCTGAATTCTGATTTTGATGCTACTTAGATTACGCATCTAAGAAATTTTTAAGCCCGAAAACAAACCTCCCGTTTGGCAAGTATAGTAAGTTAAAACGGAGTAAAACGTTAAATCACCTTAAATCAGTGGTATTTGGTGGTACTGAAGTAAATAAATGAAGTAAAGTTTATGTTATGTGTAAAAGATGTGAAATATTGGTGATTTAGGATATGTTTGGATTGTTGTAGAATAGTAGATTAGCGGAATAGCATCACTATTCCAAATAAAGATCGATCCAAACACGTTTTCACCGTTCGGAACAGCTGAAGATTAGTTCTATTCTACTATTCTAGCAGAAACACGGATTAGTAAATAGCTAGTGAAAAATGAGCCAAAAGAACAGAGAAACTAATTAAATAATATGTAACAATTCTTTTTTTATTTTCTCTCTCTCCAACAGGTCATCTCTCCCACCCAAAAAAGGACAACCACCATTTTTGAAAGCTACACCATTGTCTTGCTTGTATCTTCATCAATTGACTGCAAAATAGTAAAAATTAATGTAATTATTGTACTCTCGTTATTACAAGGACTCCATAGAGATCTCATTTGCCAGTGGTTCGTTGAAGCTCTGGACCGTTGTCAAGGTTGAACAACCGGCAAGTTCACCTCCCTTCTTCAATCCATTGCTCTCTTCTTAAGTTTAGCAGCGAACCAGCGATACGTCCCGTAAACGACCTTGGTTTCTCTAACAATATCAAAATTATTCAAGTTGATTATTTTTGCCACTGTAATCGGTAGTAGACTGAATTTGACGGTGTCGTGCCATTAGTTGAGATGACGGTGGGCTTAAGGTGCTCTGTTGGTACATCCAATAGAGGACATTGACGGAAAATATGAGCAATTTGGTATTGCCCAGATGTTGCTTTGTAATTAATCAAATAAACCAAAAAAAAAAAAAATCAAACTAGGAATTGAGTATTGACCGTATTTTGGCAATACTTGTATTTTGTATAAAGCAAAATAAATGCATAAATTTATATGATAATTAAAAATATAGATTGAAAATGATTTTTTGTTTTTTTGTTTTGACAATTAAGTATGTACTTTTTTTATGAACTGAATTGGAAAATAAGACTCTAAAATAGAAATATGAAGTTGGTTGAAAAATAAAAATAAAAATAGTCATTACTTTATAGTTTATATATTTGTCTCCATCACTATTCCAAATATACAATCCAAACAACATTTTTACTAATCCGAATAACACCCTATTTCTACTATGCTCAAGCTAATCCAAAAACCAACTTACTATACCTATATAGCTGCGTTAACTTACTACACCTTAAATCACTTCCGTCTGGTGACTTAAAATTGATTTAAGAGCTTAAATCAAATTTTACTACGGCTACCAAATGCAGGGAAATTGTCTAATATATGAAACAATGAGCTCTATTACATTGTATTTTGTTTGACAAATCATTAAGCCCGGGATAATAACTACAAATATAAATAAGTGTTCTTTGATATAAAGAAAAAAAATTAGTACTAATCAATATATTTCAAAAATCAAGTCCGGGTACGGGCCTAGGCTTGCCCATGCTTAGGTCCGTCCCTGCAACTTGGATCCATTATTATAATTAGCATTGTGGCAAATTTGATAATTGAAATAAAAAAAATTAAAAACATAAGAAATAGAAAAAGAATGCACAGATTATTTAAACAAATTCAATCAAATCAAATTTGACGTAGATTGAACTTGAACCGAATCGAACTAGAACGAAACCAAACTCCGTTTGGAGCTCAATATTATAATTTTAGTTAAAATTATTGCTCCAACCGAACCAATAAAAGGTAGATGCAACGTTAACATTGTAAACATCGGACAATAGAATAATTGCCGAATTAATTTAGTTAAGAAAATAATAAAGAGATATGCCGGCACTCAGATTTGAGTCCACCACAGCTGATTAAGAATTTAAGATCACCATATTCTTCATGCGAGACGGGTTTATCAATTAATTAATTTGCATCATTAAAATGAGTCGTGACTTGTGACCCTTTTTGTTAATTTTTTTTTTCAAAAAAAAAAGAGAGAATAAAATATATTAATGTACAAAAATCTTGGAAATTTTGTTCTCGTAATTCAATCTTTGATGCGATGTCGTTGAAGTTAGGGATATCTGGACGTGCGTTTGTTCTCGAAACTTGACTTGTCCGGTTGTCTGTCCCCTCAAAATAATAAATTCAGGAACGGCATAAAATCATGACCGTGTAATTTAACCTTTTTATGTGCGTAATTTAATATTACCTCCGTCCACAATTAAATGAATTTATACCCTTTAGAGCTTGTCCATAATTAAATAAACTTTATCGATTTGAATTTATTTTTCTATTCACTTGTTTGAATCCACTTATTTCTCTAATATTATGATTATCCTTTTATCTATATTATTTAATTGGAACAATTATTATGTAATTTCATTTTTATTTCTCTAATGTTATGATTATCCTTTTATCTATATTATTTAATTGGAACAATTATTATGTAATTTCATTTTTATTTCTCTAATGTTATGATTAACCTTTTATCTATATTATTTAATTGGAACAATTATTATGTAATTTCATTTTTCCACTAATTCATCTGACTTTTCCTAAAAATTCATTTATTCATGGACGGAGGTTATATTTGTTAAGAACTCATACGTTGCATTCACCTTTTCAAATTTCTTGTTTCTCCAATGTTATGACTATCTTTTATATATATTATTTAATCGGAACAATTATTATGTAATTTCATTTTTCCACTAATTCATTTGATTTTTCCTAAAAATTCATTTATTCATGAACGGAGGTAGTAGCATACTTCGTCATTTGAACTTTTTTATGTTTTCCAAGATATAAGAGCATATATAAAAAAAACTTATATCGTCATACATCTCGAACGAGTAAAAGATATAATTTTTTAATAAAAAATTGTTTAACTTAAAAAATAAAAGTCTAGTTTTTTTTTTTTTACAATTAATTATTATGTAAGGGAATCGTCGAATCGGTGTTAATTTGAACATGATTAGTATATTGATTAAAAAATCGTTATTTTTCTAAGAAGCCTTCTTAATAATTGAGGGAAGATCTTTCAAATCAGTCTAAAATTCTAAATTTTGTACCCAACATATTTTTAATAAGTGTTGAAATATATAAAACATATTAAAATTCTAAATTCTAAATTATTACAGAATCTTAATATTTAAGTTTAAACTGCACTTTTCCTGAAACAATAAGGGTTGGAAAGTTTCAAAATAAAAAAGTTTTGAAATATATAATCAGCTCCAATAAATCCCAAGTAATTATCTTTTAAACGTTATACAAATTGAATACTAATAGACACCAATGATCATTAGCATTGAATTCTGTGGAGCTTAATTTCATCTTAATAATTGGACAAACTTGATTTTTGTCCTTCACAAAATTCACAGTAATTCGACTATATATCTAATTTCCGGGATGATCTACCAAATTAATTGAACCGATATTAATTGGTTAGTGATAAATCATTATCTCACTACAATACAATTATACAAGCAGTACTTCTCATCTCATAACATGATGCGTACTGATTAATTATTGTGAGGTGTCGAAATCAGTTAACAGAGTATTAATTTATAATGATTGCAGAGGGAGGAAAAAACCAAGCCCAGGTGCTTGTTAAACAGGAATGAATTATGAATGTGGTTTCATTGTTTTTTAGCTCGTAGTACTGGCACCCAAATCTTCAGTGACATTTTACCAGCAGATAGATCAGTAAGGCATTTGTTCAGTGCACCTTCAGATTTAATTGTGCGCAGATGCATTGCACTCTTCAAGTTACCATCTTTTTTTGTGATTGAACTTAATATATAATTAAGTATATAACATTTTATTTTCGTTTGGACTCGTCCGTTATACTTTTGTGCCCATATTTATACAGTCTGGAGAAGGAGAATTGTAATCTTAATATATATAAGTTTTACAAATAGTGTTCATATGGATTAAGAAGAACATAATTTCAGCTCTAGTAACAGGTGGTGGTGATAGTTACTATGTGATATCTATTATTTGTATACATCAACACACAACATGACAACAGTCTGTTATGTAATTTATGTTGGGTCTTGCACTCTATTAAATAGTTGAATTTTATCCAATACTCCCACAAAGTTTTTTTTTTCGATCTGACGATTATACATAAATATTATTCATAAACATTATGAGATTCATTTGTACCTGATAAATTATCAGGGTGTGAACATAAAAGTAACGTCCTAATAGTTTTATTTACCTATTTTCTGTCATAAAAACATTAATCTCCATTTAACCGAAACTAATCGGATTGATCCATGAGACCACAAACAAAAGTAAAACAACCATAAAAGGAAGGGAGGGGCGACTTCTCACTTCTCCTCTTCTCTACACTGCCACAGTGCCACTGGCAACTGGCAAGCAACTATTGATGATTATTGACGAGTGATGACAAACCCAAAGGTGAGAAAAAGTCAACCGTAGAAAAAGAAGAGAAAATGAATGAAAACGGGGACCAAAGGTCTCCACAGCAAAGCAAAAGATTGAAAACTTCGTACAAACCCTGCCAAACCAAAATAAATGGAGGCGACCCCTCCTCCTCATCTCACCTCACCTCATGTAACAAGTTAACAACAACAACAATGAATAACAACAGTACTCTATTCGTCTAACATGGACCGTTAGATCAGAATGGACGGGCTCGATCAGCCCAGTGAAGATTATAGAAAACCTTTTGTAACTACTCTCATCCGTTGATTTTGATCCAACGGCCCAGATTTAGATGACATGATAGCAGATTGGAACGCAATTTCTCTCCTCTCTCTCTCTCGGCCACAACGATAATAAGACAAGCAACAACCTCCGACACATCACGTGCATGTCACGTCGCTCTCTCCACCCCCACTGTACTGTCATCTTTAATTAATAAATAAATAAATAATTCTCCATTTTTTTTTTTCCTCCCCTCGAGAAAGACAACTTATAATTAGCTTGCATTTACATTGTTCTTTATGCGCTCTTTCTGTATAATGTATATATATCCTACTGGTGTGCTCTCCTTCTGACGTGTAGGGACCCAGATCTCAACAATCTTCCTTGGGTGTTTTGTTGCTCTCTTTTCTCTCTGTATACCTTTTTATTTAATTTATGAGCAAGAACATTTAATCATTTCTTTCAATACAACCAACAGCTTTTTTTTACTGCTGCTGTAGCAATAGCATCCAACAGAAGCAATTAGTATGCAGCTGCTAGTCTGCTACTGCTCACATATTTATTAGCACACTTAATAGGTTGCTAAAGTAGATGAATTGCAAAAAAAAAAAAGTAATTAATGTTATATTATGTACCGAAAGTTCTTGTTCCATTCTTTCATTTCTTGAAATATTGGAGATGAAGAAAAGCTTGTGAAGGGAGCAAGCAATAACATAACTTTTGGGTGAATATATGAGACATCCCAAAATAGCAATACCAATTATTAATTTCTCCATCTTTTTCCAAAACAAATATAGCTACAAACTTTTTTCACCTAATCCATCCCACAGCTGAAAATGATTTTTAACGGGGAAATTAATCAAAAACTACTCCCATAATAATAATACTCTTATCCAAAAAAAAAAAAAAAAACCAGCAAAAAAAGAAAAAAAAAATAACCCACCAAATCTAAAACTATCTATACAAACATCTCAAGCTTCATATCATCACATCATACAACTTACTTTCTAACATCATTTTCTCATGCATTTTCTTGTCTCAGGTAATAAGGTTAGAGAAACATCTTGCGTCCATTGAAAAATCATCCATACGTCCATTCGCGTGTACAGAATGTAACAAATACGTCCCAAAATGTAACAGATACATTACAGAATGTATCCTATGAACGCTATGGACGATTTTTCTGTGGACGCTAGGTATTACTCGTAAGGTTACCTGGAGAAAACAGGATTGAGAGTCTTGGTGAAGCCATTGAAAGCCCCATAGCTCTTGGAGCTAAACCCTAAGCAGCCCAGTAACCCTTGCCGGTACGGCAAGAAAGTACGCCGTCTCATTTCCTCGGCATGGGCCCGGTTCATGTTGTAGAGCCTCTCGTGCGCCGACTGCCGCTTCCTCGTACCGGCATTGTTGGTCTTCGTTGTTGCCGGCACCGCATTTGTGTTGCTTGAGCCTTCGTTGTTGTCCGATCTCGGTTTCTCCTTGTCTTTGTCTTTGTCCTTCTCCGATCTCTCCTTGGAGAACGGCATGTGCGTCCAGAACCTTTCCCGGATCAGACCCCCGCGCTCCCGCTCCCTCCCCTCGCTCTTGCTTCGGTACAGGAGGTCCTTCAAGAAGATCCAGCGCTTGGAGCTTCTAGAAGAAGAGGAGGAGCTGGATCGGGACGACGAGGCCGAGACGGAAGGAATCGTCTCATCCGCATCGGCCATTTCCTTACCGTCCTGATCCAGATCTAAATCCTTCGGCCGGGACTTGATCTCTTGGTCGTCCTCTTCTTCTTCTTCTTCTTCATCGGTGCCCCACTGGTACCGATTGTTGCGCATTGGCGACATCGATCTCGCTCGCCGGTGAATAGATCCGCTCCGGAGCTTGACGTCCCCACGGCCCCGGACCGACATTTCCCCCTCGTCGTCGGGAA
Organism: Cyperus esculentus; assembly: GCA_030179965.1. Lineage (NCBI taxonomy): Eukaryota > Viridiplantae > Streptophyta > Magnoliopsida > Poales > Cyperaceae > Cyperus > Cyperus esculentus. The sequence goes on from JASGLE010000030.1 coordinate 445,636, forward strand.
TGGGGGACAGCGGGGGCGTGTCGAGGTTCGAAATCGGCCGGATCTGGCCATTACAAAAGATCTCATCAGCAGAAATCATCGACGACAGGTACCTCGACGAGAACTCAAACTCGATGTCCCCAGACAAGCCCCCGTTGGGGCCATTGCCGGCGGAGGAGGCCCCGTTGACGGAGTTGGAGATGATGAAGTGCATGGGACTGGCGGGCGCGCTGAAGAAGTACCCCCCGCCATTGAAAACTGGGGCGGGGGCGGCGTGGGGGGGAGAGGAGGGGAGGGAGGTGGCATTGGAGGGGCGGCCGGGGCTGGAGGGCGCGCTGACGTAGGGCGTGGAGCAGGAGGAGTCGAGGTCGTCGGCGGTCGGAAGGTCGAGCTCCATCAATCAATCAAAGTCGTCTGCTTTGTGCTGTGGTGCTAGCAGATAATTGAGAGAGGGAGAGAAATGGAGGGAGAGTGCAAGGGCGTTAATAAATGGAAGGAAGGAAGTGAAGCTCCCTGCGAGTCCGTATCGGGGCTACGATCCAATTTGGATGAGAGGACCCTCCAATCCTGATCCAACGACTGATAATTTTTAGGGGAGTTTTTAAAATAATCTCAGCCGTTCGATGTGAATTGGAGAGCCCTCCGATCCAAATCGGATCGTAGCTGATTTGAGCGCAGCTGGGTGCCTGCGTGATAACTGTCAGATGATGAGTCCGAATCTGCTGTTGTTATAAGAGAATAACAGTACCCTGTTGTTGTAATACCAACCGTTAGATTAAATCGGACGGAACTGATTGGCCCTGTGTAGATATAGGGGGATTTTGTTAAATAAATCTGATCCGTTAATTTAATCTGACGGCCCAGAAGGAATAACAGTGTCCTGTTATTTTATTCAGGATAACAGGGGATATAATTCACTGTGGGATCCTCATTTCAGCCTTTAACCCCCAATTTATTACTATTTGGGTTTGTTATGTACGGTTTGGTTGATTCATTGATTGGTTATGCTTATGCATGTATTTTTTGTTTATTGACTGAGGATCGATCTCTAACGATATTTATGAATTTATCTTGACAATTTTACGACATTTAATAGATATATGAAAAAAAATATTTAAAAGTTTTTGAAAATATAAAAAATTTTATGTTTTGTATCGTTGAACTTGTAAATTGATTACTGGTAAGTATTGCTTAATAGTCTATTAAAATCTCTTTAAATTATAATCATTAAAAGAAGCTGAAAATCTTGATGAGCGATCAAATAACTATTCAAACTGATTGAAATTTAAAACACTCTCAAAATTTATATTAAAGAATTCATACATAATTTCTTTTTCTACTTTTAAGATGTTCTAAATTTTTCTAAAAATTTATTAAAATATTTTGTTGTCAACTAACAAGTGCGATGAATTGATGAATTGTGTAGCCGAGAAGTGGTCAGGAAGTGGGTCTCCCCTCATGGAAGTGTATCTACGGTAACTTGACTTTGCTTCGCACGGAGCCACGTAATGCCATAATTAAAACCTCTAATTATTTTGCAATTTCACTTTCTTTTTTTAATTTTTTTTGTTTAATTTCCAGCTGGTTGGTGTCTTTAGAATAAAAATGATTTCGGCTCGTGGGCCTTCACAAAAATTATGTTTTTGTAAAATCAAATAATTTCGCTTGACTATGATCTTCACTATATAATCATTACTTTTATATGCCAAGGTACATATTTAAATTAACATATTGTCCATACCTAAAGAAAAAGAAAATTATTAACACATACCTTTCTAAAGTAGAGTTTCAATGATAAGAAAGCAATCATGAACTAAAACTAAACCTTTCATAAATATAAAAAATTTGAATATGTACACAATGAGTTGGTATTTTTAAAATTTAAAACCGACCCATGAATTCTTTTTTTTTTCTTAAACACAAATTTGAAAAAAAAAAAGAAATAACAAAACTCAACGGCACAAAACGTTTTTTTATTTTTTTCATGACCTGAGGTTTTCAATTTTTCATCGCCACATTTAGTTTTTTTACTGTTTGAGTGTTTGATCTGATGGAAACAAATCGGAGCAGAGAGCAATAGCAAAGCGTGACAGATGCCCACCACTCCTGCCAAAGCTGTCTCACAGTGCCCATACCATATTTATTTCCCCAAATCATCTGTGGTAACCATGGTACCACTTCCCTATTTCTTGTGTCTGCTATTTCATAACATGATCATAAATCTCATGTCTACTTTACATAATAGTCACAACAAATCTCGAATAACATCAAGAAGACATGGAGAAGGATTAATGGAAAACTATTATTTTTTAATTTTTATTTTACCAGTAAAGATGGAAAGCTGGGAAGAGTAAAAGCATTATTCTCGAATAACATCAAGATAGATAGCTACAAGGGCGCACGAACCTCAAAGCTCCCACAAACCGTTCGATTGTCGCGGAGCCCGTTGGATTGTTAGAGAAAAAATGAAATGGATTCACTTTACATATATTCACTTTATATATATCTTCCATTCATTTATTTTTCTGATGGTTTGCGAGACGACGCTCACTACAAGTTAACTCGGTTTCCATGAAAGCATAGACATGAATAATTATAAACAATAACGCTAGCTAGTGTATATTGAAATCAAATATGCTGTTATCCAACTTTGGATAGCAGGACCCTGTTATTCAAGTCTGGGCCGTTGGATTAAAACAACGGATGAGATTAATTATGAAAAAGCTCTTTATAATCTTTATTGGATCGATTGGGCCCATCCAACGGCCCATATTAAACTAATAGGGTCCTGTTATTCTCAGAATAACAGCAGATACGGATTCAGTGTGTATTATACTATCATATTCTTCTTCTATCATTATCAAAACAAAAAAAAGTCATCTTCTTCTTCTTTAGTCTTTACAATAATTAAGTATTATAATAATAATTACAACTTTCTCGAGATGGTTAAAAGTTGTTCTTTGATTCTTCGATATGCAGATTTTGTGCAACTGCAGCATGTAGCGGGTTGGTTCTAAACACACGTTGCGACCCGCTACATCATGCAGAATAGATATGAAGGAAGGAAGACAAAGAACAGTGTGTGACGGAAGCTTTGCTAGTTGGCTCTAATGGCATGGTAGCATCAATAAGCATCATCTGCTCCATTTCACGTGCCATTAAAAAGTAAATTATGGGACTTGAACTGTCTTATTCATTCATTCTTTATTTATTTATTTGTAACCGGTAAAAAGCCTAAAGCAAGGTGGGCAGAAATTATTTTTTATAATAAATTTTGAAGATAACAGGTAATGGGTCTCTTTATTATAAGATAACAGGTGATGGGTCTTGAATTGAGATAATTTATATGGATCTTAAATTTCAATGAGTTGAGAACATCAACGGGTATTAACGTACGTCAACAGTGGTGATCAATCTCAGTAATCAATCAACGGCTAAAATTTATTACTTGAGAAAGATAGATCTTTGATTTCAAAAAATCTAATATGCTTTTATTAATAGTAAGGATAAGGATTGTTGCGAAGCCTAAGTGAAAGTGAGCATACGTGGTTTATTTTACTTTATGGAAAAATATTGTTGGTTTTTACTTTTTTTTAAATGGAGAGAACCTATGAGTATGATTTGTCATATGGGATATGGCTATGGAGGCTTTCTTGACGTGTGGAGATCAAAAAGGCAAAAGAAAGTGACTATTCCATCAGCCACAGCAACCTCCGTAAAAAGGAACAGAAATTGAGGGAGGCCAGAAATCATTTTTTGTACTACCCTAGAAATGGATTCAATCTTATTATAGAAGAGATAATGGGAAAAAAATTATGTCGATTTATATAGTTTAGAGAGTAGTAGGACGAGAAAGGTTATAAACCGCGACTATAGCTTTATCGCGGCGGGTCTTCGGAAAAATTATCGCCGCTATAGCGAAAGCTATCGTACGTAGCGTGTCCATTAATTTTATAAATTATATTATATTTTTGTATTAAATTTCAACATTACTAAGAATTCTATAGAGCAAATAATCAAAACAAAATAATTAACAAACTAATGTTTTTGCATTAAACTAGTACAAAGTCCGAGTTGCTATTCAAAATATCTGATATAGGATTGTTTTCTATACAAAATGATCTAAACTGTCACAAGCTGTGTCATTTCCTGCACAAAAGAGTTATTAATCCTAAGTCATTTCCTGCACAAAAGGTCTCTAATCCTATTATCAACCCTATATAAAATATCATATATATCAGGTTTTACTCTAATTTCAAGTCAAACTATATATTATTCTATAGATTCTTCAGACACTTCATTATCTGTTGGCTCAGTATCAGACTCAACTGGCAACTCATTACCATCATCTTTTGAAAAAATATGTTTTGTAGCATAGCGCGCTATTTTAGCGCTATCATGCTATGCGTTATAGCGCATGCTATTTACGCTATAGCGGAAATAGCGCAACTTATGCAGTGTTGGCCAATAGCACTGCGTTTTGGGTCCGGAAAACGCTAAAGCACGCTATAACATCCTATTTAGAACATTGAGCAGGAGTAAAGATAGTGTGAGGCATTCTGTGAGCGGACTTTAAAAATATATTAAATCACTTTTAAATTTCAATTTATATGACTCAATAAATTACTTGTATCAAAATCATATAGAATACAAAAAATTTTCATTTTAAAAATTTTAAGTATTCGTTCATGATTTTATAAAAATGACTATACAACATTAACAAAAATTAAACAATATCTTATGTATCATTTTAAAAAATCTCAAATAAATACTTAAGAATTTTCAAAAATTGAAAAATTTTATACCCCATATGATATTGATACAAAGAATTTATTGAGTTATATAAATTGAAATTTGAAAGTAATTTTATATATTTTTTGAGGTGCGTTCACGGAATAGCCCCGTGAGCTTATCGCTATCTTTACTTGTAGTACCGGAAGGTTGGATTCACATCGGACGTCTTATTTTTAAAATCTGGGCCGTTTGAAACAATGCGATGGTTCCTATTAACCGTGGCACGATCCTGCCATAGTTTATTTATGGCAGCAGATACGGACCCCAATGGGGTGGACAACAACAATACACAATACTGTATTATGTGCACGCAAGAAATAATTAAAGAAAATTTGGGCTTAAAATCTTAAAGATGTTCCAGGAAATATAAAAGCCCATATATGCTGTGCCCTTTTTTAGATCAATTTGGATGTGAATTGCATCTGGGGCTTTGCTAAAGCCTATATATTGTGAAAATGGGCTGATTCTACTGTACTTTTAACTGCTCTACAAACACCAATCAACCTAACCAACCCTCTCCACTAAAATCTGTTCATAGCAGTCTGTCGGATCCAAATCTGCTGCTTTTCGTTTGAGAAAACCAGACCCTGCTTTTCCGATCGGATAGTCGGGATCGGTTTCTGCACCGATCTCAAGGTACTTTGGTTTTTACTGTACAGATTTCGAAGTATTTCGGTATTTCTCAACCGCCGGATCAAGAAAAGCAGCGGATTCCGATCCCATCCGAGTCTGTCTTCTGATACTTCGTTGCTAATATTTTTCTTGTTGAACCAGTACTTAATAACATAAAAACAACGTGACAAAATTTTTTATACCAAAAAACAGTAACGTATTACAAATTAAATTAAAGGGTTTTTGCTAATTTTAGTTGTTAGAAATTAGTTGTGTATAACCAAAATAGAACATAATGCATTGCAATTGCAGTACAACCAACTCTGGAATGTACATGTAGAGTCAAATTTTGTTATTTCAGTGCATATTTTTAACTGGGAATAAACAAATTATAACCAAAACACAACAACAAGGATATCATTACATGAATTCATGCTGTATATATTTCCATCATCATTTCCAAATCTCAAATTCAATCTACTGTTCATCCATACCAATAAAGCATTTTATAACACAAGACACAATTAATATGGCATCCTCAACCTCATCTAAGGTTACACTTATGATGTTGCTATTGTCATGCATTGTGATGAATAATTATATGGTGTATGCACTAAGCATTTGCCGGGTCAACGATGATGGTATTAAAGCTTGCCTACCAGCAGTGAAGGGATCAAATCCACCTCCCCCAACACCAAGATGTTGTAGTTATGTTAAGGCTGCCGATCTGCCGTGTTTATGTTCTTACCAAATATCTAATTTGGTACAACTGTTTGGAGTAAATGTTGTGGCTGCTAAGAAAGTACCAACTAAGTGTGGTATTAAGGGGCCGAAATGTTGATTTTTTTTTATAAAGAATTACGTGGAGCTTGTTTTCGTGATTTAGTGGATTGTAGTTTTCATGATTTGTTTGATGTTATTGATGTAAAATTCTTAAAAATTATTATGAAAGACTAATTGTGAATATAAATTAATGAAATTATATAACAATTACTATAATATTACGCGGTTTATTTTATAGTGTTATTAGCGGATTATTGTAATCCCTATTTGATGATTATAACGGTTCTTTCTGAAAAGTTAGTCACCAATATTTTATAGTAAATACTGTCCAAATGCAAGATCAGCTAAATTATGTTGCAGTCTCAATTAAACATCAAGCTACTCAAATTTAAATTCAGAAATAAGTTTCCACATAGCGGATATGGTTTTTCTACCACTAAACCAAAAGCCAGTTTTTGCTTGTGATTTAAAAGATAGCATTTGATGTTTAATAGATGGACATATTAGTACATATGATCAAATAAAACAATTGTTCCTGCTCATTGTTGTCTTTCCTCTCAAAATTCATCAAAAAACAAACTCGAATTGCTTTTTTTTTTTTTTTAAATGTAAATTAAAATGATTACAGAATTTTATCTGATGCCTGTCTTATGATAAATTGAGTGAGCCCAATTTTATGTTTCTGCCCCATTTTATGATGGCTTAATTTGGGCCCTTAACCTTATGTTCCATCGCCAAGGAAAGACTTTAATAAAGTAGGTGTTTTAAAACAGAAAACATCTGCGTTTGTTTGGGCTTCTGCTCCACTCCCTGTACCGTACTCAGAATTGAGATCCCGTGCGGTAACTCAAATTTTGAGTTACCTGTCCAGACTTTTTTCATGAAGACTATATGAATTTAAATCTTGTCCGTGATTCCTACCCTTGACCGAGATCATAAGTGAACGGCCCAGATTTATCTACGCAGTAACTCAAAATTATACAACACGAAGTTCAAAATTAGAGAGAGCGTGTATTGGGCCTTCTCTGAGCCTTCCTCGACCGAGTCGACTTGCATCGAAATGGTGAGTCAAGCAAGCATCCAAGCAGTCAATGCTGAGTGTTATTACAGCTAACAGCTTGTTAGTTGTTACCGAACAAGCAGGAAACAAGGCGTGCTTATCCTCTGCTGAGCAGTATTCTACTGCGCAGCAAATCCAACGATGGGGATTGTAGGGCGGTTTTCTGAGATTGAGTTGCACTAATCTCAAAACAGATCCAATGGTTGAAATACTGCGCAGTAGTAATAATCCCCGGAACAAGTGGGAAAGAAATTAAGTGGCGTACGTACGTAATGGTTGTGTCATGTAATCATGTTTCATGCATCGATCCGCCCCCCAGTTTAGTTTAGCCGGGGGAGGAATCGTTATATATATACCGCTAATATACATGATACACTTAATATATATGTCTTGAGGGACTAAATATCAAAAAAAGAAAACAAAAGAGAGAGTAGAGGTAGAGGCTGAGCTCCACTGATTCCACTCCACTCCTCCACTCGCTATCTCCATGACATGTGGCGTCGACATGGTCTACGTGCCCCCTTCCCTCAACTCACCTCCCTCAATCCCTTCCACCTCCACCTCCCTCTCCCTCTCCGGGTGCTGATCCCCTGACTTACTGCATTGTGTAGTTCACAACATCAGCCGTCGGATCATCTCGAGATCCGCGCTAGAACCAATCTCAAGACGATCCAACGGCTGACGATTGAACTGCACAATGCAGTCCAGCAGGGGATATGAATATTGAAATTCCTCCCTCTCCATCTCCATCTCCATCTCCATCTCCCCACTGTACATGCTCTTTATCATCTCATCTCTCCCTCCCTCCCTCCCTCCCGATCCACTCCTACAGCGATCAATTCTCACCACATATATTGATACATACTAATTAGTTAGATACCTTTCACACACGTACATGATCATACCATACCATACGTCCTTCAATTCAATTCAATTCAATTCAATTCATTGCTCTAGCTTTTAATCATTAGCTAGCTAGCTAGCACAACTACTCTAGTTGATCATGAACCAGTGCGTGCCGAGCTGGGACCTGGACGTCGATCCCAATCCCCCGCGGCTGCGTCTCGACATCCCGTTGTCGTCGTCGTCCCATCCGACGACCCTGTCGCCTGGCCCTGCCGTCCCCATGTCCGACTTCGAGGTCGCCGAGCTCACTTGGGAGAACGGCAACATCTCGTCCCGCGGCATCGTCAAGGCCATGGCGCCTAAGTATAACCCTGCCATGACACCCGCCGTTGCCGCGGTTCCTTCCGCAACCGGCATCACCTGGGCCAAGCAGCAGCAGCTGTCGGGAGGCGGGACGTTAGAGGAGGTGGTCAACGAGGCGACGCGCGGTCACATGCTGCCCCCGGCGGCCGCACTTCCTGCTGCGAACCTCGTACCGTGGACCAGCGCGATGCACGCCGCGCAGGCAGCCGTTGACCTCCTGGTGCCGTGCGGTAGAGACGACATTGAGCCGACCACGGTCGTGAGGAAACGGGCACGGGTGGTGGGCGAGGACGGCAGGGTTTGCGCTAGTCAAGGGAGTACCGCTCCGGGGAGAGGGGAGAGCACGCTGGTTACACTGGATACGTGCGGCGGCGGTGCCGGAGCGGGAGAGGACATGGCGTTCACGACCACGACTAATAACTCGACATCCCTTTCGCCCTTGGATGGCGAAGGAGGCGGTTCGCCGGAGACGGAGAATGCTAGTATCGGCGGCGGCGGTGCGAATGATTCCATTTGTCGTAGCCAGAGATCAAAGGCAATTAATTATCTAGCTAGCAAGCACAAAATTTCATTTTTTTTTTTCGTATCGCTTCATCGAATTAAGCAATTTTTCAATTCATATATATATTGGTGATGAACTGATGATCTTAATATCTTATACTAATTAATCTTCTGCATGGATGTCACTAAACTGTTAATTATATATTATAAAATTCTTAATTAAACGGTGATTAATTGTTAATTTTTTTTAACTATTTTTGTAGAGGGATATGGTTTGTGATGAGGAAGAGAACATGGAGCCGAAGGTGGAGACCGGAAGGGCTTCAATCTCGACGAAAAGAAGCCGAGCGGCGGCCGTACACAACGAATCCGAGCGCGTAAGATAATCTTACTCCTAATAAAAAAATATTAGATTTTTTAATATGAAAGTTCTATCTTCCCTAAAGAATAAATCTCAGCCGTTGATTGTTTACTTAGATTGATCACTACCGTTGACGTACTTTAATGATACTTTAATGTCTCAACCCATTAAAACTTAAGGTTAAGGGTTTTAAGGCCTATATCAATTTTCTTAATTTAAGATCCATTACACAATATCTTAAAAATTTTATTATAAGAAATAACAATTTCAGCCCAAAACAAGGTGTGAGCTCTTTACCAGTATATAAATAAACTTATGTAGTTACATCATTTTGTACTACATGTTTTGTTGTTGCTGCTGCTGCTGTTCTTTTCCTTGTCATTGAAATTAATTGGCTTGTTTGGATTCCTGAAGATCAGTTTGTTACATCAGCTTGTGGTCCTTTCTTCAAGTTTGATTGAGAACTCAAAACAGTACAATTGTTTAAGTCAAGTTAGCTTGTTTTCTAGTTACCAAATTTGTATATCAGTTGCCCGAAGCTTTAATTGAGTTCTCCAAATATATATATATATATAGTTGGATGCATCATGCATGCATTCCAAGCAGCTGCAATCATTGTGCTTCCAAAGGATAGAATTGGGGACCATTTTAGCAAGCAGGATTTTCATATCTCCATATATATATATATTATGATTCATATCTCATTTAAGAGTTAAGACTTAAGCCCATATATTATTGACCCATCTTAGTCTGTTGCATGCATGTCTCCCTTGTGCAACTACTTTTCAACTGACTTGAATCATCATGATTTTGAGTGCTAGTTTGTCAGAGAAAATTCTGACAGATTGATCAGGTTTATTCAGCAAATGGCCCTGAACAAGTGTAAACAAAACTAAAAGATAACATCAGAGGGTATTTCCATTCTGGGCTTTGGGCCATATCTCACAAGAGCAATACATAAGATAATTCAGATGAGAAACAAATAAAAATGTATACAAGTAGTCATTTGAGTGATTACAATTAAAAATGTATAAATTAATATAAGTCATTGTACTTATGTTAGATAACTTACCTTTTTATTCTAAAGAAAATCATTTTTATATGATGGCATGTTAACAAAAAAAAAACCCTTAATGTGCAGAAAAGGAGAGATAGGATCAACCAAAAGATGAAAACTCTGCAGAGGCTAGTTCCGAATTCGAGCAAGGTAAGTAAAGTATCGATCACTCGATCGGTTGGCACATATCCAGATGGGTGCTCATCCTCCGTAGCGCTGCATTGTGTAGCGCATGATGTGAACTGTTAGATCATCTCGAGATTTAAGTCAGCACATATCTCGAGATGATCTAATGGTTCACATCCTGCGTACACAATGCAGCGCTACAGATGATATGGAATCACTCCAGATAGATCCCCGTAACGAAAAACGTCAATCGAACTAATTTTAGCCATTTCGACATGTATATATATACAGACGGACAAGGCATCAATGCTTGACGAGGTGATAGACTACCTAAAGCAGCTACAAACACAAGTGAACATGATGAGCAGAATGATGATGCCGATGGCCGCCATGCCGCCGCTGCAGATGTCGATGATGGCCAACATGGCGCAGATGGCCCAGATGGCGCAAATGGGAATGGGCGTGGGTCCGCCCATGGTCAATCTTGGCTCGATGAGCCAACATTCTGGGTACTCTGGCATGCCGACGCCACCGCTTCTCCATCCTTCGACTTTTGTCCCTTTCAATGCGGCTGGATGGGATGGCGCTGGTGATCGGTTTAAACAACAAGCCGGAGCGAGCGCCATGCCTTCGGACCCGTTCTCCGCATTCCTTGCTTGCCAGGCTGCTCAGGTTCCGTTTTTCTTCTCTTCGATCATTTTTGTTAATTCTTTTCTTTGTGCTTAATGTTGCTTTTCTAGCATAACTCAACTTATCTCATAAAACAAAGTTTAACTTTGAAGGACCACCCTTTGCATCTTATTTATCGCATTGCCTATATATGTCTCGCAAAGTTAGTTTTCCGGCACAGCAACCGGCTCGTAGTGTCATAATTAAACTCATAATTAATCTCGAGATCCGCACTGGCACGAATCTTGACACAATCGAACGGCTGATGTTGTGAACTGCATAGTGCAGTACAGCAGGGGATATGAATTCTATCGTCTTCATCTTAAATTGTTGATCCACTCTTAAATAAGTTGATAAATGAAATCGATGAATAATCATAAATTCATTTTCATGGACTAATGATTTGGAAAGGACAAATGCATCAGGCGGGACAAATCTGACCCGATGCCTCCGACCCGACAAGAGTTTCAGGAAAAGTCAAATTGATTCGAACCCGACCCAATCTGTGTTTCAGAGAAAGTCAGACTGACCCGAACCCGACTGGACCTGAACGACCCAAAACCCGAGATAACTCGGGAAGAAGTACTATTGTCATATACTGTGCAAGTCGGAAGGTATAAGGGTTGGCTTTTGTTTTAGAAGGGTAAAATTGTCTTTTATAAATAAACATGAATTAAGTTGATTATTTATATTACAAATCAAGACCATAGGGTATATGTCTAAGCAAATCAATAAGTGATGGGGAAATATCCAATTTATGTATTTTGATGGGGATATTTCCAATTAAAACAAATTCAAAGGGCATATAACTAATTTGGCCTTTAATAAAATAGCCTAGATTGGTAATATATAGTTCTTTTAAGAGTGTTGATGGGATTTCAATATTAAAAGTCGCTCATTATCTGTAAAAAAAGTCATTCATTATCTGTTCCACGGGAAACATAATTGTGGAATTGAAATTTTCGTTGTATAGAGTACATAATTTTATATTGTAAAATTGACATAATATTTGTATTACCGTTGGTAGCTGCTACCAACTTTTTAAAAAAAAAACATAACATTTGTATTAATAATTATACACTTGCTTTCAACAAATAATAAACTAATTTTACCTTGATCTCGTTGATTCTCGTTGGCCCACAAATCTGCCCTTGCGCTTCAAACATTATCCTTCTTTTAATTTCAAGGTCAATGGTGAACTCTCTAATTAATAGTGCACAGGTCAGTGAAAAATTGTGTATGCTGAAATCCTAAGTATATGTGATATTTTTCTTTTTTTGAAAAACAAAACGATAATATTTCCGAACATAGCGGCCATTAAAAGTCTTAAAATTTTACTAAGTGGTATAATTAGTGTCAATTCTAGTAAAGAAGTAACGGTGTCTTTAATTATGTGAGTGCACTTACGAAAATATATTAAATTATTTCTAAATTTCGCTATATATATGGCTCAATATATTTTTTATGTCAACACCTTATGGGATACAAAAATTTTTAATTTTTAAAATTTTTTAAGTATTTGTTTGAGATTTTTTTAAAATGACATATTTCTTCTAATTATGTGATATTATGAATGGAAATTTTACAGTTACTGACGTAAATCTGACACTAATGATGCCTAAGCAGTGTTAAATTAAATATTAAGAAGCATGACATGGATGTGCCGATACTCATTCATTGTGTATTTAAAGAAGTGTTTGGTCATAATCAGGTTTAACAATGTAGAAGAAAAAGCATATATATTATTTTATATAAGCAAGATTGCATACGTGTATATCCTTTCACAAGCTTCAAAATTAGATATTTCCCAAAAAAATGATAATATCATATTTATATTTCTGAATCATCAGAACTCTCAGATTTATTCAAAATCTTATATTTTTAATTAAACTATTCCAATTTTATTCCTAAAGTTTCGAAAGCATCATTATAGTCCTCATATTATCAGTAATTTACAATTTTGATCCTCAAAACTTTTTATCCTTACTCCTAATAAGAGGAGATTGGATTTTTGACATGAAAGTTCTATCTTCCTAAATGAATAGATCTCAGCCGTTGATTGTTTACTTAGATTGATCACCACCTTTGATATACTTTAATGTCTCAACCCATTAAAACTTAAGACCCATATCAATTTTCTCAATTTAAGACCCATTACATATTATCTTAAGAAATTATTATAATAAATAACAATTTCAGCCAAAGCAAGGTGTGGACTCTTTACTAGTTTGCAATAAAATGATCCTACCATGGCCAATAATCAATGAAATCATTGAAATTGATGAATGAATTAATATTCACACTCACGTCCTCAAGGTACAACAAATCTTATAGATATGATATATATGAAAAATATTTGTACATATATATTATTTCTAATCTAAGCACCTTTTCATCGCATGATGGTAGCCATATCACAATATTTAATATTGTGAATGACTAAAATTGCTCCAATTCTTTGGTAATTTCTTGAAGAGAAAAATAAGGAAAAGTCTATTAAAAGTCATGAATTGTTATCAAGCTATCAGTGATTAAATACAGCAATTAAAACCATATAATCTTCTGATGCTTTCTATGTACCTCCGTGGAGCATTAAACTCCCTGAAAGCACTGTTGTACTATTCAAAAAGTGCCCTCAAAAGGGTGAAGGAAAGAAAGAAAGAGGCTGCACACCTACCTTTTTTATTTGTTCCACATAATTTCATATTAATGGCTTGAGCAATGAGCAGCCAGCTGAGCTTTGATAATTATATATTAATTCTGTCACTTTCCCTTGTGGTACTAAACCTTTGAAAACCGGATTTATTTATGTCTTGAGACAGAAAGCACTTCTTCACAAGGGACAAAGAGAACCTAATACTGTAATACAGCAGTTTGTGCAGTGAAGTGATTGCAATGTCGCCATGTATCCTTCCTTCTTTCCATCATTTAATTATATATAGAGAAACATCCTGTGTGTACTGAAAAACCGTCCATACATCTTTAGACGTGTACAAAATGTAACAGATACACACCGAAATGTAACAGATACATCCCGAAATGTAACATATGGACACTATATATGGACGGTTTTCTTATGGACACTAGCTAGGTATATATTACTCTTTAATGAATATTTTTTTCTGAGAAAAATTAAATTAAATTAAAAAACCCTAGGCATGAATGTCTCCATGTATCATCTTGCTTGGTAATTAATGTTTCTGATAGGGACCGGATATATAGTCATACGTGGATGGGGTTGTTTCCATGTATATATATGTTGCATGCATGCTCTGTGATTGGGGAATTTGTTGCATTTTATAAATTATATTAATGCAGTAACATAAATAAATATGTGGACTTTTAAATTTTAATTATTTATTTTCAGCATTTTTTATTAAAATTGTCCATAAAAAAACGCTTAAATAATACTTTCTTTCTTTCTTTTTTTTGCACATATATTTTTCAAAGTGCATAATTTAAAATAATTGATAAACATGACATATTTATACACTCATATATATATCACAGTCAAATTAAGGACAGATAAATATATGAGCTCAACAAAAAGCAATATCTAATTAAAGTGATCCATCCTTGAGAGTTAAGTTAAAAATGGAGATGTGTGCATGGCTTAGCCATGTAATGTTTGTGGTTTCATTTGAAACCGACCATCTTAAAAATCTTGTAACAAGATTTGTCCTGATTTGATCATATAATTAACCTTTGTGATTTGATTTCTAAACCCACTCTTTTGTAAGGTTGAAGGAAAACAAATAACAAATTAAAAGAAGGAAAGATACATATACACACACATTTCATTATTTCAACCAAACATGTACTGGTACCAGTATGTTCCAGAAATTACTCTGTTTTTTGTTGGATTGAGAATGCATGTCTATACTACCTGGTTAATCAATAACTTTTGCTTCTTTTAATTCATTCTACTTTACATGTACAAAGAATATGAGGCAAGGAATAATCCATTTTAAATCAAAAAGAAGGGGTTGGTTTAATTTGTGACTTTTGTCAAAACACCTGACTGTTGCAACTTGCAACTACGTCTCGGTCTTGATCGGGACGTCTGTATCGATCGATCGACATCTCGAAACCGCTTGGCGGCGCACGTCATTCTTCTTCAATTCAGTCCACTCCCTGCGCCGTCCTTATTTTTATTTTTCATATTCAAAAATTACAATTTTGTAAGTTAGAAAACAATATGATGTAAGAGGTAGTTAACTGTTAACAGAATGAAGAAATGCAGACCAGATGCTCTGCTCATTTTACTCTATAAAGTGTTTTGAGATCAATTTGGAGGCAAGGGTGATGCTGGTCCAAATGTAACCGTTAAAACCCTGCTTAATTCCCTCTATGATTTCATTGCATTAACAGCAACATGATTGGCACCGGTCGGTGCTTCGTACTACCGAAACGAATTATATCAGAATTGACCCCCTCCCCTTGCAATGCAATTGCACGCTTTTCTCAGACGGCGATATATGGCCGGCAGTTTGTGGAAGCAAACAGTACAACCATACCAGAAAACCCTCAGTGAAACATATACAGGCCACATCACCACTTAATTTCTTATGATTAATTAGTCTACCTGATGAGTTATCATTCATTTGCTGTCACCAGCTCTGATCAGAAATTCAGAATATATACCATGGTTTTAAGTTCTAACCGGTTTATTAACCGATAGTGACTCGTTCGTTATATCAGCATGATGCTGTGCTAAATATATATGAGAGCTAGTCTGTCTAGCTACACTCTTCCATTGACAGTTGATAATGTGGCCGGATATAAACCCCAACTTTACATGACTACATTTACATGCATCATGACACCCACCAATCCCTGGGAATTCCCCATTAATGCATGACAAATATATACACGGGGAGGGATGGTGCATGAGTCAATCTCATGCAGAGGGAGACACCGATATATGTAGGACATGCTCATGCTTAATTACTCACGGTGTTATCATATAATCATATATAGGAGAATCCTTCTATGCATTGAAGAAATATGGATATTCTTCTATCCATATTCTTCTGCAAATCAACGCCTGTTATACATGATAGCTTGTCATATCAAGTCTACTGCAATAGATGGTGAGATGAGGGGCATGCACAACACAACAAATCCTTCTGTTGACTCAAAATCTTACCCTTGAAAAACAAAATCCGAAATCCCTAAAGCACATTACCATCATCAATTTCAACTATGTTAACCTCATCTGAAGAAGTACTATTTTGATCTACGTTTTGTTTATTCTTGAGTTTGAAATAATCGACCTTGATGTTTCCCTTCTTCCTATAATAATTGCAAATTAGGTTTTTATGTTTAGAACTTAAATGGATTATTGATGAAGTCAAGTTCTTTTGGTTCTTCTTCTCGCCATGATGGCTCTCTCATCCATCTCCTCCCAATATGCATCACTTATATCGATGAGTTTTGTCTTGAGTGCATTTCTCATGCTTTGATTTAATAAAATCACTATCATGCGTACTTGCCACACTGTCAAACTCGTGGTGCCATCAAACTTCTCAGTTTCAAAATTGCACGGCCACAACGCTTTACATAAAGTATGCTCAACGATATCTCCATTTAAGAAAAAAATGGAGGTGATAAAAACTTATATGAATGGTCAGATCGCTAAATTGTACGGCCTAGCTCCAAATGATTGGGATCTACTTTTGTCTCCCTCTTTAAAGGGAAGCCATATTTAATAAATAAATCAAATGACGCCTCCATTGATTGTAACAAACAGAGAGTATTTTTTTTTTTTTAAAAGTTGGTAGCAGCTACCAACAACAAATAGAGAGTATGAGGACTATATTTGGCTCGCGGTCATTAACGCAGGAAAATATATATATGATCTTTTTTAGCCTATTTATAGCCCATGCAATCCTACAACAACAACATTAATAATATATTTTGAACACACATAATGTTTCTGGTAATTGTCGATACTTAGCACTCGTGATGAAGAGAGAGAGCAAATTGTCTTATAAAAGGTCAAGACCGAGATTATCTACACTTAGATTAGCTTTAAGCTCATGAAATTCAAATTTGTAATTTGAAAAAAATTAATTTGAGCTTCAATATATTGCAATGTAATCTCATAAAAGGTTCTGGACCGTTGTGAAGTAATAAGAAATTAATTTGAGCTCCAATATCTTAGTAAGGAAATCTGCCAATTTCTTCTTGAGTGCTCATAAAGAGTTATGGGATACAGTATAATAGTTTTACAAAATAAAACCCAATTACCCAAGTAATTAATTAACTGCAAAATGTGGAAATGATTCCTTTGGTCTTGATCTTCCTTCAATTGCACAACGATTGCTTCAAATTGAGAAGATCTACCGTCTTTTTTTTTTTCAAAAAAAAAAATCAAGTAAATTTGTTAACTGCAAGATTTTCCTTTTTTTTTTTACTGCATATGATTTCAATATTGGTTTTGCTAAATAACCTGCATCAGCTATATATTTAAAATTTTAAACGGATATTTTTAAAGTTAGGGTTTGCAGAGGTTATATTGTGCTAAAAGCCTCCTTCCGAAAAATGATTTTTGTCTTCCCTATATTTTGTTTTTTAGTAAAACCGTTGCTCAGCAGACAGCCACCAACCCGTTTACAAAAACGCAGCAATCAAGTGAAAATAGACGCAAGGAAAGTCAGTTGCAGAGAACAAATAAAGCATGTATGCCGATATGGCTGACTGACTGACTAGAATTAGGCTTGTTTCCGTGACTATATCGGTTTCCTGCTTAACCAGCTATAAAATCAGTACTAACCCTGTTCAGTCTCAATCTATATTTTCTAAGGGTTCAGATATAGTGATACTATATATTAGGATACTACATAGTTTAACTTGGTCAAACAAATTAATTATTCAAGTTAATATACAATTGTAACTTAACATGCTAATTATATAATTTAACATATATTGTGCTTAAAATAGAAAAAACTAATTATTCAACTTAACATGCTAATTGTTCAACTTAACATATCAACTTATAATTTTTTTTTTTTATTAAAGTGGACAAAGTCCACCACCTCCCATTTCATTTAAGGAGATAAAAGAGTACATATAAAACCTAACATAACTCAGAATCCTTTAAGAGGAACTGATATCTAAACCTAATTAATAGTTCATCCAAAATATAACATCTACTTAGTCACAAAATACCAAAATATGGCTAAACAAAGCATACAAACTACTACATACCAGAAAATGAAAGAATATCAATATTTCTTCAAGTAGCAAGCTTGATCTTCAATTGGCCTCCTTTCCAGACTCTATCTAACCATCAAGGAAATCTGATTTGGAGCTAATCTGCTGTAATTGCAAGTAGCCCAGCCTCCTCCTCAGTATTCCCTTCAATGGTCAGACGACCATCATCCTGTAACATATTTTTCAAACCAGAATTCTCCCCTGTCCATAAATTAAACAAAGAAATCACTTTAAATACTAAATTGTTAAAGCTTGGTAATTTTCTATCCTCAAAAATGGCCTTATTCCTACAATTTCAAATGACCCAAAAGGAAATACAGATGACAATTTGGGCATAATTTTTCCTATCTGCATCCAAACACAAAGAACTTTCCCACATAGCTGTGACACTTGCCAATTCTAAATTGATATTCTTATGATTGAGTTTATTAAATTTAATCCAAAATTTTAACATCAAAGGACGATGAATCAACAAATGATTTAGATCTTCAATGTCATCACAAAATTCACAAAGAATATCAGCAGTCCATCCTTTAAAGAATAAATTAACTCTAGTTAGTAACCTATCTTGCATGGCAATCCACATGAAAGCCTTAACTTTCAAAGGAATAGGAATTTTCCAGATGGAACCTTGTAGATTAATCCTAATACCTCTGCAATTAATAAACATATAGAAAGAATGTACAGTGTATATCTTTTTTGACTCCAGTGGCCAGATAGCTGAGTCTTCACCACAAAATTGTAACGAATCAAGTATTTGGAGTACACAATTCTTTTCAGCTCTTAATAATAAACTGGCACCTCCAAATAAGGGAATTTTAGGTGATCCATTATTCCAAACTTGTGCCGGGGTAATTGATTCTGCATTTTTGGCCTTTGCAAGCAAATCTGGGAATTGAATGTACAGTGGTGTGTCCCCAAACCATGTATCATACCAAAACAATATAGATTCCCCCCTATCAATAGTTCTTAAAATTAGCATGCATGTTAGGCTTAATAATTATAATTATTTATATAGAGTAAATCTATGGTGTTCTTAAGTTCATGGAGGCCTTCTAGTAAGCTTAAATACTTATAATTATTTAACATTGAATAATTACCATTCAACTAAACATCAATTTAACATAGTAATTATAAGTTGTTATTAATTTGAATAGTTAGCATTTTAAATTGAACAGTTAGTATATCAAGCTGAATAATTAGTTCGTTTGACCAAGTCAAACTATATGGTATCCCTGATGGTATTCAATGTTATCACCATAACATTTTCCTTTCTGATGCAAGCCCTGAATTGACAATTAACCCATATACACCAGTGCTCAAACTTCTGCATATATACAATATATATACAAACAAGACAAAATTATGAAAGATATGACAACAACTTATCCTAAAAGTTTCTAAAAATTCCGTTTAGACGCTAATCAATGTTTAATCATAAAAACAGCATTTTCTAATTCTAAATTTCTTTGGAGGATGGAAATTAGAGATATCTAGGTTTAATTTTAGACGCCACAATTAAGCAATTCTTTTTGTACTTATTATACCCAAAATAATATATATTGTGTGAATTACCCATCAAGGTTTGTTAGATGACTTTTTTAATTTCACGCTGATGCTGATCATTCCCATTGACTTGTTAAAAAATTAACGATGTATCAATCGAGTATACCGCACTAGCTTGTACTACATGCAATTCTAGAATCATCGTATATATCCCGATCTAGTCAAACAAGAACGATACCTCAGGTTATTTAATTTATTAATTTGAGGTACACGTACATTTATTTACAAGAACAGTAATACTATGCTACAAACTTTGTCCCCACAACCCTGTAATAAGGTGGCATATGGGTTGGGAGGATCATTTTTGTAAAGTTTTTTGGGTCGGAGGTATATTTTTGTAAAATTGTTAGAGTCATTTTTGTAAATATTTTTCATGGTAAGGTAATTTTTTAAATTTCCTTAGAAATATAGGATATTTCTGTAAAATTTTCTGAAAAAGGGATATTTTGTTAATTTTTCCAACGCATCGGGTGCTGGAGGCATTGTGAGCGGCAAGTTATATTTTTCCTTATTTACAATGGTGCAATATGTATAGAGCTGTTAATTATATATTGACATTTGAGTAATAATATTGATATACTAATTATATAATATGTCCCGACTCTCACCAAAGAATCAGAAATTAATGTACCAATCAAGGAAGCCGTTAAAATATCGATATTTATATGTATATATTTGTAAATACTAAATAGTAATATAATAATACCAATGATAAGTCGTTAGTCATCCCTAGGTGATTTTTTCCTAAGGCTGTTTGATATACTACCAGCTAACATAATCGGTCAATTAGGTTGTTTGATATAATATTATATATAAAGATCAATTAGTGACTTAGTTAGTGTTCAAGGTCAAGGATACTGTTAATTAATTAATGGATATATATATATATAAAATATACAATAGATAATTAAAGTGTTGAATCCTGTTCAGAGATTATGTTGCTGATCGAGGCATGGGCGATTTCAGATCTCCTAACATATAGTACGGTGCTATGTAATACATAGACCGTCGGATTGCTTTGAAATTTGTGCTGGTCTGAATCTCAAGGCAATCCAACGGCCCCACGTACTGCATAGGGGATAAGCACACGACATGGGCAGCAGGAGATCATTGTACAATGATAGAGGGGTCAGGTTATTTCTATATGGAGGGATTACATGACAATATATATATCCTTATCTAATTATCTTTGATAATGTTGACAACGGGTTTATCAAAAATCTGGGGAAAAAATAATTAAATTAGAAATGGTAAAGGTTCAAAAATTTTTATAAAAATGTTGTGCATCTTAGGAATTGATTATGCTTTCAAATT
Source organism: Cyperus esculentus (assembly GCA_030179965.1). Lineage (NCBI taxonomy): Eukaryota > Viridiplantae > Streptophyta > Magnoliopsida > Poales > Cyperaceae > Cyperus > Cyperus esculentus. Next base: position 466,885 of record JASGLE010000030.1, read on the forward strand.
TGATGTTATATATTTGAGTATGTTTGATAATCTATCAAAGACTGATAAAATTTGAACCTTTAAAAATTGTATAAATTTTGGATGAGCTATCAAATGGTACTCAGATTGCTTCAAAATTATAACATACTCTAAAACATACGATTAGTTCAAACAACACGTCTATAATTAAACTATTTTCTATTTTTAAGATATTTTTTAATTTATTTGAATTTCAATTGTCAAGATTGTCATTATATATAACAGCTCTCAAGGATACCTCCTCATTTCTACATATGCCAATGATCAATTAAGTTAAAGATTTGATAGTGAAATTAAAGAATTAACGATTGATCAATTAAGTATTGATTCCATTATTTGTACTACATGTAATTAAGTCTAGAATTAATCGTCGTATCTCTAGTCAAAGAAAGTGTTAAATAGTACATTTTGGGTGATTTAATTTATTTGAGGTACACTAATTAATGAGTGATGACTGATGCATGACTGATGACTGAAGAATGTGTTATATAATGACCTTGAGTATAATACATATGGATATTACTAAATCTCTCCCGACTTTCTATAGAAAATTAGAAATAGAAATGCCCAATCAAGGGAGATGATAAAATTTCACTATTTATATGATTCCAATATACAATTGTATGGATTATAATTATGGTGCTTTGCAAAGTTAGAGCATTTTTTGCTTTGTGTTCAAATCTTATATTCTAAAGGTCAAATGGCCAATCTAATTAATTTGCTAAACATAATCTACATATTGAAAACATGCAAAATACTAAATTTTATAATTTTTTGAAATTTTTAGCTTTTTTTTATTTTTAAAAGATTGACACTTTTTTGCATCATTATTTTATTATTATTTCTGGGTCATCTTTAAGAAAATCTTAAAAAATAGTTAGAAAACTCTAAAAATAGTAAAATTTGGTATCACATCATATTTCAATGTTTAGAATATATTGGTTCAATTAGATTTGACGTTCGAGTTTTCGTTTGTGAGATTTTGAAAATGCAAAGCAAAAAAAAGTCCCAACCTTGCCAATCACCTAACATGTCCCCAATTGTATGTGTGTTTTATATATGTTTTTTTTTTTCCAACTGATAATACAATAACAAAAATGCTACGTAGTAAATTAGTAATTCATTCCTAGGTGATATTGCCAGGTGATATATATATTTAGTAACAAAAAATAATAAGTCAAGGTCGTCTGATATTGCTTAACTCTTCTGTTGATATTAATTATAGATTAAGAGTACTTGCTGATCAAGGATGTATATTCAAAGTACAATAACAACTTAATAATTAGTAATGGATTTGCTCTGAATGCAGAGAGATTAAAGTTGCATGCAGAGGCATAGGCAACATGAAAACTACCCTTCAGTCAATCAATTCATAATTAGATAGGGTAATGTATTCATGATTAGTACATAACTATATATATGTGTGTGTGTGTGTGTGGCTGTACTATTTGGCATCTGATGAATGTGTGCTTTTGTGGTTAATATGGAAGAAGAAGCTCAAAAAAACAGTGATGTATACAATAAACATCAGTTAAAGTTTTTGAATAGTAAAGTTGGTGGTTAATTATGCCTTTTTTCTCTCAAGTTAAGAAAATTGTAAGATAAGCATACAAACACTATTGGTTACCAAATTTATAAGATGCTTCTTATTCATGAAACAGAGAAAGGCAGATGGATTGTGCTTAAAAAGCAAATGTATAGGATGTACACAGTTATTTTAACAATGACAATTCAGCAGCTTTATCTAATTTGCTGTAATCAGATTATATATATGAAAAGGAAGCAATATGAGAAGTAAACAACACAACTCCTGAAGCTGTAATATAGACCATATATATATATATATAAACATTAATATATAATATGTTGAAATCTCTGTTTAACCTACAAATTGCTCAATGACAAATAAGCAGCTTCAGTAATTTGTTGTAATTAGATTATAAATATCAAAAGGAAGCAATATAAGAAGTAAACAACACAACTCTTCTGTATCTGTAATGTAGACCATATATATATATATAACCATCAACATATATTATAAATTTGTTGTAGTTAGATTATATATATGAAAAGGAAGCAATAAGAAGTAAACACAACACAACTTCGGTATCTGCAATATAGACCATATATATATATAACCATTAATATATATATAAGTTGAATCTCTTTTTAACCTACAAATTTCTGCGTCAAATTAGAACCTTTCAGTCAAATATTCCCTTCACACCACAAGAATAATCCTCAGCATATATAATTTCCTTTCATCCTGTCAATATATACTGCATACATTAATAATATGTTTTTTTACTGGAATATATATGTGCTAACAATATCACCAGAGAAGAAAAGAACAAGCTATATATTTTGCTCATTAGGTCTGCAAGTTAATGAAGAACAATTCTGGTACTATTGAAGGCACATACAAGCACACTTAAGCACACTTTTCACAATTTATTTGTGTATATATATATGAACCTAATGTAAGTTCAGTTATTTTTGTATAGTATGAACATATAAAATAACTATGCTTTATGGACTTAATTACAGTGCATCTGTCTTAATCACTATGACGTTGCCTGAGCTAGCGCCGGCGACTAATCAGTCCTACGATCGAGTCACTACACCGTAGACACAATACGAAGATCATCGGTCGAGCACGGTTTAGTGTTCTTCTTATGATATGAAGGCAAACTTATGAACCAATGTGATCAAGACCTATGAATTAATTAAGTATGGATATGGATTTAATCTTAAATTAATATCCAAAGATTCAGTTAATTAATATTAACTTATATATCAACTCTGACCTCTTAAAACTTAGACCATCTTAATTATATATCTAAGCAAGTTATTTTTTTACAGAGAAAAAAATTAAGCTTCTTCTATGTATTATATATATACTGCAAGACAAATTGAAACACATGCTTGGTTGTTGAGCTTGAAGTCAAGAACTATATGGATTCACACTAATTAGCAGGTAAAATTTGATTGTTCGTAAGCTCTTGTATTATATACCTTTTCTAGTTGATGATGCTAGAAAGCACTACTACAAGTATATATATATTACTAGCAAAGCCAAATATTTATATTTTTTTATTATGAGGTTTTATCGGTGAAAGATGCGCATGTTAAGGGCGAAAACATATTTATTAACAGGGATTAATATAATAATACGCACAAAATAAAATTAAGTGAATCAATTAAGGCACTTAACTTAAAATATCTGCTAAGTATTAATTAAATTGTTGAAAGAAAAAACGAAAAAAGAAAAAAAGAAAAAGAAAAAGAGAGAGAGTCAGGAACGTGATATATATATTATCCCTTCAAGTATCTCTAGCTATGTATAATACACACCATATAATTCATTATCTTACTTATCATACATTTAATTATAAATCATTTAGTATTGACACAGATACCCTTTTAATTAACATTTCTTGTAACGTTGTACATATCATATAAATATACGCTATAAAATATCGCAATTTTTTACAACATATATATATAAATATATATATGAGGCTAGCTGCAGTCAACAAAATAAACAGTAATTAAATAGTTTCAGAAAGATTAATATATTGTCATGGGTACGTCATGCATATATTTCATATAAATTAAATTAGAGCCAAAAGTCCTATATATATATATATATATTTTTTTTCCTCACATAACATAGAAAAGGGGTAATGACGCCAGACCCCCCCGAACTTTCGGGTTTTGACAACTTGGCCCCCGAACTTTTAATTTGGACAAATGCCCCCCCGAACTACCGATTTGTGACAAATCGCCCCCCGGCTATTAATTAGCCATCTAATACTCCATTAAAAAGTATGAAAAGACCAAAATACCCTTATGTATATATTCATGATATTTTAAATATAAATAGATTAAATTCAGTTTTAAAAATTTTTATGCCTCATGAATATTAAATCTGAATTAATTATTAATAGTACTGGTATATAACTAAATATTTGTATATTATTTTTTTATTTTATTGTATATAACTAAATTTTTACGCCTTACTATTTTTATTTTATTTTATTTTGCTTGAATTTGTATATTGTTTTTTTCAAAGATAGATATTTATGATACATAATAATTCTTTTAATATGAGAAATTACGAACTAATACATTAATGATGATAAAAAAAATTGTTAACTTCAAATTTGATTGAAAATTTTAAATCATTTAAAATGGTAATTGATTTTTTCATTAAAATTAGTTAAATATATGTAAATATTACGTTGATGAAATAAAAGAACAAAAAGTAAACGATAAATATTTTGTATAGATTTTTGTATTTAAAAAATATGTAATAATTTCTTATATATTTTTAATATCTAGTGATTTTTAATTAAATATTTTTTTGAACTTATTTATATTTAAAATATCATGAAGATATACATAAGGGTATTTTGGTCTTTTCGTACTTGTAAATGGAGTATTAGATGGCTAATTAACATCCGGGGGGCGATTTGTCACAAATCGGTAGTTCGGGGGGGCATTTGTCCAAATTAAAAGTTCGGGGGCCAAGTTGTCAAAACCCGAAAGTTCAGGGGGGTCTGGGGTCATTACCCCCATAGAAAATGTACCAGGCTGCAATGAATGCAAAATGCATATATATCTAGCTAGTATTTCTGCAGTTCGTTCGTTCGTTCCTGGATTTGAATTTCAAAATTAATAAAAAATATCTATTCGTTGGCCAGTCAATTAACCCATCATGATTCATGCTCATTTGGAAATAAATACGATGAGTTGAATGAGTACAACTATTATAGTCTACGTTAATTAAAATCAGTTCATTTTTTCTTCGGTCTCGGGTCAGCAGTGCAGTATACTGTTGACTACCCAAGTCATCCTATAACTTGCATATGCGATATGTATAATGCCCGTACGTTGACGTTTCCAGTCTATTAAAATTAAAGACCCATATAAATTATCTCAATTTATGGTTCATTATATATTATCTTAAAAGTTTATTATAAAGAATTATAATTTCAGCCTATATGTATTATCTCAATTTATGGTTCATTACATGTAATCTTAAAAGTTTATTATAAAGAATTATAATTTCAGCCCAAAATAAGGAGTGCGCTTTTTACTGATATATATATACACAAATTAAACTAAAATTCCAACTTCATACGTATGAGCAATGGACTTGATATTATATTATAAAATTTTAAAATAAAATATGGATGAGTAGGTGACCATGAAAAGAGAGACAAGAATTAAAGCAAATGAAATCAAATTACAGAAAAAAAATTAAAATATCCAGGAGGGAGGTTTGTAATGTTTGTTTGTCTGTGTTAGAGCAGGTTCCGTTTGAAAGTAACAATACGCAAGCAAGGATGACGATACGACAAAGCAGCCAAAGTTGGTAGCAAATGGAACCTCTACATTTTGGGAAATTGGAGTGTTCCATTAGTCTAACTCCTCTTATCAAATTTAGGATTTAGCCTTTGCAAATTATAAATTCAAGAATTAGCCTTTGGACTAGTGGCCAATTAAGGCAGCGCTCTCTGTGTGGAAAGTCGCGGGTTCCAAATTTATAGATTTTAAATTTATAGATATTTAAATTTGAGTGCCTTGACTCTTATTTTTATCTCAAAAAATAAATTCGGAAATTGAATACAAAGAGCACCATAAAAAATCGATCCACATGTCATGCAAAAAATAATGTAATCTGACTATTACTCAATATCTTATTCATACCTAATCTGATAAGTCATATAATTAATTAAAAGGTAACAATTTATGAGTACTTCTCCAGAAAAATGAAAATGAATTCATTAAAATAGAAATTATTTATGAGAGTTAAGAATTCCACAATCCATGACGATCATCATATATAGAGTATATATTCCATAATCATATAATAGGTAACAGAGCAATATTCACTTCATCTAGGTCTAACCCCAACCCCCCCCCCCCCCCCCCCCCCCCCCCCCCCCACAACACAGGACAGTCTTAAAGAATCTAATTTATATAAAAAGTTAAAACCCATATTCAGACAATGTAGTGACAGACAACAAATAAAGAGGCAAAGAATAAATAACAGAATTAATTAACCATAAGTAAACGTCCACCAAGAGGAAAAACTTACCTTTCCAATACCTAATCTCCAGTTTGAAAGGTAGAAATCAATTCTAACCATGCGTCTTTGTTTTTGCCCTTTTTCTTTTCTTTTCTTTTAGTTATATTTTTCTTTGTTGAACAGCAAAGATAAACTAATTTCATTCACTCAAAAAAAGTTACATCTATACAAAAATAAGTAAAATTATTTTTTTCGATCCAAAATAAAATGACACGAAATTTGAAGATTTAAACCAAACCTTTTGTAATAATTATCTACCAAATCAAATTTTGAGGGAGTATGCACAATTCATTTTGAAGTTTTGGCTTGAGATGAATTCATTGTCTTTGACGGTGATTGAAAAGTTTGTTAAGCACTCCACAAAGTTTTAACTCTTGCAACACCATATGAGTTTGAAGTTGGAGTAAAATCCATTCTCGAATGATTCATGACATAACCCTATCAAATTAATAAGGAAAGAACTTTCTTAGAACAAAAATAACGACGTAAAGATGACGAAGAAATGAACGAAGTGTTGATGAACAAAAAATAATTTAAGGCAATTAACATAGAAGATGTAGTAGAAGAAGGATAGCGGCAGGAGAAGCAGCCGGTGCCTCTTCCTATTAAAAAAATTACAAGAAGAGATGGATAGTGTTTCTCAAAGAAACGGCTAAAGTTTTTCCAGTATCATATTATTTTTTGTGACCTTGTTTGACTTTTTTCAATGAAGCCAAACCTCTAAATATTTAATAGGCAAGTCTCCTAATTTGCCATCCAATATGTTACAAAAAATTAGATTTTTTATGAAACTTGTTATCGCATACAATATTGTTATTATTATTTAATTTGAATCAGTTGTCAACTTGTCATTCAAATTAGCATATTTAAGTTTAATAATAGCAGTGTAATATTAATTGCACAATTAACCCATTGCAATGAACTTATATATATCTAGTAACCTCATCAATATTGTCGATACAAACTTTATTATGCACAATAAATTAGTTACCATTCATTTTAAATTTTAATAATTTCTTTATCAAACTTATTTTGTATACTAGTAATTATTGCTCAACCAACTGGACGAGTTTGATTTTTTTTTTTTTTTTAGATAAAGATAGATGAGTTATTTACTTCAAAAAAAAAAACTTTAAACTATTTAATTGAATAATATATATATATAAGTAGTGGTACGTACATAATATTAGTGACATAATTAGGTCATTATATATGAATAACACCTCATAACATGGATAATAAAAATCTGTATTATCAATAGCGTTACCTCACAATTAGGTCGTAACTTTGGACGCATAACTTTCAAATAGCTTTAGACAAAATTACAGTCCTCCCCAAAATATTACTAACAGGAAACGTATTGGTGAAACACTACCTCAATTTCCTTTCCAAACGGAGGGAGAAGAATACCATACATATTATTCACACGTGCCGAACAGAACTGCTTTAATTTATAAAGTCCAGCTCGTTATTATCACACATAGTTCAAATTGTAACCATCAAGAAAATATGCAATCATGCACACATACATATATTGAATTGAATGAGTCAATATTAAGCCGTATATATATATATATAAGCTAGCTAACTTCGGACGAAGATAAGTTTGTTAGGTCCGTACTAAGAATTTAAGCAAAAAAATATCTGCAAAACAAAGAAAAAACATCACAAAATAAATTGCTACCATGCATTATTTTTTTGAACCGGTAAGATCAAAATTTTGACACGGTTTTGTGTGTGTACTTGAAATCAAATTCCTTGCCATATAGTCATGGGCATAGGCTGCTGATCAAACTTGTAACTATAATTAAGTTGCACCGTTCCACAACTTCAGCTGGCACCACCTTTCGGCTGGTTCAATATATATATATATATATATATATATATATATGCACAGTCAAATATACCGGTATATATATAGTACTAAAAAAATGATATATATATATATATATATATATATATATATATATATATATATATATATATATAATCTTATTTCTGATAAAAAGATATTGGATTTTTTGACATGAAAGTTCTATCTTCCTCAAAGAAGAAACCTCGGTCGTTGATTGTTTACTTAGATTGGTCACCACCGTTGATGTACATTAATGTCCCGGCACATTAAAATTTAAGGCTTATATTAGTTTTTTGCACAAGGGATGAGCTTTCGGCCCTTTATTAATTATAAGATATATATACTAATTTCAGCCCAAAGCAAAACGTGAGCTCTTTACTAGTTTATATATATATATATATATATATGCGCAGCCTGAATTTAGGTCCACGGTGATATGGACATGATTAGCTTAATTATGTGCATATATATATGGCTTAAGTTATTGACTAAACCTAATCAAATAATCCATGTATACATCATTGTTCCCATTTGTACCTGCTTCACGTTAATTTCACTCACTTTTGAGTCTTGAGGGATGAGTACTGCTGAATGATATTGATAATTAATTAATTATCTACTAATTAATCCACTTGGGACATTATGTGGCATAGATTTTGCCACCTGTTCACTGTGCAACAGACATCAATTAATTATGAGGCAGTTAGATGACAAATTTAGGATTAACAGATAATTATTTGTTAATTTGTAATGCCTATCCCACAAGCAGATCTCTGTGTAAATCAAGTACATATATAATACTAGATCAATGGATCTTATTAATTTGATTTATTTATTGGCCGTTATGCATACAAGTCTAATTCACAATAAGGGTTTTTTTTTTTTTAAGATAAAGATGAGGGTCAAGCCACTCAAATTTAAATGTCTATAAAAAGACCCCCCATCCTGGTTTCGAACCCACGACCTCCCACACGGAGAGGAGAGTGTTGCCCTTAGCCACCAGACCAAAGGCCGGTTCTTTAATTCACAATAAGGTTACATGCTATAATAATTAATATAATGTATATATATGATAAATAAACTATATATACTGTTTCAATTAATTTGATGTTCATTATTGGAAGTGAACAACTAATACTCAATTAATTAATGATACTTATTAATTACCACGCATTTATATATATTGTAATTACGGAAGCTTATTTATATATTTATCAGGAAAGATGTTCAAATATTGATCGAGCTTAATATTCATCCAAATCGACTTGTAAGCATTACGGAACAAGATTTTTCAAAAGTTTTCTGTAAAGCAGCCGACCAATTAATATTGTTTAACAAATCAAAATATAGTTGCTTAATGAGAACTCTCCGTGTTCTCTCTTCTATATATCTTGTGTTCATTACCGTTGCAGAAAATAATACTACATGGTCAAAAAGATGGTAAGCAGTACAAGTACAATGAAATTTTGAATAAAAAGGTATCTTGTGTTTGAGTCAAATTCCAAGGCATTGTCATTTTACTTTTATTGTTAAAGTTGATTAATTTTTCTTAATGACACTAATTACAAGTTTACCAAAACACATGGCGGTTGTGCCCCTTTTTTTTTTATCTAGCTAGCTTTAACTTATCAAATCTCTGGCTCCTTTTAATTTACATGCATGTGTTAACTTACCGATAAACCTGTGTAAACATCCTCTATTATAAAACAAATGAGGGCTAGACCGAATTGAGATCCTCTAAGTTAACTCAAAAATTGAGTTTGTCCGTACAGTGATTTATAAAGGACATCGTAAATTCTAAATACTGATCGTCTTGACCGTCCTGATCGAGATCCAAAACCTACGACCCAGATTTGTTCAGAGTTAAACTCAAATTTTGAGTTAACATAGAAGATATGGACTCATGCTAGACTCCTTATTTTTACTAAAAAAAGGAAGTAATAATAGAGGTGCAATGTGTTCCTTGTAGGATATGATTTGTGAGTCATCTTTTCGTTTAAGCACAATTCCTCAATAAAATAGAAAAAAAAGAAAAAAGGTCAAACTTCTTTTGCATCCAAACGGGATGCAAGTTATTTATTTATAGTATTAAATTACGGCATTCTCATGTCCCTTTTATCTAATTTTATGGATTTCACCACGTGTATATGTATGCTATGATCACTACTCTTCAACTTTATACCTAGCTCATAAAAGGTCAATTTCTTAATTAATTTGGTGGTATAAGATGGCAAGAAACTAATGGTGTAACCTTATCAAGCCATTGCTATATATTTCCTTCCATGGCCACAAGGGATATATATTAATTTATTAATAGGCATTTTCCAAAAAATACCAATAATATGAAACATGACTTTAGGCATTGATTAGCAACATTTGTTAATTTGGAAAATGAAAGATCGGTATTTAATGGAGAAGCAAGTAACAATTTTGATAATCACATCTAGTTTGTTTAATTAATTAACTACACATGAGCTAGGTTAATTAATTAGTTCCTCTTTTGAGATGCACTTCAATTCAATAATTAGAACTAATTAATTCGTTTCAACTTTCAATCCAACACAGTTTATATATATTTCATTCTAACTTAATTTCTGAGTTATATTATTGATAAACCTAAGTTAAACAATCTCTGTACATTTTAATTAATAATTCCCAATTATGTCTCTCTTAATTAAGTCTTACCGAAGAACTTAGTAACAGTTAATCATTTCTAGCTAGCTATAGTTAAATAAGTTTACCATACTAGTTGTGCTTAATTATATAAAAATATTAGGTTTGCATGTATATGCAAAACTTGTTAATTTCGTTTCATTAATCAAGACACTTCACTACTTGTCATTATCTTTTTTTCTTCTTCTTCATAGGCCGTTTTCACCGAGATTAATTAATTTGATTTTATATTATAAACACACATCGTTTTCTTGAGAAAATGTTACCTAAGCAAGTCGTACAGACATACATGCATTAGACCGAATTGATTGCTTAATTTCCTTCTCTCAATGGTATTCTTAAGTTGTCCCCTTCAAGCTAGAAATGATCGAGAAATCCATCTCTTAATTCATTTGTTTCGCTTCATGAGAGCATGATGACGTGCAATGGCGTATATATTTTCTCTTTTTTTTTTTCTTTTCTTTTTTATTTGTTGCATTTCATCATAAGAAAATTTGTAAGAAATTATTAATTTCAAGATAGGATTCTTATTTTCACTTATTTTCGTTTGTATAATTGTATAATTTATGATGTTTATAGAGTTTTCTGAAAGCAAAATTACATGAAATTATTCTTCTTATATTTTTTCTTCCATTAAAATAATCCAGCAGCAACGCACGAACAACTTACTAGTTTAAAATTAAGACCATAAGAATTTTTTTCTTCCATTAAAATAATCCAGTAGCAACACACGAACAACTTACTAGTTTAAAATTAAGACCATAAGAATTTTTGCTCTTCCATTAAATAATTCAGTAGCAACGCACGAACAATTTACTAGTTTAAAATTAAGGCCATAAGAACTTTTATATATTCAACATTCTTAATTAAAAGGTCACACACTCGCACATCATTTTAATTAGGCATATATATATATATATATATATATATATGCCACTTGCTTCTATATATTTGTGTGTGTGCATGTAGGGTGCTCATCCTCTGTAGCGCTACATTGTGTAGAGCAGGACGTGAACAGTTGGATCATCTCAAGATTCGTACCGGCACAGACTCGAGATGATCTAACGGTTTATGTCCTGCACTACACAATGCAGCACTACAGAGGATATAAAGTCGTGCATATATGGTCACATCTTCAAATGTGTTACACGAGATCAATAGTCACATGTGCAAACAAAAGTCTTTCAACGGCTAAAAGCAGCCTAGAATTTTGCTATACATAACATTGCTTCTTGTACATGAAGGACACCTGTTTAGGAAAGGTATCAGAAGTTTTGCCATCCTTACACGATGCTATATAATTGCCTAATTAATGCAAGTAAAAATAATGTTTTTCCCATTTAATTTCTCTGCTCATTTTTTTTTATTTGTTTTCTTGTGCTCTTATATCATATATCAATGTTCATAAAAAAGTCTTCCAGCATCATCCTGTTCTAACTACATGTTTTGGGTATATATATGGCTCAAGAAATCAAATGAAGCACCAAATATATATGTAATTCAAACATGAAGTATATATATGTCATAGATGATGCTAGTTTGTCAAAACGATTGACGACGTGAGCACAAGAAAAAAAAAATGAATCATTTCTCTATAATAATAATCTGATGTTACTTTTATACTTAAAAAAAGGAGAAATGTGATACAAAAAACAAAATAAAATGATAATGTGGTGTCATTCTTAATTTATCAACGAAAGCGACGCCGTAGAGAATTAAGCCCATTTTTACTTTCTTCTTCAAATTTGTGTCTTCACATTTTTTTTTTCCAATAAAATTCTTTCTTAAACGTCTAGTCTCTAACGGGTCGGGTAGAATATCATCCGAACGAACCCGACCCGTAAGAGAAAAATTGGACGCAAGCGTCGGCGACGCATCAAAGAAAAAGAAAATGTGCATGTGTTGTTCACTTGTTCTGAACACTACATAAAAAATGTGCATATGTTATAAAATTTCCTTGAGGAGATGAATGAAAAAATTTCTTCAAAAAAAAAAAATGAATGAAAAAATATTGAAATGAAATGACAAATGAGCCTGGCCCGGGCCGATTTGCACCACGTGTCCCTTTCCCCCACCGCTCGTACCGTTCACGGCTTCACCACTTTCGTACTTTTACCATTTTACCCTTTCAGATCCTTCTCTCTCTCCTGCCCTCCATTTTGGACTTCACTGGTGGCCTCCATTTTCATTTGGCGGCAGATTCCAGGCGGCAAGCGGAAGCGGCCTCAACCCAAATTTCTCTATCTATGACTATGAATATGAATGAATATATATAATATATATATGACGAATATAATCTACGCCCGTGCAGCAAAGTCAGCAGGCTCTTCAGTTTGACTGTTGACTGGAGAACAAGAAAAAGAAAAAAGGTGGCCGTTTTTTTTTTTTTTTTTCTTTTGAGTTAATTAATTTTTTTTTTTTTTTTTTTGAGACGAGTGAATTAAATTGCCCTTAGGCTGAAAGGTGGCCGTTTGTCTTGAGTGTCAGCCTTCTTATAAGTCCTCCGTTCGGCCGCTGCCTATAAAGAGCCCCCGCTCACCCACCAACTCCTTTGGACTCACTCAACTCTCACACCCATTCATTCCCATACTCTCAGATTCTCACACACACTTCTCTCCTTCATCTGTCTCCAGCAGCTAGCGAGCGAGCTAGCTAATCAAAGAGACGAGAAGAAGAGAAAGAAGAGAGTGAGCAATGGGGCGAGCTCCCTGCTGCGACAAGGTCGGGCTGAAGAAGGGCAGATGGACCTCCGAGGAGGACGATATCCTGCTCAAGTACATTGCTACCCACGGCGAGGGCTCCTGGCGTTCTCTCCCCAAGAAAGCCGGTACGTTAGTACCCATCCTTGCTATCTAATTACTTAATTAGTTGATTAGTGAATTGATTTGGTGATGTTCGTGTATGTATGTAGGATTGCTGAGGTGCGGGAAGAGCTGCCGACTCAGGTGGATCAACTACCTGCGAGCCGATCTCAAGCGAGGCAACATTTCCAAGGAGGAGGAAGACACCATCATCAAACTCCATGCCTCTCTCGGCAACAGGTACTTGATTCTCTTCTCATTATTAAGTTCCCAAATCAATTAATTCCATTGAGATAAGCATATACTATCTCGAGTATCAAACAACGGGGAGAGAGAGAGAGAGAGAAGACTTGAGAGTTGAGAGTGGGCTTGTTTGTCGTGTACTGAGAGCCTCGTTTTGCGTTCTGTCCTCCGCTTGTCCTTCTCCCACATGCAAAAGCTATTCCTCTTTACTTGCCGTCAGAACCTCAGACCATACAATCATACCTCCCTGTCTCTCTCTCTGTACATATGGTCCCACTGCTCAGTGTCCACAGGTCACAAAACATGCCAGTAATAACAGTAAAACAAACTGGGATCACAGTTGAATCACGCAGAGTGCTTATCCTCTGCTGCGCAGTAAAATACTGCGCAGCGAATCAACGATGCAGATTATAGGGGGATTTTTTGCGATTGAGTTGCACGAATCTTAAAGTAGATTTAACAGTTGAATCGCTGCGCTGTAACGTACTGCGCAGTAGAGGATGTGAATTGGATCACGTGGAGCACGGTGCTCCGAGGGGTCGTGATGCACGTGCCTGCCTAAGGCTATTAGCCTATAATAATAATACTTATTATTGTTCTATAACAATAATTTCATTTTCTGTGCCTTTCCTTGCAATTATTTATTGTTCCCAGTCGTTCTCAATTTTCGTCGACGCCATAATTGTCCCTTTAGTTGGGTTTTGGTTGTGCGCATGTTCCGTTTTGTGGGTGAATGGAGAGGGTAATTGCACGTACAGGATCTTGTCGAATCTCGTGGCATCTTTTAGTACAGCGGTTCCTGTGCTAGGCAGCATAAGAGAGTTTGATTCAAGATTTAAATACTCAGTTCAGGCTCAGTTTGCGCTTTTGAAATCTTCCTACTGTTTTGTTTTATATTGTACTGGATTTTGTTTTCTTATTGCATCGCGTGTTCCTGTCCAAGTATTCTGGGAATCAATTATGTAAGTGGGATCAGTTGGCCATGTGCCATGCAAAGCACACGGGCAAGTGGAAAATATACTACTGTGGAACTCATTTATTGTACAATTTAAAGAACGTGAAAAACAAAATTGAGATCTGGATCGATTATATTATTATCATATATTATCATCTATAATAATATTACGGATTCCTACTGCCTGACACAAATCAGTTTGGCTGTAACTTGTAACAAACCTTCTCCGGTCTCTGTTGTTCTCTCTTCTGACAAACTCTACTATATTATTTCTGTGCTGCCGTGATCCTCGGGCAAGTTGTGCACAATTAAAAATCATGAAAAAGAAAGATTTGTCATATTATTGGTTGATGTTTCTATTTAATAACGGATTGATGAGATATTAACAGATAATAACGACATGTATATGTATATATAATATATATACAAATCTATATATATATATACAAGATTAGATACGCCTCAGACGTATAATAATTAAAATTTGAATATTTGTACAATTTGAATGTGGACTTTGTACGTAGCATTTATGTCTGACAAATTGTGACATGCTGTTGTGTCCCTGCAGGTGGTCCCAGATTGCCAGTCACATGCCAGGGAGAACAGACAACGAGATCAAGAACTACTGGAACTCCCACCTCAGCCGGCGGGTCCATACGTACCGCAAGCCCGCGACTTCCGCGGACTCGGACTCCACAAAGGAGGACGTGCCGGCAGTCACCACCACCGATACCGGGAAGCGCAAGAAGGCAAGCCGCGTAAACCGCGGCTCAAAGAAGAAAGCGTCAGGCACCGCCAGCAAGCGTAATAACGGTACGAAAGAAACGAAGATAGACAACTCGGAGAAGGCGAAGCAGACAACCGAGAAGGTTGTACTACCGGCCACCTCGCAGGCGAGCGAGGAGGTGCTGAGCACGGTGCTGGACCCGGAGATAGAGATAGAGTCGATCGACGAGGAGATGATCAGCGGGCTGCTGAGCCCGGGCCCGCTGGGCATGGACGCGTTGCTGGAGGAGGCCACGTGGGCCGGGCAGGCATTGGATGAGAGGACAGAGAGCGGGCCGAGGGAGGACCGGGAGGGCCCGGAGGGCCCGGAGGGCCGGGAGGAGGAGGTGGGGACGGCCCAAATAGACACCAGTAACCTCTTGGATTGGGACAAGTTGGATTGGGACTTGGATTTGGGGCAGGGGCCGGCGGACTGCTGCCCGGACTGGTCATATTGTGATTGTGATGATTCTATTCCGCTGCCCGGGCCCAACCCAGGCCCCTGCCCCGGCCCCGGCCCTGGCCCAGGCCCGTGCAGTAGCAGTAGCAGTACGGATCATGTAATCGGTATTAATGGCAACGACC
Source organism: Cyperus esculentus (assembly GCA_030179965.1). Classification (NCBI taxonomy): domain Eukaryota; kingdom Viridiplantae; phylum Streptophyta; class Magnoliopsida; order Poales; family Cyperaceae; genus Cyperus; species Cyperus esculentus. The sequence continues at coordinate 482,877 of JASGLE010000030.1, forward strand.
TAGAATCCTTCGCCAGCTGGCTCATGTCCGATCTGGTATGATCGAGCTGCACTATGCTTAGTGCTTAATTGCCCTGCACGGTTTCACTGTTCTGTTCTTTTAAGCTGGCCTTTTCCATCTAGTGAGTGACTTGTACAATAATCTTCAATCGATCAATCCCCGTTAATTAATTAATTAATTAATTAGGAGATCCAGGCTTTCTCATTTCTGGTAGAATTTTAGTAGTTAATCAAGGACTCTAAGGGAGGGTTGGATGGATGGATGGATCCATGCATGTAGCTAGGAGAGAAATGAATTTTCCAAGAATTATGATGGTTAGAACTTAGAACTAGAAAGTGTGCATTATATATTTGCCTACTACATATATTATTACTCCTCCAACAATAATCCTTTATTTCTCCTCCTATAATACTGGTCCCTCCCATGTACAAAGAAGAAGCAAGCTAGCTATATGTGATCGATGCAAAGACATCTTTTTAATTTGCATCCATCCATCCATCCATCCATCCATCATTTATGCACTGTGGTCCTTGATGATAGGCATTGCCTAATATGGCAGCCTATAGGATTTGGATTATGTATGATGATGATTTGTGGTTTAGGAAGTTATGATGGTGCAATAAATTTGTTTGCATCTCAGTAGTTGTGGTTGATGGATGGCCATTGCAATCGATGGCAACATGTTGGATAATTTGGTCATTTGAGTATGTGTATAATAATAAATAAATAAATAAATTTGGTGTAGCAAAGGTTTTCTGGGAAGCCTTAATTAGTTATCTCGTATATATTCAAGGCTTGAATAAATAAATTGAATGAAATTCATGTACGAGGTCCGTAAGTTCAAAATAGTATATCAAATAAATAATGGTCCGTAAGTTATCTCGTACATGAGAATTGAGAACCGCAACCATTATTTATTTGATATACTATTTTGAACTTACGGACCTCGTACATGAATTTCATTCAATTTATTTATTCAAGCCTTGAATATATACGAGATAACTAATTAAGGCTTCCCAGAAAACCTTTGCTACACCAAATTTATTTATTTATTTATTATTATACACATACTCAAATGACCAAATTATCCAACATGTTGCCATCGATTGCAATGGCCATCCATCAACCACAACTACTGAGATGCAAACAAATTTATTGCACCATCATAACTTCCTAAACCACAAATCATCATCATACATAATCCAAATCCTATAGGCTGCCATATTAGGCAATGCCTATCATCAAGGACCACAGTGCATAAATGATGGATGGATGGATGGATGGATGGATGCAAATTAAAAAGATGTCTTTGCATCGATCACATATAGCTAGCTTGCTTCTTCTTTGTACATGGGAGGGACCAGTATTATAGGAGGAGAAATAAAGGATTATTGTTGGAGGAGTAATAATATATGTAGTAGGCAAATATATAATGCACACTTTCTAGTTCTAAGTTCTAACCATCATAATTCTTGGAAAATTCATTTCTCTCCTAGCTACATGCATGGATCCATCCATCCATCCAACCCTCCCTTAGAGTCCTTGATTAACTACTAAAATTCTACCAGAAATGAGAAAGCCTGGATCTCCTAATTAATTAATTAATTAATTAACGGGGATTGATCGATTGAAGATTATTGTACAAGTCACTCACTAGATGGAAAAGGCCAGCTTAAAAGAACAGAACAGTGAAACCGTGCAGGGCAATTAAGCACTAAGCATAGTGCAGCTCGATCATACCAGATCGGACATGAGCCAGCTGGCGAAGGATTCTAGGTCGTTGCCATTAATACCGATTACATGATCCGTACTGCTACTGCTACTGCACGGGCCTGGGCCAGGGCCGGGGCCGGGGCAGGGGCCTGGGTTGGGCCCGGGCAGCGGAATAGAATCATCACAATCACAATATGACCAGTCCGGGCAGCAGTCCGCCGGCCCCTGCCCCAAATCCAAGTCCCAATCCAACTTGTCCCAATCCAAGAGGTTACTGGTGTCTATTTGGGCCGTCCCCACCTCCTCCTCCCGGCCCTCCGGGCCCTCCGGGCCCTCCCGGTCCTCCCTCGGCCCGCTCTCTGTCCTCTCATCCAATGCCTGCCCGGCCCACGTGGCCTCCTCCAGCAACGCGTCCATGCCCAGCGGGCCCGGGCTCAGCAGCCCGCTGATCATCTCCTCGTCGATCGACTCTATCTCTATCTCCGGGTCCAGCACCGTGCTCAGCACCTCCTCGCTCGCCTGCGAGGTGGCCGGTAGTACAACCTTCTCGGTTGTCTGCTTCGCCTTCTCCGAGTTGTCTATCTTCGTTTCTTTCGTACCGTTATTACGCTTGCTGGCGGTGCCTGACGCTTTCTTCTTTGAGCCGCGGTTTACGCGGCTTGCCTTCTTGCGCTTCCCGGTATCGGTGGTGGTGACTGCCGGCACGTCCTCCTTTGTGGAGTCCGAGTCCGCGGAAGTCGCGGGCTTGCGGTACGTATGGACCCGCCGGCTGAGGTGGGAGTTCCAGTAGTTCTTGATCTCGTTGTCTGTTCTCCCTGGCATGTGACTGGCAATCTGGGACCACCTGCAGGGACACAACAGCATGTCACAATTTGTCAGACATAAATGCTACGTACAAAGTCCACATTCAAATTGTACAAATATTCAAATTTTAATTATTATACGTCTGAGGCGTATCTAATCTTGTATATATATATATAGATTTGTATATATATTATATATACATATACATGTCGTTATTATCTGTTAATATCTCATCAATCCGTTATTAAATAGAAACATCAACCAATAATATGACAAATCTTTCTTTTTCATGATTTTTAATTGTGCACAACTTGCCCGAGGATCACGGCAGCACAGAAATAATATAGTAGAGTTTGTCAGAAGAGAGAACAACAGAGACCGGAGAAGGTTTGTTACAAGTTACAGCCAAACTGATTTGTGTCAGGCAGTAGGAATCCGTAATATTATTATAGATGATAATATATGATAATAATATAATCGATCCAGATCTCAATTTTGTTTTTCACGTTCTTTAAATTGTACAATAAATGAGTTCCACAGTAGTATATTTTCCACTTGCCCGTGTGCTTTGCATGGCACATGGCCAACTGATCCCACTTACATAATTGATTCCCAGAATACTTGGACAGGAACACGCGATGCAATAAGAAAACAAAATCCAGTACAATATAAAACAAAACAGTAGGAAGATTTCAAAAGCGCAAACTGAGCCTGAACTGAGTATTTAAATCTTGAATCAAACTCTCTTATGCTGCCTAGCACAGGAACCGCTGTACTAAAAGATGCCACGAGATTCGACAAGATCCTGTACGTGCAATTACCCTCTCCATTCACCCACAAAACGGAACATGCGCACAACCAAAACCCAACTAAAGGGACAATTATGGCGTCGACGAAAATTGAGAACGACTGGGAACAATAAATAATTGCAAGGAAAGGCACAGAAAATGAAATTATTGTTATAGAACAATAATAAGTATTATTATTATAGGCTAATAGCCTTAGGCAGGCACGTGCATCACGACCCCTCGGAGCACCGTGCTCCACGTGATCCAATTCACATCCTCTACTGCGCAGTACGTTACAGCGCAGCGATTCAACTGTTAAATCTACTTTAAGATTCGTGCAACTCAATCGCAAAAAATCCCCCTATAATCTGCATCGTTGATTCGCTGCGCAGTATTTTACTGCGCAGCAGAGGATAAGCACTCTGCGTGATTCAACTGTGATCCCAGTTTGTTTTACTGTTATTACTGGCATGTTTTGTGACCTGTGGACACTGAGCAGTGGGACCATATGTACAGAGAGAGAGACAGGGAGGTATGATTGTATGGTCTGAGGTTCTGACGGCAAGTAAAGAGGAATAGCTTTTGCATGTGGGAGAAGGACAAGCGGAGGACAGAACGCAAAACGAGGCTCTCAGTACACGACAAACAAGCCCACTCTCAACTCTCAAGTCTTCTCTCTCTCTCTCTCTCCCCGTTGTTTGATACTCGAGATAGTATATGCTTATCTCAATGGAATTAATTGATTTGGGAACTTAATAATGAGAAGAGAATCAAGTACCTGTTGCCGAGAGAGGCATGGAGTTTGATGATGGTGTCTTCCTCCTCCTTGGAAATGTTGCCTCGCTTGAGATCGGCTCGCAGGTAGTTGATCCACCTGAGTCGGCAGCTCTTCCCGCACCTCAGCAATCCTACATACATACACGAACATCACCAAATCAATTCACTAATCAACTAATTAAGTAATTAGATAGCAAGGATGGGTACTAACGTACCGGCTTTCTTGGGGAGAGAACGCCAGGAGCCCTCGCCGTGGGTAGCAATGTACTTGAGCAGGATATCGTCCTCCTCGGAGGTCCATCTGCCCTTCTTCAGCCCGACCTTGTCGCAGCAGGGAGCTCGCCCCATTGCTCACTCTCTTCTTTCTCTTCTTCTCGTCTCTTTGATTAGCTAGCTCGCTCGCTAGCTGCTGGAGACAGATGAAGGAGAGAAGTGTGTGTGAGAATCTGAGAGTATGGGAATGAATGGGTGTGAGAGTTGAGTGAGTCCAAAGGAGTTGGTGGGTGAGCGGGGGCTCTTTATAGGCAGCGGCCGAACGGAGGACTTATAAGAAGGCTGACACTCAAGACAAACGGCCACCTTTCAGCCTAAGGGCAATTTAATTCACTCGTCTCAAAAAAAAAAAAAAAAAAATTAATTAACTCAAAAGAAAAAAAAAAAAAAAAACGGCCACCTTTTTTCTTTTTCTTGTTCTCCAGTCAACAGTCAAACTGAAGAGCCTGCTGACTTTGCTGCACGGGCGTAGATTATATTCGTCATATATATATTATATATATTCATTCATATTCATAGTCATAGATAGAGAAATTTGGGTTGAGGCCGCTTCCGCTTGCCGCCTGGAATCTGCCGCCAAATGAAAATGGAGGCCACCAGTGAAGTCCAAAATGGAGGGCAGGAGAGAGAGAAGGATCTGAAAGGGTAAAATGGTAAAAGTACGAAAGTGGTGAAGCCGTGAACGGTACGAGCGGTGGGGGAAAGGGACACGTGGTGCAAATCGGCCCGGGCCAGGCTCATTTGTCATTTCATTTCAATATTTTTTCATTCATTTTTTTTTTTTGAAGAAATTTTTTCATTCATCTCCTCAAGGAAATTTTATAACATATGCACATTTTTTATGTAGTGTTCAGAACAAGTGAACAACACATGCACATTTTCTTTTTCTTTGATGCGTCGCCGACGCTTGCGTCCAATTTTTCTCTTACGGGTCGGGTTCGTTCGGATGATATTCTACCCGACCCGTTAGAGACTAGACGTTTAAGAAAGAATTTTATTGGAAAAAAAAAATGTGAAGACACAAATTTGAAGAAGAAAGTAAAAATGGGCTTAATTCTCTACGGCGTCGCTTTCGTTGATAAATTAAGAATGACACCACATTATCATTTTATTTTGTTTTTTGTATCACATTTCTCCTTTTTTTAAGTATAAAAGTAACATCAGATTATTATTATAGAGAAATGATTCATTTTTTTTTTCTTGTGCTCACGTCGTCAATCGTTTTGACAAACTAGCATCATCTATGACATATATATACTTCATGTTTGAATTACATATATATTTGGTGCTTCATTTGATTTCTTGAGCCATATATATACCCAAAACATGTAGTTAGAACAGGATGATGCTGGAAGACTTTTTTATGAACATTGATATATGATATAAGAGCACAAGAAAACAAATAAAAAAAAATGAGCAGAGAAATTAAATGGGAAAAACATTATTTTTACTTGCATTAATTAGGCAATTATATAGCATCGTGTAAGGATGGCAAAACTTCTGATACCTTTCCTAAACAGGTGTCCTTCATGTACAAGAAGCAATGTTATGTATAGCAAAATTCTAGGCTGCTTTTAGCCGTTGAAAGACTTTTGTTTGCACATGTGACTATTGATCTCGTGTAACACATTTGAAGATGTGACCATATATGCACGACTTTATATCCTCTGTAGTGCTGCATTGTGTAGTGCAGGACATAAACCGTTAGATCATCTCGAGTCTGTGCCGGTACGAATCTTGAGATGATCCAACTGTTCACGTCCTGCTCTACACAATGTAGCGCTACAGAGGATGAGCACCCTACATGCACACACACAAATATATAGAAGCAAGTGGCATATATATATATATATATATATATATATGCCTAATTAAAATGATGTGCGAGTGTGTGACCTTTTAATTAAGAATGTTGAATATATAAAAGTTCTTATGGCCTTAATTTTAAACTAGTAAATTGTTCGTGCGTTGCTACTGAATTATTTAATGGAAGAGCAAAAATTCTTATGGTCTTAATTTTAAACTAGTAAGTTGTTCGTGTGTTGCTACTGGATTATTTTAATGGAAGAAAAAAATTCTTATGGTCTTAATTTTAAACTAGTAAGTTGTTCGTGCGTTGCTGCTGGATTATTTTAATGGAAGAAAAAATATAAGAAGAATAATTTCATGTAATTTTGCTTTCAGAAAACTCTATAAACATCATAAATTATACAATTATACAAACGAAAATAAGTGAAAATAAGAATCCTATCTTGAAATTAATAATTTCTTACAAATTTTCTTATGATGAAATGCAACAAATAAAAAAGAAAAGAAAAAAAAAAAGAGAAAATATATACGCCATTGCACGTCATCATGCTCTCATGAAGCGAAACAAATGAATTAAGAGATGGATTTCTCGATCATTTCTAGCTTGAAGGGGACAACTTAAGAATACCATTGAGAGAAGGAAATTAAGCAATCAATTCGGTCTAATGCATGTATGTCTGTACGACTTGCTTAGGTAACATTTTCTCAAGAAAACGATGTGTGTTTATAATATAAAATCAAATTAATTAATCTCGGTGAAAACGGCCTATGAAGAAGAAGAAAAAAAGATAATGACAAGTAGTGAAGTGTCTTGATTAATGAAACGAAATTAACAAGTTTTGCATATACATGCAAACCTAATATTTTTATATAATTAAGCACAACTAGTATGGTAAACTTATTTAACTATAGCTAGCTAGAAATGATTAACTGTTACTAAGTTCTTCGGTAAGACTTAATTAAGAGAGACATAATTGGGAATTATTAATTAAAATGTACAGAGATTGTTTAACTTAGGTTTATCAATAATATAACTCAGAAATTAAGTTAGAATGAAATATATATAAACTGTGTTGGATTGAAAGTTGAAACGAATTAATTAGTTCTAATTATTGAATTGAAGTGCATCTCAAAAGAGGAACTAATTAATTAACCTAGCTCATGTGTAGTTAATTAATTAAACAAACTAGATGTGATTATCAAAATTGTTACTTGCTTCTCCATTAAATACCGATCTTTCATTTTCCAAATTAACAAATGTTGCTAATCAATGCCTAAAGTCATGTTTCATATTATTGGTATTTTTTGGAAAATGCCTATTAATAAATTAATATATATCCCTTGTGGCCATGGAAGGAAATATATAGCAATGGCTTGATAAGGTTACACCATTAGTTTCTTGCCATCTTATACCACCAAATTAATTAAGAAATTGACCTTTTATGAGCTAGGTATAAAGTTGAAGAGTAGTGATCATAGCATACATATACACGTGGTGAAATCCATAAAATTAGATAAAAGGGACATGAGAATGCCGTAATTTAATACTATAAATAAATAACTTGCATCCCGTTTGGATGCAAAAGAAGTTTGACCTTTTTTCTTTTTTTTCTATTTTATTGAGGAATTGTGCTTAAACGAAAAGATGACTCACAAATCATATCCTACAAGGAACACATTGCACCTCTATTATTACTTCCTTTTTTTAGTAAAAATAAGGAGTCTAGCATGAGTCCATATCTTCTATGTTAACTCAAAATTTGAGTTTAACTCTGAACAAATCTGGGTCGTAGGTTTTGGATCTCGATCAGGACGGTCAAGACGATCAGTATTTAGAATTTACGATGTCCTTTATAAATCACTGTACGGACAAACTCAATTTTTGAGTTAACTTAGAGGATCTCAATTCGGTCTAGCCCTCATTTGTTTTATAATAGAGGATGTTTACACAGGTTTATCGGTAAGTTAACACATGCATGTAAATTAAAAGGAGCCAGAGATTTGATAAGTTAAAGCTAGCTAGATAAAAAAAAAAGGGGCACAACCGCCATGTGTTTTGGTAAACTTGTAATTAGTGTCATTAAGAAAAATTAATCAACTTTAACAATAAAAGTAAAATGACAATGCCTTGGAATTTGACTCAAACACAAGATACCTTTTTATTCAAAATTTCATTGTACTTGTACTGCTTACCATCTTTTTGACCATGTAGTATTATTTTCTGCAACGGTAATGAACACAAGATATATAGAAGAGAGAACACGGAGAGTTCTCATTAAGCAACTATATTTTGATTTGTTAAACAATATTAATTGGTCGGCTGCTTTACAGAAAACTTTTGAAAAATCTTGTTCCGTAATGCTTACAAGTCGATTTGGATGAATATTAAGCTCGATCAATATTTGAACATCTTTCCTGATAAATATATAAATAAGCTTCCGTAATTACAATATATATAAATGCGTGGTAATTAATAAGTATCATTAATTAATTGAGTATTAGTTGTTCACTTCCAATAATGAACATCAAATTAATTGAAACAGTATATATAGTTTATTTATCATATATATACATTATATTAATTATTATAGCATGTAACCTTATTGTGAATTAAAGAACCGGCCTTTGGTCTGGTGGCTAAGGGCAACACTCTCCTCTCCGTGTGGGAGGTCGTGGGTTCGAAACCAGGATGGGGGGTCTTTTTATAGACATTTAAATTTGAGTGGCTTGACCCTCATCTTTATCTTAAAAAAAAAAAAACCCTTATTGTGAATTAGACTTGTATGCATAACGGCCAATAAATAAATCAAATTAATAAGATCCATTGATCTAGTATTATATATGTACTTGATTTACACAGAGATCTGCTTGTGGGATAGGCATTACAAATTAACAAATAATTATCTGTTAATCCTAAATTTGTCATCTAACTGCCTCATAATTAATTGATGTCTGTTGCACAGTGAACAGGTGGCAAAATCTATGCCACATAATGTCCCAAGTGGATTAATTAGTAGATAATTAATTAATTATCAATATCATTCAGCAGTACTCATCCCTCAAGACTCAAAAGTGAGTGAAATTAACGTGAAGCAGGTACAAATGGGAACAATGATGTATACATGGATTATTTGATTAGGTTTAGTCAATAACTTAAGCCATATATATATGCACATAATTAAGCTAATCATGTCCATATCACCGTGGACATAAATTCAGGCTGCGCATATATATATATATATATATATAAACTAGTAAAGAGCTCACGTTTTGCTTTGGGCTGAAATTAGTATATATATCTTATAATTAATAAAGGGCCGAAAGCTCATCCCTTGTGCAAAAAACTAATATAAGCCTTAAATTTTAATGTGCCGGGACATTAATGTACATCAACGGTGGTGACCAATCTAAGTAAACAATCAACGACCGAGGTTTCTTCTTTGAGGAAGATAGAACTTTCATGTCAAAAAATCCAATATCTTTTTATCAGAAATAAGATTATATATATATATATATATATATATATATATATATATATATATATATATATCATTTTTTTAGTACTATATATATACCGGTATATTTGACTGTGCATATATATATATATATATATATATATATATATTGAACCAGCCGAAAGGTGGTGCCAGCTGAAGTTGTGGAACGGTGCAACTTAATTATAGTTACAAGTTTGATCAGCAGCCTATGCCCATGACTATATGGCAAGGAATTTGATTTCAAGTACACACACAAAACCGTGTCAAAATTTTGATCTTACCGGTTCAAAAAAATAATGCATGGTAGCAATTTATTTTGTGATGTTTTTTCTTTGTTTTGCAGATATTTTTTTGCTTAAATTCTTAGTACGGACCTAACAAACTTATCTTCGTCCGAAGTTAGCTAGCTTATATATATATATATACGGCTTAATATTGACTCATTCAATTCAATATATGTATGTGTGCATGATTGCATATTTTCTTGATGGTTACAATTTGAACTATGTGTGATAATAACGAGCTGGACTTTATAAATTAAAGCAGTTCTGTTCGGCACGTGTGAATAATATGTATGGTATTCTTCTCCCTCCGTTTGGAAAGGAAATTGAGGTAGTGTTTCACCAATACGTTTCCTGTTAGTAATATTTTGGGGAGGACTGTAATTTTGTCTAAAGCTATTTGAAAGTTATGCGTCCAAAGTTACGACCTAATTGTGAGGTAACGCTATTGATAATACAGATTTTTATTATCCATGTTATGAGGTGTTATTCATATATAATGACCTAATTATGTCACTAATATTATGTACGTACCACTACTTATATATATATATTATTCAATTAAATAGTTTAAAGTTTTTTTTTTTGAAGTAAATAACTCATCTATCTTTATCTAAAAAAAAAAAAAAAATCAAACTCGTCCAGTTGGTTGAGCAATAATTACTAGTATACAAAATAAGTTTGATAAAGAAATTATTAAAATTTAAAATGAATGGTAACTAATTTATTGTGCATAATAAAGTTTGTATCGACAATATTGATGAGGTTACTAGATATATATAAGTTCATTGCAATGGGTTAATTGTGCAATTAATATTACACTGCTATTATTAAACTTAAATATGCTAATTTGAATGACAAGTTGACAACTGATTCAAATTAAATAATAATAACAATATTGTATGCGATAACAAGTTTCATAAAAAATCTAATTTTTTGTAACATATTGGATGGCAAATTAGGAGACTTGCCTATTAAATATTTAGAGGTTTGGCTTCATTGAAAAAAGTCAAACAAGGTCACAAAAAATAATATGATACTGGAAAAACTTTAGCCGTTTCTTTGAGAAACACTATCCATCTCTTCTTGTAATTTTTTTAATAGGAAGAGGCACCGGCTGCTTCTCCTGCCGCTATCCTTCTTCTACTACATCTTCTATGTTAATTGCCTTAAATTATTTTTTGTTCATCAACACTTCGTTCATTTCTTCGTCATCTTTACGTCGTTATTTTTGTTCTAAGAAAGTTCTTTCCTTATTAATTTGATAGGGTTATGTCATGAATCATTCGAGAATGGATTTTACTCCAACTTCAAACTCATATGGTGTTGCAAGAGTTAAAACTTTGTGGAGTGCTTAACAAACTTTTCAATCACCGTCAAAGACAATGAATTCATCTCAAGCCAAAACTTCAAAATGAATTGTGCATACTCCCTCAAAATTTGATTTGGTAGATAATTATTACAAAAGGTTTGGTTTAAATCTTCAAATTTCGTGTCATTTTATTTTGGATCGAAAAAAATAATTTTACTTATTTTTGTATAGATGTAACTTTTTTTGAGTGAATGAAATTAGTTTATCTTTGCTGTTCAACAAAGAAAAATATAACTAAAAGAAAAGAAAAGAAAAAGGGCAAAAACAAAGACGCATGGTTAGAATTGATTTCTACCTTTCAAACTGGAGATTAGGTATTGGAAAGGTAAGTTTTTCCTCTTGGTGGACGTTTACTTATGGTTAATTAATTCTGTTATTTATTCTTTGCCTCTTTATTTGTTGTCTGTCACTACATTGTCTGAATATGGGTTTTAACTTTTTATATAAATTAGATTCTTTAAGACTGTCCTGTGTTGTGGGGGGGGGGGGGGGGGGGGGGGGGGGGGGGGTTGGGGTTAGACCTAGATGAAGTGAATATTGCTCTGTTACCTATTATATGATTATGGAATATATACTCTATATATGATGATCGTCATGGATTGTGGAATTCTTAACTCTCATAAATAATTTCTATTTTAATGAATTCATTTTCATTTTTCTGGAGAAGTACTCATAAATTGTTACCTTTTAATTAATTATATGACTTATCAGATTAGGTATGAATAAGATATTGAGTAATAGTCAGATTACATTATTTTTTGCATGACATGTGGATCGATTTTTTATGGTGCTCTTTGTATTCAATTTCCGAATTTATTTTTTGAGATAAAAATAAGAGTCAAGGCACTCAAATTTAAATATCTATAAATTTAAAATCTATAAATTTGGAACCCGCGACTTTCCACACAGAGAGCGCTGCCTTAATTGGCCACTAGTCCAAAGGCTAATTCTTGAATTTATAATTTGCAAAGGCTAAATCCTAAATTTGATAAGAGGAGTTAGACTAATGGAACACTCCAATTTCCCAAAATGTAGAGGTTCCATTTGCTACCAACTTTGGCTGCTTTGTCGTATCGTCATCCTTGCTTGCGTATTGTTACTTTCAAACGGAACCTGCTCTAACACAGACAAACAAACATTACAAACCTCCCTCCTGGATATTTTAATTTTTTTTCTGTAATTTGATTTCATTTGCTTTAATTCTTGTCTCTCTTTTCATGGTCACCTACTCATCCATATTTTATTTTAAAATTTTATAATATAATATCAAGTCCATTGCTCATACGTATGAAGTTGGAATTTTAGTTTAATTTGTGTATATATATATCAGTAAAAAGCGCACTCCTTATTTTGGGCTGAAATTATAATTCTTTATAATAAACTTTTAAGATTACATGTAATGAACCATAAATTGAGATAATACATATAGGCTGAAATTATAATTCTTTATAATAAACTTTTAAGATAATATATAATGAACCATAAATTGAGATAATTTATATGGGTCTTTAATTTTAATAGACTGGAAACGTCAACGTACGGGCATTATACATATCGCATATGCAAGTTATAGGATGACTTGGGTAGTCAACAGTATACTGCACTGCTGACCCGAGACCGAAGAAAAAATGAACTGATTTTAATTAACGTAGACTATAATAGTTGTACTCATTCAACTCATCGTATTTATTTCCAAATGAGCATGAATCATGATGGGTTAATTGACTGGCCAACGAATAGATATTTTTTATTAATTTTGAAATTCAAATCCAGGAACGAACGAACGAACTGCAGAAATACTAGCTAGATATATATGCATTTTGCATTCATTGCAGCCTGGTACATTTTCTATGTTATGTGAGGAAAAAAAATATATATATATATATATAGGACTTTTGGCTCTAATTTAATTTATATGAAATATATGCATGACGTACCCATGACAATATATTAATCTTTCTGAAACTATTTAATTACTGTTTATTTTGTTGACTGCAGCTAGCCTCATATATATATTTATATATATATGTTGTAAAAAATTGCGATATTTTATAGCGTATATTTATATGATATGTACAACGTTACAAGAAATGTTAATTAAAAGGGTATCTGTGTCAATACTAAATGATTTATAATTAAATGTATGATAAGTAAGATAATGAATTATATGGTGTGTATTATACATAGCTAGAGATACTTGAAGGGATAATATATATATCACGTTCCTGACTCTCTCTCTTTTTCTTTTTCTTTTTTTCTTTTTTCGTTTTTTCTTTCAACAATTTAATTAATACTTAGCAGATATTTTAAGTTAAGTGCCTTAATTGATTCACTTAATTTTATTTTGTGCGTATTATTATATTAATCCCTGTTAATAAATATGTTTTCGCCCTTAACATGCGCATCTTTCACCGATAAAACCTCATAATAAAAAAATATAAATATTTGGCTTTGCTAGTAATATATATATACTTGTAGTAGTGCTTTCTAGCATCATCAACTAGAAAAGGTATATAATACAAGAGCTTACGAACAATCAAATTTTACCTGCTAATTAGTGTGAATCCATATAGTTCTTGACTTCAAGCTCAACAACCAAGCATGTGTTTCAATTTGTCTTGCAGTATATATATAATACATAGAAGAAGCTTAATTTTTTTCTCTGTAAAAAAATAACTTGCTTAGATATATAATTAAGATGGTCTAAGTTTTAAGAGGTCAGAGTTGATATATAAGTTAATATTAATTAACTGAATCTTTGGATATTAATTTAAGATTAAATCCATATCCATACTTAATTAATTCATAGGTCTTGATCACATTGGTTCATAAGTTTGCCTTCATATCATAAGAAGAACACTAAACCGTGCTCGACCGATGATCTTCGTATTGTGTCTACGGTGTAGTGACTCGATCGTAGGACTGATTAGTCGCCGGCGCTAGCTCAGGCAACGTCATAGTGATTAAGACAGATGCACTGTAATTAAGTCCATAAAGCATAGTTATTTTATATGTTCATACTATACAAAAATAACTGAACTTACATTAGGTTCATATATATATACACAAATAAATTGTGAAAAGTGTGCTTAAGTGTGCTTGTATGTGCCTTCAATAGTACCAGAATTGTTCTTCATTAACTTGCAGACCTAATGAGCAAAATATATAGCTTGTTCTTTTCTTCTCTGGTGATATTGTTAGCACATATATATTCCAGTAAAAAAACATATTATTAATGTATGCAGTATATATTGACAGGATGAAAGGAAATTATATATGCTGAGGATTATTCTTGTGGTGTGAAGGGAATATTTGACTGAAAGGTTCTAATTTGACGCAGAAATTTGTAGGTTAAAAAGAGATTCAACTTATATATATATTAATGGTTATATATATATATGGTCTATATTGCAGATACCGAAGTTGTGTTGTGTTTACTTCTTATTGCTTCCTTTTCATATATATAATCTAACTACAACAAATTTATAATATATGTTGATGGTTATATATATATATATGGTCTACATTACAGATACAGAAGAGTTGTGTTGTTTACTTCTTATATTGCTTCCTTTTGATATTTATAATCTAATTACAACAAATTACTGAAGCTGCTTATTTGTCATTGAGCAATTTGTAGGTTAAACAGAGATTTCAACATATTATATATTAATGTTTATATATATATATATATGGTCTATATTACAGCTTCAGGAGTTGTGTTGTTTACTTCTCATATTGCTTCCTTTTCATATATATAATCTGATTACAGCAAATTAGATAAAGCTGCTGAATTGTCATTGTTAAAATAACTGTGTACATCCTATACATTTGCTTTTTAAGCACAATCCATCTGCCTTTCTCTGTTTCATGAATAAGAAGCATCTTATAAATTTGGTAACCAATAGTGTTTGTATGCTTATCTTACAATTTTCTTAACTTGAGAGAAAAAAGGCATAATTAACCACCAACTTTACTATTCAAAAACTTTAACTGATGTTTATTGTATACATCACTGTTTTTTTGAGCTTCTTCTTCCATATTAACCACAAAAGCACACATTCATCAGATGCCAAATAGTACAGCCACACACACACACACACATATATATAGTTATGTACTAATCATGAATACATTACCCTATCTAATTATGAATTGATTGACTGAAGGGTAGTTTTCATGTTGCCTATGCCTCTGCATGCAACTTTAATCTCTCTGCATTCAGAGCAAATCCATTACTAATTATTAAGTTGTTATTGTACTTTGAATATACATCCTTGATCAGCAAGTACTCTTAATCTATAATTAATATCAACAGAAGAGTTAAGCAATATCAGACGACCTTGACTTATTATTTTTTGTTACTAAATATATATATCACCTGGCAATATCACCTAGGAATGAATTACTAATTTACTACGTAGCATTTTTGTTATTGTATTATCAGTTGGAAAAAAAAAAACATATATAAAACACACATACAATTGGGGACATGTTAGGTGATTGGCAAGGTTGGGACTTTTTTTTGCTTTGCATTTTCAAAATCTCACAAACGAAAACTCGAACGTCAAATCTAATTGAACCAATATATTCTAAACATTGAAATATGATGTGATACCAAATTTTACTATTTTTAGAGTTTTCTAACTATTTTTTAAGATTTTCTTAAAGATGACCCAGAAATAATAATAAAATAATGATGCAAAAAAGTGTCAATCTTTTAAAAATAAAAAAAAGCTAAAAATTTCAAAAAATTATAAAATTTAGTATTTTGCATGTTTTCAATATGTAGATTATGTTTAGCAAATTAATTAGATTGGCCATTTGACCTTTAGAATATAAGATTTGAACACAAAGCAAAAAATGCTCTAACTTTGCAAAGCACCATAATTATAATCCATACAATTGTATATTGGAATCATATAAATAGTGAAATTTTATCATCTCCCTTGATTGGGCATTTCTATTTCTAATTTTCTATAGAAAGTCGGGAGAGATTTAGTAATATCCATATGTATTATACTCAAGGTCATTATATAACACATTCTTCAGTCATCAGTCATGCATCAGTCATCACTCATTAATTAGTGTACCTCAAATAAATTAAATCACCCAAAATGTACTATTTAACACTTTCTTTGACTAGAGATACGACGATTAATTCTAGACTTAATTACATGTAGTACAAATAATGGAATCAATACTTAATTGATCAATCGTTAATTCTTTAATTTCACTATCAAATCTTTAACTTAATTGATCATTGGCATATGTAGAAATGAGGAGGTATCCTTGAGAGCTGTTATATATAATGACAATCTTGACAATTGAAATTCAAATAAATTAAAAAATATCTTAAAAATAGAAAATAGTTTAATTATAGACGTGTTGTTTGAACTAATCGTATGTTTTAGAGTATGTTATAATTTTGAAGCAATCTGAGTACCATTTGATAGCTCATCCAAAATTTATACAATTTTTAAAGGTTCAAATTTTATCAGTCTTTGATAGATTATCAAACATACTCAAATATATAACATCAAATTTGAAAGCATAATCAATTCCTAAGATGCACAACATTTTTATAAAAATTTTTGAACCTTTACCATTTCTAATTTAATTATTTTTTCCCCAGATTTTTGATAAACCCGTTGTCAACATTATCAAAGATAATTAGATAAGGATATATATATTGTCATGTAATCCCTCCATATAGAAATAACCTGACCCCTCTATCATTGTACAATGATCTCCTGCTGCCCATGTCGTGTGCTTATCCCCTATGCAGTACGTGGGGCCGTTGGATTGCCTTGAGATTCAGACCAGCACAAATTTCAAAGCAATCCGACGGTCTATGTATTACATAGCACCGTACTATATGTTAGGAGATCTGAAATCGCCCATGCCTCGATCAGCAACATAATCTCTGAACAGGATTCAACACTTTAATTATCTATTGTATATTTTATATATATATATATCCATTAATTAATTAACAGTATCCTTGACCTTGAACACTAACTAAGTCACTAATTGATCTTTATATATAATATTATATCAAACAACCTAATTGACCGATTATGTTAGCTGGTAGTATATCAAACAGCCTTAGGAAAAAATCACCTAGGGATGACTAACGACTTATCATTGGTATTATTATATTACTATTTAGTATTTACAAATATATACATATAAATATCGATATTTTAACGGCTTCCTTGATTGGTACATTAATTTCTGATTCTTTGGTGAGAGTCGGGACATATTATATAATTAGTATATCAATATTATTACTCAAATGTCAATATATAATTAACAGCTCTATACATATTGCACCATTGTAAATAAGGAAAAATATAACTTGCCGCTCACAATGCCTCCAGCACCCGATGCGTTGGAAAAATTAACAAAATATCCCTTTTTCAGAAAATTTTACAGAAATATCCTATATTTCTAAGGAAATTTAAAAAATTACCTTACCATGAAAAATATTTACAAAAATGACTCTAACAATTTTACAAAAATATACCTCCGACCCAAAAAACTTTACAAAAATGATCCTCCCAACCCATATGCCACCTTATTACAGGGTTGTGGGGACAAAGTTTGTAGCATAGTATTACTGTTCTTGTAAATAAATGTACGTGTACCTCAAATTAATAAATTAAATAACCTGAGGTATCGTTCTTGTTTGACTAGATCGGGATATATACGATGATTCTAGAATTGCATGTAGTACAAGCTAGTGCGGTATACTCGATTGATACATCGTTAATTTTTTAACAAGTCAATGGGAATGATCAGCATCAGCGTGAAATTAAAAAAGTCATCTAACAAACCTTGATGGGTAATTCACACAATATATATTATTTTGGGTATAATAAGTACAAAAAGAATTGCTTAATTGTGGCGTCTAAAATTAAACCTAGATATCTCTAATTTCCATCCTCCAAAGAAATTTAGAATTAGAAAATGCTGTTTTTATGATTAAACATTGATTAGCGTCTAAACGGAATTTTTAGAAACTTTTAGGATAAGTTGTTGTCATATCTTTCATAATTTTGTCTTGTTTGTATATATATTGTATATATGCAGAAGTTTGAGCACTGGTGTATATGGGTTAATTGTCAATTCAGGGCTTGCATCAGAAAGGAAAATGTTATGGTGATAACATTGAATACCATCAGGGATACCATATAGTTTGACTTGGTCAAACGAACTAATTATTCAGCTTGATATACTAACTGTTCAATTTAAAATGCTAACTATTCAAATTAATAACAACTTATAATTACTATGTTAAATTGATGTTTAGTTGAATGGTAATTATTCAATGTTAAATAATTATAAGTATTTAAGCTTACTAGAAGGCCTCCATGAACTTAAGAACACCATAGATTTACTCTATATAAATAATTATAATTATTAAGCCTAACATGCATGCTAATTTTAAGAACTATTGATAGGGGGGAATCTATATTGTTTTGGTATGATACATGGTTTGGGGACACACCACTGTACATTCAATTCCCAGATTTGCTTGCAAAGGCCAAAAATGCAGAATCAATTACCCCGGCACAAGTTTGGAATAATGGATCACCTAAAATTCCCTTATTTGGAGGTGCCAGTTTATTATTAAGAGCTGAAAAGAATTGTGTACTCCAAATACTTGATTCGTTACAATTTTGTGGTGAAGACTCAGCTATCTGGCCACTGGAGTCAAAAAAGATATACACTGTACATTCTTTCTATATGTTTATTAATTGCAGAGGTATTAGGATTAATCTACAAGGTTCCATCTGGAAAATTCCTATTCCTTTGAAAGTTAAGGCTTTCATGTGGATTGCCATGCAAGATAGGTTACTAACTAGAGTTAATTTATTCTTTAAAGGATGGACTGCTGATATTCTTTGTGAATTTTGTGATGACATTGAAGATCTAAATCATTTGTTGATTCATCGTCCTTTGATGTTAAAATTTTGGATTAAATTTAATAAACTCAATCATAAGAATATCAATTTAGAATTGGCAAGTGTCACAGCTATGTGGGAAAGTTCTTTGTGTTTGGATGCAGATAGGAAAAATTATGCCCAAATTGTCATCTGTATTTCCTTTTGGGTCATTTGAAATTGTAGGAATAAGGCCATTTTTGAGGATAGAAAATTACCAAGCTTTAACAATTTAGTATTTAAAGTGATTTCTTTGTTTAATTTATGGACAGGGGAGAATTCTGGTTTGAAAAATATGTTACAGGATGATGGTCGTCTGACCATTGAAGGGAATACTGAGGAGGAGGCTGGGCTACTTGCAATTACAGCAGATTAGCTCCAAATCAGATTTCCTTGATGGTTAGATAGAGTCTGGAAAGGAGGCCAATTGAAGATCAAGCTTGCTACTTGAAGAAATATTGATATTCTTTCATTTTCTGGTATGTAGTAGTTTGTATGCTTTGTTTAGCCATATTTTGGTATTTTGTGACTAAGTAGATGTTATATTTTGGATGAACTATTAATTAGGTTTAGATATCAGTTCCTCTTAAAGGATTCTGAGTTATGTTAGGTTTTATATGTACTCTTTTATCTCCTTAAATGAAATGGGAGGTGGTGGACTTTGTCCACTTTAATAAAAAAAAAAAATTATAAGTTGATATGTTAAGTTGAACAATTAGCATGTTAAGTTGAATAATTAGTTTTTTCTATTTTAAGCACAATATATGTTAAATTATATAATTAGCATGTTAAGTTACAATTGTATATTAACTTGAATAATTAATTTGTTTGACCAAGTTAAACTATGTAGTATCCTAATATATAGTATCACTATATCTGAACCCTTAGAAAATATAGATTGAGACTGAACAGGGTTAGTACTGATTTTATAGCTGGTTAAGCAGGAAACCGATATAGTCACGGAAACAAGCCTAATTCTAGTCAGTCAGTCAGCCATATCGGCATACATGCTTTATTTGTTCTCTGCAACTGACTTTCCTTGCGTCTATTTTCACTTGATTGCTGCGTTTTTGTAAACGGGTTGGTGGCTGTCTGCTGAGCAACGGTTTTACTAAAAAACAAAATATAGGGAAGACAAAAATCATTTTTCGGAAGGAGGCTTTTAGCACAATATAACCTCTGCAAACCCTAACTTTAAAAATATCCGTTTAAAATTTTAAATATATAGCTGATGCAGGTTATTTAGCAAAACCAATATTGAAATCATATGCAGTAAAAAAAAAAAGGAAAATCTTGCAGTTAACAAATTTACTTGATTTTTTTTTTTGAAAAAAAAAAAGACGGTAGATCTTCTCAATTTGAAGCAATCGTTGTGCAATTGAAGGAAGATCAAGACCAAAGGAATCATTTCCACATTTTGCAGTTAATTAATTACTTGGGTAATTGGGTTTTATTTTGTAAAACTATTATACTGTATCCCATAACTCTTTATGAGCACTCAAGAAGAAATTGGCAGATTTCCTTACTAAGATATTGGAGCTCAAATTAATTTCTTATTACTTCACAACGGTCCAGAACCTTTTATGAGATTACATTGCAATATATTGAAGCTCAAATTAATTTTTTTCAAATTACAAATTTGAATTTCATGAGCTTAAAGCTAATCTAAGTGTAGATAATCTCGGTCTTGACCTTTTATAAGACAATTTGCTCTCTCTCTTCATCACGAGTGCTAAGTATCGACAATTACCAGAAACATTATGTGTGTTCAAAATATATTATTAATGTTGTTGTTGTAGGATTGCATGGGCTATAAATAGGCTAAAAAAGATCATATATATATTTTCCTGCGTTAATGACCGCGAGCCAAATATAGTCCTCATACTCTCTATTTGTTGTTGGTAGCTGCTACCAACTTTTAAAAAAAAAAAAATACTCTCTGTTTGTTACAATCAATGGAGGCGTCATTTGATTTATTTATTAAATATGGCTTCCCTTTAAAGAGGGAGACAAAAGTAGATCCCAATCATTTGGAGCTAGGCCGTACAATTTAGCGATCTGACCATTCATATAAGTTTTTATCACCTCCATTTTTTTCTTAAATGGAGATATCGTTGAGCATACTTTATGTAAAGCGTTGTGGCCGTGCAATTTTGAAACTGAGAAGTTTGATGGCACCACGAGTTTGACAGTGTGGCAAGTACGCATGATAGTGATTTTATTAAATCAAAGCATGAGAAATGCACTCAAGACAAAACTCATCGATATAAGTGATGCATATTGGGAGGAGATGGATGAGAGAGCCATCATGGCGAGAAGAAGAACCAAAAGAACTTGACTTCATCAATAATCCATTTAAGTTCTAAACATAAAAACCTAATTTGCAATTATTATAGGAAGAAGGGAAACATCAAGGTCGATTATTTCAAACTCAAGAATAAACAAAACGTAGATCAAAATAGTACTTCTTCAGATGAGGTTAACATAGTTGAAATTGATGATGGTAATGTGCTTTAGGGATTTCGGATTTTGTTTTTCAAGGGTAAGATTTTGAGTCAACAGAAGGATTTGTTGTGTTGTGCATGCCCCTCATCTCACCATCTATTGCAGTAGACTTGATATGACAAGCTATCATGTATAACAGGCGTTGATTTGCAGAAGAATATGGATAGAAGAATATCCATATTTCTTCAATGCATAGAAGGATTCTCCTATATATGATTATATGATAACACCGTGAGTAATTAAGCATGAGCATGTCCTACATATATCGGTGTCTCCCTCTGCATGAGATTGACTCATGCACCATCCCTCCCCGTGTATATATTTGTCATGCATTAATGGGGAATTCCCAGGGATTGGTGGGTGTCATGATGCATGTAAATGTAGTCATGTAAAGTTGGGGTTTATATCCGGCCACATTATCAACTGTCAATGGAAGAGTGTAGCTAGACAGACTAGCTCTCATATATATTTAGCACAGCATCATGCTGATATAACGAACGAGTCACTATCGGTTAATAAACCGGTTAGAACTTAAAACCATGGTATATATTCTGAATTTCTGATCAGAGCTGGTGACAGCAAATGAATGATAACTCATCAGGTAGACTAATTAATCATAAGAAATTAAGTGGTGATGTGGCCTGTATATGTTTCACTGAGGGTTTTCTGGTATGGTTGTACTGTTTGCTTCCACAAACTGCCGGCCATATATCGCCGTCTGAGAAAAGCGTGCAATTGCATTGCAAGGGGAGGGGGTCAATTCTGATATAATTCGTTTCGGTAGTACGAAGCACCGACCGGTGCCAATCATGTTGCTGTTAATGCAATGAAATCATAGAGGGAATTAAGCAGGGTTTTAACGGTTACATTTGGACCAGCATCACCCTTGCCTCCAAATTGATCTCAAAACACTTTATAGAGTAAAATGAGCAGAGCATCTGGTCTGCATTTCTTCATTCTGTTAACAGTTAACTACCTCTTACATCATATTGTTTTCTAACTTACAAAATTGTAATTTTTGAATATGAAAAATAAAAATAAGGACGGCGCAGGGAGTGGACTGAATTGAAGAAGAATGACGTGCGCCGCCAAGCGGTTTCGAGATGTCGATCGATCGATACAGACGTCCCGATCAAGACCGAGACGTAGTTGCAAGTTGCAACAGTCAGGTGTTTTGACAAAAGTCACAAATTAAACCAACCCCTTCTTTTTGATTTAAAATGGATTATTCCTTGCCTCATATTCTTTGTACATGTAAAGTAGAATGAATTAAAAGAAGCAAAAGTTATTGATTAACCAGGTAGTATAGACATGCATTCTCAATCCAACAAAAAACAGAGTAATTTCTGGAACATACTGGTACCAGTACATGTTTGGTTGAAATAATGAAATGTGTGTGTATATGTATCTTTCCTTCTTTTAATTTGTTATTTGTTTTCCTTCAACCTTACAAAAGAGTGGGTTTAGAAATCAAATCACAAAGGTTAATTATATGATCAAATCAGGACAAATCTTGTTACAAGATTTTTAAGATGGTCGGTTTCAAATGAAACCACAAACATTACATGGCTAAGCCATGCACACATCTCCATTTTTAACTTAACTCTCAAGGATGGATCACTTTAATTAGATATTGCTTTTTGTTGAGCTCATATATTTATCTGTCCTTAATTTGACTGTGATATATATATGAGTGTATAAATATGTCATGTTTATCAATTATTTTAAATTATGCACTTTGAAAAATATATGTGCAAAAAAAAGAAAGAAAGAAAGTATTATTTAAGCGTTTTTTTATGGACAATTTTAATAAAAAATGCTGAAAATAAATAATTAAAATTTAAAAGTCCACATATTTATTTATGTTACTGCATTAATATAATTTATAAAATGCAACAAATTCCCCAATCACAGAGCATGCATGCAACATATATATACATGGAAACAACCCCATCCACGTATGACTATATATCCGGTCCCTATCAGAAACATTAATTACCAAGCAAGATGATACATGGAGACATTCATGCCTAGGGTTTTTTAATTTAATTTAATTTTTCTCAGAAAAAAATATTCATTAAAGAGTAATATATACCTAGCTAGTGTCCATAAGAAAACCGTCCATATATAGTGTCCATATGTTACATTTCGGGATGTATCTGTTACATTTCGGTGTGTATCTGTTACATTTTGTACACGTCTAAAGATGTATGGACGGTTTTTCAGTACACACAGGATGTTTCTCTATATATAATTAAATGATGGAAAGAAGGAAGGATACATGGCGACATTGCAATCACTTCACTGCACAAACTGCTGTATTACAGTATTAGGTTCTCTTTGTCCCTTGTGAAGAAGTGCTTTCTGTCTCAAGACATAAATAAATCCGGTTTTCAAAGGTTTAGTACCACAAGGGAAAGTGACAGAATTAATATATAATTATCAAAGCTCAGCTGGCTGCTCATTGCTCAAGCCATTAATATGAAATTATGTGGAACAAATAAAAAAGGTAGGTGTGCAGCCTCTTTCTTTCTTTCCTTCACCCTTTTGAGGGCACTTTTTGAATAGTACAACAGTGCTTTCAGGGAGTTTAATGCTCCACGGAGGTACATAGAAAGCATCAGAAGATTATATGGTTTTAATTGCTGTATTTAATCACTGATAGCTTGATAACAATTCATGACTTTTAATAGACTTTTCCTTATTTTTCTCTTCAAGAAATTACCAAAGAATTGGAGCAATTTTAGTCATTCACAATATTAAATATTGTGATATGGCTACCATCATGCGATGAAAAGGTGCTTAGATTAGAAATAATATATATGTACAAATATTTTTCATATATATCATATCTATAAGATTTGTTGTACCTTGAGGACGTGAGTGTGAATATTAATTCATTCATCAATTTCAATGATTTCATTGATTATTGGCCATGGTAGGATCATTTTATTGCAAACTAGTAAAGAGTCCACACCTTGCTTTGGCTGAAATTGTTATTTATTATAATAATTTCTTAAGATAATATGTAATGGGTCTTAAATTGAGAAAATTGATATGGGTCTTAAGTTTTAATGGGTTGAGACATTAAAGTATATCAAAGGTGGTGATCAATCTAAGTAAACAATCAACGGCTGAGATCTATTCATTTAGGAAGATAGAACTTTCATGTCAAAAATCCAATCTCCTCTTATTAGGAGTAAGGATAAAAAGTTTTGAGGATCAAAATTGTAAATTACTGATAATATGAGGACTATAATGATGCTTTCGAAACTTTAGGAATAAAATTGGAATAGTTTAATTAAAAATATAAGATTTTGAATAAATCTGAGAGTTCTGATGATTCAGAAATATAAATATGATATTATCATTTTTTTGGGAAATATCTAATTTTGAAGCTTGTGAAAGGATATACACGTATGCAATCTTGCTTATATAAAATAATATATATGCTTTTTCTTCTACATTGTTAAACCTGATTATGACCAAACACTTCTTTAAATACACAATGAATGAGTATCGGCACATCCATGTCATGCTTCTTAATATTTAATTTAACACTGCTTAGGCATCATTAGTGTCAGATTTACGTCAGTAACTGTAAAATTTCCATTCATAATATCACATAATTAGAAGAAATATGTCATTTTAAAAAAATCTCAAACAAATACTTAAAAAATTTTAAAAATTAAAAATTTTTGTATCCCATAAGGTGTTGACATAAAAAATATATTGAGCCATATATATAGCGAAATTTAGAAATAATTTAATATATTTTCGTAAGTGCACTCACATAATTAAAGACACCGTTACTTCTTTACTAGAATTGACACTAATTATACCACTTAGTAAAATTTTAAGACTTTTAATGGCCGCTATGTTCGGAAATATTATCGTTTTGTTTTTCAAAAAAAGAAAAATATCACATATACTTAGGATTTCAGCATACACAATTTTTCACTGACCTGTGCACTATTAATTAGAGAGTTCACCATTGACCTTGAAATTAAAAGAAGGATAATGTTTGAAGCGCAAGGGCAGATTTGTGGGCCAACGAGAATCAACGAGATCAAGGTAAAATTAGTTTATTATTTGTTGAAAGCAAGTGTATAATTATTAATACAAATGTTATGTTTTTTTTTTAAAAAGTTGGTAGCAGCTACCAACGGTAATACAAATATTATGTCAATTTTACAATATAAAATTATGTACTCTATACAACGAAAATTTCAATTCCACAATTATGTTTCCCGTGGAACAGATAATGAATGACTTTTTTTACAGATAATGAGCGACTTTTAATATTGAAATCCCATCAACACTCTTAAAAGAACTATATATTACCAATCTAGGCTATTTTATTAAAGGCCAAATTAGTTATATGCCCTTTGAATTTGTTTTAATTGGAAATATCCCCATCAAAATACATAAATTGGATATTTCCCCATCACTTATTGATTTGCTTAGACATATACCCTATGGTCTTGATTTGTAATATAAATAATCAACTTAATTCATGTTTATTTATAAAAGACAATTTTACCCTTCTAAAACAAAAGCCAACCCTTATACCTTCCGACTTGCACAGTATATGACAATAGTACTTCTTCCCGAGTTATCTCGGGTTTTGGGTCGTTCAGGTCCAGTCGGGTTCGGGTCAGTCTGACTTTCTCTGAAACACAGATTGGGTCGGGTTCGAATCAATTTGACTTTTCCTGAAACTCTTGTCGGGTCGGAGGCATCGGGTCAGATTTGTCCCGCCTGATGCATTTGTCCTTTCCAAATCATTAGTCCATGAAAATGAATTTATGATTATTCATCGATTTCATTTATCAACTTATTTAAGAGTGGATCAACAATTTAAGATGAAGACGATAGAATTCATATCCCCTGCTGTACTGCACTATGCAGTTCACAACATCAGCCGTTCGATTGTGTCAAGATTCGTGCCAGTGCGGATCTCGAGATGATCCAACGGCTGATGCTGTGAACTGCTCAATGCAGTAAGTCCGGGGATGAACACTCGTCCTCGAGGGGGTCAGAGAAGCAAGAAAAAATGGCCTTGTATAATCTAACTTTATGTTTAAGATATTAAGGATTCTAAATAACAGTGAAGGGAAAGGTGAAAAGTTTTATTCAGTTTTGAAGGGAGGGCAAAAGTGTCATTCGTGAATTAACATGAAACTAGTGTTTATTTTAATTACAAATTAAAACCGTAGGACATATATCTAAGCAAATCAATAAGTGATGAGGAAATATCCAATTTATGTATTTTGATGGGGATATTTCCAATTAGAGCAAATTCAAAGGGGATATAACCAATTTGGCCTTTATTAAATTAAGGAAACTATGTATAATCCAAAGATTGTCCACCCTTACATTCCTCTCTGGCTCTCTCACAGTCTGACACATTCATGTGCTTAACACAACTGTCTATCTTGGAAACAGAAATGCATCTGCTAATTAGAAAATAATGTCTATTAATCGGAAAGATATATTTGTTAACTGAAAAATAATATTTGTTTATTAAACTCGATACTGTTAATTAATTGTTTGATTCTTATAATTAAGCTAAACTAATGGATTGTTACAACTTACAAGCAGAATTAAGTGTTAATAGAAAATAATGTCTAATAATTAAACTAAACTTATTAGACATTCATCGTATTAGACTCGATTGCAATTTGGAAGGACAAGATTTTACCTTTTTGTTGTTTTAATCCCTTTTTATTTTTCTCATTTCAAAGTTTAAACTCAGACATGCTCTTCTAATCATCATTTCCATGTTTTGATATGTTGTAAAACTATTAAATTAACATCTGAGCCGTTTAAAGTTCTAAAAAATCTTGGAAACATTCAGTTGTACGGACTAGAACAATTTATTTTTTATTTACAATCTAATCTAACGGCAAATATATCCTATTCATGTTCGTTGCAACTTTTGCAAGCATTACGTGTGCATGATCACACACACACACACATATACAGAGGAGGGATCCATTGACAATACTTATTTTGACAATCTTGACAATGGTTATCTTTAAAAATTTATAAAAATTCATAAAAAATCTTAAAAATGAAAAAAGTTTTATGGATGCATTATTTAACTTATAGATTGATATGTTTCAAATTTCAATCAATTTGAACATCATTTAATGCCTCATCAAAATTTTGTACATTTTTTAACGGTTGTAATTAAAAAATCATTAAAGAGCTATCAAATATCGCTTAAATTGAATATAATCAAAAACATAATCAATCTATAAGTTAAGCATAACTTCCATAAACGTTTTTCTATTTTTAAGATTTTTTATGAATTTTTATAATTTTTTGAAAGTTACAATTGTCAAAATTGTCAAGATAACCATTGTCAATGATCCCTCCTCATATATATATATATATATATACACACACACACACAATAACATCTCATTTATTAAATAATAATTAGTATCGTTACAAAAATAAATTGGTTTGGCGTGACACCAACATTTTCTACATAATGAGGACACCGAGATGGTGAAATTTCTTATTAACAGATTCAATTTGTGTCGTAATTTTGTAGAAAATGATATTATAAAATTGTTTTCAATTTTGTCACTGATTTGGGTACCTTTCAGCCTCACCTTCCATATGGTGCCAGTTGATCAGTTTTTACTTTATGCCCAATTTCTCACGAATTTAGGTAGTTCTCTCCGAATCAATGGGAGAAAATTGGTGCCCAAAATTACATTGCAAGAAAAGTAAGGAATCCTTTTTTCACAAGATAGATCTATTAATTTGTCTTTTTTATTACATCAATTTGATGTGGTGAAAAATATTTTTATAAGAATAAATTATGGATTTGTTTTGTCATGTTTGTATGTAATTTAAATTGCATTTGTCATTGGTAATAAGTTCATAAGGACTCCATTAATTTTTTTTTTTTAAACTTTGAACTTGATTATTCACAATATTAATTTGTCTCGGCGTAAGCTAAAAGAAATGAAAAACATAATTAATATATATTATACAAAAAAATATTAATTTTCGTTAGTCAAATTAATATATTAATTATACAAAAAACTAACCCTCTGTTTGGCAAGCGTAGTAAGTTAAAGCGGAGTAAAACACTAAATCACCTTAAAGTAGTGATGTTTGGTAGTAGTGAGGTAAATAGATGAAGTAAAGTTAATGTTATGTGTAAAAGATGTGAAATGTTGTTGATTTAGTTTACCGCACCTATATAGCTGCGTTAACTTACTACACCTTAAATCACTTTTGTTTGATGACTTAAAATTGATTTAAGAGCTTAAATCAATTTTACTACGGCTACCAAACACATGGTAAATATACATTACTCATTAGAACTACATATTCAAACTAGCCAATCAAAATATAGTTGAAAATTGTTTGATGAGATGGTTTTTAATAATTATTTAGAGAAGAGTTGATTTTTTGTCTTAATGACGTGTAGGTCTCCCATTTTCCACTTTGACCTTGCTTTGATGGCGATGCATATTTCCTTTTCATATATTTCGTCTTCCTTTCATTTCTTTGACACTCGTGCACATCAAATCCCTCTTGTTTTATTATATTCATCAAATTGGAACTGTTTTTGTTATAAATTTATAATATATAACCTCGATGCTTCCTATTAGTATAACTTTTTTTTTTATTAGGATATATCAATCCCTTCTCAGAGTGCATATCGCAATTAGGTATAAAGCAGTTAGTTTTTAAATTTGTTACAGTTTTCAAGTAGAGAGATTTTGCTTTCTAGTTCTTGAATAGTTAATTAATTTAAGAGTTATGCTAAATTGCATTAACTTTTACTTGAAAAAAAAAAGAGTGGAATTACTCTAAGCCATATGATGAAGGAATGGTACAAAAGATTTCAAAAAAATATGAGTCAATTAATTGTGTGATTTCATGGACCATATTGATCAAAAAGTTGCAGCATTTTACAAAACAAAATTTGATGTAATATGTAACAACACCCATCGGAAGTCCATAAAAGTTGTGATATTAAAAAGTAATTTGGTCCTTACATTTTTAACACAAAATTAAATTTGTAATATCAATTTTGTCCAACTTAATATATATTTTTTTAAGTTCAAGGACCAAATTTGTATATTTATAAAAGGTTCATGGACGAAAATGATTTTATGTCCAAAGTTCAATGGTCTACTTGGTGCAATTTAAAGTTTATGTAAACAAGATTTGTTTTCAACAATTGTAATATAACAATAAATTAAATTGATCTGTTCAAAATTTCAAACCAACATCTGCGTATTTGAAATTGAACATAAAGTAGTTACGCGGAATTAGTATGACGATTGCATACTACAATTTAGACTTCCTCGAGTTAATTTAATATCATCATAATACTGATAGAATTAACTAATACACCAAAGGTGCTTGGAGACCGTAGAAAAAGTTGCTTCTTAAATGGGCCGAGTAATCTGGATCGGATCTTTTCAACTAAGCATTCAGTAGGCCCAAACCAGGCCCAAGAAAGAACTGATGTTTTCTTAGGAATAATGACTCCACATCTCCCTAAACTTTTTACTTATGATAGATTACTCCCCAAACTTTTTTTTATGACAAATATCTCTAGACTATCTAACTGTGACAAATGCACCCGCAACAGCCAATTAACCCTCTAAGACTTGAAATAAGCCCATATGTTACATCTAAAATTTCAATTGAATTTTTGAAAAAGAAAATATACGAAATGATCTCTCTATCATTCATTCGGCCTCAGCCCAACACAAAGGGATCGTGATCCTCTGACCGGCTGTATAGTATGGCCACCAATCACAGAGCTCGGTTCGGTAGGTACCACCTCGGTTACTCTCTCTTTCTCTCTTTGCCAGACTCGGTTGCAGCGGTCAGAGGATATGAAAGCCTTCAAATATCAAAGCCTCAATAAATAAATAAATAACACTGCCGAGCCCAGTACACTTAACTTTGGGCTCACATGGCCCACAGACATCTTAAATCTCCAGAAACTAAAAAAACTAACAAGAGTTCGGCCTGCCCGGATTCATATCACCTACTTGAACCGTCGGATTATCTTAAGATTCGTGCAACTGCAATCTCGAAATCCCATCCGCTGTTTCACCCTGCTGGCTGAGCGCTCATCCTCTGTAGCGCTGGAAAGTGTAGCGCAGGATGTGAACCGTTAGATCATCTCGAGATCGAGTCAGCACAGACCCCGTGATAATCTAACGGTTCACATCCTGTGCTGCAGTGTGCAGCGCATATGAAATCCTGCCGGCTAGGGTTCTAGATTTCTTCTCCCGTTCGCCAGAAACCAACAAAAAAAAAAAAAAAAAAAACTAACCGAGTTCTTCCCTCTTCTCGCCCGGACGACCGACGAACCGACGGACGGACGGCGTTCTTCTTCCTCTTCTCGTTCCTCTTCTTAGCAGTAAGTTCTGGTTTTATTCGTCCCGTAAATTCGATAATCGTACGATTCTAAAGATTCTAAAGATTTTACGAATCGTGAATCAATCACAAGTACGATTTGTTTTAATCTCACTGATTGTGAATTTACGATCGATTGATTCGATCGGTTAGGGTTTGAATCTCAGGGCAATTTGATTTAAACAGATGTATCCCTCGAAAGGGACGAGCAATCCGTACGGGCATCATCACCCGCCCTACGGCGGCGGCGGCGGCGGCGCCGGCGCGCATCATCCGACCTACGGACAAATGGTACCGATCGATCAATTGTTACTTTGTGTTGTTAATTTTGTTCTCTGAATTGAATGAATGAATGTATTGCCATTGGCAGTCGGCAGGTGGTGGATACGGCGCGCCGGACCCCGACGTGCCGGGGTACAGGAGCCACGCTGCTGCTGCCGCGGCGGGGAGTCAGTACGGTAGCAGCCCGTACTCGTCGGCGTACAGCTCGTCTTCTTATAGCGCTGTATGTAAAGCAGCTTTTGCCTTTTTGTTATTTCATATATTTAGTTTTCTTTTTGATAGTCGTATCTGGCATAACTGTTGACTTGTTTACATATTGTGTATAAAAGTGTACAAATGCCTGTAAAAAGGTACCTTTTGTTAGTGAATAACTGTATTCTATTATTAAACTAAGAGATGATTAAAGTTAACAAGGAGTGGACAGCATAAGGGGTAAACCAATGCGGTCAAAAACATAAAAGCATAAAAACTAAGGCACAAAGGTTTGCAATTGCTTGGGTTGCAAGGTGTGAAATAAGCTTGTGCTTAAGCTTAGCAGCGAGTGCACTTGATTGCCTTATCACCTTGCAGGAAAACACACATTTTTCCATGCTTCTTAAACTTTACTCGCCTCTTGACTAAAAAAAAGAAAAATGGCCTAGATTTATGTCTTTGCGCTCAAGTGAATGCTTTTTATGCTTTTGACTGCACTTTTTTTTTATACTTATATGTTTTCCTTTTATTTTTACGTAATTGTACATAAAAAAATATGCCATTGAAATGTTAAAACTGTAAAGTTGCACCTTTTCTTGTCTAGGTTGCTGGTGTGAGCAGTAAACAGTCAGGTTCATCCAGCCATGCTGGTTTGTCAGGTTTGGGATCCAATCTGGCCATAGCTGATGATTATATGTCATCCTCGAGCCGTGGTTATGGTACAGATTATACTGCACTAGAGAGGAGGCATTATAGTGAACACCATGCTGGTTATGTGCCAAGAGAGATACCATCTGATTTAGATAGGAGATATGCTGACCAGGTAAAACTTCCTCGGATGTTGAAATCTTGCGTAAAGAATCTTTCTTGTGATTGTTATTTTGGTATTAAAATAAGAACATAGTTTGTACTTTTTTTTTGCTTTCAGTGCGTCATAACCACTCATAGAACATAGGTTTTTTTTGGGCTCAATATTTTAAATTGTTGCACAAGAAGCTGCAAGAATTATGTGCATATATACTTATAAGGTTCGTATCTGTATACTCCACAGAGATTGTGGTATGCCAATGTTCTCACATGTTTTGCATTGGCAATACAGGTTGCAAATAAGCTAATTTTGAACTATTTGTTAAATAAAGTTGTTTGTCATCCATGCAAAAGCTTATGGCTTTATCATTATCTTGTGTGCAAACATTGTATTCATTTTTACATTAATTATAATCGTGTTACAGTTAAATGACAATTTATTACTCTTTTAATAGGCAGGATCACTTCGCCAGCAACAACTACTGAAAGCCCAACTTCCTCACTCTTCCAATTTAAGGTAATTTGAAATCCCTTGATCTTTTTTTAAGATTTAAGCTTGTGTTCGACGTGTGTGTTTGTGAGATTCAGTCCTGCAGAGATTACTTTTGAACTAAAACCAAAAGTTATTGTAGAGTTTTCATTTTAAGTGATCTCCTGTTGTCAGCAGTGGCACCTTCTCTAGTTCTGAGTAAACATATGCATTTTTAGCAGACAATCAG
The DNA here is from genome assembly GCA_030179965.1 of Cyperus esculentus. Taxonomy (NCBI): domain Eukaryota; kingdom Viridiplantae; phylum Streptophyta; class Magnoliopsida; order Poales; family Cyperaceae; genus Cyperus; species Cyperus esculentus. Next base: position 516,056 of record JASGLE010000030.1, read on the forward strand.
ATTACTACTCATCCCAAGATCCATATGCGGTGCGGGGCCCACCAGATGCGGACCCACGTGCTGCCCTCTCTATTCTAGGCTCTGTTCCGTACCGAGCTGGTGCAGAGGCCTCCCTTCTTGCTTCTGACCTGAGAAGAAATGATAGCCTTGCAGCGAGCTATGGTGTGACCTTACCTCCGGGCCGTGACTACTCTACCACTTCGGCCGCCTCCATTAGAGATGTCCTAAGGGATGAAGATCTTCGGCGGGATATGCTACTGCGTGAGAAGGAACACGAGAGAGAAAGAGAGAGAGACAGACTTCGCGACCGTGAAAGAGATAGAGAACGAGAGCGTGAAAGAGAGAAAGATCGGGACCGTGAAAGAGAGAGAGAAAGAGAAAGGGAAAGGGAAAGGGAAAGGGAGAGGGAGAGGCAGCGAGCTCGTGAGAGGGAGAAGGAACTGGAGAGGAGGCTGCCAATTGAGTCAAGACGGGACCGGTCAAAGGACAGACGTGGTTCGTCGCTGCTACGGGATGACAAAGGTGCAAGAAGGGTATCACCGCGACGTGATTCTGTGATTAGGTTAAAGTTGTTATCCTTATTTCGATTTGTTTGAAGATTGATGCGGTTGCTCCTATGTTTCTTGTGACGTCGCATTGAAATTGATTCTTTGTTTTCTGTTTGCTTATCTTCTGAAGGCCACGTTCACCAGTAAGAGAGAAAAAGAGGGAGTATTTGTGCAAGGTAAAGAAATCACAGCAAGTAATCACAATATGGCTTAAATATTTTTGAATGCTTACGCTTGGCTGTTGAGCTGTTGGTTCACATTCGTTGTCTAACTTCAGATTCTTTCTATTACTCATTTGATCCCATGTTTTCCTTTTGCTAAGCAAGTTGGTCTTACCTTGTTATATGTCAATTGGAAGTTTCCAGTTTGTTATAGAGGCGACTTTTCCTAGTGCCCTTCTCATTTAGTTAATTATGAGATACTTCTCATTTTTATATTATTTATTAATAATACATTTTATAGTTTACGGTCACCTGCAGTCACCTGCAGTCACCTCTTATGCTGGTTATTATACTTACCTTAGAAACCTTTTATGGGTGGGTTATAATGCATTGTGTGATTTGTATGTACTTTTAAATATTAGTCTTTAACGATAAGCTGCAAGTGTTACTTTATTACTAATTTAATTACTACATCAGGTTTTTCCATTCTGCTTTCTGGATGTTGAGAGGGATTATTCATCTCTGACTAAGCGGTATCCGAAGCTAGCTGTAACCCCAGACTTCTCAAAGGTGCATTATTTACTGATTAGTTGGAGTCTCTTTATTTTTACTGATATCTCTAACTTCAGATATTGGCTATAGGTTGTCGTGAATTGGCCCAAGGAAAACATGAATCTGTCTTTATATACTCCAGTGAGGTAAGCTCACTGCTCTGGCAACAAGTATTAATGGAATTTTAGTTACTAAATTTTCTTTATCTTCTCTTGACGAGGTTTACTTTTTTTTGGTCAGCTTTGAGCATGATCTTGTAGAAGTCAACAGTGAAGGACGTTCATCCACAGAGAAAGCAGCGAGCCCGAACAAAGAGGATATTGTTTGGAATGCCAAGGTGATCTGTCAATTGTTTGGCTACAGGAGCAGGCATGAGAGCTCTAGGACAAACAATTAGAATGGGATCAACTGAATATTTTTATGCACATATCAATCCCTACATTGTAGACCTAGGCACCTCTTGAGTCAATTTTGGGGAAAAAAAATTTCAGACAAGCACTTAATACAAGAGGGGAGCCTTAGAGATTGGGAGATGAGATATTAGCTACTCTGCATTTTACCCCCTTCCTAAAATAATTTTTTTATTAAGAATTAAGGTCATAGGCACTCATCCAGTCCCGTTTAAGGAAAGGTTCCTTTTTTATCTGCTTAGTTCAATCGTCAAAAGATGTTAAATCTTTGCCAGAGAGCTGCATCATTATTTTAGTATGTGTTTAGGAGCATCCTCACCAGCTGTAGGCTACTTTGTATTTTGTGCAATTTCATACTGTGGGCATACAACTGAATCATTTTCTCTTATTTTTACTAGGTGCTTCTGATGAGTGGCATAAGCCATAATGCTTTGAGTGAGCTGTGTTCCTCCTCTGATGAACGGGCTATTCATCTCTCTCATGTACTAAAATTTTCAATATTAAGAAAAGATCGTGAGTTGGTTGCAATTGGTGGTTCATGGAATCCAGCTATAGATGGTGGGGATCCGCTTGTGAGTGACCATGGACTGATTAAAGCTGCCATCAGGTTTTAATCTCCTTTTATTTCTTTTCTTATCCCCTGTTGGTGAATTGGCAAATATGGGTTTTTCATTCTTGTTTGTTCTTTTATAGGCATGTCAAGGAGGCAACACAAGTTGATCTTCAAGGTTGTCAGCACTGGAATAAATTTCTTGAGGCATGTTTTCTTACATTGTAGTGTGCTTTAGCCTCATATCATTTATTGAGTTATGTGACTATGTTGTTTCTTGCTTAAGATCTTGCTTCTTATATATATATTTTTTTATTTCACAGATACATTACGAAAGAGTTGGAAAGGAAATGAACGTTAGCCGTAAAGAAATCACTGTCTTATTTGTGCCAAATCTATCAGAGTGCCTTCCTGAAATAGAGGCATGGAGAGCTCAGTGGCGTGCTCACAGAAAAGCCCTGGAAGAAAGAGAACAGAAAGAAGAAAAGGTGAATGTTAGTTTTTTTAAGACCTGTACACTAGTGGTGTTAAAGTGACCTAAATCATTAGGTTCAATACGATGTATGGTGTCTTGTTGGTTACATAAAAACAGTTTCTGCATCCTGAATCTGGAATGGCAACAGATGCAGACTACAGATATAATGAAGGCACTCCCAGATTCAATCTAACTTTACCGAAATGTCAAACACTTGACCTGAACCAACATGGAGCTGGAACTACCCTAGATGAAAAATTGTGAATACGAATAAACCAAAAGGGAAGCATAAACGTGATTGACAATAACCCTGACCCTGACCATAAATTCTTCTTTAATACTAAACTGAAATGTGTAAGGTAGTGTTTAACCATAACCACATGACATGAAAGGCAAACCGCAAACTCAAACTGACTTGAAAGGTGAATCATGCTCTGCTGAATGTAGACAAAAGAGAGATAACTTTATATCCCATCATCAATGCAATGTCATTGACATGAAACATGAAAGCTGTAAATCTGACTAATCTGCTCCCTGAAATTCTTAAACTCAGAACTGACCCTAACTAGAATAACCTTAAGATGAGAAAGATCTGAATGAACTAACATGAATCCAACACCTTTTACTATGGACTTTGGAGTACTATACACTACATTCTGACAAAATTTTGGCAATGCTACTTACTGTGTTAGAAGCACAAGGAGAAGAAAGAAGAACCCAAGAATGTAAAGAAGGAATCGAGAGAAGGTATGTTTACAAATTTTTATATATGCATTCACTTGTGCTCTGACACAGCAACCATCCTATAGGAAGTAGGCATTCTCTCCATTTTAATTGGAAGTTGCATTTTGATTTACAGGTCAAAGCAAATCAAGTTTAAAAAAAAAAAAAAAAAAAACATGTTTCTATGTAGTAATGCCCGTATGATATATTCTTAGTGATGTGGGAGAAGTGATTCTGTTGCAGCAATATCTTTAATTTCAGCATATTTGTTTTCTTATACTATAATTTTGATATTTATTACTTAGGAGGGAAGAGTAGTAATAAATCAGAAAATAGCAGCTCTCCTAAAAGCAGAAGACAAAATGACAAGGCTGAAAAAGTAGATTCCAAGAAAACTGAAGATAAAGATAACAAGGCTGCCTCAAGTGAAAAACAAATTCCAAATGAGAAAAAAGATGATGCTAAAACTGAAATTAATGTTGAAAACAAAGAGATCAAGACTGAAGTTAAGGCAGATCAAGAGGAGGTTACTGTGGAGGGTTCTGCTCCTGCAAAGAAAGTCATAAAAAAGAAAATTGTTAAGCGAATTGTCAAGAAGCAGGGACCTGGAGATGATGTAAGTGCAACTGTTCCCGCAGCTGCAGCAATTGTTACTGTTAAGAAAGAAGAAATTGCTGGCGAACAATCCAAAGATGAAAACTCAGTACAGGAAAATGAGGTTACAAAAACCAAGAAAAAAATTATAAGAAGAGTTGTGAAAAGGAGGGTTGTGTCTTCTGGTTCAAAAGAAAATATTGCAAGTGAGGTAACAGAAGTGGGAAAGGATGTTAAAACTGAGGAAGAGAAAGAACAGATTTTAAATGCAGAAAGTGTGGCTCATAATTATCCAGTTAAGATGGAAGTAGAACCACAGGCATCTCATAAGGAGAAAGAGAAAGAAAAAGAGGAGTACAAGGTGGAAAAAGACAAAGAAAAGGAGAAGATGAAGGAGAAAGAGAAAGAAAAGGGAAAGGAACTCAAGGAGGACAAAGAGAAAGAAAGAGAAGATAAAGAGAAGAAATCTGAAAGGAGGTCTTCTGATCCGAAGCATAAATCTTCAACACCTAAGGATATCAAAGAGAAGTCAAAAGACGAAGAACCGCCTAAGCACCCAGGATTTATCCTCCAAGTGACGAGGAACAAGGGATCAAGAGTATGTTTGTGGTCTTGTTCAGTCATTTAGCATTTTTGTCAATAGGTTCTGTCCTGTCCTTGCCAGTAGATTACCCATTTACCCTAGTATACAAGTGTTGTTTTCTTGAGTCTCCTTAGTTTGGTTCTTTCGTAGCATTGTTATTCATTGTACTAACCGCTCGGAGGATCGTATTTAGGACTACATAACACCAGAGAAGAAATAGTTATTTGGAATTAGATATCGCTTAATTGCATTATTTTTCTTCCCCGCAACTCCCCCCATCGGTATCTACATGTAATATTTGCCTTATGTGTGGTGTAGATTCGGTCTACAACAATTTCTCTTGATGGTCTTCTGGATTATAATGATAAGGACATTGCGGAATCAACTTTTGAGGTATTGCTCTATCCCTGCTAATACATTATATGGATTTATATTGTTTCTGGCACAAGTATTGACGTTGGCTCTTTTCTGTTTTCAGATATCTTTGTTTGCAGAATCACTGAATGAGATGTTTCAGTACCAGATGGGGTGTCGAATCTTGTCCTTCCTTGAGGTAGTTACTTTTCAAAGTAGTGTAATTGGGTTGGTGCAACAAAAAGGATTAATGCAGTAGTGTTTTATTGGCCATACATGTTTTTAACTTTCACTTTTCAAGTTCAAATTATACTGAAACATGGAAAGATTCTCTGCTCTTTTGCATGTTAGTATTAACTTTTTGTAAAGACATTTTTGTTGAGCTATTGTACACCTGAAAAGCATGGAAATTTTGGTTGTCTTTGCTTACTGAAAGTTCATTTTGACAATTGTTTTATGACTAAGATATGTTGTCTTTGTTTACTGAGAGTTCATTCCGACAATTGTTATTATGATTATACTACGTTTGATGAAACATTTTTATTAGAATGGTACATGTAAATTGTTTTTTTATTATTATTATTATTATTATTATTATTATTATTATTATTATTATTATTACTTTTTTGAAAATTCTCATTTACCATCTCCCATGTTTCTTTTTTGTGATCTTGGTGTAAATGCACAAGGGCAAATATTTGGGTTTGACATTAATGTCATCCTCTGTAACTGAATCGCTGGAATATATCTTTCACTGCAGAAATTGCGAAGACACTATATAATGAAGAGAAACCAGAGGAAGAGGGAGAGAGAAAGAGAAGAGAGAGAGAAGGATAAAGAAAAAGAGAGTGAGAATAAACGTGCAAGGAAAAGTGAAGTGAAAGGAACTGGGGATAAAGAAAAGGAAAGTAGCAATACGAATGACAAAGATAATGATAGTACTGTGGAGAAGAGTGAGGTAGACAAACTCAGACAGGAAAACAAAGATGTTAGTGAAGAGAACAACGAACAAAATAAAGAGACAGAAGAAGAACCAGAAGAGGAGATGGAAGAAGAGCCGGAAGAAATTGAAGAAGAACCTGAAGAAATTGAAGAACCGGAAGAAATTGAAGAACTGGAAGAAATGGAAGAAGAACCTGAAGAAATTGAAGAACTTGAGGAAACTGAAGAATCAGAAGATGCTGTGGACAAAGATCCAGCTGCTTCGCAATCTTCCAAGAATGAAGTAACTTTTTATTCTTTTTTTCATTTCTGATTTTTATTTTATTAGGTATTTGAGGATGTCTGCAGAAAGGGCTCTCATCATATGTCCCAGTTGTACTTAAAAATAGATTTCGGTGTTAGGATAAACAATTTATTGACCATGTTGACCCCTTGTCTTTGGTTTCTAAGGTCATTAAAATTTAATTATCTGGGATCAGTAAGCTTTTTTCCTTTTTGACAATTGGACTTTGTTGAAAAAAAATAATAATAAACTAAATTGAGCATTATGATAGCGAGCAGAACTCAAAGACCTGATGTTAGAATTGCTCTGGTTGATGCTAATTACTCTTTAGAAAATACTGCAGGATGTTAAGACAAAGGAGACAGAGAAGACAGGCAGAGATGATGACAAAATGATGGGCACTGGAGAAGGGAAGAGCAAGGAGAACAGTGCTAAGAAGGCCAATGAGGGAACCTCACCCAAAGAAGGAAAAACTTCATCCGAGAAGGTGGAGAAGGAGAAAAAAGAGACTGTGGTTGACAAGGAACTGTTACAGGTAATAATCTTATTCTCGCTTATACTAATTTAGATAAAAGAAAACAGGGACCACTTGATAATGGTTACTTTGACAATCTCAACAACGATTTTTGAAAAATTAAAAGAAGTTTTTAGAATTCTTTTCTATTGTGCTTCTAAATTCGAATACTGTGCAATTTAGGTGTCATTTGATAGTTCATGAAAAAGCATTAATATTTTAAGCAATTTGTAGTTCCTGATGTATCAGTCTTTGATAAAAGCAATACTTTGATTGCATAAAATTTGAAATGCAGTCAATATATATGTCAGAGAATGTTATAAATATTTTTCTAAGTTCATTTTAATTTATTTAAAAACCCATTGTCAAGATTGTCAAAGTTTCCATTGTCAAGGGATTACTTTCTAAGAATAAATGGTTTGTCTTTATTCATTGTTGATTGTTGGATGGAACTTTGAATGTGTTCAAGCCAAAGACATGTTCCGAAAACCATGTATGATAAAAGTTTGATATGAACCTGGCTTCCTGAACCTGGATCTGAGAAAAGTTAATTTTCTTTTGTAAGTTGACAACCTAAAACTAAACTTGCATCATGATATGATTTAAATCTGAGATGATTCGTTTTGGGAAAGAACAGTTTACTTTGGATTTATTTAGGGTCAAAGCTAGTGTTGTGTCAAATATATTTAGCAGATGGGAATATCCTCCTTTTTAAGTACAAAGCCCAATTTATTTCATTTCTGATTTCTGATATGATTTTGTATTTTTGTTGTGATTCTTGTAGGCTTTCAGGTATTTTGATCAAAACAGGGTGGGTTTTATCAAGGTAAGTTTTACACTATAAGACTAAAGAGAAAAATATTATTCAAAACTCAGATTTTTGTCACCTGCTTATGTTCTTCTATTTTCTTCTCCTTGAATTTAATGCCAGGTAGAGGATCTGAGATGCATTATTCACAATCTTGGGAAGTTCCTCTCTCATAGAGATGTTAAGGTTGGTGAGAAAATTGTTATTCTTGCTGATTTGTATGGTTTCATTTCACACCGAGTTCCTCAGTTTCTTTTCTTGTGATTGTAAAACCAAAACAGGAAATGGTTCAGACAGCTCTGTTCGAAAGCAACTCGGCCAGAGACAACCGCATTTTCTACACAAGACTTGTTAAATTATCTGATTTCTGATGTACCATCAAATATACACAAAGGTCTTTGCAATTGATGGCTGGGATTTTTAAGTTAGTTTAACTTAGGTTGAATAGTTTGTCCTTCTTGTACCATTGTTTTATATATTTCAGTTTAACTTTATGAATGAAGGTCTTTATTTGCTACTAGTTAGAGGATTTTTAATCTTAACTGAATTTGTATCAAGTTAAGGTACGTTCGTTTTTTTTAATAAAAATATTGAGCAATTCAGTTATGATACGTACTTGTGACAAAGCTAGTTTTTGTTTTTGTAATATAAATCTGGTTCCTGTTTTATTATTACTTTTTAGATAAGCTCAACTGTAGACTGTAGTGGTCCAGTGGACAATTACCAGAGATTCGTTTTGGGCTTTCGGCTTGCACAACTATGGTCCATCCGGTATTTTGTAACGCAGTAACACGTATGGGATAATCGAGTACATATCTGCTACGATCCAAATTGTATGTCAGGTACTTGCAATCGCAATCCGACGTATGTAGTGTTTGGGGGATGTTTCTGAGATAATCTCAGCTGTCTGAGCGCTAGTTTTAAAGCAAAACTAGCTTCATCTTATCTAAAAACTAGTATTTAAAGCATGAGGAGGGATCCATTGACAATACTTATAATGACAATCTTGACAATCAAGATTTTGAAAAATTTGTAATAATTCATAAAAAATCTTAAAAATGAAAAAACATTTATGGATGCATTCTTTAACTTATAGATTAATAGTTTTTTTAAATTTCAATCAATTTGAACATAGTTTGATAGTTTATCAAAATTTTATACATTTTTTAACGGTTGAAATTTAACAAGCTTTAAAGAGCTATCAAACGTCACTTAAATTGAATATAATTTGATACATAATCAATCTATAAGTTAAACACTATCTCTATAAACATTTTTCTATTTTTAAGAATTTTTAACTATTTTTACAAATTTTTTAAAATCTTGATTGTCAAGATTGTCATTTTAAGCATTGTCAATGGATCCCTCCTCTTAAAGCATTGCTTGCTCAATTTATATATGAGGAGAGATACATTGACAATTCTTAACTTTACAATCTTGACAATTTGATATTTCAAAAATTTGTAAAAGATCATATAAATTCTCAAAAATAGAAAAAAGTTTATGGAATTATTTTTTGACTTATAGATTAATTATGTTTCTGATTATATTCAATTTAAGTTATATTTGAGAACCCATCAAAGATCCGTTAAATTACAACCGTTAAAAAATACACAAAATTTTGATAAGTCATCAAATGATGTTCAAACTGATCGAAATTTGGAACACTATTGATTAACAAGTTAACTAATGCATCCATAAGTCTTTTTTCAATTTTAAGATTTTTTATAAATTTTTAAAATATTCCATTGTTAAGATTGTCAAAGTTAGCATTGTAAGGGATCCCTCCCTCTTTATATATAGCTAGACGATATCTTTAAGAATTGTTAAACTAACTGCATATGTGAAATTTGAAATTATCAGATCATCTTACACGAACAAACAGAGCATGGCATGATAGACACGGTGTATCTTACCTGCGCCATTCCTCCTTCCAATTATGGCACGGCACGGCACAAAAAATATATTAATAAAAAAACATGGCATGACACGGCTTGTTTGGACACGATACGATACTGAACAGCACGATTTTAGAACTCTATATATGCTTGGAATTTTTTTTTTTAAAAGTACATAAGCTTGCATAATCCTTTTTTTTATTTTTATTGATAACTAGGGGCTGGCTCGTGCTCCGCCCGAGCATAATCACCAACCACATTTATTATTATGTTGTTCTGCTGGCTGCTGCACTGCTACTTTAGTTTTCATTAATTAATAACGCACAAAATAATCATTGATAAATTTATCAGACAATTTACACTTAAAAAGTAAAATGGGAAATAATTAATTGTCATATATATACTCTCAAGTTAAAGGATTCATGTGTCCTCAATATATACTGTAAGGTTAATATCCTGCAAGAGGAGGAAAAGTCGCCATGCTTGATCATAATCTTGGTCTATTAGTAGAACAAAATAACAATTTGAATCTGCTATTACTACAATCCGAATCTATGTGTGAAACTACAATATGAAGCAAACATATTACAAAAAAAAATTAGGCGTGTAAACTGAATCATCCTAAGGAGCTGAAGAGGCAGCACCATAGCAGAAATATCCTGCATTACTGCATATACAAGTTAGAATTCACAGGTAGTTATTTATCACATTTTTCTTTTCTAATTTTAAATAACAATATATATCCTTGAAGCATTCTTGCTGGATTTTTCCTAGAGCTGAACCATAGAAGGAATTTGGACATTTCAACAAAAGATAGACTATTTGGATAATTTGCAATAATATGAAAAATGTAGACAAATCCAACATTTACTTCACTAAACATGTCACATACAAGTCAATCATGCATTCATGCGCAATGCATAACATATTAACTACCACTTCATCATTAGGGATAAAAATCTGTTGCTTTTCTTCTTAGAAAAGCAGGGCCTGCTTTTCCGATTGGATGGTCAGGATCGGTTGTCGCACCGATCTCAAAGTGCTTTAAAGTACTTCAGTGTTTGCCGCACCGATCTCAAAATATTTCAGTGTATCTCAACCGTCGGATCGTGAAAAGCACGTCCTGCTTTTCTAAAAAAGAAAAGCAGGTGATCCCGATCCCATCATTAGATATTGAGATCCAAATGCACAGATGATGTGAAAATATCCTTTTTAGCAAATCAAACATTCTGAGGAGTGACAATAGAGATGAAATTTTATTCAACTAATGTCCAACTAAGAAGACTAAAAATGCAGTTCATTTAAATCAGGACTCCATGGACGGATATGATACAAAGGAAGTAAATGAAAAAAGAGATAAATTCACTTAAAGTACCTAAAGTTTAAGATTAACCTTGAGCCCTTGAGTAATGATTTGTCCTTCCATTTGTACTGCATGATAAAAAAGAATTCTGTAAGTTGAAATGCCTTCCTCTGGTATTGGAATTGTGAGTGTGTGATCATGCAGATACAAATTAATTTATGCAATAGGTGTCAAGATTAAAATTATCATTGAAAGCAATTAATAATTCATGTAAGCATTCTGCAATTAATTCATTTAAAGATATGTATATTTGATCATATTAAAGGAAATTACCCTTCTGTGACAGTTTGACAATAACCAAGAAATTCTAGATGACAAAATAATCCAAAATCTAGAAGGAGAAGATAATATAATTAAGACAAGGGCATTAACAAAATAATCCAATTCCAGATCTAGTCGACATAGCTAGGGTTTTTGTAGCTGCGTCGGTGGTGGTAGATGCAGAGCAAGAGCCCCGGGAGGGACGGCTGCGGTCGCGGGTAGCTGTGGCACCGCATGTCGTCGGGTGGCGGCGGCTCGCCAGTGAATCGACGACGGCCCATCGGAAGGAGACTCCCCCGCCTCCAGATCCACCACCGCGTCCTTGCTCTTCTCCTTCTCCGGCCGCCTTAATCCCATCATCTCCGCTCCGTACATCTTCCTTTGCTTCGCTTTCTTTCTCCCTTTCTTTGTTTCTGGAGAGTAGAAGAAAGAGGGGAGATGGATGGAGAATTTTCCGAAATTAAAGATGGACGGTCGGGATTAAATCATACGAGATCGACGGTTCTTATTTAGTACTGTTTGTTACTGTATAACTACAGTACTGTCAAAAGCTGAAGGGTCCAGATTTGAGGTCAAAGCTCAATGGACGCCTAAGATCCATCATAGTACTGTTCATTTCACTGTACATTACCGGCTTCAATCTTTTTATCCTACTAATGAGTCGTAGATACTATTTAATTTAAGTTCGAAGTTTTAAATCGTGACAAGTTACTGCAATTAATATGAGTAAAGCAGGAAATTCAATTTTCTCCTCAATTTTTATATATAAGCCTCGGCAGATACAAATTCACGAGTTTCAGCTCTATTACACACATTTTTCATATTTAGAACGGACGCTAGCGTCTCGGTGGGACGCTGAGAAACCACAGCGTCCCACTGAAACTTGAAATCCTTAATACCTCTAATGCGCGGGGCAAATACTTTGTGCTACAGCATTTGTCCCATCAGCGCTATAGTGGTTTTTTTCCCAATTTTTTTTAAAAATGTTTTTCTTTTTTAAATTTTTTCTAAATTTTGTTTATTACTTTTTCCAAATTTTTTTAGCATTTTTTATTTTTTTAAATTATTTTTTTAGTACAGTTATTGCTAAATCAGCTACAGTAATTTTTCCCTTTTTTTAAAAAAAAATGGTTAGTCTTTTTTTAAAATTTGGTAATAAAAAAAAAAACTCTTCTCAGGTTGTGTCTAATTTTGTGTCCTACTTATTTCAATTGGATGGTCTTCATGTCATGAGCTAATACATTGGGTGATCCTGATGTTCTAAATATAAAGATATTTACTACAAATCTAACTTTTTAATATTATTTATTCGAATCAATATTTTCATATGAGTTAATATTAATAGACCAGCGATGACCAAAAATATTTAATTAAGCGCGCCGGAGCGTTGGCTAGTGATATCATCAAAAGCGAAGAAGCCCGAAACATGTCAAACAAGTAAGAAACAAAGAATTGTAGAGGCATTGGGATGAATATCTGCTGCTTTTCATTAAGAAGTTAAAAATCCGGTAATTATGATTCAAATATTAATAAATGGATTGGAAATTGGAAAGGCTTTGATTGGCTTTAAATTCAGGCTGTTAATGCATCGTTAGTTTTATTTTATTTTTATTTGCTCTATGTGTCAATGTTCAAACATATATATAAATATATGAACAATATTTCAATATATATATTTTTTTCTAAATATAAGAGACTACTTGTGTTAGACTTAATTTATATTTGAGCACGACAAGATGTTCTTAATATTTTTTCTGTAAACATTCGAACAAATTAGTACTGTTCTTAGTTATAGACTTTTTTATTATGGAAGAAAACAAAGCAAATGTTCAAATGTTAATAAAAAACCTGATTTGCTTTAATACAAATATTGTTTATATAGGGATGGATAGAGGTGGCAGATTGTCGGATCGGGTTCCGGTTCAGGTCGGGTCGGTTTGACCGAATAGAAATGTCGGGTATTAGGGGTGAAAACGGATTGGATAATATCCGTCCGTATCCGGATTCGTATTCGGATTTTTGCGGATACGGATATTCGGATACGGATATTTGCAGATACAGATACGGATAAAATTTATGCGGATACGGATACGGATACGGTTTTCGATATGGAAACGGATACGGATACGGATAATTATCCGAATCCGGATATTATGGTAATTCGGATATCCATTCCAAAGGCTTATTATATGTCTTTCAATTGGATTTTTTATGTAGATTTCAAATTTAATGAAGTTTATATCTAATTAGACTTTGTAATTCATCTCTTTTATAATTATTTATAACTTGTAATTAATAATACAATGAACATTATGGATTTTTTTCTTAACTATATGTAATTATTTATGATAATAATGATCCACGATGAACTAATAACATATTTATGATTAGTAATTATTTTTATAGTAATTTAACCATTTTAGTTAGTGATTTATCATGAAAAATTTTATAAAATATATTTTTTTAATAATAAGTCTAATATCCGAAGTATATTCGTATCCGCATTCGTATTCGTTAAATATCCGATCCGCATCCGTATCCGTTTAAATATCCGATCCGTATTCGTATCCGGAACTATCCGTATCCGTATTCGTATCCGATAAACTAAAGCGGATATGGATAAAATTTTGCCCACTATCCGTTGATATCCGATCCGTTTTCACCCCTATCGGGTATGGTATCGGTTTGACGGCTGTCGGCATTTTTTCGAGTCGGGTCAGGACAAGCAGGTTTTTCGGGTCTAGTTAAATTTTGCACCTCTATTCTTGGATAATCTCGGGTTTTGGATCGTTCGGGTTCGAGTCGGGTCGGGTTTGGGTTAGTTTGACTTTCCCTTGAAACACGGGTCGGGTCGGGTTTGGGTCAGTTTGAATTTCCTTGAAGCACGAGTCGGATCGGGTTCAGGTCAGTTTGACTTTTCTTGAAACACAGGTCGAGTCGGATCGAGTCAGATTTTGTCACCTCCTGGATGGACTAGCCAATACTGTTTAATTGTCCTAAAATTTGTTACTTTTTGAAAAAAAAGGTCATCACCGTTTAGACTTTTAAGTTTCCAAATATATAGTAAATTAGTGTTTATTAAAAAAAATCTATTATTGGCAAATAAAAAAAAATACAATTACTAAAATAAAAAAGTTATATATATAATTACTTATATAAAATTACGTTACTGACTCTTTTGAAATATTTGGTATGCAAAAATATACATAATGTTTAAAAATAACAAATTTATTATTGGTGCTTCAATAATTTATTTATATATGATATTTTTTTACATGTAACATAAAAAAATAAATATAAGATCGAAATGATGTTAGTAACATAGTCATTCCTCGTACACTATCATTCTAATAAAGATATAAAATTGTAAATTATTTCTCAATTATTTAGAAAATGCACATCTATGTATAAATATTAAAAAAAGGCATTCAGACATTGTCCCCACTCAATGAGCTTTTTATCTCCCATTTTTTTTTCATACCTAAATTAAACACGGTTGAGCAAAAAACTTAAAATAACATTATGACGATGTGCTATTTATTAAGGGTAAAATGGGTAGTTAGATGAAAAATATTCTCTTTGCTCTCAAAATAAGAATTTTTGCCCTCAATATAGCACTCCCCGTTCTATCCTTACTATAAAAAGCATATTGGAAAAAATGACATGAAAGGGCTATCCACCCACGTGAGCCATTGATCATGTTATTGGATAGATCAGAACCATTGATTTACTTTAATGCTCGTTGACGTTAACGTCTCAGCCCATTAATATTTAAGGCCTATATCAATTTTCTCAATATAAGGCCCATATCAATTTTCTTAATATAAGGCTCATTACATATTATCTTAAAAAGTTATTACAAGAAATAACAATTTCAGCTCAAAACAAGGCGTAGACTCTTTACTAGTGTATATATATATATGGCATCGATCAGTATAGACATATCTGAAAACATATAATTAATTTATGATCTTTTTGTTAGATCCAGTTCGACTATTTATTAGCAATCATTGGGGATATAATATTGTTGGGACGACTAATTGGTTGGGACAGTGATCAGCCCTCTAATATGAAATGATGAAATGAAATCAATCGAAGTTCAAACTACATGAGCTAGTAGAGAAGAGAAGAAAAAATTTCCAGTTCTATACGTGCACGTGCAGGCGCAGCACTTCCAAATTAAATTGCGTTCGCCTTAATTTGAACACAGTCGGTCAGTCAAGCCGTAAAGCCTATAAAAAAAGAATTGATAAATTATAGACCAAGACCAACCATTGTCTGGGCACTGGGAAAGTGGGCAGTGGCAGGCAGGGTTGCTTCGTCACCGTTTCATTTCATAGTCATAGTCATGGAATCATGATTAGGACCTTTATACAGTACTAGTGGTATTAAAATAATCTTCCAAATTGATCGCTCCGCTCCCTTCAAAGATTTGAATGGTTCAAATCAATACGTCCCGGCCCAGTCAAACTAAACCAAATGCATTATTTATGCATGCGTCTTTAGCTTCATTTAGTAACTTATATAATTAATTAATCTCCTTCTAATGATTTCTACTCCCACTAATTAATCATCTCCACTCCTCATGATACATAATATATATATGGAATACAATACCTCATCTACTTAGACCGCAAAATAAAACACAGCCTAGCTAGCTCTAAGCAACTCACCACATATATTCATTCCCTCTCCTTCGGTCTCCATTTTAACAGCCAAAACTAGATAGCTAGCTAGCTAAGACACCAAAAGATATAGAGGATCAGGCGATCAGGAACTAAACACATGGGGGTTAATTGGATGCATATGAGAAAAGATAAAGATACGTCGCCCAGCTACACGCGCCTCACCGGTGAAAATAATGTGCATAAGATGAGTACTAAAGTACGAAAGGGCTATGTACCGGTGGTTGTGGGTGGTAGAGAAGTTGCGGAAGACGAGCTGGAGAGGTATCTCGTGCATGTGAAGCTTTTGAAGGAGCCGTGCATGGCCGCACTGCTGGAGTTGGCGGCGGAGGAGTTCGGCTACCAGCAGCAGGGAGTGTTGAGAGTACTGTGCGATGTGCATTCCTTTCAGCTTACAATTAATTTGATCTCTCAAGGCAGATAGCAGAGATCGAGTCCTGATCATAGTATTTTTTTGTTTTAGTTTTTGGGGCTCAACTAATTTCTTTCTCGCTTCATGCTCCCAATGATACATGACAGATTGACAGTTGAAAGAAGGCGTTGGTTGATCGATTTATTTTTATTTGTTTTTAACAAATTGATCGTTGTACAGTTAGACTTGGTCATGACTTAGACCTTGCATCACGCGCCAACCATATATAGATGGAAATACAGAAACTTTTTTTTACGTACTAGTAAAAACCTCACTCTTTACTTTGTGCTGAAATTATTATTTCTTAAAATAAAGTTTTAAGATAATATGTAATAGGCCTTAATTTGAGATAATTTATATGGGCTGAGAACGTTAACGGGCATTAAAGTACATCAATGGTTCTGATCTATCGAAGAAAATGATCAATGGCTCAGATGTGAGGATAGCCCTTTCATGTCATTTTTTCCAATATGTTTTTATTATTAGTAAGGATATTTTGGTACATTCTAGTCAATTTTAATTTTAATTAATATTAGCTCATTGTAGTGATACTCTTTAACTGTCATCTTAGTGCCCACCCCTGGAAATTTTTTTTCAAAAATATACTCTTAAAAATTTATAAAAATAGTCTCTTTTTGAGAAAAATGTGCAAAAGTATACTCAATTTTTAAAAAAATTTACAAAATTGGCCCTACCCTAAAAAATATTAACACAAATATACCTCTAAAATTTTATAAGAATATATCTAACTTCATTAATAGTTACAAAACTAATTATATTGGAAAAGTTGGACCACCCCTGCATTGGAGTCTGGCAGGGGCGGATCTGTGTTAGGGCAAGTCTAGGCACGTGCCCGGGCTTAATTTCTGGATGCAGTTGGGAGAGTATTGATTGTTCTTCCGTAAATTCAAAAATAGGTGCTTTGGAAAGACTATGCCTGGGCTTGTATGGCAAAAACTTGCTAATTCTCTCTTCATTTGTTGTTTTCAAAAAGGAGAACTCAACAGAAGGAGACGATTATGACAATGGGACCATCTCTTGGATAGATCAAATTGAGCTATTTTACTGTAAAACTAGTGGGTTGTCTCTTTGTGCCATCCTTTTAAGATGGTAACAGTTTTGAGATAAAAATTTTGGACCTAATAATGTTGTATCGTGTTTGGGCTTGGGCCGGAGCCTGGATCCGCCACTGGAGTCTGGCTCCGCCGTGGACCCTATGTTGGGATTACAAGTAGTCTGATATATATTCCTCAAACACCCAGTGATAATATAAACTTATAAAGTTTCATGTTGTGGTACATCATTGAACAGCAAGCAGACAGAAATGGCGTGACATCTCTATGCTTATGCACAACCAAACAAACAAGATATTGAGAACTGAAGAACTACCCTTTGGTCAAGTGGCTAAGAATAACGCTCTCTATGTAGGAGGTCGCGGGTTCGAAACCTGAATGGGAGGTCTTTATAGACATTTAAATTTGAGTAGCTTGACTATTATCTTTATCTCAAAAAAAAAAAAGATATTGAGAACTGCTGGCAGAGTCTAGACAACGAAATTAGTTTCAAGTTTTATCTGGACACTAGGATATTATAGCGTTCAGATTGGGACGTTGGAGTATTATAGTGTCAGGGACGCTATATCCATTCTAAATATGAAAAATATGTGTAATGTAGCCGAAATCCGTGAATTGTATTTTTCGAAGCTTATATAAAAAAAGAGAAATTATCTTTGCCAACCTTAACTACACCCCTTATCCATCCCCAAACTAAATTGGTAATATTTTATCTTTATTTCTCATAATCTTATAAATTTTGAGTGAATTTTTTTTTATTCTTGATCTTTCTATTGTATATATATAAGTGTTTTGTTCGATTAAGGATGTGAATTGCAACCGGTAAAAGTGATTTGTTGTATTTGAAAAAGAATTTTTAACTAAAAATGTATTGAAGTGCAGTTAAGAAAGTTTTTTTAGGAGGTGCAGTTATCAACTCACATAAAAAAATTGTGGCAATTTTCGTCGGACAAAAATCAAGATGGATACCAACATGCTTGACCCAGGGGAATTTCACATCTGCTGTTATTTTATTTAGAATAACTGGACCCTAATTTTCTATTATGGACCGTTGGATCAAAATTTATGGATGACATTTATTTAAAGAAGACCCTCTATAATCTAAAATCGGTCAATCTCATCCGTCCGTTTTGATCTGACGGCTGGGATAAGAATAGTAGGGTCATGTTATTCTCTAAGAATAACAGCAGATACAAACTCACCTCTAGGGCGCGGCGCTTCTGTTCCAACTTCCAAAGCAAATGATGAGGGCAGGTGAGGTAGCTCATTGATTGAAGGAAAGAACTCAAATGAATGAAACGGCCGGGAAAAGGTGACAACAGAGAGACTGCTCATCTTGCAGGAGAAACAATAAGGAGCTGTTCGATATTTGTGTTCCATTTACAACGCATAGCAGGAAACAAGGAGAGAGAGAGACACAGATCATCTGGGAAAAAAAAAAATCTAGTCTGACCTAATTTTATTTTTCCCACCGTAACAGTGCAATATCAGTTATCTTTTGAGAAAGGTTTGTGGGAACGGGATTGGGATAATAATCTGCCGAACGCTGTTGGGTAGTATTGCCCAGTTAGTCTGATTTCCCTGCTATTCCCTTGGGAAAGGGAGTTCACCGAACAGGCCCCAAGTTCTTAGACCTCCCCTGCTGCACCGCAGAATCAAAACGCCATCCGTTGGATCGTCTCGAGATCCGTCCTGGCACTAATCTTAAGACGATTCAACGGCTTGTGTACTGCACAAATGCAGTCAGTCAGTAAGGGATGAGCACTCCGCCACTCCGCGAAAGCCTCTCGCTCCACGAACAAAACGAGTGCTCATCCCCTGACGTACTGCATTGTGCAGTGTACAGTGCAAGCCGTTGGATCATATCGAGATCCGTGCTACCACGCATCTCAAGTCAATCCAATGGCTTACCCTGTGAACTGCATGATACAGTCAGTATAGCAGGGGATATGAGCAGGCGCGCGATATTCATCTTCAAGGACAAGGAATAAAGTTTCCGAAACTAAAACCTCCTCGGCTCCTCCTCCAGTCGCCCGAGTGCTCATCCCCTGACTTACTGTATTGTGCAGTTCACAACGTCATCCGTTGGATCGCCTCGAGATCTGTTCTATCACAAATCTCGAGACGATCAAACGACTGACGCTGTGAACTGCACCATGCAGTACTGCAGGGGATATGAATTCCCAGTCTCCCTCCATAATTAAAAAATAAAAACCCTTCTCTCACTTCAGTTCCCAATCCCACTCTCAAACAATCCATCATAAATGGAAGGGAGTACCACCCCCGCCTTCCCAGATTGGGCGCACCTACCGCTGCCGGCAGTGCACCTGATATCCCAAACCCTCATCAAGTCCCTCACCGACTACGTCCGCTTCCGTGCCGTCTGCTTTCCCTGGCGCCGCGCCACTCCTGCCAAGCCTTCCAAGCCGTTCCCTCCCCAGCTCCCCTGGCTCATGCTCCCTTACGCTCCCCATCGGGAGTGGATTGACGGCGCTGCCGACGACGGGATGCGTCTGTCCTACGATCTCTGGGAGTCCAGGTTCCGCAGGGTTTATGTTCCGGAGACTGTTGGCAGGATGTGCTGCGCGAGCTACCGCGGCTGGCTGCTCCTCGTGGCGGATCATGCCACCGAGCTGTTCCTGTTCAATCCGGTGTCTCGTGCTCGCGTTGATCTGCCGTCGTTTGCAACTCCGGTCAAACATATCTGGGATGATGAAGGTGTGAAGCCCTGTATGAAAGTTGATCACTTGTTTAGAGGTGATTTCACCGGTAGCTTTGCGATCACTAAGGTCACTTTCTCTTCCGATCTTGCCGACCCCGGCTGCGTCGTGATGGTGTTCCTCGAGCATTTCCAGGCCGTCTTTTATTGCCGGGTCGGGGACCGGTGCTGGACGGAGGTCTTTAAGCCTTTTAGACCGAGTGAAGAGCCGGAAGGTGCCGCATACCACAACGGAATTTTCTATGTAATTGGTACCATAGGAATGCACATCCTTGACCTCAGCAGACCCAAAGTGCCCGGGGTGTGCTTCTTCCCGGACCACTTGAGAGGTGTTGAGAAGTTCTTTCTGGTAGGTAAATCCGGACTTTACGTGGTTGCCGTGCGTTACTCCGAAGAAGCAGAAGAAGTAGGCGACGGTGGCAGTTCGATGAGGGTTCCTAAGCATATGGTCGAGATGTACCGCGTTACTAACACAATGGCGTTGGAGCGAGTGACCGACACCGGTGATACCACTATTTTCTGTGGAGATAGGAACCATTACCTGGCTCTCTGTGCCGATGATTGGGATGTGCTTGAGGGGACTTCTATGTACATGCAGTATCGGTGTGCTCCGGCAGGTGCTAGCTTTCTGGCTCAAAAAAAGTACAGCATACTATTTTCCAAGCTGGAGGATGCCAAGCCGAAGCCGGTGTTGCTCAACTTCGGCGAGGAGCCCAAAATTTGGCTGCCCCCCAGAGCTATGTGGTTCCAGCCGAGCTTTGATTGACTATTCTGATTCTCTAATCTTTTGGTATGCTATGCTTACTGATTGCCACTAATTACTTTTCAGGTAGTAACTAGAAAGGTGATTTTAGAGTCCCCTTTTTATCTTAGAAGCAGTTAACTTTAGCTGTCAAATAGTATGTTAGTCCCTCAAGCTGATTTGTTGATGTGAACTGTGTATTAGCTAGACCTTTTATAATTTGAGCAGTACTTTAGAATGCTGATGTTTTGGCATGTTTATTGCTTATTAGTATGAAATATCAGAATTTATGTTAGTTTCTTATCGTGATGCTAATAGGTGTTTAATTATGTTCTGCTGCAATCCGCGATGTTTTATTTATGGTATTACATTTCAAATTTGTTATTTGGTCATTAGCCATCTCAATTTGTAGCTTGGATCTTGTGTTTAGCTAGCTATCAGCTATATATATCTATAAATTTTGAGTTAATCTGTTCGTTATAACTTTGGTTAGACCTGGCATGAAGAGGAAGAGGAGAGCCTGTTTGGTCCTCGAATAAAAATGTTTAAATCGACTATTGGTTATTAAGGTAGCTTTTACTTCATCAAGTGTAGTTTCAGTTTGCATAGCAAGTGTCAGTTGAACCATATCACATAAAAACAGGAGACACTGCTTGGGTTTGAGATGCATGAACTTTTTTTTTTTGGATTATTAATTTATATCAGTGTATCTGATATGTCTATGTTAAGTGCCGTTTGCAAATATATTTCTTACTGGTAAACCTATTTAGAAATATTTTAAACACTTGACACATTTTCTATGATTAGGCCTCACTAGTAGATGCTACTAAAAGAGTAACAGAAAGCCCCCATCTTTAACGGAGATTTCGTATGGTTCTAATTCAGCAAGTTATTTTGGATTATGAAAAATATTCAGTGAATATGTACTTTGAAAGTTCCGATATTACAAAAATCCTGAGTGGTTATATTGAATGGAATTTGCCAAATTGGTAGCAGCCACGGTGACTTTAATTTAAATTTCATCCCCAATTGATATTTTTTAATTCTCTTGCAAAAATGTGTTGCAATCTAGTGTGGCTTGGGGTTGGGGCTGTATGATTATTTGTAGGGAGGCTCAGTTCAATGGTTTTTTTAATTTTTAATTGTATAAATAATGATGTAGATGAAGTTATCTATATTGCTTTTCTTTTATTCCCGTGTGGTAATTAATATGTAAGCACTCCCACTGATTTGTTAATTGTTATAGAGCTGATTTGACAATCAATTTGATTTCGGTTTGGTTTTTGAAGCCATCAATTGAATGTTGCGTCAACAGCAAATTGATTGCATCAATAGCATATCAGATTTGAGGCTCTTTGCTCTCATCTATGTATGCTGCCCTGGGTGCCCTTGAACCAAATTTCGGTTGTCAAATGAAGAAAACAAAAAAATCATGAAATATCATTGCCCTCCAGTTGATACGCTGGGATATTTCTCCATTACGAGAAAATTTAATATATATTAACTTCCATTTCGTTGAACATTATTATTTTTGACAATCTTAACAATTGAAAACTTATTAATTTTTCATTTTTTTGAGCTTTTAAAGTATTTGTTTTGGATTTTATTTTAATATAAAAAATCATATACAAACAAGCACTATCTTATTAATATTTTAGAGTCGTTTTGAAAAATCCAAAACAAATACTTAAAAAAAATTAATGGAAAGTTTTTGTATACTCTAATTTTTTTTTAGTAGTTTCATATCATGAACTTAATTGGATTATAGGAATCATAAATTCAAAATTCCGACATGGCAATTTAAGTTATGAATTGATTAAGTTTACAAAAATATTTTTTAACTTATGAATTGATTATGTGTCTGATTATATTCAATTTAAGTTATGTTTGATATTTTTTAAAAATCCGTTAAATTACAGCTGTAAAAATAATGTACAAAATTTTAAGCCGTCAACCAATATCCAATTTGAAACACTATCAAAATATAATTTGTTGCAAACTATATTAATCAGCACCCTAACTAAAATTATATATTTTATATATGAGAAATTGAAAATGATACAAAATTGGTGTATATATATGAATGGTTAAATAAGAAGAGTCTAGCTACAATAATATGCATATCACAGTTTTACCGTGCTATACAGTCCGTATCTCAGTTTGCGGTGTCCAAATAGTCGATCCGAACCGCTCAACTTAATTTTTATATCAAAATGTACTGGCAAACCAAATTTTAAAATTTTTTTTGCTATTTTTAATGATGGAGAGAAAATGGCTAGATCCAAGGATTCTGGTTCATACAAAATGACGATTTTCTCCCCATCACTAAAAATAGCAAACGAATTCTAAAAATTGTAAAATTTGGTTTCCTAGTATATTTTGATATAGAGATCACATTGAGCTGTTTGGATCAACTATTTGGACACCAGAAATAGAGGTACAGACCACATAGCACGGTAAAACCGTGATATGCATATTACCGTAGCGGCGTAGCCTAATTCTAAATAAGAAACCTCTGGGCATCATGGGCAGCTTCTGCCTTCCATAGATGCTAAATCCAACCATCAAATAATATAAACGGTACAGATAAGGGAAAAACAGGGTCCTGCTTTTCCTTCGGAATAACAGCAGATTTGGACGCGGATGGCGTCACATAACTACATACCAGTTTTGAGCCCCTAAGTAGGGGTGTAAACGAGCCGAGCCGAGCTAGGCTAAGCTTAAGCTCAGCTCGTTTAATTAACGAGCCAAAAACATGAGCTTGGGCTCGGCTCGTTTAAACTAACGAGCTGACCGAGCTGGCTCGTTAAGCTCGTTTATTTTTTAATAATAAAATTTTTTAAGTATGTTATATCAAAATTTATATAAAAATTAATATAAAAGGACTAATAAATATATGTTCATACACATTTTACATAACAATTTCATATATATTTGACCATATGTTGTATAATATATTAATAATTTACGACAAGAGCAGTACAAATTGCAATTAGTAATAGTTTATCGAGCCAAACGAGTTTAATGAGCCGAGCCATGCCGAGCTTAAGCTCGGCTCATTAGCTTAACGAGCTTAACGAGCAAGCCAATAACGAGTCGAGCCCGAGCCACTAACGAGCGAGCCACGAGTTTTTTTGCCACTCCTAGCCCCAAGATGAATGGGCTTATAATAACCTCTTATTCAAAAAAAAAAAAAAAAAAGTTTTGAGCCCCAAGAATTACATAACAAAGAATGAGACCTGTTGTTTATGGTTTTATCAGAAAATCTCAGTAGTGGTGTTACTGGTGTAGACTATAGAGCAGCCAAGCTAATTACCAGAAAAATAACACAATTGCCAGTCAATAACCGAGGTACAATTGAAACATGAGGCTTTGACTCTGGTCACTTAGTTAATCAAGTCTACTTCCGTCCCTTATCTTTTCCAGCAAAAAAAAAAAAAAAAAAAAACAACAACAACAACAATAGCAAAGCGAATGATATTATAAAAAGCTAAACATCCTGCGATATTATAAAGAGGAGGGATCCAACACAACACACGAATGTTTTGACACAAATATTACACTAAATCATATAAGTTTATAAAAAATCTTAAAAATAGAAAATCTTTTATAAACATATTCATTTACTTATAGATCGATTGTGTTTCAAATTTTATTCAATTTTAGTGTCATTTGATACTCCATCAAGAGTCATTAAATTTAGACCATTCTAATTACTATATAAACTTGATGGTCGTTGATGTAGTACCAAATTACACTCAAATTGAATAAATTTGAAACACAATTGATCTATAAGTAAATGAACATATTTGTAAAAGATTTTTTATTTTTAATATTTTTTTATAAATTTATATGATTTAGTGTAACATTTGTGTCAAAATTTTGGATGTCATAGGATCCCTCCTCATAAAAAGCTAAAAATTCGACGTCACTGTACGAAATACATTCTAAAATGTAATAAATACATTCCGAAATATAACTTATGAACACTATAAACAGTTTTTCAATAATATATCTATGGACGGTATTACTCTTAAAAAAACATGAAAGCCTTTTAAACTTGCGGCTAGAGGTGGCAAAATCTGACTCAACCAAAAAAACTCGTTCGACCCGAGTTTCAAGAAAAGTCAAACTGATCCGAACCCGACTCGACCGTCATACTGACTCGAACCCGAAACGTGCTTCAGGGAAAGTCATACTGACCTGACCCAAACCTGAACGACCTGAAACCCAAAATGGCCCAGGAATAGAGGTGCAAAATCTAACCACACCCAAAAAACCTACCCGACTTGATTTAAAAAAATGCTGGTAAACGTTAACCCGACACCTAACTCAAAAAAAATAACGACAATTGTCAACCCGATACCCGACATTTCTATTTGACATTTAATAAAACTGACCCCACCCGAACCCAAACTCGACCCGACTCCACAATCTCCACCTCTCCTCGCGGCCCAAAAGATAGAAAGGATCAAACAAAGTTCTAAAACCTCGTGTGATCAACCCCATCACCAGGGCCCGCGTTGATCTCCCCCCGTTCACCGCTCCCGTCAGACATATCTGGGACGACGACGGCGGCGGTGCAGAACCGTGGCGTAAAGTTGATGACTTGTTTAGGGTTGATTATCTGGGTAACTTTGCGATCACCAAGGTCACTTTCTCTTCCGAGCTCACCGACCCCAACTGCGTTGTCATGGTGTTCGTTCAGCGGGCCCAGGCCATCTTCTTTTGTCGGGTCGGGGACCCGTGCTGGACAGAGGTCGTTAGGCCGCCGTTGCCAGGTAATGAGCCGGCAGATGCTGCTTGCCACAACGGAGTTTTCTATTTGCTAAGTACCGGTTCGGTTGCCTTCTACGACCTCAGCAAACACAAGGACCTAGGGCTGCTAATTTTTGAGCCGGAGTTGCGAGGTGTTACCAAGTATTTTCTTGTCGGTAAATCCGGGCTTTACATGGTTGCCGTGCACGTCATTGAAGAGGAAGAAGAAGCGGTGGCGGGGGACGACAATTACGTGAGAGCTCCGAGGCATACGGTCGAGCTGTACCACATTTCAGATGAACGGATGCTGGTAAAGCGAGTGACTGACACGAATGACATGGCTATTTTCTATGGGGATAGGAACCATTACCTGGCTGTCTGTGCCGACGACTGGGACATGCTTGATGGGGGCTCTATGTACATGCAGTACAAGTCTTCGCCGGCGTCCGGTAATTGTTTCGGTCATAAAAGCTTTAGCATATTGTTTGCCAAGCTGGAGGATGGCAAGCCTCAGCCCGTGCTGGTTGGTTTTGGCGAGGAACCGCCAATTTTTCCTCCAGCTGCAGCTATGTGGTTTCAACCAAGCTTTGTTTAGGCTATTTCTAGTGTCCGGTTGATTCTAACTGTTGTAGTGACCTGATTTGGTGATATGTGTTATCAGTATTTAGCACTTTTAGTCATTTGAACAGTACTGTTGAATGCTGATATTTTGTTATTCCATCTTGGGATGTTTATGGCTTATTTTGGTAATATGTGTTACTTTCTTATCTTGATGCCTTTCTATATGCTCTCTTGTTCTACTGTGCAATCTGTGATGTTTAGATGATGTTCTCATTGCGGATTTGCTATTTGGTCACTGGCCATATATCTTTATTGTTTAGATTGTATTGTATGCCTATGAGTGAATTTGATCCCTTGTGTTGTGTCTTCACTTAGACCTGGCATCAAGAAGAGCCTGTTTGGTTACATAAAAGTATAAAATAATGACTATGATTTTGGTTGTTTTTTTTTGTGAACTGAGACTGAGACCGAGCCTTAATCAAGGAAAAATGAGATGGATATACTGTGTGGGTCAAGTACAATCATCAAATCCCTTTTAAGAAATGCTAATCCAAACCTGACAACATGGTGTTGCTTTAGTGCAGGTCACATACAAGATTTACTGTTACAGATATTGCATTAGATGTTACTGAAATTAATTATTCTTTGATGTTCTTTTGAAGCACCTTTATACTATATAATGTTCTCTAATTTCTAATCGTATATATTTTATACTAAATTAATTGCCTCTATTTTTTGTGCCTCCATCATGCCTCTACTTTTTAAATTTCAAATAACTCAAAATTTAAAACTCATTTTTCAAACAAAACCGTTAGATATAATCTATATCATTTCATTTATGTATACATAAAAAATCATCAAATTTGAATATTATTTTGTTTGACATCAAAGGCTTCAAAAAAATGTACTAATTTGAGCAATTTTTAGACGTTCATTTTTATAACTCATTGATTTATATAAAGTAAAACAAAAAATTGAAAAAAATTGTTATGTGCATGTAGAGAATATCATTTTGATCAAATCTAACAGTTTTGTTTTGAAAAATGAGTTTTAAATTTTGAGTTATTTGAAATTTAAAAAGTGGAGGCATGATAGAGACACAAAAAATGAAGGCATTGGAACCCTCCTCATATTTTATTTCATAAGTGTCCAGTTTGTATAACATTATAATTATTTCTCGTGAAGTTTTTTTTCAATTTAATGGAACATCGCCTTACATAGGTAGTGCCTTTGGAATGCCGCAAATGCGGTTCTTTGGGACTAAACTTTGAACTTGCAGCTTATCTGTCTAGCGACAAATTCATCTCCATGACTTCATTATTATTATTATTTGAGATCATTAGTTTTAATGCAAGGAAATGGAAGTGAGTTATCAATTTTTGATGATAACAAACCATCAAAATAGAGAAGAAAAATTGGCATTGTCCGGTGGGAAAATTAAGTACGCGGAATGATATTATCAACAAGCAGCATAAAATGTGGCATTAATTTATTGAATCAATTCATGAAACATGACAACTCAAAATTAAATCTTAAAATTAAAACTGAAACAGCCACCACATAAGAATACCGCATGACCACTAATTCAAACAATTTACAAGTAACCTAAAGTTAAAGGCATCTAACATTTCTTGGATCTCTTACGACCTTTAGTAGTCAAGCTACTCTTCTTGCTTTTAATTTTACTACACTTGCAACAGAACCAATCATCATCAGGCACAGTTTCAAGTGGCGGGTCACAACAATCAATGTGGGTCCCGATGCCACACCCAGCCGATCCACTTTCATCCCCACATACCAACATCACCTCCCCTCTATCATGTAACCCACAAACGGCACACTTCAACTCATCCTGCCGGTCACTGCCATTTCTAAGTTTCAAAGGTGAATTAGATTCACATACCTCCTGGCAGGACTTGATCAACTTCTGAAGGGATTTATCAGCCCATTCTTGAGTTTGGAACAGCACATGCTTTGATAAAGAGTAACCGGGTTTGCAGACATACTCCACAAGGTAGTCTGAAGTCACACATGGAATTTGATGATTTAAAAATTCATGCACCCATGGATCACTAGATGGAATTGCTGCAGGGACCACAGCAAAGTCGATACTGTTGGATTTTAGAATACGAGTGTATGGCGGAGATGTCGCTAGAATTGTACCATCCCCAGCTTTTATTGCTCGTTTCATTGTATCCTGATCAGCAAAAACATAATTAGTGCTATCATAATTTTAACTATAATCAGATTTCAAGAGGGGCCTTGACTAGAGACAGACTCAAAGATTCATAATTATAAGCTCAATAACTTTCACAGGAACAACTTTTACAAACTTGTTCTGCATCTGAATAGTCACTTTTTGGCTCTTTTGCCAGGTGCTGCAATTCTTTGGTGTGAATTGCCAATTGATCCACACACATACTATCTGTTTAAGATAATGAAATAGATATTTTTAAAAACACTGTACCAGTGAAGGTGCGATACATTCTCCATAAATGACAATCTGCATACCAAAAAAAGCACCATGACCAGTTTGTTCTCGCACAAGACGCCACTTGCGTGGGGCCTCCAAGCTGATAGAACTGTCCTCTGTCATCCCGCTACTGAACCACTCATAAGGCTCTTCCTCTATGAATCTCCCTGCTTCATTGCTTGCTGTCAGGTATTCCATTTTCAATATCCACCTGGTGATATAACCACAAAATAGTGAAATTCCATTTTCAATATACACCTAATGATATAACCTCAAAATAATGAAGTTTATAAATACAGTTTGCACAGATATTTCACGTATAGTATAGAGTATAGACATAAATTAACTAGAAGATGAGGAGTTGTACCTTCCAGAAGCAGCTGCTGCAAAGAATTTCTCAGTGCGGCGTACTGGTCCTGGAACAATAAAATGAGTTGCTTGAAAGGACCAACTGTGTGTGTCTCTGCAGACCCGTCCTCTCAATTTCTTAATAACTGCCTGAAATTCCTTTCTCTGCAGTCGGTGCCCACTCAAAATAAAACAGGTCGGTGGACCCATATTTGCAAGCACCATATTATGATCTTTACTACCTGTACACTCTTTCTGAGATGGAACCTCTTTCTTTTTACATTTGAGTACTGACTTAAAATCAGCAGAGCTAGGTTCCCCTGGATCTGGTCTGTTCTCTTTTTCCGAATCTAGCTCTGTTGATGTTAACAACCAATCCATACTTACATTACTCTTGTTACTAGTCGATTTCAACCCCTCCTGAATTGAGCTCTCACCGTTAGTCCCAGAAGCTGCACCCTTTTTCGTTCCCAGTTTTCTTGAAATTTTTGTTTTGACAGTTTTTGGCCTCACGTCAATAGATTCAGCCTTTTCTCTTATTCCGCTTTCCAGAGCCTTCGCGATCTCCGGATTAACACTTAAATCATTCCTCTCTTCTCTCAAAAAACCAGAATCCTCATCTCTAGGTCTTGCATCTGATGCCTCTCCTTTATCTTTTGTCCCATGATACATGCTGTTGTTGGCACTGCCTGGTTTTGCACCTGAATTATCGCCAACTTTAATATCATTATTTACACTGGGATTTTGAAGTTTTGCTTTTATACTTCTCTTGGCAACTGCCTTCTTTATTCTACCGCGAACAGAATGTTTGGGATAATCGCACAGACCAGAACTTGTGTCCCCGGGATGCTTGTTCAACTCAGCCTCTATGCTATCTGGTGACAAGCCTTTAATTTGTAGAATTCTGTTAACGGTTTCAGCTTTCCTTGATTGGTTCAATGCATGTCTCATTTCATTATCCCTATCCTGAGCTACAAATGTGGGGGTGCTGGTTCCTAGCTTTTCAGTTGGTGAGCCAAAATAACTGGAAAAGTTCAGAACATTGGATTGTTTATCAGTTACCAATTCCGACTTCTCTTCAACACGCACTTTGTCAGCTGCTTCTGATGACACTACATTATTTGGGTTCAAAGGAGAATACCTAGGAGGCTTGGTACACTTGAGGGAAGTTCTTTTGATTCTCGAGGTTTTCGAAACTGGTTTACTGGTATCATCAGTGGCAGTACTGAGTTCATGCTGACCTTGTTCATCAGCGAGAGCATCCCTCTCTTTAGAAAGTGAATTAACATGCTCCAGTTCCTCAAACTTATTTTTCTTTGACACCGAGGGACTGATATGGCTTAAGTCTTTAGAAGTTTTCCTCTTTTGAGGCACACTAATACGAGACTGCTCTGCACTCTTCTCTATTTTAACATCCCCGCTTACATCTCCATTTCCGTCTCCCAAGCCTGGTGGGGAAGTACTTAATACAACCTTATGTGTGGTGGAATTTACTGAGGGATCAGATTGTTGTTCTTCCGGGGATGCTGAATTCTTTCTGAGCTTTCGAGTATAACCTTTTTTAGTGGTAGCAGAAGTGGTCAGTACAGGTCCGACTCCAGATAGGCCATGTTTACCACCTGAACTGACATTTTGGCATTTCAGGGTCTCTAAAGGGGCATCAGAAGGTACACAAAGGTCCCTTTTAGATCGAGTTCCAATTTGAGGGGATGTGGTTGAATTACATGTTATAACCACATTAGTACAACTACCTAATTCAGAGGAAGCAATCTCTTTGTTCTCTGACAAGGATGGCATTGCTGAGGATTGACCCACTTTGGTTTCATTTTGAGGATTTATGCACGAATCATCCTCCATCTTGGATTCACCCACTTTGGTTAAACTTTTTTCTTCACCAGATCTCATCTCTTCAGCTGGAGTTTTGACCAGATAGTCCTTTTCTCGTCTGAAGTCGGCATCCTGAAGCTGTCTAGTGGAAGCATCTAGTGTATGATTAGAAATGACTGAAGGGGACTTAATGGGCAAATTAACTTTTTCCTTTGATCTGCTATAAATTTGTGCCATTTTATCCAGGCTTTCACGGTCTTTTGATAAACTGGGTGCGACAGATTTTTCTTGCAAATCAGAATTTTGGGATAGAAGCCCCAGTGCAGCTGTTAGAGTTTGGTTTCCAGTACTAGGAGGAGACTTCACATGTAACTTCATTTTTTTCGATACAGACTCTTCATGCGGCATGGTCACAAGATGATCTCTTGCACCTTGGTTATTGAAAGGTTCAGGTGCAGGAGATTTGACAGGTGGGTTGCGAGCAATCGAGGAAGCAGGTGAACAATGCAGTAATGGGCCTTCAATGGATAAATCGACCTCAGGTGTTGTGAAATCTGGGTTCTTGGTTACCCCCCCTGTCTCAAGACTGCTCAAAGGCATTACTGCATGGGACGTAAGGGGAATTGGACCTGCTGAAGGAGTTGGCCTACTATGCAGTGAAGAAGACTTGAGAGCTAATCTGGTCTTCTCCAATTCCATATCTGTGCCTGATGTTGCAGCCTGGATACTGCTGCTTGAGCTGGACTTATCTACTGGTCCAGGTTCAGCAGCTTTAGTGGGGAGATTTGGTGTTACCAAAGTGGTTGGGCCTCTACGCAGGTGTGCATTAATGGGTAAATCAACTATTTTTCTGGACCCCACATCTTTGGAGTGTGTTGTAGCAGGGATTTGATTCTGTCCTGTTGACTGGGGATTACTTGTTTGTCTTGGTGCAGGAGATTCAGTATGAGTATTACGAGTTCCTGAAGAAGAAGGTTCATTATGCAGAGAAGGGGTCTCTTTATTAGCTGTCTGGTCAAATGATTTTTTCTTTGCCACCTCATTATCGGTTTCTTCTTCAGAATCTCTGGCCTCTGCTTCCGTCATCTCCAATTCCCAACCGCTGTAATAGAGTAATAATTTAGCATGGCTTTACAAGATTTACTCAAAAGCTATATAACTAAAATTCAAACATGAATACAGATACCAAATTTCAAACATGGCCTGCACATGTGACCTACTTTTTTGTCATTTAGATGAATTTGGAAGGGTCACTACTGTTTTTTAGATTAACTTAAATTCTACTGACCTTTTGTTGTAGTCATCAATCGGCAAAATGGCCCAAGCTTTCAGGCTGCGAAAGACCGTTATGAGCAGACAAAATTAATCAATGTTTGTTTTAATAAAAGACAAAAAGACCAAATGAACAAAGTTTAACATGTTACATACCAGTCTTCCAACCAGCGATGATTAACAAGCTTTATATTTACCCTTTTCGCAAGCTCATACTTCTCACCTACATAAACCATGAAAGAGAAAAAAAAAAAAAAAAAAAAAGATAATAGAATGTTACTAATAATAATATATATTAGTGCTGTGTTGTAGCAGGTGTATGGTGATATTATAATTACTTTAATATTTCTGAGAAAGCATATTACCCTCAAACTTATAGCAGATAAGATGAGTAACTTGATTTGCAATTAATGGCTTTGAAAACCTTGCTCCCATCATTGTTACCATCCTCTGGAAATGAGGTTAAAGAGACATTTCTTAGAAAACAGCAAGGGAATATAAACCAGCATAATAGATTATGTAATAAACAAAGCAAATCAGGCTTACCATAATATCCTCTCGCTCTTGCCTCTGATATCCAGTCAAGCATATGTGAAGGGATTTACTGCCTGGTATTCCATCTAAGTCTCTGACTGGTCTATATAAAACCTGTTGTTGATTATCACTTAGTACAAATTCATTGTTGCATTCTTAAAACACGAGCTCAAGCTATATTGCTTTCCTGAGACTATTAAGTATGCTCTACAACTTCTTGCAGGAGGAAAACGGATAGAGAACAGGATAGAGGGTGACCCAGTCAAAACCAAATTAGGGAGAAGTTCAGTAAGAATTTATCCACTATTACCTTTTATTCAAGCTCCAGTTTAATTTAGGAAGCAAAACAAAAAAAAAAAAAAATCCTTCCTCTCACAAACTCGAGCTGATACTCACCATCGATATATAAAAATAACAGAAACAAAACCAAACCGGGGAGCACATTGTACCGTCACTGTAGTAATAAGAACTTACCTTTGTTTCGTCAGCACGCACACCTAAATCCAATGTATCATCAACCCAAGCCTCTGTTACAACTATCTTTCCATCGTTTCTAGCCATGACACAAAATGGGTCATCCTTTTCAATAAACAAAAAAGGACCATTAGAAATTACACCAAAAGGTACTCTTCGTTCTTTAGTTGGTGCAGTGTTCAGAACTAAATTGGCATTCGACTCAACATCATTTTCGGTTACCTCAATTGTGATTACCAAGTTCAATCCAAGAACATGTTCCATTTCCTAATTGACAGTAAACGATACAACGTTGCTATACTTTTGGCATACAAAATTGGCCTTGTGTTCAGAAGCTTATAATTATCCTCGAGCAACTATTTAGGTCTTACTGATACTTAATTTCAATTCATTCCAGTTCATAAATTACTCTAAAAACAGTCAATATGACAATAAAGTGGTCTGAGTAAGAATATCATTCCCTAGCAAAGGAAACGGATCGCCTGAATTGAAAGTCACTCACATATACACGAGCACAGACGACGGCATGTGTGCAGGACGGATGGTACTCCCCCAGATCAACCCCGCCTCTCTGAGCAATCTCCGATCGGTACTGCCACACAACCAAACCAATCGTCAGACAGATCCAGCATGTACAATACATGTCGCATAAAAGGAGAGATCAAAGGAGAAGGAGGGAGAAGCAAAGGTTACCTGCTCCTCGGAGACGGAATCGAAGCCGAAGAGCACGAATCTGACGCCGGCGAAGACGCCGCCGCCGCCGGGACTGAGCTCGTGAGATCGCGATCGCGCCATGCCGCGTTCAAAGGTTCAAACCCTAAGTGAGCCGCGCACTGAGAAGAGAGGAGGCGGAGGAGGCGGGAGATTTACATGCGGAGCGGAGAGAAGAGAAGAGATGGAAAGAAAAGGAATACGAAAAATTAGAGAGAGGGAATTGTTGGAGGGAAGATTGGAAATTTGGCACGAATAATCGAATTATTTTGCTTCCGAAAGATTCAAGATTTCAATTCAAGCCAACTCGATCATGCACGAATCTCAAGGCGATCCAATGTGAAGGGATAAGCACATAGCCAACTCTTTCAGTTTTTTTTTTTTTCGTGATTCATCGTATCCCCCCGATGAAATCAGATCCCCTGCTACTGTGCATTATGCATTTCACAGCGTCAGCCATTGGATTATCTCGATATTCGTGCTAGAGCCGATCTCCAGACGATCCAACGGCTGTCGCTGTGAACTGCACATTGCAGTAAGTCAGGGGATGAGCACTCCCCGCCGATATGCAGTCAAATATGTGGGCGGTTGGATTGTCGGAAGATCCGGACCTGCACGAATCACGAGACAATCCAACGGCCCATCTACTTGACTATATAGTGTCTTAAAGCAAGGGAAAAGCAATCGGTTTTTGTTGAAGCCGGATTTGAATGGGCCTGATAGATATATAGAGCTGGGTCATTTGCAATTCTGGTGCCTTTGGGGCTGAGTTGGTAAGATGGGCTACATTTTTTTTTTTTGATTGAAATGGGCTACATTTTTACTCTGTGGTTACTTTCTTATGCGCTGTTCATTACTCTGGAGTTTGGATTTTTCATAGCCTTTTTTTTTTTTTTTTTTAACTTTGAGCTGTTTGGTGACTGGTGAGGATGTATCACATGAAGCACCAGCTTTAGTCTAAAAAAAAGGATAAAAACTAGCCCAAAATCGGTTTTTAAATAATATCATTCGCTTTGCTGTTGTTGTTTTACGGCAGATTAAGAAAAAAAAAAGGACCAAAGTTGACTTCATTGTTAACTAACTAATCATCGTGATAACACAGTTATCATGATATGATTCATGATTTCTGTACCCTATGCGTGTAACTGTACAGTTAACTCAATTGTACCCTCAGTAATTGACTAGCACTTGTAATATTTTTCAGGTAATTTAGCTGCAGCATACTCTATAGTCTACAACACCACTACTGTTTCGTTTTCTGATAAAAGTTAAAACCACGAACATTTCCATGAGGTCTCATTTTAAATTGATGGCTTGAAAAACCAAACCGAACTAAAATTGATTGTCAGATCAGCTCTATAACAAATCGGTGGGAGAGTGCTTACATATATTAACTAAGCATTATTTATACAACTAAAAATTACAACTTAAAAAACAATTGAACTGAGCCTCCCACCAAGTGTTTCGTTTATATGTCAGCTGCAAAAATAATCATACAGCTAACAGCCCAGATAACAAGCCACACTGAATTGCAACATATTTGCAAGACTAAAAAAAATAAAACCATTTGGGGATGAAATTTAAAACAAAGACATCGTGATTGTTACCAATTTGGCGAATTCCATTCAATTTAACCACTTAGATTTTTGTAATATCAGAACTTTCAAAGTACATATTCCCTGAATATTTTTCATAATCCAAAATAACTTGCTAAATCAGAACCACTTACCAGTTTGCAAACAGCACTTAACATAGACATATCAACACTGATATAAATTAATAATCCAACAAAAAAAGTTCATGCATCTCAAGCTCAACCCAAGAAGTGTCTCCTGTTTTTATGTGATAAGGTTCAAGTGACACTTGCTATGCAAACTGAAACTAATTTACTTGATGAAGTAAAAACTACCTTAATCACAAATACTCGATTTAAACATTTTATTTGAGGACCAAACAGCTCTCCTCTTCCTCTTCATGCCAGGTCTAAATCAAGTTACAACGAACAGATTAACTCAAAATTTATAGATATATACAACTGATAGCTAGCTAAACACAAGACCCAAGCTACAAATTGAGATGGCTAATGACCAAATAACAGATTCGAAATGCAATACCATAAATCATCACAGATTGCAGCAGAACATAATTAAACACCTATAGCATCATGATAAGAAACTAACATAAATTCTGATATTTCATACTAACAAGTAATAAACATGCCAAAACATCAGCATTCTAAAGTACTGCTCAAATTATAAAAGGTCTAGCTGATACACAGTTCACATCAACAAATCAGCTTGAGGGGCTAACATACTATTGACAGCTAAAGTTAACTGCTTCTAAGATCAAAAGGGGACTAAAATCACCTTTCCAGTTACTACCTGAAAAGTAATTAGTAGCAATCAGGAGTAAGCATAGCATACCAAAAGATTTAGATAAGATAATAGTCAATCAAAGCTAGGCTGGAACCACATAGCGGAGGCGGCCGGCCAAATTATTGGCTCCTTGCCAAAGTTGAGCAACACCGGCTTCGGCTTAGAATCCTCCAGCTTGGCAAACAATATGCTGTACTTTTTTGGAGCCAGAAAGCTAGCACCTGCTGGAGCACACCGATACTGCATGTAAATAGTACTCCCCTCGAGCACATCCCAATCATCAGCACAGAGAGCCAGGTAATGGTGATTATCTCCATAAAAAATAGTGGTGTCACTGGTGTCGGTCACTCGCTCCAACGCCATTGTGTTAGTAATGCGGTAAATCTTGACCATATATATGCTTAGGAACCCTCATCGAACTACCACCGTCACCTACATCTTCTGCTTCTTCTTCGGAGTAATGCACAGCGACCACGTGAACTTCGGATTTGCCTACCAGAAAGAAACTATCAACACCTTTCAAGTGATCAGGGAAGAAGTACGCCCTAGTGGCGTTCACATCGGCTACAATCGTGAGCGATCGTAGGGACCTCCAATTCTTCAATCTCCTCCGTTACTTCCCATTTATATGATCTGTGCCGTTAATTTCTAATAGTGCAACTTGGATTGAGTTTCAGCTGCCCAAAATTTCCTATACGACAAAGCTGCTTCTGTTTCTGGCTGCCCAATTTCTTGCCCTCATTTTCCTCTGCCAAGTAGCCCTTTCCAGCATACTTTTAATCCCAAATGAATCTACGGTAATTTTGGCGGGAGATAGTTATTTACCTATTCACTCCTTTCTCTTCCTTTGTACGCTTCATCCTTCTCCCAAGTCCTAACCCCTCACTCATGATCAATCTGTTTACTTCATCAAATTCAACATTTCTTTTTCATCACCACTGTGTTTCTCTAAAAAGCACTTGTCAATCTTGTTCTTGATCGTTGTTTGGAAGATGGAGTCGCTAGGTGAGATTGAATCTAATCATTCCCTTGAGTCAACTCCTCACGTGGGTATGGAGTTCGACACGCTGGAGGATGCGTGGAAGTTTTGGCTCGAATATGGAGGTAAGGTTGGGTTTCATGTTCGGAAACATTTTAAAAATGAGAAAGTTAAAGGGGAAATTACATCAAGAGGCTTTGTTTGTGGTAATGAGGGTTATTGAAAAATTGACAAGAGAAACCGTGAAATACAAAAACCCCGAGCTGAAACTCGAACCAGATGCCCTGTTCGCTTTTTTGTTAAGCTAATTCGAGAGACCAAAAGGTATCAAGTGTATGAGTTCTTTGGTGATCATAATCATCCTTTGCAACGTCCAGAAGCAGTTGGTTTAATACCTTCATAGCGGTCCATTCCCAAATCTTATGGTGTGTCTATTGATTTAGCCAATGATGTGGGACTTAGGCCAAAGGATGGATATGAGTTGATGGCTGAAGAAGCTGGTGGTACACAAAACCTTCCATTTAGAAAGAGTGATTATGCTAATCATGTCCGGAATAAAAGGATGAGAAGTTTGGCTTGTGGGGAAGGTTCAAGCATGCTAAGGTACTTCTCTAACAAATCTTTGGAGAATGATTCTTTCCAACATGCTGAAGAACGTGACAAAGACGGGCAAATTACAAATGTATTTTGGGCTGATGCAAAGATGCTCATTGATTATGGCCAATTTGGTGATGTAATTACTTTCGACACAACTTATGGCACCAATAAGCAGTTTCGACCTCTTGGGGTTTTTATCGGTTTTAATCACTTTAGAGAAATTGTTGTATTTGGTGCCACTTTGTTGTATAATGAATCGATTGATTCATTTAAATGGCTATTTGAAAAATTCTTGGCAGCCCATAATAATAAGCATCCAAAAATAATCTTTACCGATCAAGATCAAGCTATGGCAGTTGCACTTAAAGAGGTAATGCCTAACACATATCATGGATTGTGCACTTGGCACATAGGTCGAAATGCAATTAAAAACGTGACTGGTAAGAAAAAAAATGAACCTGGCACGACTCTAATTGGGAAAGAAATCCTCAAGACTTTTAGAGCTTGTATGTATGAGTACGAAAATGAAGATGAATTCAACACTGCCTTTAATTCCATGTTGAGTAAGGTTCGTGCTACTAGTGATGCCAATGGAGTGGAGCCGGGCAACATTCCCAGTGAAGTTGAGGGTAGTGATGATAGTGATGTTAATGGAGACAACCTTGTCGGTGCAGTTGATAGGGAGACTTGCAATAGTGAGGGAGAACATAGAGTAGAAAGAACAGTTGGTCGAAAGAAGAAGGCTAGTAGAGAGAGTTGGTTGATTTTTATTTTAGATGTTAAAGAAAAATGGGCTAACTGCTATATGAGACATGTGGTTACTATGGGAATGCGGAGCACACAACTTAGTGAAAGTTTCAATAAAGATTTGAAATGCTTTCTCAAGTGGAATATGGATATTGTTTGGTTTTTTAAACAATTTGACAGGGCGCTGGAGCAAAATCGTGAAAAGGAAGTACAATCTGACTATGAAATGAGGAGCAAGAAGCCTAGAAAAAAAGGTGAATATTCCCATTCTTGAGCAGGCAAGAGCAATATACACACCAAAATTTTTTTAATTATTTCAAGAGGAATGGGAGTTGTCAATTGCAACTTTTCTGAGGTCAAAAATAGAAGGGCAATCATCAACCGAATATAGTATTGGAGTTAGTAATTTCAATGATGGCTCTTGCTCTAACAAAGTTTTTCAAGTCATTGCTGATCGTAGCAATCAAACTATATCTTGCAGCTGCAACAAATTCAAAATATGGGGAATACTGTGTGGGCATGCTCTCAAAGTGCTCGATCTGATGGATATTAAGTTATTACCAGAAAAATATATTTTGAAAAGATGGACTCAAGATGCAAGGGGCGACATGGTTGAAGATTGCAACGGAAAGTCCATTGTTGAAAATCCCAAGTTGGATGCGGTGCATAGGTACCGAGCTCTTGCCAGAAAGCTTTTAATGCTAGCTGCTACAGCAGCAGGTTATGAAGAACTCACAAATTTTGTGGATTCTGCAACTAGTCCTATCATTAAGGAGGTCAACGAGAAAGTACAAATTCTAAGGACTGGAACTGACAGGGGCGATACTTGTGCTATGGTGCAGCAACTAGATGTTGAATCACAAAAATTGCCAGAGAACTCAGCTCAAATTCCAGTCGTCTTGAAGAAAAAGACAGACAACAAGAGAAAAAGCTCAAAGCGTCTGACTAGTTGGGTTGATGGTGGCCGAACAAAGAAGTCAGTCTCCACGGAAAAGAATCAAACTAGGAGAAAAGCTGCTTGCAGTGTACCAAATATGATTTCAAAGGTATCATTGTATCAATATAATTTGATTTAGTGAATTAAGCTTTAACTTGCAAACTGCCTAATTATAATTTAATGAATACTTATATGTTTCTTTAATTTAGGACCCAGAGATTGATAAATCATCTATGTCGAGCTTACCAACTGAACATCGAGATTATGAGCATATCAATAGTTATGTGAATCTTCTGATGGTAAAAAATCATCTATATCGAGCTTATTTTTATTCAATGCATAGAAAATAGGCTTCTGATGCTATGAATTTTCTTAACCTGTGTGTAGGGATGCTCAAGTGCAAATTCAACCTCATTTTCAGATTTTGTGAGAAATGCATCTCTGATCAAGGTTTATCTTAGAACTGTTGTTCTGAAGTTGATCTAGCATGAATAAAATGTTTAACTCCTTTTCTTTTATGTAGGAGAAGAATGTTGTGGCCAATCAAGAAGGAGAAGCTGGGGCTGTTCCAGCAGCATCAACAACATATTAGTCAAGTACTTTAGGCTAGTGGAAGTGATTAACTTTTGGATTTAACTATTCCAATTTTTGATGTAATTCTTATGAGTAGATTATTTAAGAGAAGGCATTTTGTGTACTTTTGATGTTAAGAATCAATCTTTATGTAAAGCTTTGACTCAATCTGTTTAATTTATATATGATAATATTCTGCTATCAAAGAAATTTGATTATTTGAACTTCTAATCTGTGAGATCGTCAGTACACACTTTGGTTTAAGATAGAGCAAAGAAATTTGGTGTTTATTGATATTATAGATGGTAAAGCGGGGATGAGGTTTTTGGTTCGGATGAACAGTAACACGCTGCATCCAGGCCCTCGGAATGTAATCGAGCGACAAATGTTCATTTTGCTGTCGTGGGCTTCCGTCACCTCACCCTTTTACTCTCCTTCCCCTCGCTTTTCCGCTGACCACACTCGCCGCTCAAAATTCCCCTCCGCTTCAGCGGCATGGACATCATATTGGGACATCAATATTAGTTAGAAATTTATAATTAAATCAATTAAGAGTTATAAGAGTTAATGTATACATTGCTGCATGCACATCATATTGGGGCAAAAAAATCATTCCATTTAGACATTAATGTAAATTTATCTTGCGTTTAGTAGCCGTAGTAAAATTGATTTAAACTCATAAATCAATTTTAAGTCACCAAACAGAAGTTATTTAAGGTGTAGTAAGTTAACGCAGCTATATAGGTATAGTAAACTAAATCACCAGCATTTCACATTTTTTACACATAACATCAACTTACTTCATCTATTTACCTCACTACCACCAAACACCACTGATTTAAGGTGATTTAACATTTTACTCCGCTTTAACTTACTACACTTGCCAAACGGGAGTTAGCGGGAAGAATGGATTTAAAATAAATTCTTATTTTCGTGATTAATGAAAGTTTCAAATTGTTTTCTCAACTTCCTATAAGGATCATGAGATTTATGGTGGACAATCAATCTTAAATTGTACAAGCAAATTGGATACATATACATTAGAGGAGAGATCAAATGACCACAACTTTTGGTACCCATCGGTAACCACAAAATTAAATATCAAAGAAATACATTTTTATGATTAAATAACAAAACTAATTGATGGGATGTTTTGTACATATATCATATTTTATGTGTAATAAAAAAATTATATCATTTTGATTTTATTTACATGTGAATTAAGCATTAACAAAAATTAACGGTTCAAATTTTATGATTTTTCTTCTCTCTTGATGGCTATTGAAACAATGTTAAATTTTCATCATTTTTTATAGATATGTTATTGAGATGATTTAGAATACATCTAACGGTTTAGATTTATTAATTTATGTATAAATAATAATGTGGTTATCGAGGGCACCAAATTTTGTGGTTATTAGAGCTATTATTTTTTTTTATATTTTATTTTTTTTTTCATTTGCATTTAGATCCAACTCTTAAGTTTCCCATTGCCTTCATCGAAAATAAAATACGTGATTTAAAATAATTCCAATATATATATATATATATTTGAAACTAGCTGTTGCTGCGGAGCAGCAACGAAGTCACTAGTTTCAAACACATTTGGTGATCTGATTTCGATTGTAACACTGTGTTTGGCCAGTCCCAGTAATGGCTCGGGGCAAGAGAGGTAGAGCTCATGCTTAGAGACTTCCAACGCAGAAATTGAACAATGGCACGGCATCGTGAGGGTATTAGGATGCTCAGGCAACCTCCAATCGGAGTCAATTCCGGCAAGTTCGCCGGGATCGACAGTGAGCCCCGAGTCAGTGCTTCCCTTCTTCCTTCTTCTTACTTTACGATTCTCTGGATAATAGTCACACACATTAGCACCGCTAGATAGAGCTTAGGAGCACGATTCTAACGAGCCCAATAACATCCAAAATGGTCGCCGGAGGAGCTCAAATTTTGCCGGGGAAGATGCCAGTTTTCAGCGAGGAGAACGGCTAAACCTTCAGCGCCATTTTGGATTAGAAGCTTATGCTAAGGCAGGATTAGAAGCGGGCAGTTAGATGAAGCGTCTATGGGCAGGCGGACAGGAAACAAAATAACTTAAAATGGAATTAAAAATCTGGACCGTTAGTTTAAATTTAACGGACGAGATCGAAGAATTGGAGGCTCCTAAGATGAAGCGTCTATGGGCAGGCGGACAGGAAACAAAATAACTTAAAATGGAATTAAAAATCTGGACCGTTAGTTTAAATTTAACGGACGAGATCGAAGAATTGGAGGATCCTACGATCGCTCGCGATCGTAGCCGATGCGGACGCCGCCCTAGTGAGCCCAGGCAGTGTGGGTCTGCTGAGGTCAAGGATGCGGCTTCCTATGGTACCGATTACATAGAAAATCCCGTTGTGGTATGCGGCAACTTTCGCCTCTTCCCTCGATTCCACATCCATAAAGACCAACGTCCAGCACTGGTCCCCGACCCGGCAATAAAAAACGAATTTAAAATGCTTGAGGAACACCATTACGACACAGCGGGGGTCAGTGAGATCGGAAGAGAAAGTGACCTTGGTGATAATGTTGGAAATAATGGCAAGCTCGAAATCTCGAAGGGTAACTCGAGCTCGGGTGTAACCCGAAGAGGTAGTTTGGGTACAACCCGAAGTGGTAGCTCGAGGTCGGGTGTAACCCGAGGTGGTAGCTCGGGTGCAACCTGAAGTGGAAGCTCGAACTATGCGGGTAGCTCGAGCTTCACCCTGAACCCGAAGGGATTCAGCAGCAACAGCAACAGTGCGAAGATTTTCGAGTCTCAGTGTCATGCCGAACTCGAGAAGGATGGCCGAGCAGGAGCTCGGTGATGTTCCGAGTCAAAGACTTGAGGATCCTCGAGATGTGTGCAATCTCGAGATGGAAGCTCGAACTACAAGTCTGACAGCAAGCTGCACTTGTCAGAGACAGCTCAGCAGGAGCACAGGACACTTGGCAGCATTGTATCTAGGAGTAGATAGTAGTAGACTTTTATAGTAGGAGTAGTTCGAGATGTTGTAGTATATATAGTAGTAGAGCAGTGTAGATTTAAGAGGGACAAGAGAGAAAAAAACATAGTAACATTCAGAGTTTTATACAAAACAGCTTTCAGCTATTTCTCTTCCTTCTCCCGGATCAAAGATCCAGTTTTATTCTGTTTTTATTCTCCCATATTCCAGTTCATCACAGAGAGTGCAAATACAAGTGAGTGAGTGAACCCCGGGTGCAAGGTCCTCAGGTAAGACGTATAGT
Organism: Cyperus esculentus; assembly: GCA_030179965.1. Taxonomy (NCBI): domain Eukaryota; kingdom Viridiplantae; phylum Streptophyta; class Magnoliopsida; order Poales; family Cyperaceae; genus Cyperus; species Cyperus esculentus. The sequence continues at coordinate 559,139 of JASGLE010000030.1, forward strand.
GCGAGATACGCTCGGTTAGCAAAGCGCTGAGGTATACTCGAGGTTGGCTCGAGCTAGTCCAAAGGAGGCCGAGTTTCAACAGATAAGGGTCGAATCAATACTCAAAGGGTGCTGACTAGCTTCATCATCCCATATAAATTTGACCGGAGCGGCAAACGAGGGGAGATCAACGCGGGCCCAAGTCACCGGGTTGATCAAGAACAGCTCGGAGCTCTGATCCGCCATGAAGAGCAGCCAGCCACGGTAGGACGCGCAGCAACTCATGCCAATGGTTTCGGGGAGGTGGAGGCTGCGGAACTTGGACTCCCAGAGATCATAAAAGAGGCGCACGCCGTCGTCCACACGAGTGCGGTCGATGATGTCGGGATGGGGAGCGTAAGGGAGCATGAGCCATGGTAGCTGAGGAGGGAGCGGCTTCTGAGGCCTGGCGGGAATGGCACAGCGCCAGGGAGAGCAGACGGCACGGAAGCGGACGTAGTCGGTGAGGGACTTGATGAGGGTTTGGGATATCAGGTGCACCGCCGGCAGCAGCAGGTGCGCCCAGTCCCGGGAGTCGGAGGCGGACGCCTTAGCTTCCATTCTGGTTGGGTTTTCTTTGTTGATCACAGTACTCTCCAGTAGGGAGTGGGAGAAGGGAAGTGGAGAATAGAGAGTAGTAGGGTTTTGTTTGTGGAGAGCGAGAGACTTTTTTTCCCGGAGTGCTAATTTAATCCCTGACTTACTGCTGTTGGATCGTCTCGAGATCCGCGCTGACATGCATCTCGAGACGATTCAACGGTTGACGTGGTACAGTAGGGGGAGGTCTAAGGACTTGTTCCTTCTCCCGCAAGATGAGCAGTCTCTGTATTGTCTGTCACCTTTTCCAGGCAGATTCATTCATTTGGGTTCTTTTTCTTCAATTTATGAGCTAAGCTAGCTACCTCACCTGCCCTGCTCTTCATCATCCCTGCTCTTCATATTTTTTTTTTTTTTTGAGGAAACATCCCTGCTCTTCATCATTTTTTGCTTTGGAAGTTGGAACTGAAGCGCCCTAGAGGCCTTGGCTTGACCCATGTCTGAGGTCAGAAACAAGCCTGTTCACTTTGGAAGTGGAGACTGTAGAGTAGGATTTAGTAGAGAGAGAGACACTTTTGCGAGGGAAGATCTAATCACTTATTCCTCCCTTCTCCTGCAACATCATCAACACTTCTGTTTTTGTGTTTTTACTGCCTGCAAGATGAACACTTGTGTTGTCACTTCTCACCTCTTTCCGAATTTCCAGTAGCTTCTTTCCATTTTGGAGAGAAAGCCCTTAACTTTTACATTAATTAGCTACCTGCTCTTTCAAGTGTCATCATTTGCTTTGGAATTGGTTGCCTGGCGCAGTGGCGCGCCTTTGATCCATGTCAAAATTAAGCGTGCTTATCCTCTCTGCTGCGCAGTATTGTACTGCGCAGAGAATCAACGATGAGGATTATAGGTGGCCTTTTCTGAGATTGAGTTGCACAAATCTTGAAGTAGATCCAACGATTAGATACTGCGCAGTAAAGGATATGAATTGCAAAATTAAAGCCTGCTCACTTTGAAACAAGTTGCTTGTTGCAGGTTGCAGTAGGAGAGGCTTTGTAAATTGTATTTGTCCTGAAAGCTGAAAGCGGGTATCCATCTTATCAGACCAGAATATTGAACTCCTTGCTATTACCGATATTAATTGTGCTAACTTGATACGATTTAAGAACTTTGAACTCGAGTAGTATCTATACGGGACTGGGAGGACTACAGCACATTAGTTATGCAAGCTATTATTATTTGGTATATTTGACGAAAAGCCTTTACAAAGATAGCAGGATGATTGGCGCGCTGATCTGATGAAAGCTTCAGTCAAACTATTTTGGGTCAGTTATCTATGTACACAAAACTGTTGGAAGTTGGAAGTTGTTATCCGATCCGCAGCCCCTTAATTTCCACCTTCCGGACCGGCCCAATCTCTTAGAAACAAAACAAAAATAGAGAACACCGAAAAGAAAGTTCTTAAACAGAGAACACTTTTGTTGACAAATAGTGTTTTAGATGTTTGAACTGATTTGGTGATATGTGTTATCAGTATTTACCACTTTTAATTAGTCCTCTGAAGAACAGTATTGTTGACTGTCCATGCTTTTGGCTTGGAACTTCTATTGCTTATTTTTATTGGATGCCCATGCCAGAGTTCATGTTCATTCTTATTATGATGTTTATATATGCCCTTCTTCTGTGCTGCAATTTGATCCTGCTTGAAGAGAGGACCATGCTTGGCCCTTAAACCAATAGATTGAATTGACTGTCCCTTTGTGAAAGCCTTATTCATAGAAGCAAAAGATATACTGCTTGGATTAAGTTGGATCAAGAAATTCTAACTTAAATGTCACCCCAGGATGTCAGGTTGGTTTGCCCATTTGGGGGAAATAGTCAATATTATATAAAGGTCACTTCCAATCACAGGTTGTTTAGAATGTTAGATTTTATATATATACTTTCTATTATAATTACCAGTTTCGGCCTTAATTAATTTGTTAGAAGAAATGAGACAGGTTGATCCTACTGGGCATGGGCATGTTAGTTTGATTAATTTTAGAGCATGGTGAAGAAATCCACTCCCGCATAGCCTCTGACTTGATATTTTAAGGTCAGTTTTTGATCCTTTCTTTTGCTAATAAATTTTGGAATCAGATTGTGATCAGTATCATCCTACATACATTGTCTTTGAATAGATGCATTATTATTGTTTTTTTTGTTCAGTGTGATAGATTTTGAGGAGTTCATAGATAAACATTTTCAAGCTAATTCCCAGAGATCTGTCCTTGTCTTGCTTAATCCTATGTTCTATCCTGAGTCATGACATCTAATTATTTTATTTACAGGGTACTTGTAACAGAAAAGAGCAGTCAGGATAATGGGAATGATCAAATATTCAAGCTTGTGCTTTTGAAATAATCGAATATGCTAGCATAACACAGAGACTGCAGTGTGTAATCTATCATCAATCATTTTGCTCTGATTTGTTATGAGATGAGGTAAAAACCTGTTTTAACTTTAGGGTGTTCCTGTTACAAGTTAAATATAAAAGTTTATTATTATAGCGAACTCCCATCTGTAGAAGTTTCTGGTGTTGAGTTACATAATCTAGAGCTAATTTACCAGTATTTGCTGTACATAATACCATACTCAGTTATCTCTAAAGTTACCAAAGAAAAAAAAAATAGTAGCAGTACCAGTTATAAAAAAATGTTATGTTGACTTTGAAAAGATGCCTTAGATTTGATTATACTCCCAAACTATTTATATAATTGTGTTTTCTTATCATTGCATCTTTTTTATTTATGCTGGAACGCCTCAGTCACTGCTGCAATCCTCAACAAATAATACATGTAAATCACTACCAACAGGTTTTGAGTAGAATTCTGGGTCAGCTTCATGATTATATATATTGGGCTTACTATATAACCTGCTTAGGCTTTAAATGACTTGTGCAGGATTGGCCCAATTGTAGAATTTGCGTAGTGCTACTGGGCTTTTAGATAGAAAAAAATTATCATATATCTAACAAATATAACGTTATGCTTATCCTTCAAAATTATCTTGGATTACTCTCTCGAAGCAGGCCAACGCCACCTTTAAAATTTTAAATACTTGAGCACACAGCTCATAAGAGCTTAAATAATTTCAGTTTCATTGGTTGAGTGCAGCATCAGTTATCTTCCTGATGCATCAGTGTATATAGCATGAAAACAAATGCTTAAAAGGAGAGTATATCAGAATAGAATAGCTTTACAAAAAACTAATTTGCTACTAGAGTCTAGTACAACTTTGGGCCAATTTAACTAGACGAAAAGGTTGGGTCGCTAATTGGCGCATGCACTGAGCAACCGTGAATAGAACTTTGGGCCATTTTTTTTTTTTTTTTTTGTAAAGCAAGCTGTTGGAATTTATATCAGGCTTTTTTTTTTTTTTTAAATCTTCTAGCCCAAACGAAAAGAAAACATATATAGTTCTAAAACCTCCTCTCCACAAAACCCTCGTCATACTTTCACAAAATTGCATTTTTACAAGATGGCCAGAAAAATATCAATAAAATGAATAAATGTACAATGTGAGTTCAAAATTTTATGAAATTTTATTATAGAGAACGCATAGTATATATTTATTTGCATTAAATTATTTACTTAAACGATTCATTTATTTTACTTCACTTACAAATTACACGTTTTATATTTTGGAAATAGTTATTTTTTGTCTCTTCTATTCTCAATATTAATGGTCATGCTAAAATATTTTGGTGGATGACAGGGGCGGAGGGAGGTGTGACCCCATGATTTTCGAATTTGTATAAAGAAGCACAAATATGTAGTATATTTTGTTGAGAGTTTTCATTTTACCCCATATTTCATTCCTAGCCGTTTCCATCTCCTGATTTCAAATCCTGGCTCGGGGCTGATGGATGAGATGTTTTTTGAACCTATTTTTTTTTTTGAGAGAATTTTGAACCTATTCTCTTTGGGCAGTTTTGAGTTTTGACCAGGAGCATGTTAAGTGACATGATGCAAAATTACAAATCATCAAGATGTGATGGTCACGGAACATGATGCTATCACGTGACCAGGCCACTACTGCTGCCCTTACTTAATTACCCCACCAGAAAAGGATAAAGAAACCATTGGTTGACACTTGACGTGCTGAGGATCAAAGGGTTCCATCAATAATTCAATTTTATACAAGTAGGATGCAAATTTTTCCTCAAAAAAAAAAAAAAAAAAAGTAGGATGCAAATTTTATGGTTATATATACAATTTTCGTTTACAATAATGTTCCCAATTTAATTCTGTGGTCGTTCTTCTAACAATATTTGATTTCTCCTTGTAGCTGTCTCTCACAAATTCAAATCCGTTGTTATTCAAGTCTGGACCATTGGATCAAAAATCAACAAATGAGATTAATTACAAAACGCCTACTATAATTTTCATTGGATCGATCGGACCCGTCTATTTTGATCCAACGGCCCATATTAGACAAAAAGGCAGATTCAAACTCGCCTCTCACTTCGTTTCGACGAGTTCTGCATTTTTTTCATGCTATATCTTGTTGTTGCTTTACTTTTGTTTAGGATAATGCTTGTATTTCATTTTTCATTTTTCTTTTTCTTTACTATCTGTAACTTTTTTATTTATTTAATGGAAATTTTAAGTAAGCCTTTCCTAAAAAAAAAAAAAAATTCTGTGGACGTTATATTCTCATTCCCTTTATCTAATAATAATTGGTAACTCAAATTTGAACGGCCAGTTGGAATTTGGGAACCTTTCTGAGCCATATTATTGGATGTGACAAGTTTTGTTAAGAAAAGGAATGGTGATAGTTGGTTTTGCCTTTTGACCCACATCTAAGAATATAATCCAGAAACCAAGTCAAATCATGCAATTATTAACTCCTAGATTGGATGTGACTGCATGCAATTAAAGCACATGTTCTCAAATTATTGAATCATGGATTAATACATATATATATATATATATATATTTCTGTTTCAAATGGGTGATGCTGGTCTAAATTGTTTGGGAGCTGATACAGTGATATAATTGTAGCTTCCGTCATTAATATAATGTAGATGTCTTTCAAACATATTCTGCACTTTGGAGTTATGCATACATATTTATTTATTATTTGAACAATTTGTATACTAAATAGTTTTAATTGTATAGGATATATTTGATAACATACATTCTACAGATATAGATTGCATATATTAAATAAGCTTGTGTTATGAACCGAAAAAAGGGGTTATGAACATGTTCAAATTCACTGAAATATGTAGTGAACTCCAACTTGTTTATTAAAAGATTTATCAATTCAGCGAGTTGATTTTATATACATAATAACATAATTTTTCTGCATAATAACATAATTTTACTACATAATAACTAAAACCAAACCATATACAAATAATTTGCACTCTATATTGATGAAGGTACCTACATTGGTATCTCCCTATCATTTCCAATTTGTTTCTCTAGTCGTGTACTTGTACAAATAAAGATTACTTGTTAATTCATCGCCCAATTTAACTATGGATTTACAACATATATGCAACTTCTTTTCATTTCTTGTACATCTTTTGATTGTCTTTTTTTTTAAAAAAAAGAAAAAGAAAAAATGATTGTCTTTCCTGTCCTGCGCACAATCTGGATTGCAGTACCGATCTGATCTGATCTGATCTTTTCATTTGCTTTTGAATTATTCTCTTAAATCCGATCAAACTCCTCCAAACGATCAAAGCAAAAATTCCACACATATCAGATGCATTCCAAGTGGCAGATGTATACAAGTGCTCTTTTTAGCATGTCAACTAGATTTTGCTGTGATTTCATTATTTCCGGCTCAGAAAAAATGAAACCCTTTGTCTACAAATATAGTCCTTATCCTATATATATTTTTTTAAAAAATGGAATACTCCACATGTTTCATTGAAACAAAATTATGAATTACCTCCTAAATCTATACTATATTAAAAGGCACCTATGAATTTGACACCTCCAATTTTTTTAGTGTTTCCAGTGTTGATCGGACGGTGCAAATTAATTCCAGCTTGTTGAATGGCTACGATTTGTTACTATAATATTGTTTCCTCTCCATTTGTTTCAAGATTGTAGTTGATGTGCAATCTCTCTATTTGGAATTGGAACGAGCAAATTTAGGAGAATTGTTTCCAAGTATAACAATTCAATTATCTTTCTTTCTGATTGTATATTCTTGACATTTCAAATATATATCTATACTATATTAAGAAACACTTAAGTATTGCCCCGCACAATGGGCGGGTCTCTCGCTAGTATATATAATGTCTTTTGAATGTTCCAAATGGTACTAAATATCAAGTACCAATAAAAACACAAGACATAAGAGTTCAACAGCAAACTAATACTTATCCAGTTATTATCCTATATATACATAATATATGCATCCTTCTTTTTTAAACATATATTGTTATCTTTCATTTTTTTTTACTATTATTATTATTATGCTCTCGAGGATTAAAGTGGCACTAGGCTGGATGGCACGTGCGGATGTCTAAGCATGTGCCATCTTGACTTGTAAACTTCACTTTTCTTTTCTTGCCAACATACATACATAACCAAAGGAATTTTATGTGTACAATATCAGAAGCAAAGTTGGGTTGGGTGCACGCAATAGAGGGAGGGAGGCGCATGCACACACGTGCAATATGCGATTCTTCGTTGTTTTTTTGATGTATTTTGGTTCCAAAATTGCACAAAATTATTGCATGTATATTAGTTAGTGTATGACATTCAAGAAATTGTGCAAAACTACTTTGGTTTAGCTGCCAATTAAGGTAATTAATTATAAGTATTGTTTCGTTTTTACTGGAAATAAACTTGCCTTGATTTGATTCACTGTTGAAAATCTTGCATGGAAATAATTGTTTCAAGGTTTTTGCACAAAACATTAGAAGTTTTAATTAAGATTTTTAAAAGTGACTATATATACAATATTAATTAATAAAATAATTAATGTTCATGTATCATTTTGAATTTGAATTTATTTGATATTATTTTATGTATAATTCAAATACTATATATGTTCAAGAAAATTCTAAAAGCATTGCTGGCATTTGAATTCCTGTGAGTTGGCAAAGTTGGAGATCAATCATGAAGCAACGGATCATGTCATGTGAATTTAAAAGTGGCATTGCTACATTTTTGATGGAATAAGCTTTTTCAGTTATTTTTCTTATACAAAAATATTAAAATACACTTTGCTTCAAAAGGAGATCTGACTTTTGTTTCAAACTGTTTTTCAAAAGGTTAACAATTACTTCGAAACCAGATCTTCAGGAATTTTGAATTTAAATGTAGATAAAAAAAAGGCATATGAATTTTTCCATATGAATATTTTCTCATTTTTAGTATAATCACTATGACAATATGCTATAAAATTTCAAATAAATTTCTGATGATTATTCACATATTTCAGTTCAAATAAATTAATTTACATCACTCACGCAATGCAAAACATATAGTAATGAAGAAAAATTTATATCCAGAAGCCACCAATAATTGCCCAAATTAAAATCAAAGAGTAGTCAAGAGAGTTTATTAATTCTAGAAGTAGAAACCATTGATTAATTAATAGTATGTTAAAATTGATATTATTCTTCCTTTCTTCTGTCACAACTGTTTCTGGTCGACAAATTAAAAAAAAAAAAATTAGAACAACTGCCAAGATAAAATAAATTGTTTTCTCGACCCATATTTAACTGGGGTTAAAATTGTTTGACTTGACGAATCGATCTGACACTAATGAAATATTGAATAAATATTTCTTAATAACTATTAAAGCAACTTAAAATCAATTAATACAAAATTAATTGTATTTAATGTCAATATAAACTATAAAAAGTATTTAACATAATAATAAGCTTATAAATTTTTGGATCAATTAAGGTCGGGTTCCAATTGATGTCACTTATCAAATTAACCTAATAAAATTTTGTTAATTAATTGTACTTGTAAGATGAACAACCAACTATCTATTAGACAAAACTAATGGTGGAAAATTTTTAATTTTAGCATTGTTTTACACTTAATTAGTGGGGGACCAAGTCCGCCTTTAAATTGTTTAGTGCTTGGGAAATTACATCAAAAGAATGCAATTATAGTCTTATTAAAGGCCCTTTATAGATGCTTTTGCAAATTTCAAAGGTTTAAGCTGATTTCTATGGTGTAATTCAGCCCCAAATCCAAGATATCTATACCAAACCCACTGTTATTTTGTCATGCTGAGCTATTTATCTGGTAGTGCCCCCAACATGCTTATTTAGATCTAAGGTACATATATCTAGAGGAGGGATCAAATAACCATGTGTTTGGTGACCGATCAGTGACCGTAAAATTAAATCTTAATTAACTATATTTTAAATTATTAAATAACGGAACTAATTGATAGAATATACTTTGTACAGAGTATGCATGAAATGTTGTCCGTAAAAATAAAATAATTAAAAAAAAAATCAGAGCTTCCATTTTGTTACGGGGGGTAAGAAACTAATTAACAAACAAACAAAATAGTTACTTAGTATAACTGCCTGTAGATGAGATGCCTCTGGATGGGACTGTGAACAGTGCTGCAGACTGCAGAACAGTCCCTACCGTTGTACCAGTACCGGTACCAGTATATATGATCACCAGAACAAAACTGATAGAGAGCCCAGTAAGAGAGAGGTTGCATTACATATGTTGTCCTGTTGCAGTCTTGCAGTTGCAGAGCATGTTACTGTAGATTGGCATGGCAGTACGTCTTTTAACAATTTAACCTGAATTAATTAATTTCTATTTCTATGTTGTGATGCAATAAGGAACTTTTATTTTACCGCATTTTGGGTCCAGGAAATTTTATTTATTTTACCTTGTAATGCAATAAGGAACTTTGTCAGAAATTCATGTAATTTGTTTGAAATTTTACATTAATTTTACAAATTTAATTAGTTTCACTTTGGATAATGGTATATTCGTTTTAATTACATCATGTAATTATGTTTCTTATATCACTCTTCCATTTTGATTTTAACGATTTTGTTGGTTAATTAGTGTAAAATTTTTATTTTTCAGCTAGGTCTACTAAAAAATTATTTAAAGCCTTCTTTGGTTAAAATTATTATTTGCCTATTTTGCATAAGTTGTTTTTTTTTCATTGTTTTTATATTAGTAGAAATCTAGTGAAAAATTGTTCTGTGGTCCGTACTAGAAAAGTTTTAGTGGTCCATTATATATGATCTCCTCTTATCATTTTTGCACCCCCCATTCAAGAAAAATACCTTTGTCAAACCGCATTTGGATTAAGGAAATTTACCTTACAATACATGAACAAAAAATATGTTCATATATATTTTATGAGCTATGACAGAAATTACTGTACTAGTGTACCATATGTATGTATATGTATAGTAGAGATTGTAGTATCCAACTATGCGATATGAAGAGCATCTTCATGTGTATGTAAATTTGCAGACCAAATTTTATATATTTAAGAATTTGTGTACTTCATTTTTAGAATAACTAGAAAAACCATTTGGTTTAAACACTATCAACTACATCAAAAACGAATTTTTAAGTATCTAAGAATTAGTAAAAAGTTTCTACAAGTATAAAGTTTGGTGTAAATATAAAATTTCTGCTGATTGGTGCAAATTCACTATTCAAATTCTGAAAATAAAATATGCATCCGTAGTAAATTCCAATCTTAATAACCACTATATATCAATAAAATTGTAAAAGAACTTAGAAATGTGAAATCTTCTGTAAACATGTCCTTATTATACTTATTGATTGTTTTTCAAATTTTATTTAATTTTGAGTTCATTCAATATTCCATCTAGAACCATGCAAAGTATATGATAATTACAATAGCATAAACTTAAATAGCTTTTGAGGAGTACCGAACTTCGAACAACACTCAAATTGAATAAAATTTAAAACATATCTATAAGTATTAAGCCATGTTAATAAAATATTGTTTATTTTTAAGATTTTTTATAAATTTATTTCTGAGTAGTTACCGAAGTGGTGAAGAGATTCCTTGCTATTACAATATGCTCACTGTTATTTTTGTGCATAAATTATTTTTACTTAATACTGAATTAAATGATTTAGTTAATAATTATGCACAGTTACCCCCACAATTCACAAAGAACATTTAGAAAAAGAAAATTGCAAATTATTGTTAGTGTTTATGTACTAGAGAAACATACATATTTATATTTATATATATATGGTATTCGCTTGTTCATGGTTATTCTTATTTGGATGTTTTACTCATTAGTTTCCTTGAATTGATGTTACGTTATGGCTTGTGTCGTTTACGACAAGAGCAAGTGATATGCCATGATGGGTATGACGTCAATTCTAAAACTGCCCTGATCTATGATAACTAGCATGGTACTCTAGTTGGTCGGATAGGATCAGCATATGAGTCTAGCAGATGGGTTTGTATCACGTCCCATTGATAGCGCGGCTGTCAACTAGATCATATGGATGCATGTGCACATTCTCTGTGACATGGCATTGGACTGACCGCGACAAGAATATGACAAAAGGAATGTGTTATGTCATTCATATTCTTGTCAGTGTTGGATTCACGGTTGAGGTTGTCATGATCAAATATCGTGACTGCACACTGTGACTAGTTTCCTATCCCAACCGTAACAGGTGGCATAAGGGATTCCAGTTCGGTGTGTAGAATTGGTAGCTTGGATCATGGATGATCAAGATACTGGAATGTCTCTCATCATAGATGAGTTATGATATCCTCTGGGCCCCTTGACATTATGGATTACACACGCGCGCAATGATTAATCTTAGTCATGTGTTTAATCTATATGGACGTCAAGTAAATGATATAGTCGTGAGGATGACACAATCCTGCCTCGGACTGATCTTGGATATTCATATGACATAGAATCAACACAAGTAAGGTACTCTTACTCAGGATCAAGATACTACGTGGACGTGCGTACTGTCTGTATCATTTGGGGATCGTCACGTGGATGGCTTGACACTGATGATGATCAGCATTGAACAGGTAGATGAGAATCACTGTTAATGCAACCCAACATGATCCAGATCCCTATAAGGTCACACCTACAAAGGCTCTCGACCATTAGTCCTGTTCAGGTTCGTGTCACGTCGGCGAACGTGTAACGAGTGATGGCAATAAGTCAAATCAGGCGCGGCCTGACTTGAGCTTGATTGGGCATCATGATAACCTGAATATCATCATGGCTATGATGTTTTGATCTTATGTCTCGAACATATGAGAGAATACTTGTCATTTGGTTCTGTCAGCAGTTCCGTTACAACGCAACATATGTTACGTTATAACGGAATCTGTGACAGAAATCTGGTTCTGTCAGGTGTTGCGTTATAACGCAATATTGGGTGCGTTATAACGCAACCTGACAGAAAGGCAGATTAGGGTTTCCTTAATCACTCTTGACAAGTATAAAAGGGAAGGTTTCATGCACGAAAAAGTAAGTTTTTCAGCCACCTTTCTTCTTCTTCTCTCTCTCATGTGTTGAGAAATCTCCTCTATCAAACCTAGGGTTTAGGGTTGAGATTCGTGCGAGGAAAAGATCGAAGGACCCGCCGTCAACGTTCTTCTTGCCTAGACGGACGGTGGTGGTCGAACCTTTGGTGGACAAGGGCGACGCGCAACCGGACAGCACATCGAGCAACCGTTTACGCGTCAAAGGTATAATAACTACTGCCTCTCTATGCATGTTATTGTGTAGATCAGCGATAAGTCGTTCGTTTGGCAAGATCTGATTGAACTGCACATGCTTTGGTTAGAAAAATTTTAATTTCCGCATCTCTAGCCATCGTGCTATTCCTTTCAATTATAAAAAACAAGTTTCAAAGAATTACAGTTTGCATGTCAAAATTACAGTTTGCATGTCATATCCAGGTGCAGAGAGGTATGTATAGAGAGAAGATGGACCTGTGTAATACTCAAAAAAAAAAAGATGGACCTGTCATGTTGTAGTCAAATCATATGAATGCCGAAAAGTTTGTAAAGTAGCAACACTGCCAAAAATACAGAGGCAGGAAGTCAGAAACTACAGCCTTATTTTTATTACTTTTTATTTGTTATTTATACTAGTTTTTATTTCCTCAAAAAAAAAAAAAAAACTAGTTTTTATTTGATATTATGGCTAATTTATTTTTATAAATTAACCTTTTTTATTATCTTTGATTTGTTATAAGGGTAGTTAATAAGAGGAGGGATACAATGACACTCAAAATTTTGACTCAAATGTTACACTAAATCATATAAATTTATAAAAAATCTTAAAAATAGAAAATCTTTTACAAACATGTTCATTTACTTATAAATCGATTGTGTTTCAAATTTCATTCAATTTAAGTGTCATTTGATACTCCATCAACGACCATCAAGTTTATCTAGTAATTAGAGCGGTCTAAATTTAATGATTCTTTATGAAGTATCAAATGACACTAAAATTGAATAAAATTTGAAACACAATCAATCTATAAGTAAATGAATGTGTTTATAAAAGATTTTCCATTTTTAGGATTTTTTTATAAATTTATATGATTTAGTGTAACATTTGTGTCAAAATAATTGTGTGTCATTTGATCCCTCCTCAGTTAATAATACTGTATTTTCAGTAATAGTTTGTAACAGTCTAATCTATACTCCATAAAGAGGGGTAGATTTCCAAGCACCTCAACTATGCCATATCATCACTATTATTAACCATTGATTTTGTTTGAAACTCTTCATATACTTTGATCTAATGGCTTGTATTTTTTTTCCCTCATTAAATAAGATGAATAACATGTCTAAAACAAATTTTAACCCTTAAAATAGTCTAACATTTATATATGTTCTTATTTATAAATTATTGTATTATTATTATTATACTCCATGTATGTTTTTAATTTTTGTTTAAAATAAATATATAAAATTTTATAAAATTCTTAGTTATTTATTTGATACCACTTTTCGGGGCGAAGCCCGAGTTACAGCTCTAGTTATCATAATTTTCGTTTCTTTTTTATGCAGCAGCCGTACCAGTACATGTTCAATCATTAATAAACAAAATACATAATAGAAATAAAAAAAAAAGGCCTTATACATGCAACGGTATAAAGTTCGGTTTAAAAATCCTTCTAGTTTATTTTCCTTGAATTGGATTCAGGGATCATAACTATACCATTATAAATAAGTTCCCCCCTACCATACTGATACTGTCCCTACCATACATACATATGTATGATGAACAGGAGATAAGCTGATAAGGTGAGATTGGAGTATATGAATCATTTCAACATATAATACCTAGCGTGCATAGAAAAACTGTCCATAGCATCAAAATGTTACATTTCGAGTGTATCTGTTGCATTCCGTATATGTTTATAAGACAAATGTGTTCAGCCCCTAACATTGCCCCCAGAGCTATACGATGTGTGCTGGCAGATTGCTGCTCATTTAGAATGTTTTGTAAACTAGTATCTAAAGTTGACAGTTTTTGCAATTTTGTAAATTGTCTTTTAGAAAGAAAAACTGTCTTTTAGAATGTTTACAACATTTTTGTGAATTGTCTTTTAGAAATGGGGCCCATTTGTTGTCCATTTAGAACGTCTTGTAAACTGTCCATTTGCTGCCCATCTCTTTCGAAGATTCATTTAGAACGTTTTGTAATCTGTCTTTTAGAATAATATATCAAATAAAAGAGATGCCGGTGCATCTTATACCTGGGGAGGCAATGTAAGCGGCGCGTATCACTACCCATGTTTATGGGTGAGTCTGCTGCCATAATTGTGATGGCATGACGTGTCATAGTTTTAATCTAGACAATTCATATTAAAGTGGACGGCTGAGATTTTGTAGATTGTAGGGGGCTGTTTTTTTGTGGGTCCCATTGTCATAGAAACTATGGCACGTCGTGCCATCAAAACTATGGCATCAGATAAAAATCCCCATGTTTATAATAAATGTATGGACCGTATTTCGATGGATGCAATATGTTTCTCATATGGATATGATCCCATAATATGGAGAATTGGATATAGATATAGATGAATCTCTCTATCTCATCCAGTCATCTGGGTCTGGTCCCAGTGGGGAGGTACATTGGTACAACAACAACAACAGTAGATGGGTCATCTTGGCAGAAGTGAGAAGTGGGTATCATCTCTGAAAAAGCAAAAACGCATCATTGCCCCCCCTTAATTTTCTTTTTTCCTTTTTTTTCATTTTTTATTTTTCTCTTGAACATATATAGTGGCTGCAGAGTTCTGCATGCAATCTACTTGTATTATTTTTCTTAGTTTTCACTTAGTCTTATCACATTCACATCGATACATCACTCATTATTTATTTATATCATATTTGTTCCAAGTGTTCAGTATAATATGCAGAATTATACTACTTATCGACATATTTGGGTCTTTTGTGGCTCTTTCTGGTCATAAATATGCAGCTGTGAATTTTAGAAAAGAACAGCTCATAAATATTAATAAAATATTGATGTTTGTACATGCTATTTTCAAAAGAGGAGGATTCAATAACCATGAATATTGGTGACCGTGGTGACCATTTTATTATTTACATATAAATTAACAAATCAAAACCGCTAGATGTATTCTAAATCATCTATGTTATACACAAAAAATGATAAAATTTTAAATTGTTTCAATAGTCATCAAGAGAAGAGAAAAAATCATAAAATTTGAACCATTGATTTTTGTTAATGCTTGATGCATATGTAAATAAAATAAAAATGATATAATATTTTGTGTACATATAAAACATGATATATACAACACATTCTGTCAATTAGTTTTGCCATTTAACAATTTAAATGGTAGTTATTTCAGAATTAATTTCATGGTCACTGATCGGTCACCAAAAACATGGTTATTCGATCCCTACTCTTTTCAAAAATGCAAAATAAGTATTTAGAAAACTCTAAAAATGAAGATTTTTTGTATTCTCCAATATTTTCATATAAAAAATTTATTGAGCACCATAAAATGTGATTTCATATGCTATAACATAAATTTTGAGACGTTAGCGTTAGTATAAATAGTCTAACTCGTTGTGTATAATTCCTTGATATTAAACAAGCCTTTTTTTTTAATGTTCTTGAACATTTTTTTTCAAAATAATAATAATAAAGCAATCAAAGCTTTGCTTGAAGATTGAAGATTTTTTTTTTTTTTTGAGGAAAGAAGATTGAAGAATTGCCATCAGGCACTAAAACAACTGTTATCTTTTTTTTTTTTTTTTTTGAATTCCAGCAACTGTTATCTGCCCATCGTGTTGTCCTTGGAAACCCACAATACAAGCAATATACGTCACAGGCATTTAAGTCTTATAAATTCTGGTTGTTGGCAATTGGCAAATACAACTTTTTTGTTAAATAATTCATTAAGTGGTCAGAAAGTTGAATAAATCACATTATTACGAAGAAAATTACATAATTTTCCCCGCTAGTATTTGTTGGTTTGTGCACAGTCACATGCTGCAGAAAAGAACTGACGAAATTAGGTAATTGGACAGGCAATCAGACCCAGAAAAAAAAAAAAATGAAGGGCATTTACTAGATGGATTTATATGGCAAATGTGAAAAGGAACAGGGGCCCGGATAGAAAAAAAACGAGAAACACGTAAAGTTCACCCTATATAGTAAGTCACCAATCTACTCCTCTCACAGTTCTGACACACCACGTATATTCATATACTTAGCATACAGTTGCATTTAAGCCCTTTCTTTCTTTCTTTGTTTTTTCGTTTTCATTTTATTTTTTTATTATTTTTGGTTTTGATCTGTGAATTATGGCAGAGTTCTTGTAAGACAATTAATCAGCCTCTTTAAGTCAAGCTATCAGCTGGCATAAGTAAGACTTGCTATGCTCTGTATAAATGGATTATTAATACCCATATTTAGTACATGTAACCCACATCACCCCCATGACACATGTCTACCTTGATGTGATGTGATAATACTGATATCCTGCTATTTTTAATTTTTCAGAGTTCAGACATGCAGTGATAGCCTGCCAAGCCAACTGATGAAATATCTTTTCTTTCTTTCTTTCTCTTGTTTTGCATAAAAGAAAAGGGAATCGTTATGTAGCTCTATTAAAGTACTAAATAGAATGAACATAAGAAGATACCCACAAAAAAAAAATGAATATCTTTCAAATATTTGACCGATGCATAACCCTATAAATAACATATTTTGTTTAAGGAGAATTTTTTTTTATATTATTACTGATTTTTTTTTTATAATTATTACTGAATTTTATTTTGAACGATTTAAATTTATCATATTAAAATACTAGGGTATACAAAAACTTTTTATTTTTGAAGCTTTTAAGTATTTATTACGGATTTTTAAAATCCATGTACAAACAAGTATTATTTTATTAATATTTCAGAGTCATTTTTGAAAAATCCAAAACAAATACTTAAAAAATCTAAAAATGGAAAAGTTTGGTATCATGTAGTATTTTGATATGATGAATTTAATGGGAACCATAAATCAAAATTTCAGACGTGACAGAATATAATTTGAACCGTTAACATTTCAGAACGAAATACAAACGTTTTCGTATTAGTCTAACTCAAATGTGTATGTTTAATTGAAAACTGTGTATTCTCGAATAAAGCTCCCTATTTTGTGATAGTCAAGTAAATAAATTCCCTTCTCCGGAACAAAAAAAAAAAAAAAAAAAAAAACAGAGAGAGATAAAAAATATGTTAATAATTTAAAAGTTCATGTGATCATTTTACAAATTGAGGCAAAAAAAAAAATAATTCCAACTTTTCTACCGTAATGAAGTTGTCCGAAGGTTTTTCAAGATGGGATTGGTTGACTTATTTAAAACAAGGTTCTTTTCTTGCGATAGGAGATGGGGTTCAAACCCCCAAATTCAGGAATAGCGTGAAAATACGGGATTCATCATGAGATGTGTTCCAAAAGCAAAAAATAGTAAATTCATATCTTACTATGTATAAAAGCATACCAAAAAATGATATGGAAATGTTATTTTTCTCAAATAAAAAATATGAGTCATTAATTATTTTTTTGGATAGATTAGAACCGTTCATTTACATTAATATTCGTTTATGTTAATGTCTCAGCTCATTAAAATTTAAGACCCATATCAATTACTCAATATAAGACTCATTTTACATATTATCTTAAAATTTATTATAAGAAACAACAATTTCAGTCTAAAGCAACGTGTGTGCTCTTTACTGGTTGGTGTAATAAGATGGTTATGATTATGATTAAAAAGAAAAAAAGATGCATCTTATATATATTTTTTTTTATTTCAAACCAAAGTTATTATTATTAGCAATGCTGTAATGGCATTCAAAATAATAAAAAAAAAAAAGCAATGCTGTAATGCATATATTATAATAAGTAAAACACGCCGTATAATGACAACCTTTAACATGTAACCCACTCATGACAATGGTTCACTAAATATTCTCTTGTGTTTAATCTATATGTGTGTCTCTATTATATTATCTTTATTCTTTTATTTAGGAGATTAAAAACTCTGAGGTACGTTTTGAAATGTAATTCCCCGTTAAACTAAATTTTGAGCATGTGTTTTCTACTAAAAAAATAAATCCTTCTTGAGATCAACTTGTGCGTGATTTCATTCGTTGTTTTTTTTTTTTTTTCAACTTTTAAAAAAAAAACTATAAGATTAGTAAATAATTATAATTATTATATGTAATCATATATTTTTTTAATTTTTTTAAGAGAGCACAACGATATGTCCTCTTTAGACAGTTACTAAGAAATAGTAAAATCTATATATTACCGCATATTGATAATTTTAGTGCAAATTTCTTCCCACTATATATCTCAAAATAAATAAAAATTATACATCAGCAGAAAGCAGAAAATTTAGATTGCATCTGACAGTTCATTGTATTTTACTCCTTGACTTGTAAACTTTACGGCGTTAATTATTACCTGTTACATATTTTCAAAGTAAAAGCTCACTATTAAATGAATGCAAGCAAAAGAACAATTAAAATACAATGAACTTTATAAGCAAAAAAAAAGAAAAAAAAATCAAAATATGAATAGAAAAATAAAAAAGAAAAAAAGTTGGAAAAAACATGGGGGCGCGTGAGGGGAGGCACGTGGAGAGCACGTGGGACTCATCGATGGAAGTGATGATGATGCCCCCTTCAGATCCCCGCCACGTGTCGACTTTATGCCCCTCCGTGACGTACGATTCGCTCAGCAAAAACATGTACATGCCTCCCTTTCTATTTATTTATCAATGAGAGTAAAACTAGTATTCTCTCAAAAAAAAAAAAAAAAAAAGAATAAAACTAGTGTGCTCCCAGGAGCACGGAGACCTCTAGTGCTTCTAACTTAAAAATCATACTAAACCATCATGAAATTTTGATTTATCATTCTCATTATATTCTTTATATAAAAAATCTCTTAGGATACAAAAATTTTCTATTTTTTGAGTTTCTTAAGTATATGTTTTGGAATTTTTTTAGAATGACTAGGCTCTGGTTTTGGGAAGTTGGATTGGGAGTGCCAAAAAATGCCACCAAAATAGCTTGATTTGACTCTGGTTTTGGGAATGCGAAAAATAGGAATAGTTTTTTGGGTATCTCTTGGAGACGGTTTTCTCTCCTTAATTCCCAATTTTTGATTTTAGGAGTGTTTTAGAGAGTCTATTGGAGATGCTTAGTATTCAAATTAAATCAGTATGTATTTAAATTATTGGTTTCACTATATAATACTTTGTATAGTACTAGTAAAGAGCCCACGCTTTGTTTTGGGTTGAAATTGTTATTTCTTATAATACATTTTTAAGATAATATGTAAGAGGAGGGATCCATTGACAATGCTTGTAATGACAATTTTGACAATAAGAATTTTTAAAAATTTTATAATAATTCATAAAAAATCTTAAAAATGAAAAAGTTTTTATGGATGCATTCTTTAATTTATAGACTAATAGTGTTTCAAATTTCAATCAATTTGAATATCGTTTGATGGTTTATCAAAATTTTATACATTTTTTAACGGTTGAAATTAAACGGGCTTTAAAAAGCTATCAAACATTACTTAGATTGAATATAATTTGAAACAAAATCAATCTATAAGTTAAACAATATCTCTATAAACTTTTTTCTATTTTTTAGAATTTTTAACTATTTTTACAAAATTTTCAAAATCCCCATTGTCAAGATTGTCAAGATAAGCATTGTCAATGGATCCCTCCTCAATATGTAATGGGCTTTAAATTGAGAAAATTGATATGAGCGTTAAGTTTTAATGGGTTGAGACATTAAAGTACGTCAACGGTGGTGATCAATCTAAGTAAACAATCAACAGCTGAGGTTTATTCCTTTGAGAAGATAGAACTTGCATGTCAAAAAATCTAATATCATTTTATGAGTTTGATTATTATACTAACGTTAGCATTTCGGACCGAAATGCTAACGGCTCAAAATTGTTGTTATCGTGTCCGAAATCATGATTTGTGGTGCTAAATAAATTCTTTATATGGAAATATTGGGGAATACAAAATTTTTTCATTTTTAGATTTTTCTAAGTATTTGTTTTGAATTTTAGAAAATAGCTCATAAATATTAATCAAATATTGATGTTTGTACAAGTTATTTTCAAAAATGTAAAACAAATACTTAAAAAACTTAAAAAATGGAAAATTTTTGTATTCCCCAATATTTTCATATAAAGAATTCATTGAGCACCATAAATCGTAATTTCGGACACGATAACAACAATTTTGAGGCGTTAGCATTTCGGTCCGAAATGTTAACGTTAGTATAATAGTCTAGCTCTCCTTTTATTAGGAGTAAGGATATTGAGATATATATTGTACAAGCTGAATATTTTAATAAGTTAATTAAAATAAACTTATTAAAATATCAATATATTTAATATGAATATTAAGTATTAACATGGTGGATATCAATTTTGGTATCAATTCCGATATTTATGCATCAGTACCCTTATTTAATTACTCATTTACTCTTCTGTTCTCCCCCTTTCTGTTTCTCCAATGTCATTGGCTAAACCTAAATCAGTAGTAAATGAATCTGCATCTTATCTTCTTCTATTAACTTAACCTAATAATATAATCCGGGCTCTGATTACAAGCTAGTACAGTACTTTTATATACTAATGCCAGTACTTTGCTTGAGCGTATGTAACTATGTATGTATACATACATGAATGAAGCAAGGCTTTTGAAATGGATAAAAATTAAAAAAAGATAATCACGTGATCTTAATATAATTTAGTAATTTACTGATTACGCTTCTGATTATATACACTGAATAGTTTTGGGGTTTTGACTAATGGTTTAAATTATATATACGAGACCACTTTGATGAGGTATCAGTGAGAATTCAATTTTATTAACCCATAGTTAGGTTAATTAATTACTATGCATGTATGTGTCGTCTGCTCTGCTCTAAAAAATGCTTTACCATTCGTGCTGACACATATCCCGAGATGATCTAACGGTTCACATTCTGCCCTACACAATGCAACGCTACTGAGGATATGGATCCATAAGAATATATATATATTTTTTTTGTACAAGGGTCAGATGCCAGACGGTCAGTGCATGCAAACAAAATTTTCAAACAATAATTTTATCGTAATAACCGATTATTAATTAAAGAGTATAACTTATAGTTTATGACTCGACAATGGAACAGTGCTCCTATTTTTATATATTGGGTTGGAACTGTTGGCTGGGCTGATGAGTTTAATTAAGAAATAATTAAGCATCCGATTTCATTTTCATATTATTTTACGGCTGAATTTCACAAACACAAATTTATGACGGAAAAGTTTACAAAATTTATATTAGTTAAGTTTCATTCAGTGTACCTGTGTAGGTTAAGGGTTGGGATGGGATGACAACCATTCTTTGTGACAACCGCGACAATAGATCCTCAAATAAAAATAAATAAAATCTTTAGAAAGTAAAAATAGAAAATTTTGTACAAACATACTGTGAAGCTCATAGATTGATTGTGTTTCAAATTTCAACGAATTTGAGTGTTGTTTGATACTCTATCAAAACTCATATTAATTTTTTGAACCGTTGTAAATTTTAAGAAATTTTGATGAGCATCAATGGAGTATCAGACGATACTCAAATTAGTTGAAATTTGAAACACAATCAGTCTATGAGTTTGATAATATGTTCATATAAAATTTTATATTTCTAGATATTTTAATTATATTTATTTGAAAATCTATTGTCGTCATTGTCACATGATCTCTCTAAAAATAATAATAATAAGGGAAACTGTTTTTTTTTTTTTTTTACCTTTAGTTTCTTAGTTACTGCATAGAATTTTCATATATATGATAAATTCAATTAATTTTCTCTGCATTCACTGGTAAATTATAAATCAACAACCATGCTGATAAAAATTCAAAATTATGATAAATGTTCTGGGACCAAATTAAAGGCTGGGGAAGTATCTGTCGCATTAATTAACTGATTCATCATTTTCATACATATTTATTCTTGAAGAAAAAATGACCAACAACAATAATAATAAAACAATGATTGGAGTATCATCATAAACGAGGACAGCTATAACGATGGAAGGATGGATGGATGGAATCGGTGGATCATGTTTGCCAACAGAAAACTAACAATATCTAACAATTCAGTTGTTCCCCATTTAATGAATTAATGAATGGATTGGCCTCTCACAATAAGACAAGCTGGCCACAAGCACGCACAGGGAAATTATACATAGAAACATGTAGAGTCCACCCCATAAATTATGTAGGTTATCCATCTGTCCCTCATAATTTTGACACATCACGTGCACCCATGTGCTTAGCACAGCTGCATAAATGTTTACTGAAAACCGTTATGCATTTGTTCACCGAAAAATAATATCTATTAATCAGAAAGATATAAATGTTTACTGCAAAATGATATTTGTTCATTGAAAATACGGTGGATCGGTGGATAAGTGAATATGGTGGATGCCAACTATTACTCAATTATATATATTACATATCAAATAATTAATACATCACTATATATAAGGACCCCTTGCCACTGATCCCTGGTCCCACAAATTGTCCCATTAAATTTCAATTTATTAAATTTGTTGAAACTAAAATCGAATATTTACTATGAATTACTTATAAGTAATTTTACATTTTTATCGCTTATTTGAATATTATGAACTATTATTAAAAAAAGTGATTTTCTGCCTGCATGATATTAATTTTTATTATCTTTTTATCATTTGAAAAAAAAAATATTTGTAGAAAGGGTAAAATTCTAAAAAAATAGTAAAATTTGGTACCCTACGATTTGTATTTCAAGATCTTTTTTGAGCTTCCTGGTCGGGATGAATACTGATTGCATACAATGGCATAGTGGACAAAATTGTATCCGTATTCATTGTGCTTCTTCGAATTTTAGTGTTGAGCACGAGATAAATGTTTCATCCAAAAATTGAGTTGCTAAGCTAGAGCAACACTCTATGTGTGGGAGATTGCAGGTTCGAAATATGGTTGAGAGTCTTTTATAGACATTTTAAGTGGCTTGACTCTCATCTTTATCCAAAATGTTTAATGAAAACACAATATCTAAAGTGACAAACTCTCGCAAAAAATATTTTAAAATTATAAATATAAAAGGTTGAAAAGAGAAATTATTAGTTGGATATGACATGTCTCAAATTCGGATCATTTCGAATATTATTTTTTAATATTTTAAAGTATATATTTTATATTTCAAATACGTATCACAAAAATGTAGCACTCTTATTCTTATCACGCAAATTGATGTAGCATTGCCTAATATATGTATTTACTTACTGGTAATTCCTCTTTAGTTCTAATCCAATGTAAGCAACTGAGATAAGATAACCCTAAAAAAGTGATCTGCTTGTTTTAAAAAATTTACGCATATTGCATCTATAAATGCGATCAACTTATTATCAATCCTCCATGAGCACAAATAAAAAATTTTAATGAAACTGGTAGAGTATTCCACTTTTTTCAAAAAAAAAAAAAAAAAATCCTATGTTTTGACTCCTTAGTAACTCGTTGACAAAAATATTGTACTTATTATATATCATTTAAAAGTCAATAAGTAACACGTGGCTTCTCTTCGTTGGCTGGTAACTAGCATTCCGATAACATTGATTATACTGCAGCACTTTTTTTTGTTTCAATTTTTTTTGAAGTAAAGATCAGAGTCAAGCCACTCTTATTTTTTTTTTTTTTTTGGTTTTATTGCTCTTATTGAGTTTCCATAAAACTTATTTTATCTGAAAAAAGCGCTTCAATTTTTTATTTTTATTTTTTTAATATATACAACTTGTCCCGTTTAAATTTTGAATCCTGCTCTGAGAGGAAACATTAAAGTAACTATAAAAAAAATATAAAAATAAAAAGAGAAATTATTTTTGTTCCCCTTAACTTCCCGCTTATCCATCCGCCAAACTAAATTGGTAATATTTTCTCTTTATTTCTCATACTCTCATAAATTTTGAATGAATTTTTTTTTTATTCTTGATTTTTCAATTGTATATATATAAGTGTTTTGTTCGATTGAGGATGTGAATTGCAACCGGTAAAAAATGATTTGTTGTATTTGAAAAATAATTCTTAACCAAAAATGTATTGGGGGCACAGTTAAGTAGGTTTTTTAAGGGGTGCAGTTATTGACTCCCAAATAAAAATTGTATAAAGGAAAAAGAGGAGCAGGATTAAATGAGGACAAGCGTGGCCCTTCATAATCCGCAGAAATCCTGAACAACATTGTACAATCACTGTTTAATTTCCATTATTATGTGGCTGAGGCCTTGAGGTTTTACATATATGGTTGAACATGAACAGAAAAATAATTAACTTGGCATTTTCTGAAGTGTCAAGGCTAGCTGGTGCATGTGAAATATCTTAAGCAGAGCTAGCTATTAGTTCCACACAATAATGCTTTCTGTATGTACCAAATCAAAACATAGAGAATTTTTTTCGAAAAAAATATATTTTTTTAAAAAGGCATATGATTCAAAGATGCTCAAGAAATACTGAATATATATAAGGCATATCTAGTAATATAATATCATGCATCATTGCCTATAAAATAGAAAATTCATAACGACCAGAATGACAATGTACTGGCAATCTTTAACAATAATACAATATAATGAGTAAATCTATAATACTCTTAACAAGACGGAGGCATGTTATGCTTCTAACTCAAAAAATATATTTATTCACGTCAAAACACTAATTTATGGAGCTCAATACATTTTTTATACAAATATCTCCTAATATACAACAAATTTACATTAAATAAATAATTGATATCATGAACTATTTCTTTTTTTTTTTGGTACATTATGTCCTGATAAATAAATGTATTTATTTTGAGTAACGAATGAAACGTAAAAAATGGTAGAAAATAAATACTTGAAGGACCAACTTTGTGGGTAATTAATTTGAAGCCGTAGAGCCAAATTGATTAAAAAATCATACGTTCGAACCATTTGTACAACTTACTCTAATATCGAATACTAAATTACTAATTATGATAACGCTTGCATTAATAATTATATTAACAAAGAAAATTGTACATATAAGCTACCTCATAAAAAGCCTTAATTAAGGACGGATTTTTATATATAATCTAGGTATGTTACTTAATTCCAAAGAAATGGCTAGCTATATATATGAGTAAATTAATAAATCAGAAAACAATGCATTTGCTCACAGTATTGACCAGATACCTTCTTTTGTCTCGGTCAGAAAAATATAGAAAAAAGCTTGAATTAAACAACATCAATATTAATAATAATGTGGAGACATATAATTATAAAAAAAAATTCTCCCTTATCCTATACAACTATTAAACCGTTGGTGTCAGACGTCTACAAATTAAAACCAGCTGGTCATGAGCTGCTCTTGTATTCATTTAATACCACTCTGGTATCCAATGCTGATCATCATTTTTTTCAATTTTTTCGATTGGTGTCGTGTGGTAAGTTCAAGTTTAGTTTTATTATGTTATATATATATTCTGTTCCATATATATTCTATGCGGTTTGTATATCCAATAGTGCATGCCTTCATATGTAGTTTGCCCCTGCCCCCAAATTCTAAAAGAGAAAACATCTTACGTCTATCGAAAAACCGTCCATACGCCTGTAGACGTACAAAAGTGGTAACAAATATATTTTGAAATTTAACAAATACATCAAAAAATGTAACATATAAACGTTATGGACAACTTTTATGTAGACGCTAGATATTACTCATTCTAAAATATACCAATAATTAATATAAGTTGGAATTCAAAATTTTATTATTATGAAATATGAATAGATCAGTTGCCTTGCCTCCCTTTGCTTCGGCACGATTAGGTTGCTCCAGCTTGCAGTTTGACCCCACATGTTTTAGTCACTAGTTAGTAGTTAGAACTCCATATTTCATTTCTTAATTCTTATATAAATATATATATTCTTCTGAATATTCTTTGTCTTATATACTCAATTTTTCCGTTGAAGTAATTTCTTATTTGTGGAGCTGGCGGCTAGGGTTCATAATGCAATTAACAAATCTCTGAAAAATTAAATAAAATAAAATTAATAAAACCTGTTGATAGGTTGATCTATATACAAACAAATCTTATTAGGTAAAAAGAAAAATTGCATTAATGTTGTTTGCTAATATCTTTGTAATATATTAGAAGTTTTACACAATAGAAAAATGTCTTTTATTTTTTTATAAGTACACAATAGATAAATGTCATTGCCTACTACAAAATATATTATATGCCATGCATCCAATATAGGTAATTTTTTTAACACTATATATGATGTATATATCACATAAATACTGTCAGATTCTCAACTACAACTTTCTTTTAACATTTTTAAATATTACCAATTCACATAAATACTGTCAGATTCTCAACTACAACTTTCTTTTAACATTTTTAAATATTATCAATTCAAATTGTTAACTAATCCCCACATGTGAAACATTTTATATAATTTGGCACTCAAAATGATATGTATATTTTTTCTTTCTTTTACCCAGCTTGGCTGATTTTGTGGTCCTTATGGTGAACCAATGTCCAATTTTTATTTATTATTTATTTTTGCAATTTGATAGAAGTGATCCAATCATCATTAATTTTCCTTTGAGATGTCTTTTAGATTGTTAGTTATTGCACATCCAATCAATATAATGCCAACAATAACAACTGTTGTTGTGTGCATCTTAAGTGTAGATCGAGTTTCTGAGTTGACATTTCAACTGAATCTTTCTGTATATAATAAATTCATGTTCAATTTTGGTTGAGATATTAGATATATAAGAAATGTTATATAAGCATTCATAATACATAGTAATATATAATATACCTAAATTGTTCGGAAAAAAAAAATATTGATTCCGGCTAGCAATCACCATCATATATATATATATATATGTGTGCTCCATGAACTTAATTAATTAATTAATATATATATTAAATTGTTAATCATTCAAACAATGGCTTAAACTCATGTTAATATATAATTCACGTGGGATGCACATGATTATTGTCAGAACATAACTAATATGATCTCCTAACGGTTGTTTGAACTTGGTTGTCTCAAAATTATTGCCCGTACTACCATATATAGATACTTAACTAAAACTTATAATTAGTTTATGCCAACTTGATTACAAGCTCTTCTGTCTAATCCATATAATCAAGTGTGCTAATGACAAATGCCTCCTGATTATTTCATTCCTCTGTTCCACTGGAATCTTGTCAAATTGTAAGGGGAAGTAATATTTTGTCCATTTATTAATTATATATGTAGGAGATATTAGTTAAATTAAATTAATACACTTCTTTTTTTTTTTTAAGTTACACTCT
The DNA here is from genome assembly GCA_030179965.1 of Cyperus esculentus. Classification (NCBI taxonomy): domain Eukaryota; kingdom Viridiplantae; phylum Streptophyta; class Magnoliopsida; order Poales; family Cyperaceae; genus Cyperus; species Cyperus esculentus. The sequence goes on from JASGLE010000030.1 coordinate 586,636, forward strand.
TCATATATATCATATATACATAACTATATATTGTATCTAAATATTATATACTGATGTTGAGCATCAAAACATGCAAATTAAGGTGCATGGTGGCAACTGGCAACACTATATAAAATGCGCATGAGACAGATATTTAATGTGGTGCATCCAATACGGTGCAATTAAGTAAAAGCATATTAATTAGCATATATATACATGTGTATATATATGTTGCAATGGACTATTAAGGTACAATTAAAGTTCTTTCCAAATACATAATATCAATATCAATATATAAGCTTGTATTCTATCAAATTGGAGAAAGGATTCGGACCACCTCAAGAACTCAAAAGGAGTAATACCCAACGTCCATAAAAAAATACTGCCTATAGCGTCCGTATGTTACATTTCGGAATGTATTTGTTACATTTCGGAGTGTATTTGTTACATTCCATGCACGTTTATGGATGTACGTATGGACGGTTATTCAATGGTCTATAGAAAAACTGTCCATAGCATCTATAGGTTACACTTTGGAATGTATTTGTTACATCTCAGAGTACATTTGTTATATTAATTTCATATACGTTTATGGAGAGCTAGACTATTGTATTAATGTTAGCATTTCGATCTGAAATGCTAACGCTTTAAAAATCGTGTTATCGTATTCGAAATCGTGATTTATGGTGTTCAATAAATTCTTCATATAAAAATACTAAGAAATACAAAATTTTTCCATTTTTGGAGTTTTTTAACTATTTGTTTTGAATTTTTGAAAATAGCTCATAAATAATAATAAAATATTGATGTTTGTTCATGCTTCTTTCAAAAATACAAAATAAATACTAAGAAAACTCTAACAATAGAAAATCTTTGTTTACCCCTACATTTTTATATGAAGAATTTATTGAGCACCATAAATCATGATTTCGGATACGATAACATAATTTTTTATCTGAAATGCTAACGTTAGCACAATAGTCGAACTCCGTTTATGGATGTTATATATTTTTTTGTGGATGTATATATGGATGGCTATTCAATGGACGCAAGGTGTTTCTCAAGAGAAAAGAAAAGAAAAGAAAAGTGGGAGGATATATATAGATCTAGCAACTGTCTGAGTGCCTGATCTGGCACAGCACAGCCAGCCAGTGGCGACTAAGAAGGAAGCAGATGATGAAAAAAACAAGGGCAAGGAAATGTTCATGGTGATGTCATATGACCCACAACGGTCCAAGGGAAAAGGCAATGCTGCATTGCTTGCTGGCTTGCTTGCTGCTGCCCCCATTTTTTATACCGAATCCAAGGCATAGAATTGGCCCAGCTCTCTCTCTCTCTCTATCTATCTGTATGTTAGTATGTATGTCTATCGATTCAACAACTAGAAAAGAAAAAGAAAAGGGAAAAAGAACATCTTGTATTATTTGTATAGTATGTCAACTTGCTCAAGGAGAAAGAAAATGGTCCTAATTGGTTTCCTGCTGCTGGAATCTGGATGGGACGTTGGATTCAAAAAAATGGCGCCAATTTGTGTGTTGCTGAAATTTTGGGAAGACATTTTCTGTTTCTTTCTTTTCTTTTTTTTTATAAGAGGAGGAATCAAATAGTCAGGTTTTGGTGACCGATTGGTGACCATAAAATTAAATTTTAAATAATAAAATTAATTGATAGAATATGTTCTATATATCATATTTTATGTGTGTATAAAAAATTATACACTTTCCGAAAATACAATACAACAATAGTCAATTTCTTAATACGCTTATTTTTGCAAGAAATAAATGTCTTTATTTGGTAAAATATGAATAACCCTTCAAACCATTAACAGTATCATATTTTGTAACAGAGACATCAGATAAATAATTAAAGGAAAGCATCAGTATTTATCAGTACTGCAAACACAGAGTTAATGTGTTTATCATTATACTACAGTACAATAGTGCTTAAGTATGCAGTCATTAAAATAATTAACAGAAATACTTCAAGTTAATTGGCGAATATTTTTTACATGAGAGCCATGGAAACTAAAAACATAACAAAACTGGAAAAATACTAATCAAGATGTTATAATTATAATCATTCATAACCTGATATAATTAGCACCAAAATTTGATGCAGTTCAGATACTTTCAGTTGATCATATATTCAAAATTTCACATTTTAATTTTAAAACTATTAATCGGTTGCAACAAACTAAAAATTGAAATGTCAAATATACACAAAATGCGCCGCAGAAAATCTTCTCAGTTAAGAGATAAGCACTGTTCTGGGTCTGGTAAAATACACTAATACTATAATACAACTATAATTTAACAGTCTTAATTTCTAAGCATAAAAATTTACTGGAGATGAGATCACAGAGCAGTTGGCAATGCAATTATGCAAGTCACGCGCTAATTTATAAGCTTCTGTTTTTGCGATAGCGCAAGGCAGAGAGAGCGAGTGCAGTCAGTCAGAGACTCAGAGATGCTTAAACTAATCAACAATAATGCTTCATGATGTCATGATCAAATCAAATGCCAGAAAAAAAAAAAATAATAATGGCAGGAAAGGAAACAACTCACTAAATCACATGGCAGTCTGTTGTTGTCCATCTTTTCAAAATCTAGCATGGCAAATTATATTGGCAATGCATGTTCTTTCCACTTTCTGGATATTATAATTCTTGCCACACATCACACATCATAATTTTAAGTTGAAAACAAATATCAGATAAATATGACATTTGAAAATTTGTGAAAAAATTTCACGGATGCCCCAAAAAATAAACTTATCTTTACCATTATCTTAAGCACTAACTTAATTTCATATATACCCAAAATATAGGGCGTGACTTGTACTTGCGCCCTATAGAAAAAAGAAAAAGAAAAGAGTTGGGGAGCTAAGGGGCCGTTCGGCAACCCCTCCTTAGGCCTCCTTAGACTTCCTTTAGCTTCCTTAGTCTCTTAATCTTTCCGAACCAAGCTTCTTAGCACGGATTAAAAGTTTCTCCTTAAGCCTCCTTTTAACCGGGGCTTAAGCCTTGCTCAGATTCCTAAGGAAGCAATACCTATGACTTAAGGCTTAAGCTTTCTTAAGCCATTTTTCTTTTTCCGAACGAATGTGGTTTAGTGAGGCTTAAATATTTAAGCCGACCACCTTGCCGAACAACCCCTAAGGAAGGGAGAAGGGTTTAATAAAGGGGGCGGGTTTGTAAGGCGCTAGTTCAACTCACACCTTACAAATCTTGTTTTCAATAACAGGCGGGCTCCTGCTATACTTTTATTTAGGAAAAATGGTAATAGGACGTAGTTTCTAGTCACGCCCTATATTTTGGTTATTCGTGAAATTAAGTTTTTGTGGTTTAGGCATTGGTATAGATAAGTTTGTTTCTTTGGGTATTTGTGAAATTTTTCCAAAATTTGTTATGCTCCCAAACATTGTCCCTGTTACTAATTTACTCTCCTATTTTATTTTGTTCTGGCATTATATTTGTTGTGTTTACTGTTCAGTGTGGAAAAATGCTTCTCTTTTTTAAAAGTAAAAAGTAAATCATGTATACAGCAAGAATTTACAACACAACATTTATAAAAATCTGCAAGTTTCACTCAAAAAAAAAAAAAAAATCTGCAAGTATAAATTCGGTAACAATATTCAATACTGAAATATATATATATATATATATATATATGAAAGACAGCATGGAGGAAGGAAAAAAAGATTCTGAAAATTCATAAAATGATGAACTAAAATCTGTACATATACAGAGAGAGCTCGTACAGTAATTAAAGAACTTACCAGGAAAAGAAGTGCCAGTAAAAAACCAATAACTACCCTCTAAGCAGTAGAAAACAGTACCCCATTTTAGCACCAGATTTAACAAAAAATAAAAATAACAAAACAAAAGGAAAGAAAAAAAAAAAAGAAATATAATACCAAAGGACAGTAATATGCTACGCGTACTCCAAAATTTACCCCAAGCATTCCCCCCTACCCTGTACATTATTATTACACATCTCCCATCTTGAGTCCCCCAAATGCTCCCCCGGTTCGATTATCTCCAATGTCAGCAGCTCAGTGCCTCGTACTTCACCGGCATGCCCCGGGACAAGAGGCTCCCGACGACTGCCATGTCCCGACAGAACACCCCCTGATACACTGGTGGCGCCGATGCAACCGCCGCCGTTGTAACGACCTTCGGAATGCCCAGTTTCGGCTTAGTTTTCTCAGTGATGGCAGTGTTCTGCTCTACCGGTATCAGAACAGCATTGTCGACCTTCGGATTGGCCAATGCTGCCTGCGCAGCCTCCGCCGCTCGCTGCTTCTCGGCCTCCTCTGCGTCCGATATGTCAGCCAGTATGCACAGGTAGCCCTTCTGAAGCATCCTGTAGAGAATCGAGGCCGACATTTTGGCCTGGTCCCGTACAGCGTCCAAGTCTCGGTACTCGTCGACAATCTCCAAACGATCGGCGAACCCAATAGCCTTCTCGGGCTTGTGCTTCAAGGAGAGCAAGAGATGTGCCCGTTCCAGCTCGGATCGGGTGCAGCCACGCCGGACCCCGAGAAGCGCGTAGTAATCGAGATGATTACCTTCACCGGCGGATATACGGCTGCGTAGCTCCTGAATTCGGGACGTGAGTGCACGTAAACTCATGGGGATTTCTCGGAGCCTAACGTCCTGATTCGGCCACCTCCACGGGGGGCCGGGTAGCTTCCCATCACGCAAGATCGAATCGTACAAAAGCTTCAAGTGATCCAAATCACGGAGACAATCCGGCAACGCGTGAAGCGCCTCAAACAACGCGGCACGCGTTCGCAAAGCAGGAATGGATGACGGGTCCAATGCCATAGCGCGGTTACAATCCGAGACAGCATCCGCCAGACGACCGGCCGCACGGTTTGCGGCGGCACGACCGACCAGACACGCAGCCGCAAAAGGCACGGGGACACCGCAACGGCTGTCAATGATCTTCGAAAAATGGCGCACCGACTCCGAATGCAGCCCCGCCTCGAGCGCCGCGTGCGCCGCGGCCCGGCGACGGAGCAGAAGCTTCACGTGCGCGAGCAGCTGCGTCGTGGGCTCGGGCTCAAACTGCTGCGACGCCGACTGACTCCTCGCGTTCGAATTCTGATTGGTGTTCGATGCAGGAAGCGGGATGGACGAGGCAGAGAAGCTGTCATCGGACAGCCCGTTGCTCTCCCGGCGAAACGCCGCAGACGCGAGCCGGCGCGCGGTCTGTAGAAGAATCATGGCGTCATCCATTAGACCAAGGTGACTGCATGCCTCACCTAGGATCAAATACCTACACATCAAAACATCAAAAATCATCAGCATCTATTCACAACTTGATTAGTCATTTGCAACCAAACCAAACCAAACCAAACCAAACAAAAGAATGTACAACAAATTAAAAATTTTAAAAACTCAACAAGTGCTTAGAGATCAGAACAATGTGCACAGAAACCGGGGAGAGTAAATGAATGGGCAAGTAAGCAGTAATAAATAAAAGAAAAGAAAAGAAAAGCGTAGGTGAGACAAAAGGCGAGAGAGGATGGAACGGGTAATAAGCAAGCTGCCTACTCTCTCATTATTGGACTTTTCCTTCCTTTGCTTTGTTTTGGCTTTGCTCTTTTGAACAGGAAATCCAGGAGAGCCTATACCTATGGGTTCTTTACTCTACTCCTCCGTACCTATACCTAAACCTCAATCTATTCTTATTGTTATTAATTGATATTATTATTCTGCCTGAACTGCTCTATAATTTTATTTTATAAACATTGTTAGTGATTGTTTAGTGTTTTTACTTTTACTTTTACTCCCCTGGAACTTGGGGAAATTCGCATATCTACCAAGTCAAGTAATGGTAATGCCATTGTATTACTAGTTTTTTTTTTTTTTTTTAGTACTATCAGAATCAAAAAAATATTAAAAACCTTCCTCCTGTTTATAAATTTTTTTTTCTTTTATAATACAAAAAAAAGGACGAAGTTTTCTGTACCAAATTAGGTGCCTTTAACAAAGGCATTCAGGACAACCTAGCTTAGCTTAGCTAAGAACAATTCATTCATTAAGAACTATTTAAAACTGAAGAATAGAAGGAAGAACAGTAGACTAGACAACGTAGCATCTCAAACAACCATGCACAAATCCATTTATTTTATATTGTTCCAATCAAAACGAATTAATTGACTCTGTTTATAATAAGAAAACAAAAAAAACTTGAATAATTTTAAGTTTTTAACGCATTTTTTGACATTTGGTAACAATTTTTCGACACATAAAAAGGATTTACTGAACATGTAAAAAATTGTCAAGGATCAGGAAGAAATTGTACCTCCACATGCCATCCTTCTCGCCGCTGCGCGAAATGCCGGCGAGAACCCGGCGCTTCAAATCAGAGACGGAGAAGCAGCGGAACGAGCGGCTACCGTTTAAGTCAGCGGACCGCTCCCGACCGGGCGACAGCAACTTGGCCCGGCTTATGGAGGCCAAATCACCGGAACCACCTCCACCTGACAGGGTCAACCCGCTGCCCGAATACCCCGGCAACGAGTCCTCATCCGATTTGTAGCAGCTGGGGATGTAGTCTTGTAGCAAGTCGGCAATGTCTTTGTACCGGCGAAGAATTAGGAGCGATCGAGCCTTGAGCTCAAGCGCCGCCTCGAATCGCGGCGACAGGGACAGCACCGACTCGATCACGTTCAGCGCGGCGAATGCGTCGGAATGGTTGTGCGTCGAGAGCAGCGCACGGGCTTCGCGGAGATGCCGCTCGACAAGCTGAAATCGAGCCAGACACGGCTTCATTTTAGACATGAGTTGCATAACACAAATTCACAAAACCAAAAAAGAAAAATAAAGAAAAGAAAAGAAAAGACCAACAAAATCTTTTGACAACAAAAGGTTAAAAAATATATATATATATATTTCTTGTAAAAATGAAACATGGATAGAGGGTTTCTGTTTAAGCACTGTTTTGAGAACCAAATTAGGGAGAAAACTTGATTGCACATTTGTTCAAAAAGACAAGAAAGACCGGTGGAGGAAGAGGAGGAGAATGCGAGAGGACAAAAATAAGGAATTATTGATTTTGATTTTTGAGTAAGAACAATGCTGGAGTACCCGATCATGTACAAAGAAAGAAAGGAGGAAACAAACAAACAAACAGTGCTTGTGGGTTTGTTCCATGGATGGATGTACAAAGTACAAACCCATTGAACAAGAAAAATCCTGTATATATTACCCAACAAAAAAAAAAACAAAGAAAAAAGAAGAGCAAGAAATGAGAGCTACAATGGAAGAAGAAGACGAGGAGGAGGAGGAGGGGGAGGAAGTAAAGAACGCACCTTTCTGTTGGTTAGCCACCAATGCTTCCTCTCCGAGGGAAGAGGAGCCACAGCCATTGTTGCTACTTGCCTCCCTCAAACACTCAGCTTGTTTCTGGGGGAGATCAAGAGACGGAGGGGGGGAGAACGGGTGAGAGAATTTTGAAAGAAATGCGCTTTGATATATTTCTCTCTCTGTGTATCAGTCTTATATATATATACAAGTATATAGAAGTATATAAAATAGTAACACATTACATTATTATTTCTTGGCAGTATTAAAAATCGAGGGGCAAAAATGAAAAATGAAAAATGTTTGAAATGTAGAGCACCTTCTTCACCTTGCTCTTGCTGCTGCCTTTCCCTTTCAGAGAAAGCTTCGATCCTGCAACAAATGAGCTGGCAAAGATGCCTATGACACAGTATGATATGACATGATAATATGATAGGGTAATAAAAATATAGAATTAGGCTACGGTTGCATATCAGTATATCACTGTTTTACTGTTATGAAGTGCGTATCTCAGTTTTTGGTATTCAAATAATCGATCTGAAATATTTAATGTGATCTCCATGTCAAAATATATACTAGAAAACCAAATTTTACAATTTTTAGAATTTTTTTGCTATTTGTAGTGATGGAGAGAAAATCGTTGTTTTGTATAAATCAGAATCCTTGAATCTAACTATTTTCTCCTTGTCACTAAAAAGTAGCAAACATTTTCTAAACATTGTAAAATTTAGTCTCCTAACATATTTTGATATAAAGATGACGATAAGCGGTTCGGATTGACTATTTGGACATCGGAAATGGAGATATAGACCATATAGCACAGTAAAACCGTGATATGCATATCACTGTAGCTGGACTTTATATATGAGAAACATCTTGCGTCCATTGAAATCCCGTGTATAAACATACAAAAAATGTAACAGGTACATCCGATTTTGTAATATATAGACACTGTAGACGGATATTCTATGGACGCTAGGCATTACTCTATACGCATCTAAGAACAAACTGTATGGAAATGTGATATTGGTAAAGAAAAGGGTTGGCTTTGGAAAAGTGCTGGGTACACTAGAGAATAAAGTTACCGGGGGCGTAGGAGGACCCGCGTTCACGGATGGCAAGGCGCAGTAAATAATGGGTCGGGTCGGATGGATCGATGGATTGAGAAATGCATGCCCACTATTTATTATGACATGAAACGAAATGGAAATGGAAGGAGGATAATAATAATGAAGAGCCTTTTTTCAAGTATATTTGATATTTCTTTCATCTTTGTATGTATGAATGATTGAATGAATGGATAAATACTGCCATATATGCCGCACAATAATGAAGAATCCTCTGCTTTCACAAATGCCGTCTTTATGCAATATTCCAATGTAGAACAGTAGAACACTGCTTCAGTTTGGTAACTCAATAGTGCATTTTAATTAGGGTTTGGTAATAAATGATAATTAATTAATGTGAGGTTTTCAGTGTGCTCCAGATAATTAAGAACATGCACTTACTTGGATTAAAGATATTTTTAAATTTTTTTTGTTTAAGATTTTAGTTTTTACTATTTTCACGCAATGCAGAAATTGTGTTTTGATTAATCAAAGCTGATACAATTTTCAAATCTCATGTTCTGGTGATATAACTAATATTTAATAATTTAATTCAAGTATTATTGTGCAAACCAGCAATGCTTAATAGCATTTCATCACATGTTATATTTATTTTTACAATAATTTTACCACTTAAATTGAAATATTATTATTTTGCTAAATATTTTTTAAAATAAATAAATAAAAATAGAATATTGGGAATTCCTTAAAAAAAAAAAAACATAAGCATAAACTGTTAAATATAAACATAAAATACTATTAAATCACATGGTTGAATTGAACCGATCTTTATTATGGTTTGCAGTTAATTTCAACCATAAGCACCGTTGGAATGAAAGCTGGGTGCACCAGAAATATCTGATTTGATAAATGATAATGCCTGGATATATAACTGGATTATTGGAGATGAGATGAGACTGCTTTAACAAGCTAGCACAATAAATGGGGGCACATGTAGATGAAAAGCACTGGAGATCGATGGGACCTCGCGGCTACACTGGAGAGGTGTTTCCGCGCTGTGTGTTGCAGCTAGAGGTGGTAGCTTCCCGAGTCAGGTCGGGTTGGGTTAGTTTGACCAACTGGAAATGTCGAGTCGGGTCGGATATCGGGTTGACGGCTGTCGGCATTTTTTCGGGTCGGGTCAAATTTTGTCACCCGATTTATATCACTGGAGAGGATTTCCTATTCATTTTGCTTCAGTTAGTTAGATTAAGCATTTGCATATTTAAGTTTATTTTCTTATAATTATTTTTCATCTCAGAATTAGGACAACTTGAAATGAAAGATTGGGTGGGCATGGCAACATATTATTATTATTATTATTATTATTATTATTATTATTATTATTATTATTATTATTATTATTATTATTATTACATATTTAAGGTGCTGTTTGGTTCATTAGGATTTTACTTGAAATGTTACTGTTCACAAGAGCAAAAATTAAATATATGTATCAACAGGGACTAATTAATGATGAAGTTTGATAGAATTTATTCACACAGACATTGTGGGTTAATTGTACTATTATGTATCTAATTTTCCAAAAATTTTACTAACTTAAAAATAAATTCCCAATATAAAAACAGGTAAATAAAGCTAATATGGACTGATTTAAACAAATAGTCTTTTTTTTTTGTTTTTTACAAAATAAAGCTGACATAAACAATTTTGGTGATGAATGATGAATTGATGATAGATGCCCATCTTTTAATATAAAACTTTAACATCAAGTTTGTTCAGAGAAATAATTATCATGTCAACTAATCGCATCAAATGAGCATATATATATATATATAAAGTTCTGCTGTTTTAAGAACACTATACAATATTCTTCGGCTTTAATCATTCCCTAAACTAAAGCAAAAAACTGGGAACAGAACATTAATTTTGTGGCTTTTTAAAGGACATAAACAGTCTTCTCAGTACAAAGGCGCATGTTCGTCTGCTAAACGCATACATACTATACTGTTTACTGAAAATTTTCAGAAAATTTTTTCGAAACAAGTTTTGAAAAGAAATATGTGTTAGATGTTGTAGACTCTGGAGGATATAGAAACAGTAAACACATGGAATTTTATGAATGTTTTATTTTTTCGGAGCATATAGAAACAGTAAACTCATGGAATTTTATGAATGTTTTTTAGAAGCTATTCGTTTAGGGTCTTTTTGGCAAATCAAGGAATAGCAATATATAGAATAGTACTATCTGATTAGTAAAAATGGATTAGTAGTTGTTGGAAGAGTAAAAAGAATAATGATATTTAGAGCTATTCGGATAGTGGAAATATTGTTTGGCAAATGGCAATTGGAATAGTATTGTGATAAATATTTTTACAGCTATTCAAATAGCTATTCAGCTATTCGACCAAATAGGAGGAATAGCGGATTAGCAATTTTTTAGAGCTATATATTCGAATAGCTATTTTCTGTTTGGCACATGGAATAACTATTATTTTGATATTCTATTCCAATTTTTGGGTGCCAAACACACCCATATATATATATTCCTGTCTACTAATTAAAAGCAATCGTGTCATTATCTGATTGAACTTCGTCCCTTGCCAGATCAGTTGCTGGCATGGCAAAATGTAAAGTAAAAGAAATGATTACATTCACTGAACAAGGGGACCCACAAGAGGGCACTTTCTGATGATGTTGACAGTGGAGCCATGCATGCATATGCATTTGTGCTTGCCAGGTCAGGTACTTAAAACTTGCTACGTGGAAATGAGATATGTAGCCAGTACCAGTACCGGTAATAGGCAGTTAAGCAACAGACATTGATTAATAATTGAGTGATAACCAGTGACCACCCCTTTTATCTATTCACCGGTCCACCGTATTTGTAACGAACAAATATCATTTTTCAGTGAACATTTATATATCTCCGATCAACATATATCATTTTCTAGTAAACAGATATATCATGATTTCTAGTGAACATTTATGCAACTGTGACAAGCACGTAGGGTCTAGGGTTTAGAGTTTCCAGTAAATAGATACATCACGATTTTTCTCTTTTTTATCTTTTGTTCTTTTTTGGTTTTTGACTCTATACAAATCTTATGTACAATTTTTTTATCAATGAAATCAAGCAGAGCTGCGGCCTGCTTCTTCAAAAAAAAAAAAAAAAAAAGACAATCATGTAGATGCATGTGGATGTGTCAGAATGTGAGAGACAGGTGGATGAATGATCTTAATTTATAGGTAGACTCTACGTATGTTTGTTAATAATTAAATACACACAGAAAGAGCTCATAAAAGAAGCCATTTTGATTGGGCACCTTGTTCCTACTGGCTCTTCTCAATTTTACAATGAACAGGAGATCTCCAGTACCTGTAGGAGGCTTATCCTGACGCCTGTTGTGCTGGTAATGCCTCCAAACATCTGTGGTGCAATCTGAGCCGTTGATTTTACACAGAGTCTTATAGCATCATATGTTGTGCTGGGTATGATATCTCCAAATTTGCTTTTAAATGGAGAGAAAATAATGATCAAAAGGGAGTTGGTTGGTTGGTTGGTGATGCAAATGCATCCTCGTTGGAGGATGGAGACTGAGACCACGTATATATTGTAAGAGTAATACCCAGCGTACACAGAAAAACCGTTCACAGCGTGCATATGTTACATTTCAGGTTATATGATCTATCTGTTACATTTCAGAATATATCGGTTACATTTCGTACACAGTTGACACAAGATGTTTCTCGTATATATTAAATACATTTTATTTTCACGTACATATCACTTTCATATGTATGAAACCAGACGTGAAAATGACGTGATGAGATCCATGTGACATGGTAAATAATAATATAACAAATATTATTGAAGCATTAAACCTATAACAAAATAAAAACGCGGATCGTATATGTTAATTTAATTATTTCCACAATCACGTAGTAATAAAAAAAATGCGATCGATATATTTTTTATAAACACAAATGATTGGCTTAATTGGTAAATCGTGCATAAAAATTAATTAGTTTAGACCTGATTTTTCAAAAGGACCCTCAATTAATACCAATTCCTAACAATCATACTTAATTTCTGACGGATCTTTCTTATTTAATCCTTATACTATATATAAAAGCATATTGGAAAAAATGACATGAAATGACTATCTTCCCCAAATAAGAAACCTGAGCCGTTAATCATTTTCTTGGATAGATCAGAACCGTTGATTTACGTAATGCCCGTTGACGTTAATGTTTTAGCCCATTAAAATTTAAGTCCCATGTCAATTTAGTCTATATAAGGCTCATTACATATAATCTTTAAAATTTATTATAAGAAATAACAATTTCAACTCAAAGCAACGCGTGGGCTCTTTTTTTTTTTGAGATAAAGATGAGGGTCAAGCCACTCAAATTTAAATGTCTATAAAAGAGTCCCATCCGGGTTTCAAACCCGCGACCTCCCACACGGAGAGCGTTGCCCTTAGCCACTAGACCAAAGGCTGGTTCTTACGCGTGGGCTCTTTACTAGTTGGTTAAAAATGCTCTTGTCATCAATGAAAATTTCTCCTTTTTTGTTCCAATAAAATTAGCTAAATTATATTAGACTTGTACAGATTCTTCCGAACCCCCAAATATTTGTAAAAATTAAATCTAATTAAAATTCCTAACATAAAAATCTTCTTGTCACTAATCAAATTCATTTGTATGATTGAATTGCACCTTCTTAATATTATTTTATTTGTACAAAAGCATCCTGGCCTGGATATGCCGTTGCTAGTTCATAACTTCATATATAATCGATATATACAGAACGTTATGAGATCTCAAAATTCCAATATATACTTGGTCTTCTTTGTCCTTTATGGCTTCTTCAATAGTTTTTTTTTTTTCTATTTTAGAAAAATTCAGTAGTTATTATTATATATAGCTTAAAAACGAGAAGCTTCCACGCGCTTCTTAGATTTCCCCTTTCTATAATGATTTCTTAAGTATTAGTAAAAAATATTTACATTATTAATTAGTGCTATATTGGTGTTTTTTCTTTTATACATAGGACATGACTTGAATATACAAAAAAAAACATGTTTAATTTTTTTTTTTTTTTACAAAGTAATTATACATCACCTCCTCCCATTTCTTTGTGGGAGGAAAATATGTTTAATTTTAACTTAAAGTAGTGAGGAAATATGTAAAAACTGCAAAAAAGATAAATTGGTTCTTCCATATATATATAAGCTTTGAAATTATACTAGAAAGGTGTTGCGCTCCGCGCAACTGAAATATTATGGTAAAGAAAAATACCTGTACAACATGATTAAAATACATTTACTGTAATTTAAAGGGTCCTCCATATAATATACAGTGCAAATTTACAACTGCCATCGATTGACAACTCAACGCTATACAGTGCATGACACGTAACCGTAACCGCCAAAAAAAAAAAAAAGAAAAAAGAAAAAAAAAGGCACTATTCATTTGGCACTGTAGATCTACAGTGACACCCATGTCCGACCTTTAATATCTCTAATAAGAGTTGATAAAATTGGACAAGTATTACATGTCAATTGTTAGAATCATGAAATTGGTGGCATTTCTATTTAGCGGATTTATTTTCACTATACAGATTGATCCAAACTTGTGAAATTTTGGGAGATTATCTAGCATTTCCAGAGCTTGTAAAATACTTAAAAATGGCAAACTAGGATGAACTAACCAAGTATTTTGCCTAGAGGAAATTCCGATTTTAGTCATGAACTATTGTTTTTATTTCAAATTGGTCCTCAAATTATTGTATTCAGTTCAAATTGGCCCCTCAACTAATTCTTGATTCAAATGGGTCTCTAAATTATAGTGTTTGATTAATATTACTCATCCATTTACTTTCATTTATACTAACTGGTTGTTTAGGAACTAATTTTAGTACTAATTAGTATAAACAAAAGTAATTACAAAATGGTAATATGAACCAAACTTATTGAGGACCAATTTGAACAAAAAATAGTTTAGAAACAATGTGAGCAAATGCAACAATTCAGATACCAATTTGAACCAAATACAATAACTCAAAGACTAAAATTGGACTTTCCTCAAAAATATATATAAGTATTACAAAATGTCATACGTAGGAATGCTACATTTGAATTGTATAACCAGCCTCTCTCAATTTTTTATCATTTAATAATTCAAATTCTCTTTTTTTTTTCTCGTATATAAAAATCAATACATCCTGTTCTTCAAATTTCCAACAAATTTTTGATAAATTGCTTTGCAATCATGTGAGAAGTCATATTCTTAATTCTTTTTCTCTCAATCCTTTTTTTTTTATTTTTCAAAATGTGTTCTGAACTGTCAATCAGACTAATTGATAGTAGTGGAACACTTGTGTTTTGCATTATACCATTGACTTTTTAAAATTGCAAAATCTTTGTGAATTGCATGATCTCGCATTTAGAGAAATTAAAAAAAAAAAAAACCTGTAGCAAACACGTGAGATTTGAACCATTCTTTGCATTAAGTTTTATTGATTTTTTCATTTCTTTAATTAATTGATCCTCAAAGAATTAGTTGGGTCTTAGTGGGCAAAAGACAGCAAACTGTATATATGTAAGTCAAATTATAAATTTATAACGTGTGGAGCAATTCTTTCACTACATAACATAATAGAGGACTTGAGTAGTTAATTTTATTCCAATTTTCTTTTTTTGGGTAATTAGTCTTCATAATGGTCCATTTATATTTATGACAACTAAGATGCTAATTAAGATCGGTTTAATCATATTAAATACTTAATTATATACATATATTATATATCTTCTTTCCAAGGAGAAATAAATTTAAATTCATTGCAAGTCTCAATTGTTTGTCTGTTTTGAAGTTGGTTCTAGCACGCACCACAAAACCATTCTTCCACAAACGGTTCTAGTAAAACACTAAACTAAACTGTGGTTGGGGAGTCGATGCCCTTCAATTTTTTAATTATACACAATAATATATGCAATATTTTTAGTGTTATATGATGTATTTTTTAAATTATATTTTGTTTCATGCGGATCGTATTTAAGTTATTTCATAACTGAAATCTATTATTTTGATGTTACCATTGTATGTACCAATAAATAATGGATATTTTTTAATAATATTATGGAAAATGTGTTTTGTTATTTTTGTCCAATGTTAAGTAATTATAAAGTCCAATATAGTTTAGTTATATATATAGAGAATAGGTCATCCCTTCATTTTTTTTTTCATTCCTTGTTTTGTGTTTTATTATTTTCCTCTCTTCATTTCTTGCATTCTATCGTCATTCTTTATTTTATTGAAAACGTCACACGTTACTATTCTTTGAACGCCATATATATTTCTAATGAAACTAACTAAGAAGCACGATGCAAATTGAAAAATGAAGACCCATAATAATAATTTGTAAATTCTATAAACACGCTAATACCCAGTTGTACCCGCGTACAGCTCGAATTAATTCAACAATTAGCATGTGGGTTTAGTAGTTTTAATTGTACATACAGAACTGGACCATTTCATTTCAGTCATATATATATAGGTGGTGCGTAGAAATAAACACTAAAAAAAAAAAATGAAAAATTGGTATTTATAATATAATATACCTATTATACAAAAGACTATTATATAAATCTTACGAAAGACTATTAATTCATATATCGTCATTCCTCTCTTTCTTGCGTTCAATCGTCAAAAAAAAAAAAAGAAAGAAACTGTGTTCTGTTATAAATTTGGTATATAAATACCTAATTAAAGCTGGGAGCCTATGACTATGAGTTTATATAAAAAGCCGTCTTTTGCGGTAGACCTAATTTATCAGTGACATACAGTGATTGTAATAATGGTATTGTACTGGCCATTACAGTAATTAAAAAATTCCAATGGGCAACTAGATTCAGAGAACTGAAATGATTTAGGTTTATTATTCTTTTCATTCATTTTTTTAGTTTCTTGGTTTTTATTATTTTCTTAGCAGATGAATGGGCTATGGAGTTAGTATCGACACGTCGTCAATTGCTATCACCTACTGCGCAGTACCTCACGGCGTAGTAGGTGAATCGTCTAATCGCTTTAAGATTCGTGCTAACTACAATCTCAAAAAACCCCCCTATAATCTAAAGGTCGTCTGTCCGCGCCGTACCGTACTGCGCAGTAGAGGACATTCACGCACACGTCGTGGGAAGCGCCATCCACTGTACAAGCTGAGAGAACAAAATTTTTTTTTTTTTTTTAAGATACAATTGAAAGTCAAGCCACTTAAATTTAAATATCTATAAAAGAACCTCCATTTGGATCTCGAGCCCGCAACCTACCACACAGAAAGTCTTGCCCTTAGACACTAGATCAAAGGTTGGTTTTTGAGAGAACAAAACTTCAACTGATATAAAATTGTTTGCATAAAATGTTGCAGATTTTTGACCTAGTTGATAATATATTGATCTATTTAGGATCTTACAACAACTATTTACCTTGATAACCATAACGACCAATATATATATATCTTTTAAAGGGAATGATAAATAGAGGTTTCTCATCAATTTAGACTTATAACTGTCCAATCTTATCACCCGACAATCAATATCATTTTAAGCTAGACATACCCATGTTTTTTTTAAGCAGATGTTGGTTACAATTGATTTCGCGTTGATATTGTTATTCCTCTTTATGAGTACTAGAGCTGTAATTCAGGCTTCGCCCCCCGAAAAATAGTATCAAATAAATAATAAAATTTCTATATTTATATTAAAAAAATTTTGAATATAATTTGTTAAATCTTTTGATGTGAAAATTAAATAATTTTATAAATAATAACAAAAAATGTTGTTGGACCATTTGATGTGTTAAATTTTATTTTTTTACTTATCATACTCATCTTATTTAATTTAGAAGAGACAAAAAAATGCAAGCCATTGGATCAAAGAAGATGAAGAGATTCAAACAAAATCAATGGTAAATAATATTAATGATGTGGCATAGTTGAAGTGCTTAGAGAGCTACCACTCTTTATGGAGTATAGATTGTTTATAAGTAGAATTTTTTTTACATTGTTTTGGTATTAACTTTTTTTATCTAATTGTTTTTTTCTCAAAATCAGTTGGAGATCTTGTTCTTATAATTTATATTGATTAGGAAAATGTTATGGGGATACTGCAAAAGATACCGTCGGGGATATCATTAAACATTGACTGTCAATAAAAAATGTGATAAGTTGAATATTTAGGAAGTTAAGGTGAATATTTAGGAAAATAAGCTGAAAAGTTAGGAAATGTTATGCTGCAAGTTAAATTAAGAGTAGTTTTATTGGCTGTAAAGCAAAATGTGTTAAGTGTAATGCTGCAATTAGGTTTTTTATTATGTGGAGTTTCTATTGGTTGTCAAGCAAAATATGTTAAGTTGAATATTTAGGAGGTTAAGGTGAATATTTAGATTTAGTTGAGTTGGTCAAAGATCATAGTATCCCCGACAGTATCTCTAGTGGTATCCGAATATCTGGACTGTATTGATTAAACCTAGAATTCTATGACTAGTGTGCTAGAGGGGGTGAATAGCACTTCTTACGGAATTTACTAAATCACAGCTCAAGTAAACTATAATATTTAAATGACATCTAGTTATCTCACAAACTGATAATGGAAGTTGCTACACAAACATAGTTCATATCTAAATCTAGGGTTTATCAGTTATCACTGGCCATGTAATTAAACTATTACCTGTACCTTTTTTTTTTTTATAAGTAACTAACTAACAACCTTTACCAAAATAGAAATAGAACGGTTAGATATATACAAATTAATAAGGCCACTGTTAACGCTTAATCTGTATTATACTATTATTCAATTAATTAGTAGGATCTGATCAAACCCTTATTAGTTATTTCCAACTTCCAACAAATAATGGATCAAACAAAAATAAAATAAAATGAAGCCCAATCGAACTTGATAAAAGAAATGAGATTTTATAGAATATATAGTGCATTGGTTAAGAGTCGTAATCAAATTTTACTAAGCATATTATTCGAGATAGCGTTATCATTCACATATCAAATAATAAAAACAATGCCATCCAACTTTCTTTCGTCTAACATAAAAACAAACACACCAAATCCTTACTGGTAATGGTGATAGTAATTTATTTTTATTTTTAATTTTTTTATTGCCTTAAAAGTTTGAGCGGTTACAAACGAAAGGAAACCTATTTACGTATTCAACAATTTAAAATCACTCAAATTTCCAGTTTCGTCAAATATTGGACTGCGAAGTTTCTTCTACTCCGATCATATAATTTAAAAAATATCGGCCAAATTATATGTAACTTACATAATTTATTTGCATATTAATATTTTTATTGTAGAACACCTTTTTGAAAATATTTCTAGTATTTAATATTGTCAACAGGAGACTTGATTAATTAGTTAAATGATTTATTATGCATGTTAATGTTTTTATTATGCATGATAATGCAAACATGCATGTATAATACGCATTTGACCTGCATTATAACTCATTATTTATGGAGGTGTTACCGGATAAGATAAGGTCCATTTATTATTATTGGGACATGTACTCTAAAAGTTTTCTCCTTATTATTTCGGTTTTGGATATTCTATGTACTAGTAAATATTCAGGTATGTATTTTGATTTATCAATAATCATAAAATTTAGATGGTTGTAATTACCGTATAAACTTGACGATGGTTATTGACAGAGTATATTCAAATTAAATGAAATTTGAAACACACAATTAATCTATAAATAAAATTAACATGCCTGTAAAAAAATTTCATTTAAAGAACTTTTGTGAATTTATGTGACTTGATGCAACTTTTATGTCAAAAATATTTGGTGCAAATGGATCACTCCTCATTTGTAAATTATACATTTAAGAGAAAAATAATTTATAATGTATTGATATTACAAGTTTGACAATAACATAAAAATAGAAACTTCAGAAAATAGTTTCTTCCAATAACATTTCGATTTATTTTGAAATCTTGTAATTAAACTCTAGGTTTTAAATACTAAAAAAATTCTACACTATAATAATAAAGACAAACAGAACTTTTTTCAATTTTATGTCTGAAAAAACATTATTAACTTGGTCGTGTCGGTGAAGCAACGAATATTATTTTTTCTTATCATATTTACATAATTTTTAGATCAAGCCTTCGGAAAGATAACCAACTTAATTTTTGGAAATTTTGTGGTGGCTAACATGTACAACGGAAAATGGTTGGTACAGAAATTAGAAAGTGCAAATTATATATAGTCTTAATTAAAACTATAAATACTTTCTTAATTAATTATAATTCTGAATGTATGGACTGATCGTAATTAAGAACCATAAATACCTTCTAAATTAATTATAATTCTGACATTACGGTTTATTTTGTATAATAACATTTCTCAGATTTTGACTTTATGCTGTTTGGCATTTTCCTAAATTTTTTAAAATAAAGGAAAACAAACATAAAATAGGATTTTGACTTTAATCAAATAATTCCAGAAAGGGGCTGGCCCTCCTTCATAAAAGTGCTTAGGTCAAACTTGATTTTTGTGTGGTTTTAGCCCATGCCATGTGTTGGAAATAAAGCTGGAATTATTCATTTATTCATTGCTCATATATTGAGAATTGAGTACATCTAAAGTCTAAACAAGTACAACATCCGTCCACAATTAAATGAATTTATACCCTTTACAGCTTGTTCCCAATTAAATGAATTTATGCTCTTTACAGCTTGGAAATAAAGCTGTACAATTCTTTTTTTTTTTTTTAGTAATTCCGTATATATGTTATGAAGTGCACGATCTCATGAATGCATGTATTTAACAATGTCATCGCTAAGAATATTTAAATTGTACGTACTTACAACTGAATATAAAAAAAGAAAATGATTATTTGTGTAATTATTGAATATAAAATATATATGGCGAAAGTACATTTTACTTGAATATATAAGATGTACATTTATAACGATATATCCTAACTTTCTGAAGACACTTGTCAATTTTTCATTCATGTTTTTTTTCCCATTAAATATTAAGACGGTTATATTATATGTCAAAAAAAGAACTGTTGAGTCATTAAAATTGGGTAGCTTTAAATAAGTAGGTAAATACTAAACAGTAGGCAATTATTATATTCGATGGTTTCAACTTTCAACTCCTGAGCTATAAATGCATCCTCACTGTGCTGATAAGTACATTGCTTGCTTTAAACGAAAAGAGGAAATCATAGTAGAGAATAGGCCATGCAGTAGAGATAGATAGATATATAGATAGTCACTGCTCGCAAGAAACCAATAAATATTTCATATATATATATATATATATATAGAGTTAGACTATTATACTAACGTTAGCATTTCGGTTTGAAATACTAACGACTCAAAATTTATATTCTTGTGTCCGAAATCAAGATTTATGGTGCTTAATAAATTCTTTATATGAAAATGTTGGGGAATACAAAAATTTTTCATTTTTAGAGTTTTTTTAAGTATTTGTTTTGTATTTTTGAAAATAGCATGTACAAACATCAATATTTTATTAATATTTATGAGCTATTTTTTAAAATTCAAAACAAATACTTAGAAAATTCTAAAAATGAAAAATTTTTGTATTCCCCAACATTTTCATATAAAGAATTTATTGAGTACCATAAATCATGATTTCGGATACGATAACATAAAATTTGAGGCGTTAGCATTTCAGACCGAAATGCTAACGTTAGTATAATAGTCTAACTCTATATATATATACGAATGAATGGATATGTCATACTCCTCCATATTCATATATATGTGATAATAAAAGGGAATCCTAAGCTAGCTGCACCCTGCAGTAATGTCATAATCCAGTCAGAAGATATATGCACCCAAATTTAATAAAATATATGTAGATATTAATTGATTAATAAACAAGAAAGTTGCACCCTTTTTTATGATTGATCATGAATGAAATTAATAACAAGAGAAAATAAAAATAAAACTGTGAGAAATTAAAGATGATTAGCAAAAGAGAGAGCTAAGGAGGATGAATGAATGAATGAGAGACACGAGATGGTGGGTTGGGTTGGGACAGCGAGTAGGAGCTTTCATTTCTCCTTTTTGCATTGTACTTCTAACCAATGTCTCCCCCCTAATTATATATATAATATTATGCTCGGCTTTAATTTGTCACGATTCCAGAAGCAAGATAGCGAGGGGGAAAAATGATGGGTGAAAATGGAAAAAAAATATGGTTAAATTTAGTAACACCAAAAGGGAAGTTTTGTAGAAATGACAAGGACAAAACACTCTTTTAAACGAATTCTTTGGGTGTTTGGATGGTGCAAGGATTAGTTCAAAAGTAGTGGTATTTGGGTTAGTGATTGAGAGTAGTATGAGGTTAGTGCTAATTCGGGAAACGTGTGAGTAGAACTAACTTTTTACTATCATGGTTAGTGAAATGTTGTTTGGATGGTAACTTTAGAGTAGTGATGGAGGAAATTAATAAAATAACAAAATTTTCATCTTTTCTTTAAAAATTTTAATAAAATAAAATATTGCAATACCTTAAAAATACTACAAATATTAAAATATCGGAAAATGGGGTTTTTTATTTTCTATTTTTTAGTTCATGAGTGAGATGGTTAACTAACTCAACTTGAGTTAGTAGATTAGTGCTACTCGAGTACTACCCAAAATTTCTAATATACGTTTGGATAGCAATGGACTTTAAGAGATCATACGTACTCTCTGTTTTTTATATATATATATATATAGAGTCCGGCTGATATGCATATCACAGTTTTACCGTGCTATGCGGTTCATATCTCTGTTTCGGTTGTCCAAATAGTCAATCCGAACCGCTCAATGTAATCTTTACATCAAAATATGTTAGGAAACCAAATCTTACGATTTTTAGAATTTTTTTGCTATTTTTATTGACGGGGAGAAAATGGCTAGATCCAAAGATTTTGATTTATACAAAACAAACGATTTTCTCCTCATCACTAAAAATAGCAAAAAAATTCTAAAAATTGTAAAATTTGGTTTCCTAACATATTTTGATATAGAGATCACATTGAGCTGTTCAGATCGACTGTTTGAACACTGAAAAGGGAGACACGGACCGGCAAGTACGGTAAAACCGTGATATATATATCGTTTAATCACTTTAGTTTTATGAAATCTCCATCTCCTCTAATTATCTTTTTTTTTTTTTTTAGATAAAGATGAGAGTTAAGCCACTCAAATTTAAATATCTATAAAAGACTCCCGATCCGGATTTCGAACCCGCGACCTCTCATACGAGAGTGTTGACCTTAGCCACTAGATCAAAGGCTGGTTCTTATCTCCTCTAATTATCTGACAGTATTAATGTGATATTTGTAATTCCAGTTAAAAAAAAAAAAGCACTTTTATAATTTTGTATTGTTATACATATATACGCGCGTGATACGTAGTCGGTACTCAGTAGTACCTAATCAACTTTATTAATTTGTTTCTAATTATTTGCATCCTGGTCGTTAATGACAATTATTGTGGTTCTTTTCAATCTGCTTAATTATTTTACAGGTGCATCTAATTAAACTTTTCATTACATTAAATGATCATCACGTGCTTAAACGCTTAAAAATGAAAACATTAGCCTGGCCTTATATTTCCAATGCAGGAAAAATATATATCCTTACTCCTAATAAAAGCATATTGGATTTTTTGACATCAAAAGTCTATCTTCCCCAAGAAATAAAACTCAGCCGTTGATTATTTACTTAGATTGATCACCACCGTTGACGTTCGTTAATGCTGATTTATGTTCTCAACCCTATATATTTTAAGGCCCATATAAATTATCTCAATTTAAGGTCTATTACATATTATTTTAAAAATTTATTATAAGAAATAACAATTTCAGCCTAAAACAAGGCGTGACTTTTTACTAGTGTATATAAATGTTTGCCAGGGTATAAATATACATGTATAAACCCTAAACCCTAAATCCTGTATATAAATGTTTGCCAGCGTATATATATACATGTAAGCCTCAACCTGACAGTCAGCCTTTTCGTTACAATATGGATTGACGTTTAGGTATAAATAAATATATTGTATATTGATTTTTCCCTGTACGATGAAGTGAAACTCTCCACATGGCTATCCGTTAGATTTGACATTTGACAACTTAAAAAAAATCAAAATAATGAAAAACAACATGAGTACAACTAATATGGCTGGCATTGCTGCTGCATTTTGGAAATTGAAATTGCAACAAATTTGGACTCAAAGATTGGACTTGTAATGTACCGAGACCACAAGGAGTGGGTCAATTTTGTAAAAGAGGACATTGTCAGATAATTGTTGGAAGACCAAGAAAAATGAAATGTAATAAAATAAAATGTATAAAAATAGTGCACAGTTTAATTCTTCAAGTTCATGAACTCTGCTGCCTGCACACCATGCTCTAAATATAAAAATAAATAATATAAAATTAAAAAAATAAAAAATAATGTGCATTGCATTGAGGCCTGCGAGCAGTACACATCATCATCATCATTATGATTATCATCATCATGTGTTGTGTTGTGCACAAGATGAGCTCAATTGGTGAGAGACATGGCCAATCAATGTCATGGGCAGTACACAAATCTTCTCATCTTATCAATCCCTCCAAAAAGTGCCATCCATATAGTGGGACAATTAAGGTATGAAATGTGAGAAAAAAAATAATAAAAATAACAGCCGTATGATAGGAACAAGAGCCAACATTGAAAATTCAACCATTCCAATAATATAATAAATTGTTCTTTCATTTTTTTTTTGAATTTATATTGGAAATTATAGATGATATACAAGTTATTTCATTTTAAATTAAAAAATATTATACTTGGTATGTGAAAAGTTCGTCTTCGTGCATTCCTTTTGGGTTCGTTTGGTAAATCAAGGAATAACAATAGAATAGCGCTATCCGATTAGTAAAAATGGATTAGTGGTTGTTGTAAGAGTAAAAATAATAGTGATGTTTAAAGCTATTCGGATAGTGAAAATATTGTTTGGCAAATGACAATTGGAATAGTATTGTGATAAATATTTTTAGAGCTATTCGAATAGCTATTCCGCTATTCGACCAAATAGGAAGAATAGCGGATTAGCAATTTTTTAGAGCTATTCGAATAGCTATTTTCTGTTTAGCATATGGAATAGCTATTATTTTGCTATTCTATTCCAATTTTTGGTTGCCAAACACACCCTTTGATTATAGTAAAATTAAGAAGCTTAAAGTCAAAATATATTATCGAACGAATAAGTAAGGAGGATAAAGTAAAATGTTATGATTTATTTTATCAAAATAAGTTATATTATATACAAACACTTTGTATAGTTTTTCTAGGACACTTAATTTTGAAGGAAAATAGGTCAAATTAATTATGCTCAAGCATAAACATCTGTTTTATCATTTTAAAAATAGAAGTCGAGAACTAAGAAGCTGGTGCCATCAAATAATTTAAACATATTCAATCTCTTGTAATTTATAAAATGCAGCATTTGTACAAAAATTTAGTTCACTTTTCTGTCATTATAATGGTTGAATAATTAAATATCACTACTTCCTTAGAAGTCAAACAAACAACAAACACCAAAACATTCTTTTTTTTTTTTTTTCTAAATTGAATACTGTTAATTAACAAACAAAGTTGCTCAATATATTGCACTAATTAGCATGCATGATTAATTAAAAACATAATAATTGGATCAATTGTTGAACTTGAAGTCCAACCCCAAACTTCCTCTTTTCAAATTGGAAGTGGGTTTTTATTCTTCGGCCTAACTGCATATGGTCAGGCACATGATATGTTTTTTTGGCAGTTGCCTAACTGTATATACCGATCACTTTCTTTCTTCATGATTAGTTATATATATATTTAGTACATTAATTAATTTATATATGCCCTTTTATATCATTTTTGGACAATGACATTTTCTTTCTGGCAGGACAATTTAATTACAGATCAAGCGATGACAAGTATCCACAATGATTAATTAGCCGGTAATGTATTGAGGTGGAATTATGGCATTTGACTAAATTAATACATATTATATGTTGAATTTTGTACAAACATGACCGTTGTGGATCATATATTTTTTTAAAATAGTTTTTGTTCGAACTCTAATAGCAATATTACAATAGAAAATTATATATTACTTTATTTAAATATTGTTTTTTTTTTTGTTAGAAACCTTTTATTTGTATTTCTTAATTATCTAACATATGATGTTTTTTTTTTCTTTATAGTTTTTTCATTATAATTTATTTCTACAGCCTACGAAAATATTTATAACCAATCCGACCGGTTTATACCCGATATCTTAACTCTCTCGTTGCAGTTTAATGACGCCAATTTTTTTTAAAAAAAATTCCCTTGCTCCATTAAGAAAACAGAGGTTAGAGATGGAAACGGTCATAATATTAGTCCTCTTAAAAATCCTTCAATGATATTTCTCATATTCTACCACATAGGTCATCGGTACCACTTGCGCGTTGCCCCCTGCTATTCCCAAGCACCACCCCCACACACCCTAGTGGCCCAACGCCCCCGAAAAGTTGATTATACTGAAATATTATTTGTGAGTAAGTGAAAGCATGTATACCAAAATTTAATTATGGTTATACCAAAATTTAATTATGGTTATATCAAAATATCTTCGTTTGAATTAGTTTAATAAAGTGATTATACTAGGTATATATGGAAACAATATATATTAAGATGTAAGTCATAAAAAAAAAAAAAAAACTGTTATACACAAAGGAGAGAATATTATTGGGATCTCTAAGCGGAATTATGTTTTAAGATACTAATTAGACTGTTAATTAACAATAATATAATATAATTTATTTATTTATTTTTAAAAAAAGAAGATGACTAATTAATTTCAAGTATAATACAATGCAACCCGTTGCAAAGGGGCGAACAACGAACAACCGTACAATACAATAACTCCCGTCACAGGATCTTAAATTGATCACAGTCACATTTGTGTTCATGTGGATCGATCGATACATGCATACATACAAGCCGATAGTAACAAATTACAATAAATATTGCATTGATTAATTTCCCGCTCAATAATAATGGGATATATATCAGATCTGTGAGTGTGATCAATGTTCAGAAATCATCAGAACCCTCTGGTGGTTTCCGAGATCGTTTCCGAGGCGTCGATGTCGAAAGAAAACCAAAATTTCATTTATTTTATGGGCATTTGGATATATGAGATAGAAGTGCCTAAGAGAATAGAAATTAACCACAAAACAACCCAACTATTACCACAACTATATTCAGAAAAAAATAATCAGACTATCTTTTTTTTTTCTTTTTTTTTTTAAGATATTAATAAGGATCAAGTTACTGAAACTTAAATGTCTATAAAAAATTTGTATGCAGAATTTAAATCTGCGACGTACTACAAAAAGATTGAGACTATCTTCTAATGAGACTATCTTACCAGAGTACTATGTACATGTACCATAAAAAACCCAGCTAATTATAATTTTTAAATAATCAAAACTAAGTGTAATTAGCAATACTTTCGATTATTTAAAAATTTATAAATTTTGTGGGTTTTTGGCATAAAAAACCCACAAAATTTAATTATATTAAGACAAGTACATTACATTTTGCAATATGTCTGGCTTAATTTAATTTATGGTTTCACACTCGTTTGTCAAAATCAATAAATCATCCAGGCAAGCTCAAGCGTCCACCTACCACAATCCAGCAACATTTGATTTTATTTTGATTTGACAGGGTCTCATTTGACCTTGGAGATTAGGTCAGGTCTACTGTGGTGTGTTGCACTCTGGTAATACATGCAGCAATATACATTTGCAATTAGAAGCTTATATATAAATAAATTATAATATGTAATTATGTTATATGGTTGCAGATTTGAATATTGTATATTTGATCATATTTAAATAGGCAGCAGTATATATTAAATTTATGAAAATTTAGTATTGGAAGTTAGCTTCATCTTGTATTATTCATTTTTTGTTAATTGTCATTGTGCATAAATGTGAAACATGTTCAAAATTTTCAGTAATAAAATTTTATCATAATATATATTTTAAAATAGAATTCATAAATTTTATAGATATGATTATTTCTATCTTTGTTAATTTGTAATAGAAAATAGTACAATTATGACTTATAGGATGTTTAATAATAATCAAAGTTGTTTGAATTCATCAATCTACCTATTGATCAACATTATTCCTTTATTATAATTATATATAATTATGAAGAACAGAATGACGAAACGTCTCGTCTCCACCTAATAAACTGACCTCTCGTGATGCTAAAATTTGAGCTACATATATAATCAATGAAACTTCAATTTGTGGCATGCATTATTGCTAATTCTACAGTTCATTAATTAATCCATAATTAATTTGATCACTTCAGTGTACCTTTCCTATTATTTTTTCATCAAAATTCAGAGCAATAGGATTCCACATTTAGGTTTTTTCTTAGCAACGATCCGAATCTTATGTCTTGTCCAATTATGAAACGATTTATGCCAAAAAAAAAGAAAAAAAAAAGAGCAGAAGACCTTTATATAATTATTACGTAGCATGCTACAAAACCTCTGTATACAAGATCGTAGGTTCAAAATTCGGACAAAATTTTTTTTATAGATATTTAAATTTGAGTGGCTTGACTCTCGTATTTATCTGACAAAAACTGTATGCTACAGGAAAGGGCACATATATACGTACATCAGTGAGAGAAGGGTGTTTATATGTACAGCTAGCCTTTTCCTGTGAAGACATGATGTGGCCCAAAAAATGCTTGCAAACAATTAAAAGTGTCACAAACAAACAATGGCAAGCCTCTCTTTCTCAAAGAAAAGTCAATTGGGTCACGTGATCTGGCCTCTTACAGTCTTACTGGGTTTGTTTAATTGGACCCACATGACAGGGAATCCTACTAAATTAAGAAACTGTTAATTTCCATCTCTAGATAAGTAATTAATCAGTAAGGGTTCGTTTGGATGGTGCAAGGATTAGTGCAAGAGTAGTGATATTTAGATTAGAGTAGTGTGAGGTTAGTGCTAACTCGGGAAACGTGTGAGTAGAACTAATTTTGTACTATTTCGGTTAGTAAAATATTGTTTGGATGGTAACTTTAAAGTAGTGATGGAGGGGTTGAATAAAATAATGTATTGTTTATTTTTTCTTTCCAACTAATCATATTTTATTACTTATTGTTTATTCATAAAGCAACAAAGTTGAGTTATTTATTTATTTTTTTGGAGTTCACATGTGCCTGATGAGCTAACTCACCATCCCCTTGAGTTAGTGGATTAATTCTAACCCAACGCTAGCCAGAGTTTCTATTTTACGTTTGGATCGCAGTGGGATATTGGTTAGTATTGCTACTCTCAAAATAGCACTACTCCGAGTAATCCAAACGCACCCTAAGTAATTAGCGATAGGTAGGGTACAGGGCCGGGTCTAAAAACAGCAATCATATTACTTAGGACATCAAAATCTCTGAATTATATAGAATCAAATATGAGAAAATCGTATTATAAATGAAAAGATTTTGCTGTCCCAAACAATATCCTTGCTGTTCTTAGACCTGAGGAGGGTGCATATATGCATGAACATTAAGTTACTAATCAACCAAGGAGGACGTCACAGTGAGTCACTACTTTGTAATATAATTACAAGGGGAGTAATTAATTAGTTAGTTATAAGTTTGACATTCAATATCTATACATGTTTCATTAAGTTTATTCCTTGAGAGAGCTTTAGAATTTCATTTTGGTTGTCAATAATTAAGGTTGCCACATAAAGCAGAGTTGCAAATTTGTTATTATGTGTGAGTGCTACAAAGGAACCATTAATTTGGGATTTTGGAATTGCCTTTTGATATATGATTGAAGGGGTAATTTTAATTAATTATTACTTGTTGTACTTTTGCATCCGGGT
The DNA here is from genome assembly GCA_030179965.1 of Cyperus esculentus. Classification (NCBI taxonomy): domain Eukaryota; kingdom Viridiplantae; phylum Streptophyta; class Magnoliopsida; order Poales; family Cyperaceae; genus Cyperus; species Cyperus esculentus. The sequence goes on from JASGLE010000030.1 coordinate 615,990, forward strand.
CCCTACCTTAGTACCTTACCTTGCCTTGACACATATAACAAGCCCCCCCCCCCCCCCCCCCCCCCCCCCCTTCCATCTAATTGGAGAACACAAATTAATCAGAGAGGAGAGATATCATATCATATATCAACAGAGAGGCATGCATTGATGCCTGGCCTGCTAAACAATGTAACAGTGTGTGTCTCTGCTGCCATGATTAAGAGAGGGGCATCTTTTGCTCAGTTGTCTTTTGTGAGCTTGCTTTGCTTTCCCCTTTGGGCCATTTCCCATTGGAATTTTCCAAGCGTCCTCGTTTTAACTGTTCACACATACACAAAATCTGTAATTCTGATATCAAATTGTGTAATACTTAACTCATATTTTGTAACAGTGTGCATATGTGGACACTAATTTTGCAGGCGTCCTCGTTTTAACTGTCCACACAGACACAGAATTTGTAATTCTTATTTCAAATTGTGTAACACTTAACTCAGATTCTGTAACAGTGTGGATATTTGGACAGTAAGTTGTAAGTTTAAGGACACTGGATATGACACTTTATCATTTGCCATTAGATTTCAGATTTTTACCTGCTGGGTTTATTGCTCCTGTAGCACTGATGTATATTACATGAACATAAAGAAAAGATTCTGAATTTAATTGTCATGTATAGTTAGGTCATTTTGTTGCTAGCTCTTGGCGTCTATGTTGCCCTTTAATTGCAAGTAGTGATCATTGTTTTGTTCTCAGGAGGCTCTTAATGACATATCAAGGATTTGCACACAATAATAGCAGCTGAAATTAATTAATTACATGCCGTTGTAAAAGTAGGTAATGGATTACAAGACTTAATTTGTAAAAGAGGCTGGAATATATGCTTTTGAACTGTAAATATATATGTATACTTTCATATTTATTTTCATGAGCATGTGCAGGAAGCATGCATGACATGACTATATACATATTAGTAAAGAGCTCACACCTTGCTTTGAGCTAAGATTATTATATCTTATAATAAAGGTTCGAAAGCTCATCCCTTGTGAGGAAATCAATATGGGCCTTAAATTTTAATAGACCGGGACATTAGTGTACATCAACGGTGGCGATCAATCTAAGTAAACAATCAACGGCCGGTTTCTTCTTTGGGGAAAGATAGAACTTTCAAGTCAAAAAAATCCAATCTCCTTTTATCCTTACTAATAATAAAAGCATATTGGAAAAAATGACATGAAAGGGCTATCTTCCCCAAATAAGAAACCTGAGCCGTTGATTATTTTTTTGGATAGATCAAAACCGTTGATTTACGTTAATATCTCAGCCCATTAAAATTTAAGGTCCATATCAATTTTCTCAATATAAGGCCCATTACATATTATCTTAAAAATTTATTATAAGAAATAACAATTTCAGCCCAAAGTAACGTGTGGCTCTTTTTACTAGTTAGGAGTAAGGGATTATAGAATTAATGTCTCAATACAATATATACCATATATATACGATCTACATACAGTCTAGAGAAATTAAAGCCACCATGTTATCACATAAATTCATTCTGTTCATGTATATATATATTGGAACAATATATATATAATGCTACCTAGCTAGCCTGTATATTTATGTGATTCATATATATGTATTAAACACACCCGACATGTACATGACATAACCAGGTCATACATACATAAGGTAGGTTTAGCGGTGACAAGTAGATATATATACATCCTTGCAATAATACATGCAGCACAAGAACAAGATCCAGCGTACAAAATACCATATATATATATAGAGTTAGGCTACAATAATATACATATCACAGTTTTACCGTGCTATGCGGTCCGTATCTCCGTTTTCGGTGTCCAAATAGTCGATCCGAACCGCTCAACTTAATTTTTATATCAAAATATACTAGCAAACCAAATTTAGAATTTTTGGAATTTTTTTGCTATTTTTAATGATGAGGAGAAAATGACTACATTCAAGGGATTTGATTTATACAAAAATAGTGATATTGTCCCCATCATTAAAAATAGCAAAAAAATTATAAAAATTAAAAAATTTGGTTTGCTAGTATATTTTGATATAGAGATTAAGTTGATCAGTTCGGATCGACTATTTGGATACCGAAAATGGAGATACGAACCGCATAGTATGGTAAAATCGTGATATACATATTATTGTAGCCTAACTCTATATATATATATATATATATATATATATGCAGGCATGATAGTGGACCTAAATGGCAATTAATAAACTTTAATACGAAATCAATGTGAATGCGACCTCACTTTGGTAACGTATGCCACGTTGGTTCATTAAACATATTATCAGAAGGGGAATTAATTTAGCTAGCCATGTTGGTTCTTTAATTAATTTTTTGTAGTTTTTGTCAGTATAATTAATCTAAATGATTAAAGATTAATTTAATATTATTAATTATTAGATCATTTAATAATAATGATAATTTACAATTGTTATTATATAGTATAATTTTGAGATGTAAAAATGATTATAATAAGGCCTTTTTTAAGTATTAATATTCATTCATGAACTTCTGTTGGAGCTTCAAATATATCTTCCACAAAATTAGTTCATGTCGTCAAAACAATTTATCTTAGTCTCTATATTTTCTAATGATTTATTTTTTAAATTTATACAATCTTCTAATTATTTATTGTCTCGCAGTAAATAGTAATCAAGTTCTATTAACAAGTTTTCCTAATTAAAAAAACGCCAAAAATATTTGTGCATGAGGAAACAATTAATATTAAACTATATTAATTCAGCACAGAAAACGCATCCACTACATAAATAAATCCCAATTAATTCTAGCTAGAACTAGAACCATGCTACAACTACAACGACAACTACAAACCCTCATAAAGAGTCTCGATTTAAATAAGGATTGCTGTTGGGTTGGTCCATATATATATATATATATATATATCTAGCAGCTAGCTGCATGTATGTATGATGTATGGTTATTGGTTAGGTCTATATATGACATAAGTAAGCAAGTAAGTAAAACAGACTTGACATGGACTCATGCAGTGGAGTGGAGTGGGGTTCAGATTGAGCTGGAAAGTGGTGCTATTACATATATATATATATAACTGTTCAAAAAGACTACTATTCTCCTCTCCCCTAATCATAATACTACCTCTTTACCTTTATCTGTACATGTTTTTTTTTTTAGTCAGGATCTAGCTAAATGTATACACTCTTTTTTTTTTCTTTTTTGTTTCTTTGTTTTTTTTTTTGCTTGCTGGCAGCATGCAGTCCTGGTGGAAGGAAGGAGCTGCAGAGTGCATAGATGATAGATTCATGCTATGTCTCTGTCCTATTTACATTTTCAGAACACAATTTTGGATTGTATGCTATATATGCAAAACAATTAATTATTGCCATTGCTATTTGCTAGTTATATATATATATATATATATATATATATATATATATATATATAGTGACCATATAAGAGGAAAAAAGTTCTAGCTCCCATCAATATCAGTATTGTTACATGAATCTATGATATTAAGTATTAACTAAAAATTAACCACCAAAATCTAACAATTAACCTACTTACCGAGAGCTAGTTTTCGGCCCTCCAAACGTGTGGGAGGTCATTACTTCGAAATCTGGATGACAAATCTTCTGATATGCATTTAAATTTGAGTAGTTTGTCCCTAATCTTTATTTTTTATTTCAAAAAAGAAAAATAAAAAACCTACTTAATTAATTACCATTTCACCAGGAACTTTTACTTGATCTAGCTTAATTGTAGTCTACAACCGAGTTAATTAATTGTATGATGCAAAACATAGTAAATACATGATAGATAAGAAATTAAGAATATTGGTAATAGTGATTTGAGCTGCCAGCTGGTTCGACGGAGAATTTGTTGGATACAATACAACTGTACAATATTTAATATATTTTGTTAAACTTAAATCTGATGTTTATCCAATTCCAAGCAGATCATCAGCAACTACCATGGATCGATGGATATATATGTCTTTAATTAGCTCAACTGGAGTACTTATCACATGTTTCTCAGGAAAAAAAGGCGAGAGAATCTCAAAAAACAAAGGAGAAAAGGTGATTAAAAAGGAGAGTTCATCACATGTCCTGAATTATGGGTACTTATTGAGCCTAACCACCAATGAAAATATCCTCCTATATAAGATTTACGAAGAGGATGGCAAGGAGTACTTAAGGAAAGTCTATACCTCGCTCAAATCCAAACAAACAAATTAATTAATGGGCTATTAATAAATTTAATTAAGCAGCAACTATATTTTAGTTAATTAAGATCCAATACCAATTTTGCAAAATTAACTTGCCTGCCTGCTCATTTTTTTTTTTTTTTGAGATAAAGATAAGGGTCAAGCCACTCAAATTTAAATGTCTATATATAAAAGCCCACCATCCGGGTTTCGAACTAGTGGCCTTTATATTATGTTCATCATCTGCCAATATATTAATCATATATAATTGAGAAAAGATAATTCTAAATGGTACTTTTTTAATCCCAAAATATATGGATATGAAATTATGACTACATAATTGAATAACTTAATCGATTTTGAAAATTATTCAATACATTTTTTAGTTAAGCTCATATTGGAGCGCTCTGTGAGTTTAAGGCTCGCATAGCTTTATAATAAACAAAATTAAGAAAATTATTCGTGTAACATAATCGATCATTCACTTTTTAGTACTAAAAAAGCATCTTACACTGCATTTGATATTTTGCATCTTATTAAGTTATACTTAGTTTACAAATTGTTAATTTTTGTAATAACCAGAACTTCAAGTTAAGCACACTTGTCCAAATTAGTAGAAAATTTGAAATTAATTAATAAGTAACTTTTAACTTATTGTTCTAAATGACATAAGTTCCAAATAAATAAAAATATACAATTTACTTTTGTGGATTGACCAAAATAAGTATCTCTATAATATATATATATATATAAACACAAGCAGCATGACTATTAGTATATAAACTTCCTGGTTTTGTTTTTCACACAAGGATTGCTTGACAGCTAGTAAAAAAGCTCAATTGTTTGTTATTCCTAGAAAATTTAACAAAGCCCCCCCCCCCCCCCCCCCCCCCCCCCCCAAAAAAAAAAAAGAAAAAAATAAAGAAACTGCAGTCAACTCGGTTCCCCATAGATACTTACCACAAGCACGATAAAATTAAGAATATTTTGAACACCAATATATAATTACCAGTAGTACGACAGTAGCATGTCCTGAATTTCTTCAAACACGGAAAACAAAAACGAGGTCAAAATTATAGTACTTCAAAATTCGCATTCGCAGCATGTCTCATTTTCAAAACCCTTTTTAATTTACTTGAAAAGCAAACAAATTCACCCTCACTTCCACGACCACAAGGACAGTTTTTGAGACAGAGACCGTACAATTGTTGTTCATATTCATATATATATGTAAGTGTTATATCAGGAACCAATATATATATATATATATATGTTTTCTTTTGATCTTTTATCAGGAACCAATATAATACAAGCCTGAAAGATTCTCTGTACAAATCGATTTATATAAACTTTTAATTAAATTTTGGCTACATGGTCTTAACCTATGCTTAGGTACCTCATTCTGGTGCTAAAGAGTAAAGAGAAAGAAAGCTGCTTCTCACATTTTGTTTGTCATATTTATAAACAGATCGTGGACTAGCTAGATTTCAGTTTATTTTATATATGCACACTTGAATATATAGTAGTGCACAGCCAGCAAGTAAAAGCTTTTGACAGATGCATTAATTTTTTATTTTTCTTATTAATTGAAACGGGGGTTAATTTGGCCAATAGTAGAATTTTGACTACTCTTGCCAGCATTTTTTTTTTTTTTGAAAAAAATGAGGTTTTAATTAATTATTTAGAATCACAATTTTTACTGTATTAATTAGGCATTTTTACTGCAGTGATATATGATGTATATCAATTGTGTCACTTAAACAGATAATTGAGTAGTCATATTAATTAAGGAAAATCAATTTAAGAATAAGTTTCTACCTAAACCCTAATGGAAGACAGAAAAATGAACATATCATGAAGTGGAATATTTTGACATGTAAAATAAGTATCTTGTACAATAACCTTTTACTATTAGCAATGAGAAACTTAAAACAGAAGCCAAGTGCCAAATAAGTCAACATCATACAGCGAGGTACCACCCAAAAAACACAAAAAGATCATCAGACACGATTACCGGAAAGAAGAAAAGAAAAGCAAAAATTAGATCCTATAATATATAAGAGGTAAAAGTTCCATATATATATTAGTGGTCTAAAATTTTAGCTTTAAAACCAGTGCAGTGCAGTCAAACTGTCAAAGGCTAAACATATTAAAACATGTATAGCCTTCTTAATGAGGAGCAACATATATATATATATATATATATATAATAAGTTAATAACTAATCAAACTAGGGAACCCTAATATCATGGGTTAATTAAGGGGGAAAAAATATGTATAGGAGGAATTAGATCTTACATGTTTAGGCCACAAGGTTGCTTTCAAGAACCTTCTAAAGCATGTGTTGGCACTGTGCACTTTAACACTTTTCTTTGGTTATCTTATTAGGAAATAAGAAACGTTAGAACTTTAAAATTTTCAAGAATAATTAAAATGATATATACAATTACAAACCAACTATATAAAGTGTGTATCAGCATGTGAAAACTTGGTAAGCAGATCCTAAAGGGGCTTGTTTTAATTGAAAGGGAAAGAATAAAGAAGAAGTGTGAGTAGGTGTATATATGTATGTTTGTATGTTGCCATCAAGTAGGTCCATTTTACATCTGGATAGTTGGTATCTTTTGTTGTATGAAATAGATGCAGTTCAAGGTAGTTGAATATCATGGTACAGTTAACAGTTACATAAGTTATACATATAGAGGTTGGTTCCAGTTATGAGTTATCCAATTATAAATATATTTTAATCTTACTTATTGTGCAACTACTCAGATTCAACCTTCATCAATATATAAAGGAAAACATCAAACCTCCATTGAATAACTGTTTATACATTCATAGATGTACAAATTTTGTAACAGTTACATCATTTTGTAATTTTTAAAACAAGTTTGTAACCTTCGAACACTATATATATATGTCCATTCTATGGACACTCGGTAGCACTCATATACATCGACGATTTTACATTTGAATGGTTTGATTATATCCTTCCTTACTATATATAAAAGCATATTAGAAAAAATGACATGAAAGTGTTATCTTTCTCAAATAAGAAACTTGAGCCGTTGATCATTTTCTTAGATAAATCAGAACCGTTGATGTATGTTAATGCCCTTTGACATTCTCAGCCCATTAAAATTAAAGGCCGATATAAATTATCTCAATTTAAGGCACATTACATATTATCTTAAAAGTTTATTATAAGAAATAACAATTTCAGCCCAAAGCAAGGCGTGGGCTTTTTACTAGTTGTATATATAACACATGAATTAAAGAAGCAAATTTAAATATTTTCTAAAGCATATCATGTTTTCTTAAAAATCAACAATTTCACCTCTCGCTTTAACATTACTCCCTTTGTTGTTTACCTAATGAACCAGATATTGATTTTTTTTTCCCCATATAAGAATCGATCCAGGCCTCTCTAGGCCTGATAATTTGAACCAAATTTCCAAACCAAGCAAATTATCAGTTTGAGCTCTCTACCCTAAACCCTAAGCCCATAACAACCAAACAGAATCAGAAGCCCATATTATATTTTACATTTTATCTTTCATGGAAATGCTAATCAAACAAGTATACACAAACCCAATAAGGCCTTAAATCAAGCCCAATTCATAAATGTACACTTATATACCAATTAAGCCCAGTATCATGTAATAAGAGCTCTCTCTATAGCAAGGTGCAAAGTTCCAAACTACTATTTATAGATTTGGTTACAAGATCATAGATCTGTCAAAAAAGAAAATAATATCAAATAATAGAATTAATCAAATTCAAAGGAAAAATTGTCGATGTTTTCATAATTAATTTCATGAATCTATAATCCATTGCTCTGTTAAAGAATGAGGAATCAATATATTGCTTTTATTATAAGATCGGATGGGAAGCAAGGTATTGCAACCTGAAACTGGTATTATAGTATATATGCAGGTTACTGTTCATGAACCATGAATATTTTTGTGATGTTTCTGATCTTCAAACTTTCAGGGTTAGATGCAAAAAATACGTCACATATGAGAAATTGAGCTTAAAAAAGGACCCAAAAAGAATAATAAACTCAGGAAACAAACTAGTCTAATAAATTTAAATTTTTAATATTTGATTGACAATATCTGGAAAACCTATGATTGCAATGATACAGAGAAAAAAAGCCCACTACAAATGGCTGAACTATATATGTACACAGCACTTTTTTCTCTTTTAACCCCCTTTTCCAAATATCCATTGTTTCTTCAATCTTGTATCATCTACAAATAAGAAAAATAAATGCAATTAGATGATTATTCCTGATGAACACAACCATAATGAAAGCTGAATTGCTGATTTATCAAAATGCATACCATCTATTCTTAACTAGAAGCACAAGTAGGCTTGCGCGGGGGCAATTGGTGATGCGGAGTTCTCTGAAACAAAAAGGTTGCTTCAATCATTCGATTCCAAAATACAAATATCTTCAAAAGTTACATGCCCAAATTGGTAACCAAATCAACCATTTTTATCAGCATCAAGAGATAAGATTTGATTCTGTGGTCAACCAAAGTATTCCAATATCAGGTGTAAATGTTGGAGCAAATTCAGTCAGGGCATCTCTGATTTTATCCGACTTTACTTACAAAAGGGAAAAGAATATTAACTTTCAAACACAATGCTTTCAAAGGAAGCAAGGATATAAAGGCTGGAATATCTTACCTTCAACTTCGGTTTCAGAGATTCCACAGCATTCCGAGTGTTGTTGTTATTATTTGCTCCTTGCTAATCATAAAACAAACAAATTCAATCAGAAGTACATCCACCTTATTCTATAAATTTTTATAATATCGATAAGTATTCTAATATTTTATGTATACAAAGAAAAATGCAAAAAAAAAAAAAGTTATAATCAATACCTTGCCAAGGACCCAATCAGCCGAATCGAAGTAGGCTCTTTCATGATCCTGCAAGAAATATAGGTGCAAAACAGGAAAGATAAAACATTTGCATAATACAGAGAAAGTTTAAAACATGCATAACATTATTTGGACAAAACTATCTGGCTTTTAATATTTTTCTAACAGTTGAAAATATAACATAATAATAAGACCTTCAAAGTTCCATTCTTTTCAACCTGGACTTTTTCAGGACAAATATGTTTCACACCACAATTTGCAATAGAAAATTATAAAAACGTTGGCTGACAAATTTGACTTGTTCAACTGTTCTGACAAATTTAATTCTGATTTCTTTGTATGTAAGATAGCAGGTACAGAACTCACTTTGGATATCAAGGGCTTTTTGGGGGCAATCCCACCATATTTCTTCTCTGTATTACCCTGAAAAAAAAAAAACATCAGAGAAAACCCAATATAATCTTTGGTGAATTTTAGTTAAATTGGTACTTGTTGGTCTAATTAATTTTCACACTATCATAAATATTTCAAAAGGGAATACAAGAGGAATATCAATATGAATTTGAATACACATTGAGCCTGTTATACAGTTCATACTAGCAAATTCTGGCAAAGAATTAATCCACACAAACAAATCACCATATCGAAAATAATTCGAACTGTTGAATTCATGGGGGCTCAATTGAGAAGGATGATAATAATTTTTAAAAAAAAATAATAAAAAAAAGCATGCCTCTTTCCCTTGAGAATTGGGTTTTTCTCCATTGCAATCCGCCATCTCTTTTCCTCCTCTTTCTCTTCTGTTCTCTACTCTCTCTATCTGCAAACAAAACAATTCCCACCGATTATTCCAAGGAGAAAGAGGTTCAGAATAAGTGGTGGGTTATTGTGGAAAGAGGTAGGTGAGGAAGGTTAGAGGCACAAACCTTGTGGAAGTGAAGAGGAAGAGAGGAGGAGAGAAAGAGAGGAGAAAAGAGATGTGAAGAGGAAGGGGAGGAGGTGAAAATTGGATGCGTATTATAGAAGAGGCAGAATATAAACAAACATATAATAACAAACAATCCGTATATATCCTGAAAAATTAAATAAAAAAAATGTAATAAGATTGGAAAAGGGTATTTTATGAGAGGAAAAAATATATATAAGGATTAAACATGGGAATATCGTGACCATGGTCCAAGCTCTTTTGTTGCTTCATGTATATTAGATACATGCCTTGGATTGTTTCGGTAGTAGATTAATAATATTTTTTTAAAGAAATAATTTGAATCGAAATGTAATCTTAAGTCTCATTTGGTAGTAGATTAATAATAATTTTTTAAAGAAACAATTTTAACCGAAATGTAATCTTAAGTCTTAAATAAGAGTTAAAAACTGAAGACACATAAATTATGTAAGAGTGTATAAATTGTGAATAAAATTCTTATATCATATATGTTATATTTTCAAAGCTTGTGTTATTTTTTCCTATATAAATTGTGTTGTTTTTCTTAAAGGAGTTTAAAGACATAGTATGGTTTGTTATAGATATTTTGTGATTTATTAATTTATAGTATTTTAAATATCTCCAAATTATATTTTTTTTGTTACTGGATATGCTCATGCAATTGATGAATGATTTTGGGCTTATATGTCCCTTCTTTTTTATCATTATTAAGAATTTTAGATGCTATGAGTCACTAAGACAAGGTTATTTTTATAATAAACATTATAAGAACAAATTTATAGCTACACTGTTTGAGATGTAAATAAAATAGTTTATAATTTTTTTTATTGAAGATAGATAGTTTACAATTATATTTCATACATTTTAAATTTTATTTAGTGATGCATCACGGACGGGATTTTTACATATTATGTTTAAATATAATTATAATTATTGGAAGGGTAGTTTTCCTAAAGTGCGTAGCTCAAAATCTGGTGAAGGTTCAGGTTCATAGATTTTTTTTCTTTTTTCAAAGATCTCAATTAACTAATTTTATGTCCCAGAATGTAAAATAATCGCTGATAAAAATTTGCAAATTAAATCTTGACATGGAGATGCAATGGTTCAGAATATTATTTGCGCTACCAATATAACTAACAAAAAATCAATCAATTTAGTAAGAGATTAATCTCATTTATTTTGACAATTAAAATTATTTGATCAAAGAGAACGTCCTTTCTCAAATTCTAAAAATAAATGGAATGCCATGAATCATGATCCAATAATATCAATCCATTGCTATTTGAAATATAGTTAATAAAATTAATGGGATAAGATCTCTTGACTATTGCAAAAAAAATAAAATTCCATTAATACTCACATTTACGATGTGAGCTATTATATGTGTAGCATGCAAATAAGCTAAGTGTTCAAAATTAGTTCAAGATTTACCAATTAAATGGTTTGAAATGTTAAACGATCCTTATTTATGGATGTAAAATAAAATGTAAGGTGTGAATCAAATTACCTGAAATTCAGATACCAACTAATTTATGAAGCTAGTTGATAATTTTTTTTTTATTAATTTTTCGGCTCAACAAGAAATGAATCTAGCAAACAAAAATAATTTAAAAATAAAAATTTAATTAAATTTATTTTATAGATAATTCATAATTCTCATTATTTACAAGACAAGGTAAGTTTTTTGTTACTTGTTCACTTTTAGTACTTTCTTTTCAAAAGGAAAGTCCTTTAACAAAAACTCTTAAAAAATGGTTAGTTCAGCAATTTCATTCAAATAAAAAGTAGGATAAAAAAAAAGTAGGATAATTTCACTTTAGAAAAACTTAAAGCACGGAAGAAAACTCTGTTACTAATATTATTAGGCTACAATTTCCGCAAAGTACAGTCGACTTTTATAGAAATTGTATATTCATACGCATTATTTATTCCCCCATGCGAAAAAATTATTTTTTTGAGCCAAAGGTTTACTTGTATTTGAGTAGATCACGTTATTTTACTCTTAGAGAGTCCATAAATACTTGAGATTTAATTTTATTGTCACCAATAAATCACACAAAAAACATGGTTATCTGATCCTTCCTCCTGTTAATTTTGGGCCGAAGTTGCAATAAGAGAAAATTAGAGGGTGTCTCTAATATTTTCTACAATTATCTCAACGTCCTCCCTAAAATATATATTTTTTCTTATTAAACAAATTTGATCCTATTTAATTGTGGTCAACGAGATGTCGCCTTTACAGCTTTATCTATGACCTTCTTTAAAAGAAAAGTGTTTTCGGATAGCAAAAGAAATCAATATGAAAACCATATAAAATTAGTGTATTAATAAAGGGTAATTTTCTGGATGGTCACTCAACTTTACTCTCAATCCATAATTGGTCACTGAACTTCTATTTATTCATTTGTGGTCACTCAACTTTGATGTTTATCCAAATTTGGTCACTCCGTTAGTTTTTCCATCCAACTTAACGAAATAATTAATATGAATTCAATTTTAAGCCTTAGACATATATTTTTTCCATATAGAATATATACAATCTCACACAATATGTGAGATGTAAGAAACAAATTAAAATTTTGTTCATTTTATTTAAAAAAAATAACTTTTTTTTTCAAAATCATTTTAACTAATATTCTCATGTAAATTTAATTTTTAACATTTCTACAAGCATGAAATATTTTATTGCAATACAAAAAATAAATAAATAATAATTTGTATCATTATATTCTCACTTTTTAAGTTTTACATTGAAAAAAATATGTTGTAAACTCTAAAATTGATGTCATGTTAACTTTTCCGTTAAGTTGGATGGAAAAACTAACGGAGTGACCAAATTTGGATAAATATCAAAGTTGAGTGACAAAAAATGAATAAATAAGAATTTAGTGATCAATTATGGATTTGGAGCAAACTTCAGTGACCTCCTAAATAAATTACCCATTAATAAACAATGAAGAAACGTGCACGTTTTGGTGGGTACTCTTTGAACACCGTGAATTTGCTTAATTTTTGGGTTGTTAGTTGGTTCATGCCTCACGCCATGATTTTATAGTTTATACACGTGTAAGGATTGAACGAATATCTCATGCTTCTTTTTTTCTTTTCTTTTCTTTTTTTTTGAGGAAATATCTCATGCTTTTCAATTGCACAACCTTTGGGCTGACGTATTTTAGGGAAATCATTAGTTGCACTTTTTTTTATTTAGTATGATATTTATTCAAGCGGAATTATATCATCATAATTGGCGTTCACTTCCGCTGTTAACAGGATCCTGTTATTTAAATCTGAACCGTCGGATTAAAATTAACGAATGAGATTAATTATGAAAAAGGCTCCTATAATCTTAATTGGGCCGATCAGGCCGTCCGTTTTGATGTAACGGTCCATATTGGACAAACAGGGTCTTGTTATTCTCAAAGAATAACAGCAGATTCGGACTCATCATAATTGTGTTGTGTGCAATTGTAACGGTTTGCCTTGTGTTGTTTTTATTTCAGGGGAACAGAATCAAATGTGTGATATATAGTATCAATAAGACAAATTCTTTTATGGATTGGAACAAATATGAACCGTTCATTTATCAAAAAATCGAATAGTTTTGATAAATTTATGGGCACAAGTAAAAAGATATACTTTTTTGAGAGAAAAAAAAAATGAACAGTTGTCCATAAAACAACAACTCATAAAATAACGTATATGAAATATTTCATATTGCCTTGTGCACTGAATTATTGCACGGTTGATATGAAAGAAATGAAAAGAGAAGATCAAAACATCTAAATCATGCGGTTGCAAAATACCTGTCCAGCTCTCGATCTGCCCGTAGTGATTAATGAATAATGACAAATTGAGAAACTCCATGGCTCAAGGTGAAGGTCCTTTTTTTCTTTTTTTGAAAAGTTCGTAGCAGCTACCAACGGAGCTCAAGGTGAAGGTCCCTTGGTATTTTTTGGCACTCTCTGCTTATTCGGTCTCAATTAAGTCATGAATGAACTAGTGACCACCCATTTTATCTATCCACAAGTCTACCGTATTTTTAATAAACAAATATTCATTTTTCAGTGAACATTCATATTTTTCCATTCAACATATATCATTTTCTAGTAAACAGATATATTACGGTTTCCAGTAAACATTTATGCAACTGTGACAAGCACATAAGCACATGTGAGTGGATTTCACATCCTCTGCCTTTTAGGGTATTGTGCCCTGAGGCGCGTGGACCGTTGGATCACCTCAAGATTTGCGCATGCTAAAATCTTGAGGTGATCCAACGGTCCACTTGCCTTAGGGCACAATACCCTAAGGCAGAGGATAAACACTCAAGGTGTGTCATATTGTGAGAAAAGAGTGGATGGATAGATGGGTAACTCACTGTATAAGGTGAACTCAACATGTTTTCTTTTCTGTTATCACACTTTTGTGACATTTCTTGTTATCCTTGAAGATGTGATATATTTGGGTCAAATGCTAATGCAATAGCTCTTGGCAGCTTTTGTCTATCCATTTCCTTACACAGAAAAAGAACCATGTGGCTTGTATCTGACAACTTGACCCCGCAATAGCGATCCAAGGAAAAAAAAAAAAAAGATTTTGGATCGTACTTAATTGAGTCGTTATACGATATCTCACTATAGAAAAGTTTCACATCATATAATGCTTGATCGTTTGACGCTTACGTATTATTTATTCTTCCATATCTTGCTATGCGTGGATATCTTTTAGTTCTTGGTCACGCATTATTGTCAGGAAAAATAAAATACATTTATGCAATTTCTTTTTTGGTTTTTTTTTTGAGATAAAGATGAAGGGTCAAGCCACTCAAATTTAAATGTCTATAAAAAACTCTCCATCCGGGTTTCAAACTCACGACCTCCTATACAGAGAGTGTTGCCGTTAGCCACTAGACCAAAGGCTAGTTGTTTATGCAATTCCTTTTTATTTTGTTATTTCTTTATGGCTCCTATTATCTGAGATGCTTCCGATATTCAACACAACTTAAGATCTTAAATATTATGTACATTAAAAATGAGTTATTTAATTTAATATTATACATTTTGATATGAGGTAAATTGTCTAAGATTTTGCATATTGCATCATGCTTTATTGTGAGCTTTGTTCGAGCCTGTTTGTCATAACGCATGTATATATTAAGAAAATGAAATGACAATAATATTTTTTATTTTTTTTTTTAAATTAGCTCTTTATCTCAGAATTAGATAAGAAGAAAAAACAAGAAAACCAGACAAAAACGAAAGAAAAGACAAGACAGGCTTCTCTCGTAATCAATCCAATCTTAAAATACAGTTAAGATGAAATAGATAAAGCAACTATTACTAAACTAATTAAAAAGCAGTTAAAACCGGATGTTGTTCAATCGTATAAGCTATTCTTTTTGATATATACCTAGAGAAGCAATCTTAATTCTTGGTCATCTTGTCTGTCCCAAAAATCTTGTGATCTTGTTGCATTTTGGAAGCAGGATAAAACAATCATGATGATTAAAAAAAAAAAAAAATCTTGGGTACATAGATTATAGGGGTAATGACCCCAGACCCCCCTGAACTTTCGGGTTTTGACAACTTGGCCCCCGAACTTTTAATTTGGACAAATGCCCCCCCGAACTACCGATTTGTGACAAATCGCCCCCCGGATGTTAATTAGCCATCTAATACTCCATTTACAAGTACGAAAAGACCAAAATACCCTTATGTATATCTTCATGATATTTTAAATATAAATAAGTTCAAAAAAATATTTAATTAAAAATCACTAGATATTAAAAATATATAAGAAATTATTACATATTTTTTAAATACAAAAATCTATACAAAATATTTATCGTTTACTTTTTGTTCTTTTATTTCATCAACGTAATATTTACATATATGTAACTAATTTTAATGAAAAAATCAATTACCATTTTAAATGATTTAAAATTTTCAATCAAATTTGAAGTTAACAATTTTTTTTATCATCATTAATGTATTAGTTCGTAATTTCTCATATTAAAAGAATTATTATGTATCATAAATATCTATCTTTGAAAAAAAACAATATACAAATTCAAGCAAAATAAAATAAAATAAAAATAGTAAGGCGTAAAAATTTAGTTATATACAATAAAATAAAAAAATAATATACAAATATTTAGTTATATACCAGTACTATTAATAATTAATTCAGATTTAATATTCATGAGGCATAAAAATTTTTAAAACTGAATTTAATCTATTTATATTTAAAATATCATGAATATATACATAAGGGTATTTTGGTCTTTTCATACTTTTTAATGGAGTATTAGATGGCTAATTAATAGCCGGGGGGCGATTTGTCACAAATCGGTAGTTCGGGGGGGCATTTGTCCAAATTAAAAGTTCGGGGGCCAAGTTGTCAAAACCCGAAAGTTCGGGGGGGTCTGGCGTCATTACCCCTAGATTATATGATACGTTCAACTCTTGTGGTGTATATGTTTTTGAGAAATATTATCCAAATTAAATTGAAATGGTAGATGTGTTCAAACTTCAAAATTATTTTGATAGAACGTGAATTTTTGCCTTCAAATTTGAGCTTATTCGAAAGAATTTTTGGTTTGTCAACATACTATATGGTTATTTGTTGGAAAACATTTATAGTTCACCTATAAGAGCTGACAGCCTTACTTTCTTTCACAGTCTAATACATGCATGTGCATTTATGTGCTTGCCACAGTCGTATAACTATTAACTAGAAAACAATATCTATTAATCAAAAAGATATAGTTAACAAAGATATAGTTGTTAACTGAAAAATTGAAATACTGTTGATGAATATAAATTTATTAGAGGGTCGACTCTATCTGTTACCCTTTGAAACTAAGAAATACTAATATTTTGCTAAGTTATGCCCCCTTTTGTATTGTCATAACTCATAACATCCGTAATTGCATTACCATTCACATTAATAAAAAAGTCATATTCACATGAATATTACGGCGCATACGCGTAAGCAAAGATTGTCTACATCATCAGGACTATTTGCGTCAACAACATAAATGCACCACATCACACTATTAATTTTGCTTCACAATTACAATATACTTCCTCTGTCCACAAAAGAATGAATTTGTAGCAAAAGTCAAAGGAAATAGTGGAAGAGTGAAATTACTTTTATGCCCTCAATTAGTAGAAAAGTGAACATTCTTGGAAGGAGATGAGGGGCATTTTGGGAATTTCGTAATATATATATATATTTTTTTGAGGAAGAAAGTGGATTCAAACAAAGGATATAAATTCATTTAATTGTGGACAAGTTGTAAATGATATAAATTCATTTAACTGCGGACGGAGGAAGTATTTGATTCGTATCAATTAAAATATTTAGCAATTGTGAAAAATAAATCAAATAGTTAATAGCTGATCATCACATAAAAATTTGACCACTTCCAAAATACTATTTATTTATCCATTTTTTCATAATCAAAATTAATAAATTATCAAATTGAAATAGTTTATAATATTGGCATGAAATGACTAACATACAATGGAAATTAAAAAAAAAATTACAAGAGAAGAAATAGAAGCAAACAAGTCAGTTTTACCGAACAGGGCATAACACATAAGGCACAAATCAAATCTTTGCCGACAAGCAGCCAGACAAACAAAACCGAAAACATTTCCACTTGGGGTTAGGAAGAACATCCTCTGCACTCATAACCGCAGTGCACTATAATTTTGTCGTACCAAAATTGAATTCTACTTCAAGAAAAGATGATGATAGAACCAAACCAAACCAACGGTGAGGTATCAGGTAAGGCACCAAACTTTTGGATGTCTCAATTCAACGACCAAAAAACCGGACCATGGTCTTGTCCCTATCCCAAAATTGGCTCAAACAAACAAAAACTTAGGCCCTGTTCGGACGTCATCCCATTGGTACTGTTTGTGTGGGTGGAAAAAAAATTCAGTCTCACAGAATTTTTTCTTACCCACGCAAACAGTGGCCAACCCATGAGAAATCCCCAGGTCCGAACACGCCCTTAGCATATATTTTTTTTTTTTTGACACGATCAAAGCACCAAATCAAGGATTTAACGGGCTTTACAGCTTCAAATTCAAGGAGGTGTATATATACCATGAACAACGGCCCGGGTACACAGTTTGATGTCCATATTTTGGGCTGATGTTGGTTTGTGCCAAGGCTGATATTATAAATCCTAATCTAAAGAAATAAAAAAAATTGAGTAAACAATCCGTCGAAGTCAAATAAATGGTCCGGCCTCAAGTTTGAGTTTGAGAACTGTAATTTAACGAATAACATGTAGAGTCCACCTCTATCAAGTAGGTCACCCATCCACCTCTCTCACAATTCTGACACACCACGTGCACCCATGTGCTTACCACAGTTGTATAAATGTTTACTGGAAATCGTAGTATATCTGTTTACTGGAAAATGATATCTATTAATCGGAAAGATATAAATGTTTACTGAAAAATGATATTTGTTCATTGAAAATACGGTGGACCGGTGGATAAGTAAAAGGGGTGGACGCTACCTACTACTCATGTTTAATATACTGTTGATCATAAGCAAATTGTATTCTGTTGACAAAATGGAGTTCAGCAGCAAACCTCAACTCCAATTCCTGAACCCGACGACTGCCAAGCATGTTTAGGCCAACATCACAGGGCTGTGCAGTAATAACATACTTGATGCTTGTCTGGTCTGGTGGGTCTTCTCCTCATGACAGGATGAGGCGGGGGTCGGGTGACCAGTCGCCTTATCAACCTTTTACCGGGTGCACATGAGCCACCGTTGATTATCTTTGCTGATTCCTCATCCATGACTATTGTGGTGACTGACCTGACCGCTCCGCATATGGGAGTTTGTTACGTTTGGACCGCATTGTCTTCTTTTGCCCGTGTTCTTCCAAGCTTGTATCTGCAGCATTTCACATAAAGACGGCCTCCTGCTGCTGCAGCTTGAGATTGAGAAGATCCAGAAAAGCTATGCTGACTTCAAAATCAAAATCCTTATTGCTGGCCTACCAGAAGAAATATCAATCACAGGTGTGAAGCACTGCAACCTTGTTGAGTTTAACAGACAGCTGCTTGCTGCTTTATGTCGTGTTAGACCCGATTCAAAGGGACCAGATCAATGCTGTAATTTCCTGGGAATTTCCGTTTCCACTGAAAACTTCTTATCCTTTTTACCAAACTCAATTTACTTCTATGAAGGAGGTATGCCTATTAAAGGTCTTATAAGCTGTAAACAGCTAGTTTTCACCTATCCCGGTACCAACTTCAAGATGTAGAGGTCTTAAAGCTCATACATTCACTGGTAAAAGGAGCAGTATGTAATTTTGTCATCATTTTTCTGATCAGGTAGTAACTTTTTAACTTGCAATAAATTTTGGTTGTTCCTAATAATGTTTACCTTTTGCTTGATATGACAGGATGTTCATGAACTGCTGATTATGCAAGTTGCTGTCAGGATTTGCATCTCGATCCGCTTGTTACTTCCGTTTGCCCTTCCTCTCAATCTGATCCCTTGCCCCTGTTATTATTCTGCTGATCAGGTTACAGTCAAGAGGAAATAAGAAGTCTGGTAAGATGAATAAAAGGCAGAAATACTAGTAATTCACTTTTAGATTTAAGCACTGAAATACAGCCTATGAGGGAACCCAACATACCGAAAAATCAGACAAAACACCATAAATAATGATGACACAAACACAAAATTTATGACTAACATAATAGTCTTACACCATCAGGGAAAAAAAGAACCCCGTCCATAAAAATCAATTATCACCAATAAACAATATTATTGAGTAATACAGATCTAAATACAGTCAGAGTCGACTCTTTTTAACGGGTCCCAATTCCTTAGCCTTGGTCCGCAGCTCGTGCTTCTTGATCTTTCCTGTGGCTGTCTTAGGGAGGGGGCCAAACACGACTGACTTCGGGACCCAATAACCTGGCAGCTTTTCTTTGCAAAATCTCAAGATGTCATTTGCCAGAGCTGTCTCATCGGATCTGTCAACACTTTCTTTTAGTGTGATAAATGCACAAGGCGACTCACCCCACTGCTCGTCTGCACGTGCAACCACTGAGGCTTCTAACACAGCTGGGTGCATATACACCACCTTCTCCACCTCCAAACTGCTTATGTTCTCACCACCTGATATGATTATGTCTTTGGCACGGTCTTTCACCTCTATATACCTGTTAGTTGAAAGATTCCATTATAATTGGCACATCACAGTCTTCAGGAAAATTCTTTTAGAAGTTAAAATAAAATTAAATTTGCATGTGACTCCATCATAAAACAGATGTATTTCAGGATAATGACAGCGAGAGTAGTGATCAGCATTTCAAGGAACAGGTGGTTATAATACCAACTTGGACAAATATTTTTTTGTATTAGGACTGGTATGTACATAAATATGTCAATTGTCTGATACAAGAAAGTACCAGGTAGCTGGCCAGTATAACTACTTTGTACCAGTTAATAACTTGTAAGACAACAAAAGGAAATAGTACCCATCAGGGTGCTTCACGCCTAGGTCGCCAGAATGAAACCAACCATTCTCGAAGGCCTCGGCATTTGCTTTAGGATTTCTCAAATACCCCTTCATGACTCCATTACCCCTCATTACAATCTCCCCTAAAGTTGTGCCATCTGCTGGTACGGGCTTCATGCTCTTTGGGTCAACCACATCGAGGCACTCCAATCCAATGTATCTAACACCTTGACGAGCATGCAGTCGAGCCCTGTCATCGTCCTGTAACAAGTCCCACTCAGGCTTCCATGCACAGACAGTGGATGGGCCGTATGTCTCAGAGAGGCCGTAGGTGTGAGTTACACGAAAGCCAAGGCGAGACATTGCAGCTAGGACTGATGGGGGTGGGGCTGCACCAGCTGTCATCACCTCAACGGTTCTAGGGAGTGGGAGGATGGTGTCTGTTGGAGGTGCATTTACGATCGTGTTTAACACCACAGGGGCCCCACAGAAGTGTGTCACCCCTTGGTGAGCGATTGATGAGAAAATGGCCTTAGCTGTGACCTGAATTAAAATGTAGGATTAAGCAGTCAAAATCGATAAATAAAACTTTCAATTAACAGAAAATTTCTTTTATACTGTCAAGCCTGAAATTTTTTTATCCGAAGCTGTTTAATTAGAGATATTCCATATCAAGGTCACCTACACACCCAGACCTCTTATGTATTTATTAAGTTAGAATTTAAAGAATTATATGAGGATGACAGGTAAAGGGAATTCAAGTGAAATAAAATGCTCTCTCCAAATTCGTAAGTGAGTGTCTCACTTAATTACTCTTTTTTCTAAGCTGCACGTTAATTCCATTTGAAAATACATAATGAATTAATGATGATTAAAACAGGAAATCAAGTATTATACCTGTCGAAGACAAACACTGGTGCCGCAGAGTGCAGCGAGAGTCCAAGTATAGCACCAGCCATTGCAATGAAACATCGGCAAGGTCCATAAATAAACCGCTCCTTCATTCATGCCCCACACAAGGGCTGCACTAAGCGCCATCAGATACGCACCTCTATGGTGCAGAACAACACCTTTCGGGCTGCTAGTTGTCCCCGACGTGTACCCCAGAGAAATACTCTGCCATTCATCTCTGGGAGGCTTCCACTCGAAACCTGCATCCCCCGTCTCCAAAAACCTCTCATACTCCACCGCGCCATTCCGTAAGGCGTACTGCAACAACCCAGGGTCGCAGGTCGGGTCGCCGATCACAATGAGCAAAGGCGGCTTGTAATTGGATTTCCTCTTTTCAGCGATTAATTTGAGGGAATCTTCAGCTAAGGAGAAGAATTCTTGGTCCACAATCACAACCTCCGCTTCGGAGTGGTCAAGCAGAAATGACACGGTTGGGGCATTCAAACGAATGTTGACACAGTTTATGACAGCACCCGACATCGGAACACCGAAGTGCGCCTCGTATGTGGCCGGTACATTCGGTGCTATTATTGCCACCTGATTAAATACAAATGGTTCGGTCATTACACATTACAAAGATACCAGTACCAGCTTTATATAACAGAAAACACGAACATGAGTGTTATTAGTAAGGGGAGGGGTCGGTTGACAATGCTTATTTTGATAATATTGACAATGAGATTTTCAAAAATTTGTAAAAATTAAAAAAAAATCTTAAAAATAAAAAAAATTATGGATATATTACTTAACTTGTAGATTGATAGTGTTTCAAATTTCAATCAATTTGAACATCGTTTGATGTCTTATCAAAATTTGGTATACTTTTTAACGGTTGTAAATCTTTGAAGGGCTATCAAATGTCGCTTAAATTGAATAAAATTGGAAACATAATCAATCTATAAGTTAAATATTTCCTTCAATTGTTTTTTCTATTTTTAATATTTTTTTATGAATTTTTACAAACTTTTGAAATATCATATCATATTGTTGAAATTGTCAAGATAAACATTATCAATTGCAATATTATCCTAATTAGCAGATTGACTTTCACATGTAAATGGTATGATGGTATGATCTAGCCCCAATTTTGATTAAAAACAAGTAATGAAATCAACTTCAATTCAATACTTTCACTGCTGCTAAGTGTTAACAATCACCACTAATTCTAATTAATTTCCGCTGCAAATTCAAAGAAGACCGGAAGAGTAGTCAGTTACAGTTACAGTACCGTGCTGCCGGGGCCGACGGAGCGGCGGGAGAGAGAGGAGGCGAGCTGCCGGCAGCGGCGGTAGGTGTCGGCCCAGGTGTACCGAACCGGGCCATGGATGACCGACGCCCGGTCGGGGTGGACGAGCGCGGCACGCTCCAGGAACCAGAGAGGCGTGAGCGGGGTGTAGTTGGCGTCGTTCTTCGGCAGGTCGTCGATGTCCCTCTGCCTCTGGTCCCCACCGCCACCGGCCATCTCCGAACACTCAAAGCAAGCTCGCTCTCGCTCGATCTCCACGAATTCAGAGAAGTGAAGAAGTCAAGTGCGACGTTTTCAATGGAGAGTGAAAGGAAAGTCGTTATATACTCAGAAAGACAATTCATATCCCCTGCTGTACTGCATTGTGCGGTTCACAACGTCAGCCGTTGGATTATCTTGAGATTTGTGCTAGCGCGGATCTCGAGATGATTCGATGGCTGAAGTTGTGAACTGCACAATGCAGTAAGTCAGGGGATGAGCACTCCTCAGAAAGGGGGTCCGGTCCAGCTGTTACAGTTTTTTCTATGCCAAGTTGCTGCTATAGAATCTAGACGGCCCATCTTCATCCCGACGGTCGAGATTGTGGCTGTAGAGGGGTTCTTTTTCTTGCGGGACCCATCTGTCATCGACAATAGCAACCTGCTGCAATAGAAAACTATGGCAGCGGATGTGAAAAGCGAGTCCCTCAAAAGGTAAAAGGTTCATTCCTTTTTGCGACGTGTTATGTTGTGCGCGGCATTTCTACTACGCTCCATTCTCTCTGGATCATAGTCATAGAGGATAAGTTAGAGAGGCCAGTAAAGTAATGAACTACTGATGATAGGTAATTAGAGAGGGCATGTCACTTGCAAGTAAATGGTCGTGAGATCGGGGCGTACGGTTGAGCTTCTGCAGAGGGGAACAAAAGGGAACAAAGAAAAGGAATATATAAATAAGAGGAGGGATCCATTGACAAGGCTTAATGGCTTATAATGACAACTTTGATAATGGGGATTTTGAAAAACTTATAATAGTTCATAAAAAATCTTAAAAATGAAAAAAAGTTTATAGAGATATTGTTTAACTTATAGATTGATTATGTTTCAAATTATATTCAATTTAAGTGACGTTTGATAGCTCTTTAAAGCTCGTTAAATTTCAACCGTTAAAAAATGTATAAAATTTTGATAAACCATCAAACGATATTCAAATTGATTGAAATTTGAAACACTCTTAATCTATAAGTTAAAGAATGCATCCATAAAAGTTTTTTTCATTTTTAAGATTTTTTATGAATTATTATAAGTTTTTCAAAATCCACATTATCAAAATTGTCATTATAAGCATTGACAATGGATCCCTCCTCTATAAATAAATGATATCAAGTTAAGTGGTGGTCAGTGTCCCCAGCGCCGGTACAAGGCCGGTACGAGATTTTCAACATGGGATTATATATAATATATGTGGGCTAAATTTTTCAATCATCTGTGTATTGGATTGGATTACCTTACCATTTACCAGTAAAATCTGTAACTGATTTGAATTTGAGGAGTGTTTTGAACTTTTGATCCACCGTTTTCAATTTTCTTATGGAGATGTAAGATGTTGCAGCTAATGATTCATTTAGTCTTATCACATTATTATTATTATTAATTAACAGTGGAAGATAAACACTGAGAGAGGTCCGAGATGGGGGCTATTTTATATTGCAAATTGACTGACGTGCATCACATGTGCTCTTCTTTCCATTTTACCTTATCTTAGGAACTCACATGCCACGAACTTGACACCTCAGCCAGATAACCTTTCCCTTTTTTTTTTCTTTAATGACAAGTTTGTGCAAGCCAAGTTGCCAACTGCGTGAAATATCTTATTATCCCTGCTAATGGGCGGATTTTCAGCTCAAACTCAGCCCATATTACACACTAAAAATAGTATAATTCCATGACAAAATATCCAACGCAAGCTCAATTGTCATTATTATTACTAAATAGATGGATAATATGAAATATCACCTCCATACATTCTCTAATCATCTTCATTATATAGGCTGAAAACTCCAAACAGCAGACCAAGCAGCTTTGGTTCCTCAGTATTTGTTACAGCTTGCTAATTTCTGAGCTCATTAATTTGCAATTACAGATAGATTTCATTTTCTTTTGTCTTTAATTACTTTTTTCCATTAAACCAATATCATCATTATCAAATAAACCCCTTAATTGATCGAAATCACAGCCGGCTTTTTCTGACAGGTCCCAGCTCCTTGGCCTTTCGACGCAGCTCCTCCTTCCTGATTTTGCCAGTAGCGGTCTTTGGTAACGGGCCGAACACCACCGACTTCGGGACCCAATAACCCGGCATCCTCTCCCTACAGAACTTCATGATGTCCTCTGCCAGGGACGTCTCGTCGGACCCATCCACACTCTCCTTCAATGTCACGAATGCACACGGCGACTCGCCCCACCGTTCATCTTCACGGGCCACCACCGATGCCTCGAGAACCGCGGGGTGCAAGTATAGCGTCTTCTCTATCTCCAAGCTAGATATGTTCTCTCCGCCTGATATGATGATATCCTTCGATCGATCCTTGATCTCTATGTACCCGTCCGGATGCTTCACTCCCAGGTCGCCTGAGTGGTACCATCCGTTCGCGAATGCCTCCGCATTTGCACTCGGGTTCTTCAAGTACCCCTTCATGACCACATTCCCCCGAAAACATACCTCGCCCAGTGTGGTACCGTCGGCTGGTACCGGAGCCATGGTTTTGGTGTCAAGCACCTCGAGACCTTCAAGGGCAATATACCGGACCCCCTGACGAGCATGTACGCGGGCCCGTTCGTCAAGAGGGAGGCGGTCCCATTCGGGTTTCCAGGCACAGACAGTAGAGGGGCCATAGGTCTCAGAAAGGCCATAGGTGTGTGTCACAATAAAGCCACGAGTCGAGAGGTCGGCAAGGAGGGACGGCGGTGGGGCTGCACCGGCAACCATGACATGGACAGGACGCGGGAGGGGGAGATATGTCTCGTAGCGTGGTGCGTTTAGGAGGTTGTTTAGCACAACTGGGGCTGCGCAGAAATGTGTCACTCCTTGGTCAGCTATGGCCGAGTATATCGCCCTAGTTGAGACCTGAAATCACGATTAGAAGGTGTTAAAAGTGAATTATTGACCCTTATTATTCCTGTTATGATATACTTTCGGTTTGTTGATGTGTTAGGTCGGGAGAAGTAAAATTAGGAGTCCAATTGATAGAGCAATCAGCAAATTACCAATATCTACCAGTATATACACACGGTATATCTTCAGGTACAACGATTGCATTTCTTTTCCCTAAAGCTATTATCTACAGTTCATACCTAAGCAAATTGGTCACAATTCTATGGAATTGTAAAATCGAGTCGAGGATGACACAGCTGTACCAAACAATTATTCTGTGCCGATTTTATTTACACCTTACTTGGTGCTGGTTTCTGGTAAGTACAATTTGTTTTCTCATACAGCACTGATGCTAAAAATGTTACTCAATTTCCTAACTAAATCAGTTTTAATTTACATCCATGTCAACTAAAATAAATTGATTAGTTTATGAATCAACATCGATGCAACTTCACAACTGGTCGGCGAACAGTCCAGGTGAAAAAGCTGCTAAATTTCAAAATTGTTTGCTGGATAGCAAATTAAGTTCCATATTGCATCAAATTTTGCAATTAGGTAAATCCTATCTAAATTGTAGTGAATGAGAGTTACTAAATTTCACAAACATACCTGACGGAGGCAGATATTGGTACCGCACAAAGCTGCGAGTGACCAAGTGTAACACCATCCATTGCAGTGAAACATCGGCAGTGTCCACAGATAAACAGCCCCCTCATTCATCCCCCAAACCATCGCCACACTGAGCGCCATGAGGTACGCGCCTCTGTGGTGCAGCACCACCCCCTTGGGGCTCTTTGTAGTCCCCGAGGTATACCCCAGTGCGATACTTTGCCACTCATCCTCAGGCGGCTTCCACTCGAATTTCGGATCGCCCGTTTCCAGAAACGTCTCATACTCAATTGCCCCTTTACGTAATGCATCCCGGAGGGTCTCATGGGGGCAAGTGGGGTCACCGATCACGATCAGAAGTGGCGGCTTGAACGAAGATTTCCTTTTGTCGGCTATGATCCTGAGGGAATCCTCGGCTAAGGAGAAGAATTCCTGGTCGACCATGACCACCTTGGCATCACAATGATCCAAAAGGAAAGCAACCGTGGAGGCATTTAAGCGCACATTCACGGCATTCACCACCGCGCCAGCCATCGGCACACCGAAATGCGCCTCGTACATTGCTGGTACATTTGGCGCTATCACCGCAACCTGATAAATCCAGATTATAAGAATTAGTAGTGTAAATGACCACAATTTGTTCAAAATTCTTGCCTTGTTATATTTCTCCTCTTTCTCTCTTCACATTATTTCTATTTTGTTAAGATCCTCATTTTAACCTGTCAGAAAACACCCAACTTAAACTAAACGTTTTAACTGGTAATAGTCTAAGGGTTCCGACCAATCTTTTGCTCGATTTATTTGATCTTATATATCTATTCCAAAAACCAAATCCTATCCGAAAAAATGAAATAAATGAGAGCAGCTTAATTTAAGATTAACAGTTACTAATCCAAATTAAATATGGATATAAGACACTGATACTTTGGTCCGACAGCAGATTAATATAATTGACTGTAGAGGTGGCAAAACCCGACCCGACCCAAACCCAACCCGGCATTTTATGAAAGTCAAACTGATTTAACCCAACCGACCCAAGATCAAACAACATGTAATCTAACTCAAATCAATATATGATAAAAAAAAATCAATATTAAAATTGACCCGACCCGACCTGCCCATCACCCGACCCAACCCGATCTGAACCCGAACCTGAACCGCCCAATTTGCCACCTCTATAATTGAGCAACTTCTAAACCATGCATGAACCCCAAAAGGGTACCACCAATCTTAACTACATCATTAAAACTCCATACAATCAACTTAGAAGCCTTGAAGAACTACAAAGCATGGCACTTTTAATCATGAGTTGATTAATTAAGTATAGAAATACAAGTAGAAAGCATGATAACATAACATACCGTGCAGCCGGGTCCGACGGAGCGGCGGGAGAGGGCAGAGGCGAGCTGCCGGCAGCGGCGGTAGGTGTCGGCCCAGGTGAACCGGACGGGGCCGTGGACGACGGAGGGCCGGTCGGGGTGCACCAGGGCGGCCCTGTCCAGGAACCAGAGGGGTGTAAGGGCGGTGTAGTTGGCGTCATTCTTCGGCAGGTCATCTATGTCCCTCTGCCCCTGGGCCCCGCCTGTCATCCTCAGATCAAACTAAATTCTACTTGATCAGATTGGTCTGCACAGAGGAAAACTTGAACTGAATTGAATTGAATGGGAGTGAGAACTGATCAAGTGATGTATGTATTTATAGGTGGAGACAGGGTTGAGACTGACACGTATAAATTCGATTTGGACGTGAATACTTGATTGATTTTTTTTTTTTGTTGTCTTTTTATAGAGAAATATATGATTTCTCTAGACTTGGTTCGATCTTTGTGGGCTAGGTGCTGGCTGGCACCTTATTTATTGGGGGCTCCCTTCCGCCTATTGAAATATTCAATAGAATTTTTATCATAGAATATGACAGGTAGGATCCACTATATAACATTTGTGTCTATAATATTAATTCTATTGGTATATTCAATGGACGCAAGATGTTTTCCTTATTTATTTAGGAGAAAAGGAAAGGAGATAGTGAGTTAGTGAGTCCGTATCTGCTGTTATTCTTAGGGATAACAAGACCCTGTTATCGCAATCTGGACCGTCAAAGCGAAATGAACGGTTCTGATTGATACCAAAGTACAGTTTTTGAAGGGAGCAAAAATTTTTGTGAATGAATCTGATCCGTCCATTTTGATTCAACGGCCACGATTAGAATAATATGCCATGTTATCCAATATTTGGATAACAGGTGATATGATTCCGTGAATTAGTGACCACTAAAAAATGTCCATTTATTCATCCTATTTTAATAAATAGTTTCGATTTTTTTAAGTTAACAAATATATTTTTTTCTGATTATACTTATTTTTCTATTTTCTATTATTGTGACCGGGTGAATATCAGCTGCTTTTAAAATCACAAGAGCAGGATCCTGCTCTTGTGATTTTAAGAGCAGCGGATCTCAGTTCATTGTGACCTGTGACTATAGTAGTAAGATTCGCAAATAGTTTGTTTTTTCGTAAGAGTCGAACGAATCCCACATAATACTATTTAATGGCATCATTGTAATGTGTTTTATACGCGAATAAAACTTTTGATGCGTGAATTATTCACAGACAAAACACATTATATGTCAGAAATTTTATGCTACTTTATTTATTTATTTTTTTGAGATAAAGATGAGGGTCAAGTCACTCAAATTTAAATGTCTATAAAAGACCTACATCCAGATTTCGAACCCGCGACCTCCCACAAGGAGAGCATTGCCTTTAGCCACTAGACCAAAGGCTGGTTCTTATGCTACTTTATTTTTTAAAAAAATATTGGTACTTTAATATATTTTTTATTATATTATATAAGTCTAACTATTTCCGAATTATATTTAAATCTTTACTATATATAAAAGCATATTAGAAAAAATGACATGATATGACTATCTTCTCCAAATAAGAAACCTGAGCCGTTGATCATTTTTTTTTTATATAGATCAGAACCGTTGATTTACGTTAATGTCCGTTGATGTTAATGTCTCAACCCATTAAAATTTAAGGCTCATATCAATTTCCACAATATAAGACCCATTACATACCATCTCAAAAATTTATTATAAGAAATAACAATTTCAGCCCAAAACAACGGGTGGACTCCTTACCAGTAATACTCAAATCTCAAAATTTTTACCTCATCAGTAAACTGTGAATCAATCATTTGTTACCGGGACTGTTACTGTGAGTCTGTGACTGTGACTCCATGTGTGAGAGAGCTGAGGGAGACTGAGGGAGATGGATGCATGCATCCTAGGCAGAAAGCTGATTGAAGCACTGACGAATGAAATATGCCATGCCATGTCGTCATCATCCAAATGAAATGCTGGCAGCTGGATTTTTATCCGCTGCCATAGTTTTAATGGCAGTATGCTGCCATAATTACAATGACACATGGAGTTCAAAAAAAAATCTCTATTACTTAAGAGAGGAGGGATCCCTTGACAATACTTATTTTGACAATCTTGACAATGAAACATTTTAAAAATTTATAAAAATTCATAAAAAATCTTAAAAATGGAAAAAGATTTATGGATGTATTATTTAACTTGTAGATTGATAGTGTTTTAAATTTCAATCAATTTGAACATCGTTTAATAGCTTATCAAAATTTTATATATTTTTTAACGGTTGTAATTTAATGGATATTTGAAGGGCTATCAAATATAATTGAAATTGAATATAATCCGAAACATAATCAATCTATAAGTTAAGAAATACTTCCGTAAACTTTTTTCTATCTTTAAGAATTTGTATAGATTTTTACAAATTTTTGAAATACTTTATTGTCAAGATTGTCAATATAAGGATTGTCAATGAATCCCTTCTCTTACTTAAAAATCTCAGCCGTCCAAATTAATCTTAAACGTCCAGATTTATTACAGCAGGATGCTGCCATTATTAATATGGCAGCAGATTCTAACCCCTGGCAGCTCACCTGGCAATGGCATCCACGCAAGTGGCTGAGTAATTTATATTTAATTTTTTTAAAATCTATTTGGCATATTACTCACAGACTCATACCAATAGGTAGATTCGTGAATCGTGAATAATATTTTCAAATGGGCCGTATCTAGTGTCCTGTGTTATATGTCCACATTTTTGTAAAATTTGGGATAAAATTTTTTTTTTTTGAGATAAAGATGAGGGTCAAGCCACTCAAATTTAAATATCTATAAAAGAACTTCCATCTAGGTTTCGAAACCCCAACCTCCCACACAAAGAGCATTATGCTTAACCACTAGACTAAAAGCTGGTTCTTAGCATATAAATTACAAATAGTAACAGTTACACAAATTTATGCACATATGGAAATGTGGATAGTTAAATTGTGGACACCGACGTGTTCGGCTGTCATGGGATTGTGCGGGGTGAGATTTAATAGGTATGGGAACCCACTTTTCTAATTGTGGGAACCCATACTCATAGGTACAATTATGGATATACAAATATGACTGTTCAGTTGTATCATGGAATCATCATGAAAAATCTTTTTTTTTTTTTTTGGAAAAAAAAATGTTCATATGTGTATATATATGCTCTTACTCCTTAGTGATTATTTAAATAAAATAATATATATACGAAAAGCTGTATATTACTTAAACAATTATTTATATAAAAGTTTAAACTTTCCACCTGATTCCCGTGGGTTGAGTGGTCACCGAACACAGCCTTAGAAATTGGCCTTGTACATTAATTCAGAGCTACTCTCTCTTTTTTCTCAGAATTTGCACGACTATTAACTCTTGATTTTTGATACTTTGTCGATCCATAGTATCGCGTGTTTTGCTGTAAAATGATGAGACGGATCAGGATTGCTCATCATTATGACTCAAACTACACAAACTACATAGAGCATAGTTTTAGAAACTTTTTTTTTCTGATTTTTTGTGGATGCTTTGTGTGTAGAAGTCTAAAATTAGTTTTTTTTTGTGTTGGGTACACGAAGAGTTACAAAAATGAATCGTCTCACATCTTTTGTTTTTTTATTATTTTTGTCTTGGCTTATACGGCTACATATCAAACAATTTTTCTTCTTACCCCACTTACAAACTATTGACAAGTATGATACCTTTGACATTCTTTTCACATATCTATATCTAAATCAAAATGTGTAGGCATATTTTATTATTCAAGCTAACCAAATATTGTTAAGATAATGGTGTCGTGAGCATGAATTAATTGATTGAGTTATGATTGAAAATAATATTATCTGTGGAGTTAAGACTATTAATGTTGCTATTTTCGTCTGAAATAGTAATGCCCCAAATTTATATTTCGTGTCCGAAATCATGATTTTTGGTGCTCAATAGATTTTTTATATAACAATATTGGGGATACAAAAATTTTTCATTTTTAGATTTTTGTAACTATTTGTTTTGAATTTTAGAAAGTATCTCATAAATATTAAAAAAATATTAATGTTGGTATATGCTACTTTTAAAAATATAAAATAAATATTTTAAGAAGCTCCAAAAAAAAAAATTTGTATGAATGATTTATTGAGTACCATAAATAATGATTTTGGACACCATAAAATAAATTTTGAGGCATTAGCATTTCAGACTGAAAATGCTAACATTAGCACAATCAAACTTGTTATTTATGTTTTAAGTATAGTGTAAAATTTTTTAATGTCATTATACACAATCAAACTCGTTATTTATGTTTTAAGTATAGTATAAAGTTTTTTAATGTCATTATATCTAAAATAATGAATGAAATTTTTTTATTAATTAATGTAAATAATATTTTTAGACTATAGAATCCACATCTTATTTATCAAACTTTATTTTGAATAAGAATAACAAATATGTTTTTGTAAAAAATTTCGTTGATGTTTGGAGAGTTAAAAATATCTCAAGAGGGTTATATATATTAATATTTGTAAAATGAGATAAAACTGAAAAAAAATTTTCTATTTGTATTATACGGCGGGCGGTGCGCATGCTTATCCTCTGCATATCCCTATCACTATGATATATTCACAGTAGTGGCCTAGTGGGTACGGCATTTTTTTTTTTTCTTTGCTTCAACAAATTAATGCGAAATGCAATGATATAATTACAAAAATAAGTGCCTCCAACTTCTCTAGACTCTCA
This sequence comes from Cyperus esculentus, assembly GCA_030179965.1. Taxonomy (NCBI): domain Eukaryota; kingdom Viridiplantae; phylum Streptophyta; class Magnoliopsida; order Poales; family Cyperaceae; genus Cyperus; species Cyperus esculentus. The sequence continues at coordinate 648,616 of JASGLE010000030.1, forward strand.
AAAGTGTAGACCATTCCAAAGATCACATCATATATATCGTATAATAATAGTTGGGCCTTCAAAATCTCATAGCAAAATAAAATATATAATATATATTTACATAACAACTTTTTATTCATCGGAATATTTTTGTTGGACCTTTTCTTTTCACAATTTAAAACTAATAATTTCTAGTACTATGACTACATGGCCAACCTGACTGTCTAAAATTGATACTTTAAAAAATTATTTTCAATTTGATATTAGAATACCATAAATATTGTTAAAAGATTTTGACATTTGCAAGAAAGTTTTTAACTGATAAGTTTTACATTTATTCTCCTAAATACTAAAAAACTTTTTTTGTCTATACAAAACTTGTAAGTTCGACACTACAAAATTTAAAATATTAAAAATAAAAAATTATACACATACTGTTAAGTTTATTGATTGGTTATGTTTCAAACCATATCATTTGGTCACTCACTACAAATTTAATAATCCATTTAAGTAAAATAAATTTAGTAAGTATTTTTTGGCTACTTCAAAAAATATAATTAAATAAATTATTGGATAAATTAATGATAAATTGCATAATAATGAAAAAGAAACAAAATTATGAAGTTGATCATGAGATTAACTACCAAAATCTATAGCATCTAAAATCCTTTTTTCCAAATACTTTGTTAGTAGACGTATGTTACAATTAATTACACGATTATTTATTTAAAGAAAGAAAGAAAAATAATTTATAGAATAGTTATTGGAATATGTAAATAAGATCTGTTTAGATATATGACTGATAAATTAACAATGTAGTCAAAATCTTAATAACAAGATCAAGAACAAAACAAATTAAAACTAAAAAACAATAAAATGCAAATATATCATCATTTACATGTGATCAATTTGACTTAGTTTATCTCAGTCAACATTGCCGAAGCAAACCGAGGCATTCCTCTAGTATTTTTCTAATCTTAAATATAGTAACCGTTGAATATACAACATAACAAACAAAATGTTAGATATACAGCATAATAAACAAAACGTTGCCGAAGCAACGCGAGGCCTCGATACTAGTTTCTTTTTAAAATCTATTTTGAACAGGAAAATTCAGGAGAGCCTATGCGTTTTACCCCGTACCTAAACCTCAATCGATTGATTGGGCTTAACAAAAGCTTAAATGAAGACCAAAATGTCAACCGGCTAGCATATATTAGCATTAAGCAGGCCCATTAACTACACAAAGCAATAAAATAAACATATGAACTTTTCATATATATACAAAGTGATATTTTGTTTTGGACCTGCTAATACATACATGAATTGTGCGTTAGGGAATATTACTTGCAGGCCCAAATCTTCTATTGTTAATCATACAAGTCGAACTGTAAACAGAAGAGTTGCAAAGTATTCTTGAAGGGACAGTGATACTATGTCATAAACTTTGCCCCCACAATCCTGTGATGAGGTGGCATGTGGGTTGGGAGGGTTATTTTTGTAAAATCTTGAGGGTCGGAGGTACATTTTTAAAAATTTTTGAGGATCATTTTTGTAAATATCATTCAAGATAGGATAATTGTGTAAATATTCTTAGAAATTAAGGATATTTCTGTAAAATTTCTGAAAAACAAGATATTTTTTGTAAAATTTTGCCAGCACATCGGAGGGTGCTGGGACACTGTAAGCGGCGAGATATATTTTTCCTTCTTGAAGAGTACTGCAAAATCAAGTTGCACTGAATTGAATTGAATGATTGCAAAATTTGCAATACTTGTTAAAATGTTAATATTTGTTCATGCCAATTATTTCCAAGATCTTCATGACATGACAATCACAACTCACAACTTCTTCTATATATCCTAATTAATTCTCTTTTAATGCTTTTATGAAAAATATAAGGAAACAAACCAAATTGGGAAACATGTCTACTTTCACAGCTTCCTTTTAATTTTTTCTTTTGGCTTGTTGGTTAGACATGGCTAGAGCTAGAGCCAACTTGTTTTGTAAGCATTCCTAAAAATGACAAACTTATATATATATATATATATAATTAATAAGGCTACTAATATATATATAGGTGGTGATGATGATGATGATTCCAATGGTGACAATCTAACAAACACAAGGAAGATCTTCTTCTAAGCTAATGCTCCCCAAGTCGTAACTACAATAAACAAACCACAAGCAAATTACACGCAAATCATTTTAAAAGAAACCCCCTCGTTTAATTTACCCCCATATAATTACTTATTCTTTTACCTTGCTAACTTTTGATTAATTATAAAATGCAAATACTACTTTTAATTCCATGCTTATCCCTAAAATTTTTGTCCATTTATCTTTTTTTTTTGGGTACAGAATTACATTGCAAATTTTTGTCCATTTTTTTTTTGGGTAAAAAATTACATTGCTACTTTTAATTATCGAAGAAGGACAAAATAATATATTTATTTTAGTTCTAATTATCTATGGTAATATGAAAAATAAATATAAAATTATAATAATTGAGCTCGTATGGAGCTCGGAGCTCGATTCGAGTTCGAGCTAATTCGATTCGGTTTAGTTCTATTCGATTTCAGCTTAAGTTCGGTTTAGCTCCAGCTTGATTCAGTTCAAGTTTTTCAAACTTGATTTAGATCAAATCCAATTCGATTTGCTTCGTTTTTGGCCCTAGTACAAACAATAATTGTACGATGAAATTACTTTGCAAAGTAAAAGCGCATTCTCATACAAGTACATTGATTCTCATGTGCAAAGAAATTGAAAATTTGTATATACTTGTAAAGAGTCACAATGAAATTGTTATTTCTTATAATAAATTTTTAAGATAACATATAATAGGCTTTATATCGAGGAAATTGATATGAACCTTAAATTTTAATGGGCTGAGACATTAACGTTAACGATCATTAACGTAAATCAATGGTTCTGATCTATCCAAGAAAATGACCAACAGCTCAGGTTTCTTATTTGGGGAAGATAGCCCTTTCATATAATTTTTTCCAATATGCATTTATATGCTTTTATATATAGTAAGGATATATATCATTAATAATTTCATACAAGTACAACATTACTACATGACATTTCAACTAGATATATATACATATATATAGCTATACATAACTAAACACGGCTTTGTGCGGCCAGCCACCAAATAGTAGCAATTGGGCATGACTTTGATTGCAGGAAACACATCCTAATTACGCCATGCCAATCAATCCCTTCAGCCTGAAATTATAGTTGGTACTTTATATAAATCTCCACTTTCTGTTTCTTGTTGCCAGTTTCATGAGTTTCAGGTCGTCACTGACATCCGGACCCACAGAACTTTGCTGTTGTAATCTTCAGTGCAGTTTGGTCTGCTGTTTGCTGCAATGTATCTTCAGTAACAGGCCACACATTGCCGTTGGTTGGCTAGAAAGAACATGAACATGATTGATTGATTCTTGGTTGATCTTTCATCTTTGCATTTGTGCATGTTTGCTGATATACCTCTAGATAGTATTACTAATTAGTATCCACACTGAATCCAATTAGTTAACTAGGTCAGGTAATTAAGATGCCTCAGATTGAACCAACATACATAATATATGCCATTGAAAAATCACCTATTGTTTTACAATTTGTGATTCAATCCATGTTTTCTGATAAAATCTGACAATTAGGAGAGAAACATCGTGCGTCCATTTGAGAAACCGTCCATACATCCATAGATATATACGTACGGAATGTATCAGATACATCCCAAAATATAACCTATAGACGTTATGGACAGTACTTTTCTATGGACGCTAGGTATTACTCGACAATTAATGTAATTTCTGCTCATGAATTAATTGCATGTGCAGTTTCTGTTTTTGGGTACCAGGTTAATTAATTAACAAGTACTATTACTATACAAGAGAGATATCAGCAAACAGTACAAACTAATCACACTGTCAAGACTCAGAACAGCCAATGGGGAACCTTCCGGGACGATCCGGACGACTCGACGATTGTCCCGAGACTCGGCTTCCAGCCCTTGCACGACAACTGTCGACTAACTGACATAAACTCCGGTCGATCCTCCAGAATGCCCGCGATCGTGAAGTCCATGCTCGTCTCCATCTCCGCCACAACCGGGGATATCGGTGCAGAACATGAACGTGTAAGCCGCTTTGTGGGCTTTGCGGAGGCCATAACCCGTCTAGCCTCCTCAGCTGAGAGCTTTTTGCCGCGCGTTGCCGGGAGGAGCAGATACACCTTACTGAGGTCCAACATGTGGTCTGCTGGCAACGGGCTGAGTTTGGTGCCTTTAGCCGGTACGAGGTGAGAGTCGACCACGTAATGGTTCGGATGGCTCAGCATGAGCTCCGCGACCGTGGTCGGCTCGGTGAGGCTGTGAATGGAGCCATCGGAGAACACGAGCTTGCCGCCGGTGCCGAGCCATGACTTGGAAGATGAGACCAAGTTGCCCATGTTGAGAAAGAGAGAAAATTGTTGTTGTTGTTGTTATAGAGAGAGATTTAGAGGTGTGTTTTTGGCTTGAGTTGTGGGGTTTATATACACAAAAAAGTTACAAACTTTAAATTAAAGGAGATTAATTATTTGGTTAACATTAAAATTAAGAGCCTGATTCTACAGTTGCAACTTGGAAGCTTCTTCTAATTAATTAATTAATTAATTGTGAAGCCAACACAGAGAACAGTGTTATTGGCAAGTGAGAATGTGCCACGTGGGAGCTGGGAGCCAAGTAAAAAATAAACAAATTGGGGGATTAATGAAGGGGTTGGACTTGAACAACTAACCACAATAAATCGGTCACTCAAAAAAAAAAAAAATACTCAATTTCATTTTTCTGAGGCGTCAACGCAAGGTAGTAATGTGTGGTGGTTCACTGACATACTGGTATTCAAAATTTCAAACTTTCATACAGGTGTATTTGTATTGTAAGTTTGTAACACTCTTCAAGTCAGGGGCAGATTTGTGCATAAGCAAGCCTGACAAGTGCTCGGGCTTAATTTTTTCAAGCTATAACATGTATATTATATTTCTATGGGATGTTTACTAAAAATATAGTAAATATCATGTTGTGCCATAACTTGATCAAATAGTTAGACATGCATCTTCTTCTTAAGATCCAAGTGTGCCTTGGCTTGCTCAAAGGTCTGACTCTGCCCTTGCTTCAAGTTCAACTAACCACAACATATATAACAGTTGAACAGTTGATATATTGACTGGTATGAATCTGCCACAGAACATCTTTGGATCACATTTATGGGTTTGTTCAAACTGCTTCAAATTTACGGATCAAGTCAAAGTGATCATCAGCAGATTAAGAAAAGCATAAGCAATTGATCAAACCAAACACAAAATCAAGGAGTGTACAGTAATACACGCCATGAAGTGTTACAAGTCAAGTGGGGCCCAGAAGTCAGTGGGTCAGTCAGTCAGTGCAACTGTTACTGACATGTGGACAGAAAAGATGCAATTGGAAATTTGGAAGTCGGCCATTCATTTTCTAATAACAATTTTGTCAGATTCTTATTTTTGTTATTATTATGTTTCTTTTTATTTTTTATTTTTCTGGGTTTTCAGAGTTGCAGAGTTGACACCGGGTTTGGTTTGACCACCGAGAACCACGGGCTGATAGAAAATGGAATTTTACAAACTTATGACTTTGTCAATTATTTAATTAATTATGTATATATATGGAATTTTACAAACTTATGACTTTGTCAATTATTAAATTAATTATGTATGTATAATTATATACACTTAATAAATATAGAATGTAAGGGGAAATTAGACAAAGAGAATGGCACAAATTCATCTCAATTGATTTGATTTAAGTGAAAATAATACAATTACATATTTGATTATTTATTTTCTTCTTTTCATTTGATTATACTGCTTTAATTAGAGTACATAGTTTTGGTACTAAAGCAAAACATTTTATTTAATATTGAATTAAAAAGGAGATCTTCCTATTCCTACCAATCAGTCCAATTGACAAAAAAAAAAAAAAAAAAAAAAAAAAAACCAAAATCATAAAAAGTATTGAATGGTCATTTTCAGAGGGAACAATGGAATGTTGAGCAAGGAAGGTAAGAAGAATGTATAGCAAAAATCATTGTGGCTGTTCTGGAAGGTTAGAAACTCAGAAAAAAGTTTGGCTTCTGCTTTTGCTTGTGCTTCTACGAATGAGACGTGTTACCATTATTCTGTTGGAATCAAATCCGAAAGAATTTTTTGTCTATCCCTAAAAAAGAAAAAAAAAAAAATCCTGATACTATCATTCTTTTCAAACAAATCTCGAAACTACCCCTAATTTACTGGCAGCCCAGTCACAAGTCAAAGTGACTGCAACGGTCAGCTCGGAATAATTGGTTAGACGTTTGTCTGACCGTTGCATTCAGCCGATGCTTCTGACCGCTGCAGTCACTTTGAATTGTGACCGTAACCGCAGGTAAAATAGGGATAGTTTCGAGATTTGTTTCAAAAGAGAGTAATATTATGATTTATTTTTTTTAGGGATAGACAAAAAAAAATTTCATCAAATCCACATTGTTTTGTACAATCTATAAACTAGAAAGAGGGGTAACTCTCCAAGCACTTCAACTATGCCACATCATCAATATTATTAACCATTGATTTTGTTTAAATCTCTTCATCTACTTTGATCCAATAGTTTATATTTATCTTTCTCCTCATTTAATAAAATGATATGATATGTCTAAAACAAAATTTAATCCTTAAAAGTGGTCTAACATTTATGTGTATAAATTATACATCATTGTTGACATAAAAAATTTTAAAATTATGTTTAATTTTTTAAAATAAATATTTTTATTTTATAAGCTTTATTATTTTTTTGTTATCATATTTCGGGCGAAGCCCGAGTTATAACTCTAGTTGACATAGTTCACAAAAGAAATGGATCGATAACAAACAATAAGGACTTTGTTTGTTTATATATATTTTTTGATTCAACCTCTGGGGACTACTGAAGACTTGACTATGAAAAAGGAAAAGAGAGGAGAGGACCATAATATAAAGTATTAAGAATTCTCTATATATGAACAGTCAAGGAAAACGCTTTTATTTTCTTGGTGTGAAAATTGCATCCCTTTGGCAGTTTTAGGTTTCTTTTTCTAAACAAAAAAGTGTAGCATGTTTTGCTCATCAAATGTTATATATTCATGTTGTCCTAATTGACTGGTACACGTTATCTCTTTATTTATGTTCTTCTTTTTTTTTTCTTTTTTTTTTGGATATCTTTATAATATAATCATATATAGTTCTTAATTTGCTTCATTTGTTCATCTTTGGGTCCTCTAGATTTCACACTGTTTGGTGAAATTAAATCAAATCATATTGCTCAACTTTTTTAAGCAATTTCTATTTTCATTTTTTAGATTTATGGTAGGGTAACCCTCAGTCAACATTGCATTATTATTCGTATCGAATATCATGAATGCATTTATAAAGTTCTGAGATGGTCAACTTCTCGAAACATGTTACATTGGATCTTATGCAATGCATGTAATTATACATTCCTCATTAACTTGAACTCTTTTTTTTTTTTTCAATTTTACATTTTCATTATTGTTAATACTGATTTATCATCAAGGAACAATTCACTTCATAATTAATTATACCTTGCTAGTGCGGTTATGAAAGCATTCATGAAGTTTAATTTAAACAAGTGAAATTATATAATTAAATATGAATTCTATGCAAATCGGTTACATCCAACTAATTAAATGCGATTGTACAAATTTACATATTAATATATAAAATATATAACAAGAACCAATTTTGGTCCAGTGCCTAAGGGCAACGCTCTCTGTGTGGAAGGTCACCGGTTTGAAACCCTAATAGAGAGTCTTTTATAGACATTTAAATTTGAGTAGCTTAACTCATGTCTTTATCTCAAAAAAATATATACCAAGCTGTGGCTGATGTAATTTCTCTCTAGTCCTTCGAATTTCTCATGAATTAATCATTAATGATCTTGCCAAGTAAATTAAATACTCAACTGTCTTTGGGAAAACAAAAAAAATAACCAAATAAGATAAAAGGAATAAAAAGTCGGAGCTCAAATCTGTTAGGTACATCACTGATCACTCAAATCTTAGCTAATAATAAAGAAACTATATAATTTTCATAGATCTTGTTGCTAGGTTTAAAATATAACAAGTCAATAATACAGCAAGGATAAACCGAAGGTTAAAAAATAAAAACAAAAACACCTGTAGTACTGGATCCTAGGAAGGATGAAAAATTGTACAATTAATTGTTGTAGTTAGAATAAACTAAAGGTGGAGATCCGGTAATAACTATTTTTTGTGACAATCGCGGCAACAAATCATCGAATATATATATAAATAAAATCTCTAAAATAAAAAATTTTGTACAAACATATTATGAAACTCATAAATTGATTGTGTTTCAAATTTTAACTAACTTGAGTGTCGTTTGGTACTTCATCAGGACTCATCAAAATTTCTTAATATTTAAAACAGTACAAAAAATCATGAGTTTTGATATGGTATCAAACAATACTCAAATTAATTAAAATTTGAAAAGCAATCAATCTCTATGAGTTTCATAATATGTTTATACAGAATTCCTATTTTAGAAATTTTATTTATATTTATTTGAGGTGGTTGTCGTAAAAATTCAAGCAATGGGGTAAGTCGCTTCAATTTCTGACAATTTGATATTATGGGCTTTGAGACAATTTGGGCCCTAACTCTTTAACAGCCACATTAATATCTTTACCCGTCAAGGCGTCTACAAACTGGGCCGGAGGATTTTTTATTTGTTTAATCTTTGTTACTTTATAAATTGACTTCTAAGTTATGAGTTCTGAGTTCTGACCAGAAACATTGGAACTATTTTGTTCATCAAATCTTCTCTCTCTCTCTCTTTTTTTTTAGAAAAAGATGAGGGTTAAGCTCTCAAATCCTTACTCCTAATAAAAGGAGATTAAATTTTTTAATATGGAAGTTTTATCTTCCCTAAGAAATAAATCTCAGCCGTTGATTGTTTACTTAGATTGATCACCACCGTTGACGTACTTTAATATCTCAACCCATTAAAACTTAAAGCCTATATCAATTTTATCAATTTAGGGCTATTATATATTATCTTAAAAATTTATTATAAGAAAATACTAATTTGAGTCCAAAACAAGACGTATGCTCTTACTAGTTTATATTTAACACATAAAAATCTATGATTTGAAGAAATATTTACATTCCATCACAACACCAAACACCTACACAAAACATTGAAAAAAAAAAAAAACCCAGAACAAAACATCCCAAAATTGTGTCTTGCTACTTAATTACTGTCTTGACAACATTTTCACTTGATGTACTGAGAAACCCACATGAAGCCTTCACCATAGCCCATCTTCCTGACAACACTGCACATGAACACCTCCACGGGGCGCACGGCGTCGGAGAACACGGGGTCGGCCTTGCCCTTCCCGGTGGTGAAGTTCGTGAGGCCCAGGTAGTAGCGCAGCTCCTCTTCGGAGGCTGCGTACGGGATGTCGATCTTGTTACCTAGAATCAGGAAGGGAACTGTTGCCAGTGAGTCGTCCGACAGGAGCGCGTCGAGCTCTCTCTTCGACTCCGCGAACCGCTCCTTGTCGTACGCGTCAACCAAGTACACCACTGCATCCACCTGTTATTAAAACAAAAGAAAAAAAAATGAAATTTATCCGATGCATAGCAGAATTAGCCATATATATATATATATAAATATGACATGATTAATTGTGATTGCAAAATAATCAGTAATTTTTTAGGAATATCAATGAAACCTTGGCATAGTAGTCTTTCCAGAGACGGCGGGCAATCTGGTGGCCGCCGAGATCGAAAGCCTTGAAGTTAATCCTTCCGATGCTTATCTCCTCCGATGTAGGGTGCTGCGTCGGCTGGTGCTGCCCCAGTTTCTACACAAAACAAACCAATCAAACAGTTATATATCAAGCATGCAATCAAAGTATATATGATCTGAGAAAGACATTTAAAAATATGAAAAGTTTATATAATTAAGCATATATATACCTCGTCTTTGAGCATGTGAAGAAGCGTAGTCTTGCCGGCGTTATCGAGTCCGAGAAAGAGGATCTTGGCCTCCTTCTGCCACAAACCCAGCGAGGCCAGCAGACCATAGAACCAATCCACAAGAAACATATTGGCTTGCTAATTAACTTGCTTAATTAATTGCTCCTCAGATTCAAAACACAAATACAAATATACAATCAATTAATATCAATCCAGTACAATATATTTATTCAACCTAAGATAAGATGATGAACATAAGAAACATACATACATACATAGCATATATATCTTTGGATCCTTTATTTATAATATTTATACTGAGACAATGAATGAATGAATGAATGACTAAACAAAGAAACCGCGGTCTAAATCGGACCACGGATTATTTATTATGAAGTGCAACGTCACTGGCCGTCTCTGCACCGTCGGATCCTTCAGTTGTTAGTTCCTGACCGTTGGATTGATGGGATGTGCATCTTGTTATTTATGGGGAAACATTAATTTTGGGACCTTTTAGTGAGTAACGTCATTGATGCGTTCTCAGCCGTCCGATCTTTACTCGGTGCTGTCATGATTATTAATTTATTAGATTGACTATTTTGTTTAAATTTGCAAATTAAGCCCATCTATCTAATTCTAATCCTGAATCCATGGCCCGTATTTTTATATTTTTAAATACTCCGAACCTTAATGGCAGCTGCTGTAAGTGTAATCTTATGCAAAAATGAAACAAAATAAAATACTCCGAATTATGATCAGTTTGTCCACAATCCTCAGAATTGCTGGAAAAACACCATTCTTTTTTCCCTGTTTTTATTATAAAAAAATTATCCAAAGCTTCACGAAAAAAAAAAAAAAAAAATCCTGTTTCAGACAGAACATGGATTTTGTTAAAAAGGGAATTGTTTTGTTTCAGACAGAACATAGATTTGGTTAAAAAGGGGAACCTTTTTAAGAAATATTCTAATCCGAGTATCAGACATTCAGAAAACAAAAATGCATAACTTTTCAATTAACCAATATATACAAGATTTAGTGTCACAGTTACAACTCCACAGCAACATTCCAGACTGAACAGAAAAAGAAAAAAAGGAACAAAAAAAAAAAAAAAAAGGTTCTTCAGGTTCAAACCGCCGGGCGCTTCACAATGATAATTGGGCACTTTGCATTTTTGGAGCAGTAATCACTTACACTGCCAATCAGAGCCCTGAAATCAAATGAAATCACCAATTAGTCCAATGCAAAAGTTTATAAAAATTCAGGTTCATATGGTGTTAATCTGACAGTTTTAAGGTTCTCATTAAGCATATAACTGAACGAGTCCGAATCTGCTTTATTCCATCTTCAACCGTTAGATCAAAACGGACGGATCAGATCGGCCCAGTTTAGATAATAGGGGGCCTTCTTTAGATAAATCTGATCGATTAATTTTAATCCGATGGCCCAACAGAGAATAACAGGGGATATGAATTCGAACTGAACCAATGTGATAGCAGTTTATACTTCACATCTCTGCTGAATAATGCTTCAGATCCAATACCAGTACACCAGTACATGCCCTTTTACACTGTTAAAGAAACAAATCAATCAAGGAATAATATATATACCTCTTGATGAAGCCATAGCCATGGCTTCCCATCACAAGGATGTCGGCATTGATCTTTTCGACCGTCCCACATATGACCTCTCTGGCATCTCCTACTGCCACTTTAGTATCCACTTTGACCTTCATCAGTAACAACATTCATCAATGTTATGATTGTTATCCATGTAAATCGTCAAGTACTCTGACTGACATTATAGTTTTCATTTGATGAGAGACTAATTACATTATAGTCCTTGCATATTTTCTGAGCCCTTTCTATGACAGAACCGGCGAGGTCTTTGCTGTACTTGTCAAGAGATGCTGTGACCTCTTCTGAGAACAACACACCTACAAACAATTGATAAACACGAACGATTTAGGATCAAAATTCAGGTAGAATTGTTAAATTTGAATCCAATTAGATGAACATATGTGAACACATAAGTTGTGTCACCTGAGTCGGCGGATACTTCGAAATCAGGTCGAAAATCAAAATTTGTGCCAAAAAAAGGGTGTTTCTGTTTCCTCCCATTGTCTGAATGTAATTTTACGAAGATACGGAATGTTACATATTTCATTTAAGTTATTTTTAATCCAAGATCAATTCTTTTATCTGATCAATCTCAAGATTCAAGATTTAGAACATTCAAAATCAGTACTTGTACATGGTTTCTAAACATATCACAATAAATTTTGGAGATGAAAAGAGAGATTAACAACCAAATTTTTTTTTTTAACAATTACACAATCACATCCAAAATTATAGCAATTGACAAATAAAAATATGAAATTTCCTTGATCAGTCAAGTAAAACAATGTGTAAAAATTATTATATAGAAAATTAAAACTAGCTTTTATTACAAGGATTAATTAACAATATATATAATTATGAAAGGAAAGCTAAAGAAACAAATTAATTAAGCTTAATGAATTACCAGTTCCATCCATGGCAGAGAAAACCGGCGGGGCAGGTCTGGCAAAGACAAGCACCAGAGTATCTCTGGCACTGTCAGAATTGGCGACGATGTTTCGGAGGCACCACTGGAGAGCATAGGTGCTCTCCTCGCCGTCGTCCACCGCCACCACGATCTTCCTACCTTCCGACTCCGCCACCGCGCCGTCCACCATCGACATGATCAATGATCAACGATTACGATCAAGCAAACAGTTGATGTATGTATACAAGTAATGATCTATTTTGAAATTTTTATTGCACCGGTGTACGTTGTGATCGACTTGTTGTTGGTTTTATAATTCCTGGAGGGAAGTATGTTTTTTATAGCAAGCAGTGGACAGTACTAGTATATATAATTTGGATAACAGGGCTCTATTATTCTAATCGTGACCGTTAGATCAGAACGGAGGGATCAGATTTGTTCATAAAAGTTCTTACTCCCTTCAAAAACTGTACTTTGGTATTGATCTGATACGTCCATTCTGATCCGTCGGTCCAGATTGGGATAACAGGGTCCTGCTATCCCTAAGAATGACAGCAGATACGGACTCATATTTGTATGAAACCGCGACTGATAGCAGCAGCTGGTTTTGGACGGAGAGTAGCGGATGCCGATGGCTGTTTGGTGTGCGGAGCGTGGTTTTGATACGGAGTGAATGAATAATTGACACCGCTGCGTTTCGGATAAGCATCAGGGTGGGGATTGACTGCTGATCGGATGTCTTTGCTGCAACAGCAAACAGGCAATTGGCCATTGAGATTGAGGAAGGGAAGTGGAAAAGTTATTATTAATGTAAAACGTTCCATTATAGGTGTGGGCTTAAATCAGTAATGTTAAAAAGCCCAGAAGCTTCTAGCCCACTTATTATATGACCCAACTTTGAAATTGTTTAATGGGCATTTGGGATTTTGAACATTTGATCCAGAACAGGTAAGGAAAGGAACTATGACACTGACCTGTGATTATGGAAGATGATTTGTTATTGTTTATTAGGAATTTCAAGGTAAGAATATTGTACCTGCATTCTGATTTCTTATAATTTTTCATTGTCAATTCCTTACTTCACAGGCTTAATGTCGGAAGTACAATTCACTCTTCAAATTTATCTTCAAAAAGGATTATTTAGCTTCTTCAAACGAAATCTCATTTGGCAGCCGAAGCATATCATACTTTTATCATATATATGATGATGATAATGAACCATGCATGGTGTAAATGTAGTCTGTGTCACATTGAGTGGCATGAGTCAATATATATGCAATTGTGTGGTATTTCACTGTTAGGATAACTAAATTGGACTCAAATGTGCAATTGTGTATAACATATGCCAGTTGTGAATTTATCACAATATTATGTATAATAATAATAGAGTATATGAGCACCCTAAATGGAAAGAATTGATCAGCAACAGGATTCACTTCACCATGTCAGTCATAGAAAAATCATAACCGGTTTAATTTAGAAAACAAAAATAGGTGATTTGCATTTTGGCAGGCCAAACATATATGGACGTGGTAGCAACTTAATTAAATTAAACTAAAACAGACGTAAATAATAAATACCCAAACAGAGTTGTTTTCACGTCTTAATTTCAAGCTTAAGATTGAAACTCTATCATTTATATTGCTTTTTTTTTTTTCTATATTTTGTGTGCTCATTCCAATAACTCCTGATTTTAATATTAATTTATATTTCAAGTTTTCAACCATTGTCTCCGGTTCTTCATTCCCTCCATTCCAAACAGAAATTGAGATGCACATATCTATTATTGGGCCACTCATCCACCCTCTCACAGTTCTAACACACCACGTGCACTCATGTGCTCAGCACAGTTGCATAAACTGGAAACTGTTATATATATATCTGTTCACTGAAAAATAATTTCTACTAATCAGAAAGTTATAAATGTTCACTGAAAAATAATATTTGTTCGTTGAAAATACGACAGACCAGTGGATAAGTAAAAAGGGTGGACGCTACCTATTACTTTTTAAAAATTTTTCCATCAGATGCAAGCAATGATGCCTCACAAGTCACAATTGCAATCAAGATTCAAAAATACACCGGACACCTCCATTTCAGTTTCTTTCAACAACGGATTGGCAGGAGTCAACCCCATGTTGACATTCTCTGCATATTCTGACAAGTGGCTGCCACGTCTTCCTTCAACTTGTGCCTGCTGTTCATGTTCTTTAGTCTAAAGAGCATCATCAGGCACAGTATGCAGATGGAGCAGCAGATCAGAGGGCGTGCAGGTGCAGGTGCAGCAAGACCAATAACCTCTCCTCTGCCGCCGCCTCCCGTCATGTCGAGCAGCGGCATGGGCACGTACCGGCAGCACCACCACCAGCGGCGGCGCCACAATAACCGGAGCACACACATCCACAAGCCGGAGTGCATGTGCTTCCGCCACTTCACCAGCAAGCTATGCTGCATTGTGCTGAAGAAAGGTACGGGCCGCTCGAAGAAGCAGCTGAGCGGTGGCGGTTCGCAGCAGCAGGATGTACTCGACAGCCAGCAGGAGCTGTCCTTCATATCGTACACCGCGAACGACGGGGCGAATCCGGGCAATAATTCGGTGTTTAGCCAGAGGGGGAAAGAAAAGAAGAAGAAGATCAAGTTCAAGTGCTTCAAGCCGAAATGCCCGCGCCTGCTGCCGAAGAAGATAACGTGTTGCTGCGTCGTGGAACAGTCGAGAATGTCGTCGGTCGGGCCTCGCCACTTGCCGACCAGCGCACGGCCGCTACCGACAACTACTGTGAGGCAACCTGTTAGAAATGCTTCCATGGAGACCATGTTGTCAGGCCGTAACATCGAGCCGGCGATAGTAGAGCAGCCCGCCGGGTCGGGCGCATCGATAGAATCGATACATATAGAGTTAGTGCCGGATCACCAACAAGAGCTGGCGATCGAGGAGGAGCACCGGACAATGACGGCGAGAAAGAGCGTCCGCAACAGTGTCCGGACCAGCGTGCGTACAAGCGTGCGGACCAGTGTGCGGTCCAGCAAAGAGGTGGCGGAGACAGACGAGAGCGACCTGCGTGACTCGTCGGACTATGTTGAGATAATAGACAGGCAGGAGTCGGAGCATGATGAGGAGGAGGAAGAGGACGGGGAGCTGGAGATTGTGTTGGAGGAGAACGAGCGGGAGGTGGAGGAGCCGAGAGAGATCGAGAGCGCCAGGAAGGTCGAGGCGGAGAGGAAGGAGAGGAGGCAGTGGGCCGGGAGGTACAATGACGGCTTCGACGATGTTGTGGAGATAGTCAAAGAGGAGAAGAAGGAGACCGAGAAGAAGGATTTCATCAGGAAGGAGAGGAACAAGGTGCCGGAGAAGAAGTTCAGCCGGTACAATGACGCCGTTACTGATGTCGTGGAACGGTTCACGGAATCCGTCACCAAAGAAGCCGACGAACTCTACATACACGACATCGCCGGCAGCCGAGCTCATGTAAAGATGCTTGCAGCAATGGTAAGTTTGTTATTTCTGCTCAAACTTCTTCTGTTATGTAATATAGAGTAAAATTACTGTGTTCTTAAGCTCACGAAATCCTTCCGTGAGCTTAACACCAAAAACATATCAAACTATGTCCAAATTTTAATTTAATAGCTCAATAAATTCTTTATATCAAAATCTGGCATGTAAAAATTTTCCAGATTTTTAAGTATTTATTTTGGATTTTTTAAAAGTTATATATGAACATTGATTGTTTTCTAACAATTATGATGAACATACATAGTCATGCATTATTTTCAGCCTGTAATTATGTTTTCTCATCTCATCTGCAATGTTATTTCATTTGAACATTTGAAGTACATTTGAATTTGATGTATGTATTTATATATGCTCTGCAACAGGGTCTGATAACCACAGATGACAGGGATGTCATACTGAATGGGCTCGATGAGATCAAGAGGTTGATCGACGACGGCAAATTCGAGTGGAGGAAGGATAAACAAGATGTGCACATGAACATCGAGGCTGCTCTTATCGACATGGTCGGCGAACCGGCCAAGAAGCTCCACACTGCCAGAAGCCGCAACGACCAGGTCGCGACGGATCTCAGGCTGTGGTGCCGCGACGCCATCGGAAAGATCCTCATTCACATCAGAAATCTCCAGGTCAAATGTTAATATCTCTTCTGTTAAGAGAAACATCTTACGTCCATACAAAAAATGTAACAGATAAATCCTAAAATATAATAGATACATCCCTAAATATAGTAGTCTTATGTTAATTCTGTGAATTGTACAGGCAACAAGCTTGTCAATGATGCCAGTTTATTACCATTGATTTGAAATTTTGAATTCATAAAAGTTACATATATAGACAACAATATCTGCAACTGTATAAATGTTAATTTTATAATTTATGTAGAGTTATTTATTTATTTTTTGAAGAAAGTGGAATACTCCACCAGTTTTATTGAAACTTTTTATTTGTACCAATGGAGGATTGAACCCATGACCTCTTAAAAATCATTCTAGTTAGCTACAACTTGAACTACTATGCCACTTTATATAGAGTTATAACATGGCACAAAGTGGTATTACATAACATGATAACAATGTCAATATGAACTGAACAGTTCTGAACATATTTTATCAGGTGAAACTGGTGTCTTTGGCCATGGAGAACAAGGGTCTGATAATTCCAGGATACACTCATCTACAAAGGGCACAGCCTGTTCTACTCCCACATCTTCTGCTCTCTTATGTTGAAGAGGTACAATTTTCATACCTTCTGATATTTTGTTTAATGTGTCCCTCTTCCAAATTTGAATTTGTCTAATTCTTCTACAAATCTAATATTTTCCTCTTCATATTTTTTCAGTTTGAGCGTGATACCGGGCGTCTGGTAAACTGCAAAGACCGCCTGAACTACTGTCCTCTAGGCGCCGGTGCATTGGCTGGTACCGGACTTCCAATTGACAGGTTCGCAACATCTGAGGAGCTGAAATTTACTAAGCCTCTGAGAAACAGGTAAGTTTTTTTTCTGAATTTTGTACCTATTTTAAATTGGATTATACCACCCTTTTTTAAGTAACCGAATGCGACGATTTTGAATTGTTTTGAAATTCTGTACATACACAGCATAGACGCAGTTTCAGACCGAGACTTCATCCTCGAGTTCCTGTCAACCAATGCAATCACAGCCATCCACCTGTCCCGGCTCGGTGAGGAGTGGGTCCTCTGGTCATCGGAGGAGTTCGGCTTTCTGGTCTCCAATGAGAAGATCCCGCCAGGGAGTAACATGATGCCGCAGAGGAATAATGCAGACCCGATGGAGCTGGTACGCGGTAAGACCGCCAGGGTCGTCGGGGATCTCGTCACGTTACTCGTTCTCTGCAAGGGCCTCCCGCACGCTTTCAACCGCGATCTTCAGGTACAAATTTGCAAGAATTACCTTCTTCCAATGCCTCCTTCGTATGCTGAATTCCTCATTGCAATCTTCTGAATCATATATATATGTGTGTGTTCCTTAAAAAGATGAAAGAAAAGAGTGTTACCATAATAACATAGAATATTTTTCTGAGTGATTCTGCTATGGATCGGCTTACCAACCTTTCATTTTTGAATCGAGCGGTTCTTATCAAACACGTATCTTTAATTGTATCCAAAAGATATATCGTAACCATCTGATTATGAAAAATGAACGGCCAATATTCCGTCTGGTCCACAACAGAATTAGCCTATTTTTTTATTCCCCTTGAAAATTTTCTAATGGTGTTCTCCATCATCACAGCTCTTGACACTTCATAATTAAATTTTTAATCTCAGAATTAATCTGTTTAAGGGAGGAATTGCCAACAAATTAAGCTAATTTGAGCTTTCTTTCAAGCTGCAGGAAGATAAAGAGCCACTATTTGACAGTGTGAAGACTGTGATAGGGATGCTGGAAGTGTCTCAAGAGTTTGCTAGGAACATCACATTCAACCGTGAGAAGATAAACAGTTCTCTTCCGGATGGTTATCTGGATGCCACTACTTTAGTTGATTATCTTGTTAAGAAGGTAGAAATAAATAATTTGACACTTGCCTTTTAGAATTTTGTCAAAAAAAACTCAACTTAAAATTGTGCTTTAAAAAAGTAGTTGTATGCTTAAATTAACTTATCCTTACTATATATATAAAAGCATATTGGAAAAATGACATGAAAGTGCTATCTTCCCCAAATAAGAAACCTGAGCCGTTGATCATTTTCTTAGATAGGTTAGAACCGTTGATTTACGTTAATACCCATTGACGTTCTCAACCCAATAGAATTAAAGGCCCATATAATTATCTCAACCCATTACATATTATCTTAAAAGTTTATTACAAGAAATAACAATTTCAGCCAAAAACAAGACATGCGTTTTTTTACTAGTATATATATAACATATATGTTTATATAACATATATGTTATATACAACTTGTAATTTTCATTTCTGTATGTATGAAACAAAAAGGTTCCAAATTTAATGAAAATCCTTATAGAACTTTTTATTCCAGCCTTCCACACTTCCACAGGAACATAGAGCATTAAACTACAAATTTACCTTATTTGCTCTTAACTCCAAAACATGTCTTTTTTTTTTTTCAGGGCATCCCGTTCAGGACATCGCATGATATCGTCGGGCGGACAGTTGCGATGGGCATAACCAAGAAATGCAAGCTAGCTGAGCTCAAACTCGACGATCTACGCAGAATAAACCCCGTATTCGAAGAAGACGTGTACGAGTATCTCGGAGTTGAGAATGCCATCAAGAAGTTCATTTCGCATGGATCCACCGGCCCCGAAGAGGTGTCGAAACAGCTCGACTACTGGATCAAACGGCTGGAAATCAAGAAGAGTGAGAAGCAGGAACAGCTGAAATCGCCCCGGTATGCAGGCAACCAGTAGATCTATGAATTCTGAATCTTGAAGTCTGAATGAGGATGTCATTTCATATTGTTTCGTTAATTTTATTTTTTGGCTAATTCTGCTATGGATCAGATGAAATATGGGCCATTCATTTCTTAGAATCTGACGGTCACGATATGTCTTTTAAGTAGAATTAAAAAAAAAAAGTTTGATAAGAACCGTTTGATTCAAAATGAAAGGTTTGTTCGCCAATCCATAGCAGAACAAGTCTTATTTTTTGGTTCAGTTTGTTACATTGGAGAGAGTTTTGTCTGGCATAGGCAGCTTAAGATCAATTTGAAATGTAAGCATTGTTTAAGTGGGACTTTCTTTTTTTTTTTTTCCCCTTTTTTTGTTGATCTGCAGTTGCAGTTTTGTGTCTGAAGTACTATAACAATTGTTCAAAAGATGGTTGCACACAATTTTGCTGGTGCCATTGTACCTCCTAAATGTTTTCTTATTAAGTGCAGCATATGTATATTCATTCACTAAAGACATGTTCGGCAGACTCAAATACTGTATGTTTTCATAGAAATTGAGAGTCTATAACAAATAATTTTTGTTAACTGTTCGACAGATTGTACTAGCCTAGCAATTCTTAGAAATTTATACCGTAAGTTTTTATAAGAATTGAGAATCTATAAGAAATAATTATTGTTAACTGTTTGACAGACTGTACTAGCCTAGCAATTCTTAGAAATTTATTCCTCTGAAACACTTGTTTTAACCGGAAATGAAAATATTAATTAAGTCATACTTAATTATTAAGTGCAGCACTGCATAAGTATGTTTATTCACTAAAGAGAGTTTTAATTTAAATTTCTTTCATTTCATCAAGCCCAAAAGAGCAGAGTAATTAATGTATTCCTTCCTTGCAAGCCCAACAAAATTTAAAACCCAAAATAAAAATCAACAAAAAAAAAAAGAACATAAAAAAACTGAAAGGCCCATCCAGAAAGAGTCCTACTTTTTTCTAGAAAGAAACAAATGAAAATAAAATAATAATGAAACAAACAATAAGAATATTTTCGGTAGTCATTAATCCTACATAAATTTTTTTTTAATTAAAACAGAATTCTAGATTGCATTTGGTGGAAACCGAGCCCATCACTGATAGAAAAAAAATAATTCAATTGAACTTAATTAATATTTTCTTCTAAAAACAAGTATTTTGGACAAATAAATTCCTATTAGGAATTGATAATATTATCTTCCGAACAACATAATTTATTTCTTATAGACCCTCAATTCCTACGAAAACCTATATGATTGATTTGTGTCTGCCCTAAACCTACATGATCGATTTGTGTACGCCGAACAGACCCAAATAATATATAACAGATGCAGACAAAAGTACAAAAGCAAGTGCCCATGAAGAGCCACGTACGGTTGCGCTCCTCACTACGTGTCAGTTGGCCGCGTTCCCTTCTAGAGACGCCTCTTCATCAGTCTTCGTGGCATACATAGTTATATCCATCCCTCCATCCCTCCATCTCTTTTAACAAGTTTTGACACACACAGCACAGAAGAACAGCAGGCACAGTGAGTAACAAGATAACGTTATTACATTGCACATATTTGCATTACATACACTTGTGTTAGAGGGAGGGAGGAGGTTGAAGTAAGTGATAGTGAAGATGAGCAACAGGGACCTGGAGACCCGCACCGTGACCGACCAACTGAAGGCACTGGACGACGGCCGGCTCTTCGACCTCGGCCATCCCCTCCTCAACCGCATCGCCGAGAGCTTTGTCAGGGCTGCTGGGGTATTAATTTCCTTCTTCTTTTTTTATGTACTAATTTTACCATATTATGAAGTCTCTGTTTTGCAAAATAGAGTAAAAAGAAATGAGTCTGTATTTTGCATGTTATATTTTGTTTTTAAATTGTATTAGTTTTTAAGTCTGGATTAATTAAGTTCTTGTGTATTAACTGGATTGTGAACTTACATAGTTTGTGGTCTATAAGAATTAAGAAGGAAGTTCTGGTAATTATTTATTTAACCGCAATTCGAACCAAATTGGTAATTTAATTAATTGATCATGCACACTGAAATTTGGGTCAGTTTATTAGTGCCCACTTTCCTAGAGGTGGCAAAGCCGACATGACCCGACAATCAAACAGCTTGCAATCCAACCAAAATCGACCGGAGATCTAATTGAAGTCAATATGCAAATTGACCCGGCCCAAAGCTTTTAAGTTAACCAAGTATACCGCATTCACTGCATGAAGCTTCTATTGTTGAGCTGAGTAGTAATATGTTTATTTGACTGTGTTTGTCGCAGATTGGGGCTATTCAGGCCGTGTCGAGGGAGGCATACTTCACTGCTGTGGATGGTAAATGCTGAAACATATCATAAATTTTTATGGGCACCGATACAGTGTCCCTAACCTTGCCCCACCACATCACCCATCCTTACTGACACAAGGACCCCACAATGCACAAAACGGTTCTTTTTGGGGTCTCATTTGTCGAGTGTAGTTGGAACACTTGAGGGGCAATGAGTTGGGGGATCTGATAATTTCCTAAATATGTAATTATTCTCAGCTATTATATCCGTAAACTAATTTTTAATTTGGGAATAAATTTACTTTTGCAAGTGAATGGTACAAACGGTGGCGGCATAGCTGATGCCAGTGACAGCAAGAGGAACAAGTTCTCAGGTTTAGTCAACAAAAAATTGCTCTTCTTTCACTATTGATTAATTTATGGATGAATATCTTTTTAACATTGGTACCTTCTTTCAATTTTGTATTAAAACAATTTGAAATCTCCTCTTGGTTGGAATTTCAGGGGATTATGGCAAGAAAACCATGGAGGTGATGGTAAGTGGTCAAAGAATTTTCAGCATTTTGTTTTGCTTGCTTTATGTGGAATTTGGGATACAAAATCACAAAAAATTTTAAATTTAGAAGTATGATACAAAGGAAAAAATGTGCTATATGTTAATTAACACTTTCTTTTTGTAAGAAAAAGCGGTTAATTTTCCACCAGCTTCCTTAGAAACAAAATTGGATATCTGGTACAATACAACGCCCCGGTACCAGTGTGTTGTTAATTAACACTTTCTATTCATCTTTTCCCTTCCAGGTGAAGGATGTCGGGAAAGAGTCACTGCAATGGGGTATGCATAATTGAAATTTGATGTTATTTTCATTTGAGGAAGTAATACCAATGCTAAATATTGGACTGACTCGCGATTACTCGTGCAGGATTAGCAGCTGGAATGTACTCAGGCTTGACATACGGTCTCAGGGAGGTTCGAGGAACTCATGACTGGGTAATTCAATAACTTGATTTTTTTTTTTTCAGTGTTGATTGTTGACATATGTTTATCTGGCGCAGTTTCGACAAAAATTGATAGTGTTTTTGTCTTGTACTTGAAACAGAAGAACAGTGTGCTGGCTGGTGCGGTTACGGGCGTGGCTGTCGCTCTGACATCCGAGCGTGCTTCTCACGAGCAGATTGTTCAGGCAGCAATCACTGGTGCAGCGCTTTCCAGCGCTGCGAATCTGCTCTCCGGCATATTCTGAGCAGTGAATTTGGGGGTTTTAAACTCTTAATTATGTAGGCAAGTTCTTCTATTCTAGATAAAGGACATCTGAACATGACTTTGGATCTAAGAATTGAACTGCTGGGATCATGTATTTTGTTTAGATGTTTCGTCTTTTGAATTTGTACTGGAACCTTGTATGATCGTTCACTTATGTGGTCTGTTACTTCCTGAATTGATATTTCCTTTTGGATTGTAAGTGGCTGCATCATATATAATGAGGGATCCATTTGACAATGGTTTTTTTTTTTTGACAATATTGATAATACTATCTTTCAAAATTTTATAAAAATTTATAAAAAATCTTAAGAATAGAAAAAAGTTTATGGAAGTATTAGTTTAACTTGATTATGTTTTCGATTATATTCAATTTGAGCGATATTTTATAGCTCTTTGAATATCCGTTAAATTATAACTGTAAAAAATATATAAAATTTTGATAAAACATCAAACAATGTTCAAATTGATTGAAATTTGAAACACTATCAATCTATAAATTAATTCAAATTGATTGAAATTTGAATACTATTAATCTATAAATTAACTCGTACATATATAAATTTTTTTTCATTTTTAAGATTTTTATGAATTTTTATTAAATTTTAGAAGTAATCATTGTCAACATTGTCAATGGATACCTTCTCATATATAATGTCAAGATTGTTAATGGATCCCTCCTCAGAATGGATCGAATAACTATATTTTTTGGTGACCGATCGGTGATCATGAAATTAAATCTGAAATAACTACAATTTAAACTATTAAATAACAAAACTAATTGATAGAATGTGTTGTATATATCATGTTTTATGTGTATAAAAAAAATTATATAATTTTGATTTTTTTTACATATGTATCAAGCATTAACAAAAATCGACGGTTCAAAATTTATGATTTTTCTTCTTTCTTGGTGACTATCGAAACAATGCTAAAACTTTATCATTTTTTTTGTATATATTATTTAGATGATTTAGAATACATCTAACAGTTTAGATTTGTCAATTTATATATAAATAGTGAAATGGTCACCACGGTCATCAAAATTCATGGTTATTGGATCTCTCATAATCATGGGCATTGGTGTCCATGGTGACAATTTTTTTATTTATGCATAATTTAAAAAATCTAAACCGTTAGATGTATTCAATATTATCTTAATAACATATACATAAAAATATGTAAGTTTTAATATTGTTTCGATAGTTATCAAAAGAGTAGAAGAAATCATAAAACTTGAATTATTGATTTTTGTTAATGCTTGATGCGCATATAAATAAAATTAAAATTATATAACTTTTTGTATACGCAGAAAATATGATATACACAACATATTCTATCAATTAGTTTTGTTATTTAAGAATTTAAAATGCAGTTATTTAAAATCTAATTTCACGGTCACTGATCAGTCACCAAAAATATGGTTATTTGATCTCTCATATAATATATGTGTTTTTTTTTTTTTTTTGAGAAAATATAATATATGTGTTTGTTAGCTGGGAAAGTTACATTACATGTGTAGAGTGACTATGAAAGTGGGATTGTTTTTGCCTGTTATGTCACTTTCCTGACAAAACAAGTGCTGAATTTTGATTTGCAACAGCGCATGAATTGAAATGAAAATTACCTTTGTTGGCCTGAATGGGTGATTTGTTTTTTGTTTGAGCTCCTAAAATAATGAGTGAAATTTTGAATTTACGAGGAGGATGCAAGTGTCAGGTCTATACTGTGTTAGTGTTAGGAATTTCTGGAATATGGACAAGAGTAATACCTAGCGTTCATAGAAAATCATTCATAGCGTCTATAGATAACAATTTGGATGTATTTGTTATATTTTGGGTGTTATATTTTGGGATGTATCTGTTACATTTCATATACATATATAGATATATGGTTTGACGTTAGAAAAATCATCCATAGCGTTTATAGATAACATTTTAGAATGTTATATTTTTGGGACGTATTTGTTACCTGTATACACGTATATACGGTTTTATAGATATACGGTTTTTCAATGGACGCAAGATGTTTCTATTTGGTACAGGTCTAATATTTGGAGTTTTGTAATTTCTTTCAGCTTTGCAGAAAGATAAATTGGAAGGTTCTGACTTTCAAATTCTCAATACTCATAAAAAAGATATTTTCATTGAATTTTCGACTTTGTCATTCTGAAATAAAATGCAATGTTTTAATTTTTAAATAAAAGCTGTCAAATTCTAGAAGAGGAGGGATCCAATAACCATAGGTAATGGTGTTCATGGTGACCATTTTTTTATTTATACATAAATTAAAAAATCTAAACCGTTAGATGTATTCTATATTATTTTAATAACATATACATAAAAATTGTGAAGTTTTAACATTGTTTCGATAGTCATCAAGAGAGGAAAAAAATCATAAAAACTTGAACCGTTGATTTTTGTTAATGCTTGATGTACATGTAAATAAAATCAAAATGATATAATTTTTTATATACACATAAAATATGATACATACAACATATTCTATCAATTAGTTTTGTTATTTAAGAATTTAAAATATAGTTATTTAAGATTTAATTTCACGGTCACCGATCCAAAAATATGGTTATTTGATATCTAGAATTGTGTAAAGGTGTATCCTTAGATTTCTTTGCTAGTATATATTTATGTCGATACAAATCTAATAGAAGGGATAGGATTTTGATCCCAATGTAGTTCCAAGAATTTGAAGGTACCAAATTATTTCTTTTTTTTCAATTCCAACATAAAAAACCAACAAAAAACAATAGTGTTTTGCCACTTCATTTGAACTGTGCTTAGAAAATCTTCATCAAACATCAATGATTACAAAGTTGTAGAGCCTTCAAGAAAAAGGTAGACAGTTTTGGTAACAAATTAAATCACTAGTTCCTTGGAGACCTTTCTAGTCATTTAAAAGCCCCTTTTGTCTAATTCAAATATTCCAACATTACCCTTCAAAACAATAAGCCAAGAGAACTCATCACATAGCAAGAAAAGAACCAGTTCAATTAAGCAGAAGCATCCTCAAGTAGTAGAGGGCTTATTATCTGCTGCAAGGGAACCATGAAATTTTGCTGTGACTGGTAATATTGATTAACTAAATTTTCAGTAATTGTTTTTTAGTGTCTGATTTTTATTTTATTTTTTATTAATTTGGCTGTTTGCAGTAACAATATATTGTATCCAAAGGAAGACAAGGAGAGGAAGGTGCTCCTTTATGCATGTAGGAACTGTGATCACAAGGTATATTCTACTGCTGCCTTATAATTGTGAGCTTCTTGTTTTTATCTTGTCTAGTGGTTTTTCATTGTCTCTGTTTCTATCAATCTTTACTCGTAATAAAAGGAGATTGGATTTTTGGACATGAAAGTTCTATCTTCCCCAAGGAATAAATCTTAGCCATTAATTGTTTATTTAGATCGATCACCGTCGTTGACGTACGTTAATGTCTCAACCCATAAAAATTTAAGACCCATATCAATTTCCTCAATTTAAGGTCCATTACATATTATCTAAAAACATTATTATAAAAAATAATAATTTCAGTCCAAAGCAAGGCGTTGCAAGATGTGATATTTGCATGATGCCATATTTGCACGAGTTATTTTAATTTATAATTATGATTGATGAAGCAGAACAAGTGCTGTTATAGGATATCAATCCATATATGCAAGCATGAAAGTTTAAGCACTTACATATGTTCCTTGGATGTTACAGGAAGAAGCAGACAGCTATTGTGTTTACCGACACGAGGTGGATCATTCTGCTACTGAGCTAACTCAGGAGTTGCAAGACGTGATATCCGACCCGACTCTACCCCGTACCAGAACAGTGAAGTGCGCGATGTGTGGCCATCCCGAAGCCGCCTTCATCCAGGTACAGCATACAATACAGTTGAGCCAAATAAATGAAAAAGCTGATATAATGTTTCCTTTTAATTCAACGGTATGCTATCGAATGTGAGCGAAAGGGAACTTAATGGTAGTTTTATGGTATAGTTATTCTTCAAATTTCTGAAAAATTATGAAAAAGATCTCAATATTAATTATCTTTTACAATTAACTGATGACATTTTTGTGAGTGAATTTCAGGCTACAGGCAGAGGTGAAGATGGAATGACCCTGTTCTTTGTGTGCTGCAATCCAAACTGTGGCTACAGATGGCAAGATTGATCCAAATCAAATATTGTTTGAATGGTTTACTTGGTATCAGATGATCAGTGATAGAAAGTTCATGGTTCTTGTAAAAAAGTTCATTGGTGTATGGTAGCAGTTGTTAAAGAAAAATTAAAAAAAAAAATGGGTCAAGTTTCTGCTTGTACTGTGAATTGACATGATATTATATATTTGTACATGCTAATATCCAGTGTTTCAAAATGCAGCATGTCATATATCATCTTTATGACAATTAACTAAGGACACATATCTATGCGGTTGTACATTTTGGTATGAAAAAACACATGCATTTAATATGTTGTAAAATTTTATAGTTAATTAGGTGAACCTCAGTTCTCAGGAAAATCAATTGTGGATTTATTTTTTGGGATCTTGAGTGCTGAAATATTAATACTAAGACATGATATTACAATAGAAAAGAGCGTTGTTTAGTTTATATATTGTTGTAATTTTGGCCTGGGTGGATTTACACAGAGTCAAACAGAGATCTCGATAAATCCTGCATCTTGTAAATTAATTAACAGGCACATGGTAATCAGCAGTCAGCACACCAATTAAGAGCATTGCCTATTTGCCTGCTGTTGTCAGTGTCACTAGTCTATTAATTAGTCACATTCTTTTAAGTTATGCATAAAACCCACAAAACTCAGGATAAGTTGAGGTACAAATTAATAGTTGTATTAATTATTAACTATTAACTATTAGTTTTATATGTATATTTATTTTTGTTATTATCATTATAAATATATTATATATGCATTGAAAAATCAAATTTAATCAATCCAGTCATAAAAACCTTTTTAATTTGATGCCTCCAACTCAAGATATATACTTCCCCATTCTGAAGCTGGTGGCTGTAAACCTAGTTGGAAATGGAATTAAACACACTGAAGTATCTTAATGTTAAATAAGACAACAGAGTTATAATAATAATCTAATAGATATTTGATAAATAAAATAACAAGATGATCACTGATCACAGAGATTCCCGCTGGTAAATAAACGGATACCTCCCTAATTAAATAAACTTAAAATAAACATGTTGGTAATCTTCTGTGTCCGTTGAACTAATTACTATTAAATTCCTCTTTCACAGTACCTTCAGTATCTCTTCTCCATATATAAATGACCTTACTTCAATTTTACAACAACAGTTCACTCGGATTTCGACCAAATCCTATTACTATATCGAAAGCCGAAAACCAGAGCTCATTGGAAATCTCTTCTACTGTCATTTGCTGCTGCCAACAGGAATGTTCATCAGCAATTACAAGCCTGGGAAGCGGTACAACTACACTCTATTCACCGGTGCGAAGCACGCGGTTCTCTGTTTCCTCTTCCTCACCATCACCTTGTTATGCACTACCTACTACACCGCTTCGTATGGTGCATTAGTGCAGATCGTCTGGAGCTCGGGGCCTATACCGAATCATCAACACAAAGTCATAACAAAAGCAGTGAAGAAAGGGGAGCCCCGTTTTCGTTCTCTAGCCGACCCAAAGTACACGCTAGGCCCGAAGATAAACAACTGGGACTTGCATCGTGCCAAATGGCTCCGCCTTAACCCGGCATTTCCCAATTTTCTATCAGGTTCCAAGCCGCGTGTGCTGCTTGTGACCGGATCCTCGCCGAACCCATGTAAAAACCCTGTTGGCGATCACTACCAGATAATGGCGATAAAGAACAAGATCGACTATTGTCGGATCCACGGGATTGAGATATATTACAACATGGCTTTCCTTGATGCGGAGATGACCGGCTTTTGGGCGAAGTTGCCGCTCCTTCGCAATCTCCTCCTGTCACACCCAGAGGTGCTTGAATTTTAAAATTTAAATTATTTTTCCTCCTTATCTGTCAAGGAAATATTTATTAGGATGTTGCTTCCATACGCACACTCAAATATTTTTATTGGTTACAGATGAATCTCATAACAGATAATATTTATTTATAATCTTTAGATCAAAAAGAAACTTTTTTTACTGGGAGTATCGGAGTAAAATTCTATTTATTATGTTCATTGTTTGTTAATTTATTCGATTCTTTTAAGATGCAACTTCGAAGATTGTGTGATCTTTTAATTTTTCCCTGGTGAAGTCAACTGTTCTATTTAATGCTTTCAGTCCATGCTAAAGTGTTTGTACTGTACCAACACTGGTAAGGAGATGTAAATTCAACTCCTCATGAGATAGTTATTATTGATGTGTTATCTGCCATTGTTAGTATTATAATGCAATTGTCGTTTTTTTCTATTGTTGTTGTGAAGGTAGAGCTCTTTCTAGTCTTATAATGCAATTATTTATTTGTTTTGTTGTGAAGGTAGAGTTCATTTGGTGGATGGACTCTGATGCACTCTTCACAGACATGGCATTTAAGCCTCCATGGGACCGGTACAAGCCATACAATCTTGTATTTCATGGTTGGAATGACCTCATTTACAAGGACAAGAACTGGGTCGGGATTAACACCGGTAGCTTTTTCATACGCAATTGCCAGTGGTCACTGGACCTTCTCGATGCCTGGGTTCCCATGGGTCCCACCGGGCCTATCAGGGATGAGGCTGGTAAGCTGCTTACGGGATTTCTAAAAGGCCGGCCAGTCTTTGAGGCTGACGATCAGTCGGCAATGGTGTATCTCTTGGTCACTCAGCAGGACACCTGGAGCGACAAGGTGTACCTAGAGGGCAGCTATTGCCTTCATGGATTCTGGGAGGGTATTGTCAACCGATACGAGGAGATGCTGGAGAAAGCTCATCCCGGCATGGGCGATGACAGGTATGAGCACAACCACAGTAATTGTTACATGCAGTAGATGAATCAGATACTAGCTATAAGCTTTAATATCTAATCGCAAGCATTCGTTGTTCTGGTGACAAATGGTCAGGGCATACAAGTTCATATGAAATATAAACATTTGACATTGTCATTGTCATTGCATATATGTACATAACCTGATGATAGCTTGCTCTGCTAGGTGGCCTCTTGTGACGCATTTTGTCGGGTGCAAGCCGTGCGGGAATTATTCGGAGTTCCCAGACATGGATCGATGCCACCAGAAGATGGATCGGGCATTCAACTTTGCAGATAATCAGGTGCTGCAAATGTACGGGTTTGTGCATGAATCGCTCAACACGAGTAGTGTGAAGAAAATCAAAAGGAAGAAACTGGTCGGGCCAGCTAATGCGCCCGATGAAGTCAGCAGAGTGCTATATCCATCACTTGAGCATACTAATTAGTTTTTAATTAAAGCTGGATAGAGGCATGTATAGCTCAAATTATTTTTTGTTTAAGTCCTGCACATCAATCACTCTGTTCAAGAGAAGATATAGAAACTTTCCAAACAAACAAAGAGTAGTTTTGAGTCCAGGTGACAGATGCCTATTCATTTGTTTATTGATGATGTAATAGTTATTGTATCCGAGTGATTCATGGGAGATCAGACAGCTGTCTCGATAGATTTTGCATAAGCAGATTAAAAGTCATAAAACCCACACATGCACTCATGCTCACCCAACCAATTCAATTTAAAATGATTCAGACAGTTCATGCATCTAGTTGTTTGTTTAATTGATCGCATTTGCATTTTATCACAGATATATTTCTTTAGAACTCGAAGTAATAAACTATCATTCCATTGTCGCAGGGTTATTGAAAAATGATACCTTACAGTAGCATAATAGTGACCTACGAAGTGCAAGGTAGACAACGAATCGAGTCTGTACAGAAAAGCACACTTCCCCTTGAAAGTAAATTCTATGATTTCTCTTATTAAAGCGATGCTGTAAAATGAATATCTGATAAATTACATGGAAGAACAATATCTGTATCATCTAGCAAAATTTCCTAAGCACATTAACTCGGACAAAACAACAACAACAACAACAA
Organism: Cyperus esculentus; assembly: GCA_030179965.1. Lineage (NCBI taxonomy): Eukaryota > Viridiplantae > Streptophyta > Magnoliopsida > Poales > Cyperaceae > Cyperus > Cyperus esculentus. The sequence continues at coordinate 679,698 of JASGLE010000030.1, forward strand.
CAACAACCAAGCCTTTAGTCCCAAACAAGTTGGGGTAGGCTAGAAATGAAACCAAGTAAAACCCATTAACTCGGACAAAACTGACCAGTTATTCTATAGACTATAGTGGTGATTATGAAACTTTTTCTTTTAGCTAGAGCCTATTTCCTTTTCCTCAGTTATTTTATGTTCCATACACAACCAGAGTATATCTCTTAAAGCAGTTGTGAGGCACAAGGAATACCTTTCCTCTACACTTTTCACGAGTGATTTCAGGAACTCCAGTTGATCAAGCATCATCCTCTTTATCCAACAATGCTGACAAATAATTCAAGATGAACCCATCAATATCTCCATCAAGTACCGAATCTGGGTCAGAAACTTCATAGTTTGTTCGTAGATCCTTAACCATCCGGTATGGCTGCATCAGCAAAAATTGAGCAATAATTAATTGATATATCAGCCAAAAAATGAAAATTTAATCTGCAGAGCACTACCCATTCGGGATAGGGCCCATGATATATCACACTTCACTGAAGGTAAAGCTATAATACAGGTCCAAGAACCTGAAACAAAGAAAAAAAATAAAGGAGCTTACATGAAGCACATATGATCTAATTTGTGTACCCCAACCTATCTCCGAAAGTGACTGGGTGTGCTCAGCATTCATCTGGGCCTGGCGTGCCATCTCCAACTGATTCAGACGTGACTGTAGAACGGACATTGCGGATGCCTTGTTTTGGTGTTGGGATCTATAAATATATCAACTTTTCCTTGTCAGAGATGCCATTCTTGTTACAATCTACTGTTACCCTGTGCATGCAAAAATAACAGTGTTTTCTGTAAACTTAGAAATTGCTAAAAACCTATTAATGTACCTTTCATTTTGGCAGGTGGCAGTAATCCCAGTAGGTATATGCACAATCCTAACTGCACTCTCAGTTGTGTTGACATGCTGACCACCAGCCCCACCAGCCCGAAACCTCTCGATCCTTAGGTCAGATTCTTTTATCTCATATTGAGTTGAGACATCACCAGCAAGTATAGGAATTACTGCTACAGCTGCAAACGAGGTATGCCGCCTCTTAGAACTGTCAAATGGGGAGAGGCGAACCAATCTGTGTACTCCCACCTCTGCTTTGGCATAGCCAAATGCATACTCGCCGTCAACTTTGATTGTTGCCCGCTGAAATAAGGCACAGAATACATATTCTTAGATACCATGTGGGCCTATATATCTGATCCAAAATTGCAAATTCAATCAAGTATGTTTGTGATGCAGGCAAAAAGCATCTTGCTGGAATTCTCTTCCGTTCTTTTTTATATCCAGAAAACAAAGTTCTACCTACCCCTAGGCTATTCAATCTAATAAATTTTCAGGGCAATCAACAGATTCTTTGCTAAGAAATAGGGTATACTTTGCAATAACCCCATAAGAAATTTCTGGTATGATGCCAAACTAATGACAACAGAAGTACCTTGATCCCAGCAATGTCGCCAGGCATCTCTTCTATGACAGTAACCCGATATCCACGTCGGAGTGCCCATGACTTGTACATATTAAAAATCATAGAAGCCCAATCCATGCTCTCTGTCCCTCCAGCTCCAGCTTGAATCTGCACTACAACAGCACAAGCACTAACAAATAATTCACATGTCACCGTTTCAAACCAGATCAAGTAAACTATGTATAAAAAGTATGAATCAGTTATCGATCTCTCTATTATTCATTTGGGTCAACCTTATTAACTCCACTAAGCTTCAATAACAATCCAAGAAGAAAGTACAGCACCAATCAAGCAACAAACCAATATCAAGCAAATATGGTTCTATTTGGATATCTGCAATTTAATTAGATTTATATTGATGTTCCAGAGAACTGTTGGACACTGATGTTTCAGAGAACTGCTGTCCATTGACTTAATAGGTACACATTTTTTTCTTTTTGGAAGAAAAAGGAGATTCAATAACCTCTATAAAGCAAGAGCAGGAATCATTATCCCCAGACAGCAACGCCTGGAGCTCCTTCTCCTTTGCATTCTTCCTCATATCAACCAACGCTCTCATGGATTCCTACACACAAACAAGGTTATCAAAATCAATTCCATAATCCACCCGTACCAATAGCTAAGCATAGCAGATATATACAGCGCACACCTCTTCCAAATCCTTGTCGTTCTCCTCGCGAGCAAGCCTGAGCATGTCAATGTGCTCAACCAGCTGCTGCTCAAAACCCGTCACCTCTTTTATTTTCCCCATCATGTCGCAGTGCTCACGGCTCAGTCTCCCCGCTTGACTCGGATTATCCCACAAGTCCGATTTGTTCAGTACAGCAGCTAATTGCGCCGACCTAACAATGAGCTTTTCCCACTACAACAAGACAACCCCTAAGTTCATCAGTTCAACTCAATCTTGACCTAACAAATAACATAATCCTCAACTGATGCACTGATAATCGAAACATCAACCTGCAGCCGTTTCTTGATGAGCTGAATGGAGAGCGCGATGGCAGCTGCGTGGCTGCGCCAATCGCCCTCTCCCTGATCCAGTATCGTCCATCCCTTGGCCGCGATCCCCTCGACAGTGAGCCCGTCGGAGGTCGTCGGCTCCTCCACCTTGACCACCTCGGCCACAGAGCAGTAACATCGGCGTGCATTGGAAGAGAAAAGGAAACCGGAAGTAGGGACAGGCAAAGGAGGAGGGGTGGGGGTTAGGGTTAGGGTTTGGGAGGAGAGGAAACGGAGACGGAGGAGGAGAAGGAGAGGAGTGGATCGCCTCAGAAGAGAAAAGGAACGAGGCATTTGATTTGCTTAACGGGTGCGAGGACGGACGGTGGGGCGGGGTCGCGTCGGGCGGGGTTATTTGCTTAACGGGTGCGGGTCGGGTCGGGTCGGGTGTGATATCATATCGGATGCAATGCAATTAGAGGTGGTAAAATATGATCCGACCCGAAATATCCGTCCGACCCAACCTGACCCGATCCGAGTTTCAGTGAAAGTCAAACTGACCCGAACCGACCCAAACTAGCTAGACCCGTGTTTCGGGGAAAGTCAGACTGACCCGACCCCGACTCGACCCAAACCCGAAATGAAAGGTACAAAATTTGACCATACCCAAAAAAACTCACCCGACCCGATCCAATCCGAACCCAACCCGACTCGAAAAAATGTTGGCAGATGTTAACCCAATACCCAACCCGACCGAAAAAATGCAGACAACCGTCAACCCGATACCCGACTCGAAAAAATGTCGGCAGATGTTAACCCAATACCCAACCCGACCGAAAAAATGCAGACAACCATCAACCCGATACCCGACTCGAGCCGACCCAACATCTCCATTTGGTCAAATTGACATGACCTGACCCGACCTGACAATCAGCCGCATCTAAATGCAATTGATCGGGTGCTTATCCTCTGCAGTGATGCAACTTGCGGTACATCACGTGAACCGTTGGATTGTCTTAAGATTCCTACAAGTTTGGATGTCGAGACAATTCAACGGCTCACATGATGAACAACAAGCTGCATAACTCTAGAGGATATAAGAGTGCTCATCCTCTGTAGCGCTGCATTGTGTAGCGCAAAATGTGAACCGTTAGATCATCTTGAGATTCGTGCCAGTACAGATCCCTAGATGATCTAACGGTTCACATTTTACGCTACGCAGTGTAGTGCTACAGAGGATATGGAATCAGGATATAAAATCCAACGGATTGGATAGCACAATGTGTCTATGATCGTGCGGTCAAAAGTCGAAACTCAAATTGTTGCGACTTGAGACTTATGACTTCAGAGTTGGTTCAGGGCTTCAGACTCTTCAGGTGCGTTTGGATGGTGCAAGGATTAGTGTAAGAGTAGTGATATTTTGTACAAGAGTAGTGATATTTTGGTTAGTAATTGAGAGTAGTGTGAGGTTAGTACTAACTCAAAAAACATGTGAGTAAAACTAATTTTTTTACTATCTGGGTTAGTAAAAATGTTGTTTGGATGATAACTTTTGAATAACGATTGAGAGAATGAACAAAATAATGAATCAGATCATTTTTTCTTTTCAAGTAACTCATAATATTATTATTTGTACTATCCTCAAAAGAAAGTAGAATATTTTATTATTTGTACTATTCTCAAAAGTTAGCTGCTCTACTAAACCAACATTTCTTTGGTTTAGCCGAGTAGTTCAACTCGGTAGCCAACCCAAAAATCTATTTTATGTTTGAATGTCATCGAGTGTTGGGTTTGTGGTACTACCCACAAAGTAGAACTAATTTTATGGATCCAAACACACCCTTCAAGAGTTCAGAGTTCAGAGCACTAAGCAGTTGTGCTTAACTGCTTATGCATCGTAGTTCCCTTCCACTTCTCTTCTCGCTGTAAGCGTACAACGGTACAGCTGCGTACAGAGCTCGGAAGATGTACAGACCCTCATTTTATCTCAAAAAAATAAAGCAAGTTCGTAAAAGTGTAAAAATTTTTGGTGGGAGGCTCTTCGTTGTACATACTAACATACAAATTTTTATGTGCCCAGCAAATATCGGTAAAAAAAAATATAATTTATTCAGAAAGGAAAGAAAAACAAAAATTAATGTTCATTAGATCTGAGTCCAGAAAGGATTTGAAGTTTTGAACCCATAAAGTCATGGTTTCGGGTCAAAAGATTAAAGAATCATCTTTCAAAAAGATTGACTAGACAATATGAAATCTTCATCTCTAGTTCAATTTTCTCAAAAAATTTTCTGAGGGATTTATGATGCCATAACACTTGGTTCTGGCTGCTTTCATCAATCTTCATCTTTATGCACAGCAAAGAAACGTTGCAATAATTAACCAGCCAAATTCTCCATGCTAATTCCTGATTAATTACTGATAAAAAAATTGCTTGGTACCAATTCTAATTATCCCCAATTAGTCCTAATTAATCTGTCTCATTTCTAACTCGCTTTACTCGGTCTGTTTCGAGTGAATCATGCGTGAATCCATACATCTTCAAGATCTGATTATCGCCGAAGTTGAACGCACGGTCCATCTGCTTCATGCATCGCTCGGCGTCGGGGCCTGCGAAGTCCCCGCAGGGCTTGCATCCGACGAAGTGCGTCACTAGCGGCCACCTGCGACGACACGATTAGCGCATGAAGTTAAGTACCAGCAGAGATGACATGAAAATTAATACAACTCATGAATTATAGGGTATGATTTACCTCCAGTCGCCAAGTCCGGGATGATAATTCTCGATCATCTCCTCGTACTTCTCGGTGGCGATCGACCAGTCCGTGTGCAAATTGTACGCACCTTCGAAATATATCTTGTCTTGCCACTTGTCCTGCTGCGCTCCGAGGAGGTACACCAGTGCAGACTGGTCGTCTGCTTCAAAGACCGGTCGGTTACTCAAGAACTCTGCAACACGCTTGCCGGCATCGTCTCTGACCGGGCCCTTGGGACCCAATGGAGCCCACACATCAAGAAGGTCGAGCGACCATTGGCAGTTGCGGAGGAGGAAGATGCCCGTGTTGAGGCCGAGCCAATCTCTGTCGTTGTAAACCTTCTCACTCGATCCCGCTATTATGAGGTTGTATCCAGTGTACCGCTCCCATGGCAGCTCAAATGTCATGTCGGTGAAAAGCGCATCGGAGTCCATCCACCAAAGGAACTCTACCTTCAAAATAAAAAAAATGTCACTATAATTTCATTGGCATGATTGTTTCAAAGTAAACATATTGATTTTCGTAATATAACAGATTTTATTCAGAAATATATAATTTGTGCTTAGATGTACCTCTGGGTGAGAAAGGAAGAGCGCCCGAAGAACCGGTAGTTTGGCCCAAAAGCTGTTCATCTCGGCATCGAGCAGAGCCGTGTTGTAGAATATATCAAGGCCATGAATTCTGCTGTAATCTATCTTGTTCTTTATTGATTTTAGCAAATAGTGATCGCCAATCGGATTCTCACATGGTTGCGGGGACGAACCAGTCACGATCAGCACTCGTGGTCTCGACAGCGTCAAGAAGTTCGGGAAAGCGGGGTTTAGACGCAGCCATTCAGCCCGTTTTGAATCCCAATCTTTGATCTTTGAGCCGAGGGTGTAACTAGGATCAGTCAAAGAACGCAACGCAGGTTCGTCGGTGTCGCTTTCATGATCTTGTTGATCATTTGTTATATCATCCGAGTTTGAGGATTGATTCGGTACTTCGTAAGTAGAATTTGGGGCTTGAGTTGGTGCATCATGACGCTCGTTCGAGTTTTGCATCAATGAATCATCACTTGCATTCGAGAAGCCGATCGGGTGATCATTTATCGAACTCGAGATATCGCTTGACATATCATAGCTTAAATTGAATGTCTGATTTGATACCTCATGATGTAAACTAAACGTTTCGGTCGGTACATTGAGGCTCGAACTCGAAGTTTGACTCTGCACATCGTCACTCAAATCGAATGTTCGACTCGGCACATTGTGGTTCGAATTGAACAGCTGAGTTGATGCATCATGGCTCGAGTTCAAGGCAGCTTGCGGCATGGAAACAAAGGAGCGGAAAAAGTAAGCGGTACAGAAGAAAGTTGCGGAGAAGAAGAGGCAGAGAAACACGAGCTTGCCTCCCGAGAAGAAGCCGAAATGCAACCGCCGGGTCCGGAAACTGGTGAAAGACATTTGAGCAGTGCTTTCCTCTCAGATAGCATCGAACTTAACATAAATTTGCATAGATTTTCAACTTCAGCTCAAATGGCCTCCTATGAGAGTTTTAAATAACATATTTTCTATGAAATTCCAATTTTGCTTGAGGTTTTCTGTTGTTGTCACATTGTGCCAGAGGATCTGACACAGTATTTCCATTAAGAGAAACATCTTGCGTCCATCGAAAAACCGTCCATATGTCTATAGACATACAAGAATGTAACAGACACATCCCGACATGTAATAAATACATCACAAAATGTAACTTTTGAACGCTATGGACAGTTTTTCTATGGACGCTAGGTATTACTCTTTCCATTACATTTTTATGAAATAAAGCTATATATGATGTCTAATAACTAGACAGAAGGTTATATAAAATGAGGCACCAGAAGACCCAAATGCCATTATTGGAAATTTGGAATGGTAGTAGCGGAATAATGAAGGGGAAAACATGCTTAGCATGTCCCTTTTGTTAAGCAAACATGCATCTATAATCTTATGTCAAATTAGTTCTTAAATGTTATTGGAACTTATTGTCAAGTAAGCTTATTTCTAAAGAAATATATTTTGTGGTTAGGCGCCATGTAATGACACAGCATAAAAGTCGATGTAATATTATATTGGAAGTAAGCAATCCTCAGCATGTTTGGACTTTGGAATATGGGAATATATACTTTTTTATTTTTGAGATAAGAATATGGAAATATATGCTTGATTTACGATATACTGTGTCAAATTTGCAGCTAATTGATAAACAGCACATGCTTATCAAAAATTAATCTTCTGATAATTTTACATTGTTCATTATTTATTTCAAAAATTAATCTTCAAAACATATTTTACATTGTTCATTATTTTTTTTTTCAAAAATTAATCTTCTGATAAGCAGCATTTTATCACTATCAAAATGGCTCGGTAGTGTTTCAGAAAGCTGAGGTATCATATATCTTATCGGCCCAGAATGGCCCAGTTTTAATAGCTCAAATTGTCATCTTATATAAGAGGCCCCAAAACTGGTGGCGAGTGTTTAACTTGTGGATTGAATTCCTGGTAGGCAAAATTAAACGAACAGCTATCATTATCCTCACTGACTACCACGTTCGTATTAATTAAACGTTGATTTTATTTGGATTACATGTATATTGTTTAACTTCCAGATATATTTGATTTGCTTTTGAATTAATATATAATAATTTAAACATTGTTCGATGATGTACGAAAGACTATGGTGATTTTTGTAAAATTAATCTTAAGTTCATTTCTGAATTCTGATATCGTTGACCGTCATGTTGGATAAAAAAATTGACAATTCTGAATAAAAATAATTTTAAGACCTTTTTTAAGTTTTTTTTCTTTAGAAAAAAAAGTCAACTCCGCTACTAATTTATCAATACTGATAGTATGTAACAACAACTCAACAAGCGAACAATTAATAAATATATTATGGTTGTAATTTTTTTCAAAGAGATATGTTTGGGTAGGAAGTGAATAGGCTTCCAAATAAAAATAAGGATCAAATCACTTAAGTTTTTATAAAAATTCTTTATTAAGGTTTCAAATATGCAACCTTCCACACATAAAGTGTTACCTATAGCCACTGAATTAAATGTTGAGGCTAGAGAAATGAATAGTTGTTTGAAACTTCGGACAGACATAAATTTTGCTTAGTCATATCGACGGTGTGTTCTGATCACTATGGTGTTTAAATAAAATTGCGGATAATTTGGAGCAGCAGCAAAACGAATTAGTATGCTAACCTCGTGAAACTCCCCTCCCTATTAAGAAATAGTCAAATAGGAACAATATAGTTTGTTGGTCAATCCATTCCGAACTAATTATATCTTTTGACCTATAAATCATAAATCTATAATCTATACTTGTTTAAAAAAAAAAAAAAAAAGCTAAGAATAAGACTCTTTATTAATGATCATAGTCTAACTTCTATGTTAATATTCATCTATCAAATAATGAAAGACTCACATTTTGTATCAATTTCTTATTACACTTCTCTTCATTTTTGTCTCAACGCAAAACCGACGTGGCGAAATGTTTAACTGAATTTTTCACTTTACTAAAGTTATAAACTTATTTCTTCTTTTTTATTCTTTCATCCCATTTAACTTGAATAAAAATTAAAGTTACCTACACAGCAGTGCGCAGGTACGGTTTCAGTAAATTAAATAAATATTACGAAATAAATTATGACGATGGTGGAATAAAAATATAGAAATAGCGCAACAAAATTGGAAGTCTCCGACAAAATAGGCTGCCAGCACAATAAAAGTATAAAAGTATTATAAAATAGAATATAAGGGTATAATTGGGGGTGACACATAGTCGGCACAGCAGGTCAGCAGTACTTATTTACAGTAGATTATTATTATTATAAAAATAAAATAAAATAAAAATAAACAGAAAACCAAAAAAGAGAAAAAAACGTAATATTTAATATTTAATCAATGGTATGAATAATAATATAAAATAAAATATAACAATAAAATAGGAAACCAAAAAAGAAAGAAAAAAAGCGTAGCATTTAATATTTAACATTTAATCAATGCTATAAAATATAAATAAATCAATAATAATAATAATAATTAATATAATAATAATAATAATAATAATAATAATAATAATAATCATGATAATAATAATAATAATAATAATAATAATAATAATAATAATAATAATAATAATAATAATAATAATAATAAATTAATAATGAAATCCAGGAGAGCGACCAGGGAAGACCGAAGACCAAAAAAAAGAAAAAAAAAAAAAAAAAGCGAAAGAGATCGATCGATCCATCGCCCATCGGAGCCTGCCTGCCTAACCCTAACTCCTCTCCTCTCCTCTCCTCTCCCCCCCTCTCTGCATCCATCCCTCGAGCGAACAATTAATCAATCGATCGATAGTCAGCATAGCTCTCTCTTCCTCTCTTCCTCGATCCCCCCTTCCCCGATCCACCCTAACCCTAACCCTAACCCTAACCCTAACCTAGCTCCCTCGCAATCGCATTCATTCACCGTTCCCCCCTCCTCCATCCGCACGGCCGGCGCGCGCTCTTGCTCTCGATAACTTCCGCCGGCTCGCGTCAATAAACCCTAGGTGAGGTGAGGTAAGGTGAGGTAATTGATTACTGTTCCTGTCTGGCCAATTGAGGAGTGAGGTGGTTTGATTAGGTAGCTCTTGCTCTAAGAATTAGCGTAGAGATTGGGGATCATTGTATCATTGTATTGGGAGTTGGTTAGATTGCCTACCAGGGAATGTTGTTTGTTTGTATGATTCAAGAATTAAGATGATCGGATTGTGTGATATCTGTGTGGTGATTTCTTGTTGTTCTTGTTGTTAATTACCGGTTGCTGCTTTCTTACTTGCTGCGATTAAAACTCTGCAGGATCGGTTTCTTGCTGCGTAGTAAAGAATATAGCGGTTTAGTTGGTTTATATGCATTTACACATGCAATGGGATCTCGTGGAAAGATTTTATTCGACCTCAACGAACTTCCGACGGAAGACGAATCTAATAATAGTTCCACCACTACATCATCACAGCCCCAAAACCCGCAAGCAGCTGCCACCACGAGTGCTCCAGATCTCCCTATCCCAGGCAGGAGTAACCCCAATCTGACCGTTCCGGGTGGCAATGCCGCTAATCTGGCTGCTCCGAACACTGGTACCAACCAGGGTTTGCAAAATAACAATGCCTTCAAGCATGCTTCTATTGGTTCTGGTTTCCAGCCCTTTATAAGAAACAAGGATTTAAATGAAGATCCAAAGCCTTCTAGTAACAATGATGAAGTTAAAGGTGCTGACAGAGAAGAAGGTGAGTGGTCTGACATAGATGGGAATGCTGAAGTTGTGGGTTCCGACAATGCAGCTAATGAAGAAAGAGGGACTGACAAAGGGGAATCCAGCTCTACTCCTGAAGCTTCGAAGGATGGGTCAGTGCATGGTGGAGATGCTGCTGTAAGAAGAGAGGTTAAGGGGGTTGAAGCCAGCTATGCATTGAAGTTTGCCAATAACCCTATGAAACGTTCCAGAATTGATGAGCAAAAGGAGGAGAAGCTAGGTAAAAGGCGGCCCCGTCAGACAGTGTTTATTAATGTAGAGGATGCGAAACAAGCAGGTCCGATGAAGGGTTCAACCCCCAAGAGGCAGACTTCTTTCCCAACCCCTATTATCACCCGTACTGTTAAAGAGAAACAAACCCTGAAGCAATCCGATGCGACTGCAATTGAAGGTACGGAGGTTACTGGGGATCATAACGGGGATCCCAATGGAGATTTACAGAGTGCTTCCAAGAGTGGTCCGTGGAAGCAATTTGCGGAGTCAAAACAGCCCCACAAGTGTAGCAGTGGTACTTCTGCAATTGTATCTTCAAAGAAAATGGGTTCAACAAGTACTGATTTTAAACCTGGTAATGCTAAAAAGCATTTTTCTTCATCTACGAGTAAGAAGCAATTAATTAGCAGCACACAATACCAGGACACTTCGGTGGAGAGGCTTATACGTGAGGTCACCAGTGAGAAGTTTTGGCATAATCCAGGTACTTTTGCTATGCTGCTTTTGAGCAATGACCCCTTCCAATAATTGCTGGTATATGTAAACAAGGCTTGCTACCATGGCCAGCTGCAGTCAATCCATAACTTGTAACTCTTAATTTGGCCTCTCATTAATTTGACAAAAGCTAGCATCGTTACAATCTAATTTGCATGCTTCTTTTCATCATTATAAAATGATCACTTGTGCCATCTATTGATTGAGAAGTTTTCTACCGTTGGATCAATTCATCAACAAACTGTTAGGAGAGACCCATTTACTAAAAGCACAGCTTTTGTCAATCACACTATTTTTGTTATACAACGTTAACAACTACATCAGTACATCATATGAGGTTGTTTATATTACATAACTTGGCAAAAATTAAGTTTACACATACCTAAACAAGATTCTCCTTTGATTATATGTTATTTCATTATTGCTAGTATTTTTACCTCAACATCCTTAATTACTTCTATTTGATTTCTTCCATTTGGTTGTAGCAAGTCTTCCTGTAAAAATTTAAAATTCTTTGTTTAAGAATGCTAGTCAAAGTTTATGTTGTCTCTGAGAAGCAGTTAATGTCTTTAGTTGGATCTTTGGTCTTATATGTACACAAGTATACACGCATTTATGAAGGAGATGTTATATGTGAAGTATTAGAAACCTCAAAAGGGTCATAGAGACACACCACATTATATTGAATTGATGTTAATTAGTGCGTATTTGGTTATTATTGATAGCGACTGGAGTTGTTTTGCATATTACCATTGTTTATAATTTCTTTTATAATCTAAATAGTGTTTTTTGTATTTGATCTTGGTAATGGTCAGAGGAAGCTGAGCTACAGTGTGTACCGGGAAGCTTTGAGTCAGTGGAGGAATATGTGAGAGTGTTTGAGCCGTTACTTTTTGAAGAGTGTCGTGCCCAATTGTATAGCACTTACGAGGAGCTTCCTGAGACGGTCTCAAGAGATCCCTACTTCACTGTTCGTGTTAAGATGGTTGAAAGACGAGAAAGAGGTTTAGTACCCTTCACTTTTTTTACTGAAGTGGCAGTAATCTGATGATAATGAAGTCTTAGAACCAATATACTAGATTTTTTTTTTTTTTTAAAAAAAAGGGATATGTTTATATTGCTATATACACCAGATCTTAGTGACGCATCACCCAGTAAGAGAAAATTATCAGCACCTGTTTGGTCTAATTAAGATCTTCTGCATCTCATTTGGATGACAAATATCCAGGCCCATAAGCTAAAATTTTTGGACAAACTGTGTACTTTCACTCGATCTTCTTAAAATGTTGCACCAATATTGATTTATTTAGTACATTCCTTTTTAGGATGGTACAACATCATACTTATTCCTACATACGAGTGCAAGTGGAATTTTAAAGAAGGTGATGTTGCAGTTTTGACATCCTATCGGCCTGGTTCAGGTAGTCTTTCTTTGTTTTGCTGAATCATATTTTGTTTTCTATAATTATAATCCAATCATTCTCTTAGTTTGGTTGATGACTTTCTGAAACAATTGAATGAGTAAAAAAAAGTGTGTGAAGAAAGTAGATTCATCTCTTAGCATGTTATAGACATCTGAGATATATGCGAACCAGGCCAGCCATTTCTGAGATATCTTTTGATGTGCTCTGACTTGGTTTGGAAACCAGGTCCAGTCATATGACATCTTCTGGATATGAACTTCAATGAAGTGATAGTAATTTTTTTGGCAGTTCAAGCAAGTAGGTCTAACAGGAGAGCAGGCTCGTCAACTGATGGTTTGGATCCAGAGGCAAGTTCTGGTCGGCTGGCTGGTACTGTTAGACGGCACACTCCTATTGACACACGTGACCCGCCTGGTGCAATTTTTCACTTTTATGTTGGAGACATAGATTCTAGGTATCATTCTATATACTTACTTTATGTTTGCATGTTACAGAGGTTTTCTTGTTGAGTGTAATACTAGTGAAGCAATACTAGCCTACCAGAATAGATATTTTTACTAATACTAATTTGTAGCTTGTTAGCCCTTATACAGTAGACTAGCCTTTAAAACAGAAAGAAGTAACGTGAGTTGATGGTATTTTGAAGTTTGAAGGTTACAGTGGCTCATTACACAGCTTTGGCTGATAAAGTGTAATCGGGCTAATTAGGTTAACTATTGGATTAAAAAAATTGTTATGTTCTGAATCAGTATCTTGCTAGTCAGACCTTTTGTAAGGTAGTTTGTTCTTTTTTTTATCGGCCTCAAGTTCCTTTTGCCACTTATTCCATTATTTTTGTTTTTACCTGGCATGATTTTACTTAATATTGTACCCATTTTTTACCCTCATATGGTGTGTTAAGGCGTATTTGTTTTCTAAATGAATAGCAAAATGGATGAGAATCACGCATTGAGGAAGCTTCAACCAAAGAGCATATGGTATCTTTCCATTCTTGGGACCCTTGCGACAACTCAACGTGAGTATGTGGCTTTGCATGCCTTCCGCCGCCTCAATGTTCAGGTATCTTTATCTTTGCTTCAGAAAGAAGAGAAGCTGGTCAGAAATAAGTCACTAATTATCTGTTTTAATTCATTCGCAGATGCAAACTGCGATACTGAAGCCTAGTCCGGAGCATTTTCCAAAGTATGAAGAACAGACGCCCTCTCTACCTGACTGCTTCACGGAAAACTTTGTTGGTCACCTACACCGTAGTTTTAATGGGCCGCAATTGGCAGCCATTCAGTGGGCAGCAACACATACTGCTGCAGGAACCTCCAATGGCAATGCCAAGAGGCAAGACCCATGGCCATTTACCCTTGTCCAGGGTCCACCTGGAACAGGTAAGACCCATACAGTTTGGGGCATGCTGAATGTCATCCATTTAGTCCAATATCAGCATTACTATGCAGCTCTGCTCAAGAAACTGGCACCTGAAAGCTATAAACAATTGAATGGTGCTCCCAGCATGTCAGAACATGTTGGTACTGGCTCAATTGATGATGTACTTCAGAGTATGGATCAGAATCTTTTTCGTACATTGCCGAAATTGTGTCCTAAGCCAAGAATGCTTGTCTGTGCACCCTCAAATGCTGCCACTGATGAACTGCTGTCGCGTGTGCTTGAACGGGGCTTCATAGATGGAGAGATGAAGCTTTATCGGCCCGATGTGGCCCGTGTAGGGGTTGACTCACAGTCCCGGGCAGCTCAAGCTGTGTCCGTCGAGCGGAGAACTGAACAGTTGCTAATGAAAGGTCGTGACGAGGTTATTGGCTGGCTACACCAGCTGAAAGCTCGAGAGCAACAGCTGTCACAGCAGATTACATTATTACAGAGGGAACTGAGTGTGGCAGCGGCACATGGAAGGTCACAGGGATCAGTTGGGGTTGATCCAGAGGTTCTGGCTGCACGGGACCACAATCGAGATATGTTACTACAAAATCTAGCAGCAGCTGTGGAAAATAGGGATAAGGTACTAGTTGAAATGTCAAGACTTCTTCTTTTAGAGGCTCGATTTCGGCCAGGCAGTAGCTTCAATTTGGAGGAAACTAGGGCTAATTTGGAAGTGAGCTTTGCCAATGAGGCTGAAATTGTTTTTACAACTGTTTCCAGTAGTGGGAGAAAATTATTTTCCCGTCTTAATCATGGATTTGATATGGTTGTCATAGATGAGGCTGCTCAGGCTAGTGAGGTAGCTATTTTACCCCCACTTTCGCTCGGTGCTGCACGTTGTGTGCTTGTTGGAGACCCACAACAGCTGCCGGCAACAGTCATAAGCAAAGCAGCTGGTACACTTATGTATAGTAGGAGTCTTTTTGAGAGATTCCAGCAGGCGGGCTGCCCCACCATGTTACTATCAGTCCAATATCGTATGCATCCACAAATTCGTGACTTCCCCTCGAGGTACTTCTATCAGGGACGGCTAACAGACAGTGAGAGCATTGTCTCTCTACCTGACGAGACATACTACAATGATCCCATGCTCAAACCTTATGTCTTTTATGATGTTACACATGGACGTGAGTCACATCGTGGTGGGTCTGCATCATTCCAAAATATACATGAAGCACAGTTTGCGCTCAAGCTGTATGAACATCTGCAGAAAGTCGTTAAGGCAAATGGAGGGGGCAAGAAGGTGACAGTTGGGATAATCACTCCTTACAAGCTGCAATTGAAGTGCTTGCAGAGGGAGTTTGAGGAGGTCTTGGGGACAGATGAAGGGAAGGATATTTATATAAATACAGTGGATGCATTTCAGGGGCAGGAGAGGGATGTGATTATTATGTCCTGTGTGCGTGCATCTGGCCATGGAGTTGGATTTGTGGCTGATATTAGACGGATGAATGTTGCTCTCACTCGTGCCCGCAGGGCTCTTTGGGTAAGTTTCTGTCACCATTCTGCTCTCTGGCATTGGTTGTTAGTCCTATTTTCCTTGGTTGCTAGTCATTATATGTGTTCTCTTGTGGGATTTTGGGTAGAGGTGGCAGAACCCGACCCGACCCGAGAAACCCGCCCGACCCGACCCGACTCGAACCCGACCCGACCCGGAATTTTTCAGATAGTCAAACTGACCCGACTCAACCCGACCCGATCCGAACCCGACCCGACCCGAGACCAAATAGCATCCAATCCAACTCAAATCAACATACGATCCAAAAAAAGTAGATATTAAAATTGACCCGACCCGACCCGCCCATCACCCGACCCGACCTGACCCGGGATATTCTAGAAGGTCAAACTGACCCGACCCGCCCGACCCGAACCCGAACCCGAACCCGACCCGCCCGCCCGATTTGCCACCTCTAATTTTGGGAGAACATTCTTTTGTGCTTATTAGTTATAACCTATCCTAATGCGCAGCTTATGAATTTTGTGGATTCAGTGATACACTGATAGCCACAGTTTCTACTGGCCTTTGTATATATATTTGTTTTTTTGCCTTTTTTTCCCTAAATATTCTTTCTTTGTTTTTTACATTTTGACAGGTTGTCGGAAATGCAAATGCTCTGATGCAATCTGATGACTGGGCTGCACTTATAGAGGATGCTAAATCACGGAAATGTTATATGGATATGGAAAGCATACCTAAGGAGTTCATATCCCTTGGCAAGGGCTACTCTTCTGGCACCTCGTTAAAAAACTCTAATAATACAAGGGGATTTAGGTCAAGACAAGGCATGAAGCCTGATTTCGATGATGATAGGCATAACCAGTATCTCCCTAGAAATGGCAGCTATAGAAATTTAGATGATCGAGATCCACCGACGCATAGACGTATGAACTCGTTTTCTTCTAACATCTCCAAGAGGGAGGCTTGATGACAGGAATACAATGGGGCTCTTCCAGAAGGACCGAGAGAGGGAGAGAAGGGGTGAAGGGACACAGAAGAGAGAGTGACGGGGGCAACGGGCTTTTCTTTTCTGTGGGCCTATGCACTTATGATTCCTGTCCCTTGCATCATTTCATGTTGACAAAGAGTGACTTGGTTGCTCTCTAGGAGAAGCCAGTCAAATGGAATTAACTGGGAGACAACATGCGTAGCTTGCAGGTTACACCGTGTAAATGAAAAGTGTTACTGGTCTTGGAAATTGTACAGGTACATGAGCTCTAGTTCTGTAATTCATATAGGGTTTTAGAGACCATTTTAGAAAGAGGGTATGCCAGAGTATGGACTTTTTTGAAGATGAAAATGGTTTGGTGGTTTTAGTGATCCAATAGGTAGAGAATTGCAAACATAAAAAAGCTGTATAAGTTAGCCCAAGTTAGTTCAATTTTTTCATTAGTACCAAGTTTTTGGGCTTTTTGTATGATTCATTTCTCTTAAATGTCATTAAGCCTCTAAATCGTAATCTATTAAACTATAACGGTATTTATGAAAGAGCCCTACTTTCTGGATGGAAACCTAATATTATGAAATTGAGCACTGCTGGATGGGTCCTAATAAATTTTAAGATAAATTGTTGAGACTCCGGCCATGTATAATGCTTTCAAGGGTTGTGTATTTAAGAGGCTGGGCTTCAATTATAATCTTGCAGATATATGTTTGTAGTAGTGTTAACTCAAGATGTCCCCTAATAAAAGCTTATCATGTTTGTTTTATTTCCTACTGATACAATCTGTCTTCGATGAATGAACTTTAGCTTATGTATTGCTGATTTGTAATTAATGATGTAATTTTCAATTGCATGGTCGCCACATCGATCATGATATTGTTGTCCCTACTCAGCTGCGAAAAATGTAAATCTCAGTGCATCGCTCGGCTGTGAGGAGCTAGTTTAAAGTTCAAAGTTCAAACCAATTAATTTCGTGCACCAATTATAGGTCCCCGAGCATTTTCTATCTTAATTACATGGTCCTCATTAAAGTAAAAGATATATATACCCTCAAACTTTTGAAGGTCTAGAAACAGGGTAAGCTGTTTACTCCCCTCTGTCCTTGGGCCCTTTTACATATAAATAAATGGAAAATAATCAACTTAATTGGTGATAACTGATAAATAGGAAAACAATCCAAATTTATATTAAATAATTATCAGTACAATTGCTCAAACATACTCCGTTAATTGACAAAATAATTCGAATAAAATTAAGACACGCGGATGCAAAGAAACAAATTAAGCAAGTCTAGCTTGCACCTATTTTAGAAAGGCAACACCGAAGATAATTAACAGAGGCCAGCCATGCCGTACTGCCCACATTGCATAATATACTGCCGATTCAATGATTTTATCAAAAGCAACAATACTGCGACAATACCAAATACCATAGTCACCTGAAAGCCAATTAGGTAAGCGCCTTGGTAGTGGTCCGCAGACAGAGATCACAGTAGATGACCCAAACAGCATACTTAAAACAAGGATGATGATGGCAATGGGCAGGTTAACTGGAGCAAGCATCACATATGAGCCTATCCCAAATGCCTTCACCATGCTAGTTGCTGCTGAAAGAAAGAGGAGTGCAGCAGATTCAATCAATCCTTCAGGATCCAAATTGTTGTCGGGCCAAAAATAGTTCTTAATAAGGAGAAATATGCTTGCAAATGATTGAACAAAGGCCAAGGCATTTGCAACCATAAATGCCCTAAACATATATTTTCTTCCTAGAATCGGTGTGCCGTTGTCTGAATTATAACCTCCCGGAAATGTGAATGCAGCAGCAAATGCTATAGTTGTGATAAGCACGGAGCCCAAGCCTATGACTTGGGTTCTCTCCGCTATTACTTGGGGTGCCAGTTCTTTATCCAGGTCAAACCACTCCTCGGTGAACACCTCGCCGTGTCTTGTAATATAATCATCCATCTTGTCTCTGAGTCTCTGCGAGTGACATAGGAGTGTTAATTACAAACTTAAATACAATCAATAAGAGAGTCCTAAGCGTCAAAACTCTAAAAGAACTTATATATACTTAAAATATATTTGATCGTCATGGTGTAATTAACTAATTAGAAAATAATAGCCGAACAATTTTGCAAATAAAATGTTCTCTATTGGCCAATATTCATTCTCAACCTTGGCTGTTCATACGACCATTATCTGCAATGGAAGCTGGCTGGCCTCCTGGAGCCAGCGTAGTGATCATAATTCATACATAATATATGCATATGGACCATTAATGTTCGTAAAATATAGCAGTAAGAATATATAAACAAAATATGGTAGATGTTCTATTAATTAACTCCCACAACAATTAATTAAACAGCCTTTATGCAAGATGTATCTATTGTCAATGTTAGCTATAGTATATTACACTCACCAAAACACCAAACTAAAACTTAATACAAAGAAAACCATAAAATATATTTTAAAACTGTTATGAAGTGTTGCATAGGACAAAATAGATTATTGAAATTATGGGTGGTCAATCCCCTAATTTATTCTCTTCGAATAAATTAACTCACTATTTATTAAATGTTTAAGAAAATTAATATTAATTCAATTTATGTACAATTAGTTTTCTGAAATAAACAAAATATAAATTTTGTAGCAGTAGGTAACAGGTTACAGGCTAACAGCATAAAACTTTATAGTATTGACATGACAAGAAATAAAATCTCCGGATTTCAAAGATTCACAAATGAAGTTTCAATTTAAATTTATTTATAATAATGCGAAGCAGTGTATTATAATTAGTTAGACCAATAATGAAAAGTATGAAAGTTAAATATAAGATTGACAAAAAGTAAGTGGTCCGTAGGAATATTAGAGCTAGGTATTGGGTTAAATATAGTAATACCAGAGTTGATTTTTCTAATCGATCAGCGAATGAATTCTCAAATGGTGTCCTGCCTTTATTGTTTTGAAGTGTCTCGTCAACGTGGATGAAAGTATGTAGAAATAACACAGCTCCTCCATTACCCGTCATTGCCGCAATATGCAATGGTGTATTTCCTTCGCAGTCTCTTGCATTAATTATTTCTTTCCGACGCTCAAGTTCTGCATATCAGTGACAAATTAAAGTAAGAAATTGTCAAATGAGAGTCGTATGATGATATTAAACACTCATATTATCAACATATATACTATTCAGATATAAATTACAGATTTTAATTGCGGTGGTCTGGTGCACGTTATAATCTCCCATTTTATGTGTTTCAAATATAATTATTTGGATATAAAACTATATATATATATATGAGGAGGGATCCATTGACAATGACTATATTGACAATATTGACAATATGATTTTTCAAAAAATATATAAATTCATAAAAAATCTTAAAAATGAAAAAAGTTTTATAAATGCATTACTTAACTTATAGATTGATGATGTTTCAAATTTCAATCAATTTGAATATCCTTTGATAACTTATCAAAACTTTTATACACTTTTTTAACGGTTGTAATTTAACGGGTCTTTAAAGAGCTATCAAATGTAGCTTAAATTGAATATAATCATAAACATAATCAATCTATAAGTTCAATAATACTTCCGTAAACTTTTTTCTATTTTTAAGATTTTTTTGTGATTTTTATGAATTTTTGAAATATAGCATTGTCAAGATTGTCAAAAAAACTATTGTCAATGGATCCCTCCTCTATATATTTATATACAATGTTATGCGTAACAAAATGACGTTAGTGTTATGCAGTCGTATCTTAACAACTATAACTCCGATTCGACCGGTGCATTCTAATATCGAAATCTCATAGTATATAAATTTTTTTTATTTTTGTAGATTGCATTCAACCATGACTATTTTGTAGATTTCTTAAATCGTTAAAATTAGTTAAGCAATCTACAAAAAATAAAGAAAAATTTGGTATACTATGAAATTTCAATATGTAGAATGCAGCGGTCGAATCGGATCGGCCATCGGAGTTACAGTTGTTGAGATACGAGCGCATAACACCAATGTCATTTTGTTATGTATAACACCGTTACCCAACTCATTGTTTAGAATTAATTAGAGAAATTAGAAAAAAGAAATAAAAATGACACATGCATTAATTGTCCCCATTCTCTATGTATACCTAACATCTCAGACGCTTGCCCAATTACTCCCCATTTGTTGTTTGCAGCAGCAATATGACACAAATTTCTTCCGTCCGGATCTAATAACAAGGCTTGTTCCCAGTTGTTGGATATGAAGTGATAAACTACTTCGACTTTACCCATGCGCGCGGCTACATGAATTGGAAATGTTCCGTCCGCAAATTGGGTCCATGCCGCTGCAGGGTCAACATCTAACATGATATGAACCAAGTCCAACGCACCATCAATTAAAGCGATGTGCAATGGAGATAACCCTTCTTTGTTGAACTCGTATGCCATTTCTCGATCAATTCTCATCAGTTGATGGACAACTTCTTTTTGAACATTTTTTACGGCAACGTGCAAGGCTGTGTCTCCGTTGAAGGTCGTGTCTTCGTTGTCATTGGTTTTTCTTTTTTCTTGAGAAAAGTCATTGGTTTTTTTGAGAACATTTTTTACCAAATCAGGAGCACGCTTATTGAGGCTCTCAATCACTTGTGCGTTCCCAAATTTCGCAGCTATGTGAAGGGGTGTTTCCAACTTCTTATTCTGTGCTGTCAGAAGTTTCCGATCCTTTTCAAAAACCTTTACAGCTAGATCATGGTGCTGCTTATTAGCAACAAGCAGATGAAGAATGGTATTCCCAAAACGTGTTGCACTTTGTAGCTCGGATTCTTTTATTGCAGTAGCTTGTTGAGGAGCCGGGTCGGAGGCCTGATCTATTGGGATCTGTACGTAGTACGTATGAAAGTTTTTATTAAAACGTCAAACATGGAATATTGTTAAAGTTGTTTTACCGCTTTCATTCCAATTGAGAAAACAAGATTGAGTCACTAATGAATTTTAGAAAACATTTTATAATTTCTGCAATTGAGATAAATCTTGAAATTGTTGGAATGTCTAATCTTAATAATTAGCTGTTTGAACCATTTATTGGACTATTTAATACTTCACATGTCAAATAGTTCGACTTATATGGCTCAATAAATTCTTTATATGAAAATTTAATGGAATTTTTCATTTTTAAAAATTGAAAGTATTTATTTGAGATATTCTAATAGTGATTAGTGAATATACAATATTAATAAAATAATTTATTTTGAAATCTCATAGGAGACAATTTTTTTGTTTTTAAAAATTGCTAACTATTTTTAACGATGTATACAAGAGAATGTTTGAAATTTAAATATTATTTTATTTGATATCAAGAGCATTAAAAAAAAATGCACCAATGTGAAGAAATTTTGGGCGTTGATTTTTTTAGCTTGACTCATACAATATGAAATAAAAGAAGTGAACAATTTGTTATGTGCACGAAAGAAAACTTTATATTAGTCATATCTAATGGACTTATTTTTAAAAAAATAACTTCAATTTTTTTGAGTTATTAATAAATTTAAACGTAGAGGAACAAAATACTGAAAAAATGGAGGCATTAAAACCCTTCTCTTATTAAAATTGTGTGACGATTACAAATAACATGTTTATAGGTTATTTTTCTCATTTGTATAAAAATTAGTTGCGCCAACATAAGTATATATTGACAATGTATCCTTAATTCCCTATTCTAAATTGTTTCTTTGATTTCCGTACCAAACACTCAAATATATATCTTATTTTTCATTGTAAATGAAAAAAACATATACATTTCCCCTTGCTTTGACTAACTATAATGAACTTTTTTCATTTGACTCAGTTGAAAAACCTGTTTACCTCTTTTCTTGGATGCATTGTTACGGGGAATTAATACTGGTCAAAAGAGTTACCGGACCCTAATTAAATCTCTCCCAGAACTCTTTTTTCATTCTTTTTGCCCAATAATCATTCTACTTAGTTTTTAATTCTTAGGTAACAATATATGGCAATGATTAATCATATATTTAAAAACTAATAAAATGAAAGCCAAATGATTTATGGCAGTATATAATTAAGTGTTATCTCAAAAGACTCCAGTATGTTAATTTCATTCATTCCTTTCACTGTTAATGAAGAAAAGGGTTTAATCCAAAAAAAAAAAAAAAAAATGAAGAAAAGGGTTCCTGAAATATTACCTTGACATGATCCGGATCTTCCTGAGCCAGTCCGAGACGTTGTTCTAAAACATTCCTGTTGCCTTCAATTACTGCTTTGACAAGATCAGCGGGCATTAGTGGCCGTTCCTTCGGCTCCATTTCAGTTGTTCGACTTGTTGTACCTTCTCTCTGAGATAGTGGCGTTATTTCGATTGTCTGATTTGTTGTTCCTTCACTTCGAGAGAGCGGCATCATTTCAGTTGTTTTGACTTGTCGTTCCTTCACTGTGTGAAGGTGGCGTCGATCTCTTTCGCCATATTGGTGCACAAACTATCAAACTTTGTGAAGATCTGGTGCGAGCTTCATCGGTTCGCCTACCTTTTCAAAATTATAGAGCTCGCGTTTGGGGGCTAACTGACCAAGATCTGAGGCTCAAGTAAAGAACAAGCTGATGGCAGAAGGTAGAAAATCTAGTTTCTGGAAGTCACTGGGATAGTTAGCTGAGAAGGGTTTGTGGTTGATCTGAAAGAAGCGCAGTTTAGATTTTGTTTGAAAATGCTTATAAAGTTACCCACGGGCCTTAAAGTTCCCAAAAAAAAAATATTAAGATCGGAATGGTAACTTGATAAAAATGTTTCGGCACCAATGACCTCTATGATATGCAGTATGCTGCATATGCACAACCAATCGTATTAATGCATGGCAGTCGCAGATGCCAGATTGTGACTCGTGATAGTCAATGACATCGATCGAAAAATGATTTGTTGTGCATTTTATTATTCAACTCATAGCCTCATAGGAGTTAAGAACGACCTCATCAATAACTTAATTCTCATGTACTGCTGTCTGCTGAGTAGATCTAACATATTAAATAGGGAGCCCTACCTATTATTTATGAGTTAAAAACGAACTCATAAATGATTCAGAGGGGGAGTCATCTACCCCCGGCCTACCTATATATCTCAAAAAAGTATATGATTGGTTAGATCTAACATATTAATTGGGGAGTCCTATATGAGTTAGAAACGACCTCATCAATAATTTAATTCTCATGTACGGCTCGCAGGTGAGTGACCAGTGGAGTGGTCAGTGAATGAACATGATCGAGTTTAATGTATGCTTGGCAGATCGTGATGCCGAGGGACAAGTAGGCGTGCACCTTTTTATTCAAGTACCTAGATTAAATTTATACTCCATAAAAAGTGGTAGGCCTTCAAGCACCTCAATTATGTCACATCATCAATGTATCTACCATTAATTTTGTTTAAAACTTTTCATCTACTTTGATCCAATAGTTTACATGTCTTTTCTATTAGCATTAAATAATATGAATGCGACTAAAGCAATTTTAATCCTTAAAATGATCTAACATATGTGTTCATATATTTAAATTATAATTATATTATTATTTATATTAAAAGATTTAAAAATTTATGTGTTCATATATTTAAATTATAATTATATTATTATTTATATTAAAAGATTTAAAAATTATGTTAAAAATTTTGTT
The DNA here is from genome assembly GCA_030179965.1 of Cyperus esculentus. Lineage (NCBI taxonomy): Eukaryota > Viridiplantae > Streptophyta > Magnoliopsida > Poales > Cyperaceae > Cyperus > Cyperus esculentus. The sequence goes on from JASGLE010000030.1 coordinate 703,860, forward strand.
TAATATTACATTTTATAAAATTCTTGATTATATTTTTGATACTATTTTTCGAGGCGAAGCCCGAGTTACAGCTCTAGTAGGAGTAAAAGACGGATCTAAATCCACTGCAACCCTGCTTTTCTTGATCCGACGGTTAAGAAACATCAAAATACTTTGAGATCCGTGCGGCAAACACCAAAGTACTTCGAGATCGGTGCAGAAACCGATCTTGACTATCCGATCAGAAAAGCAGCGGATTCGGATCCGTAAAAGACGACCTCTTCATCAATAAGTTAAGACTAATAGGTACCGTCCATTGTTTCTTTTGTACACCCGGCCACCTCTTGCAATTTTTATATTTTCCTATCTTACCACAAAAGTCTGACCGACCCGTCCGAATTCAAACCTAACCCGACCCAACATTTTTACAAAAGCCAAACTGATCTGAAACTGACCCAAGCTGATCCGATTCGAAATGATCCGTGACACAAGAAAAAGGCAGAATAGGTTGACCCAAAAACCAACCTGACCCCACCCCAATTGACCTATGACTTGACTTTCATCTTTGGTCAAAAATACCTGACCCGATCCTAGAAAACTGTTTTTTTTTTACTTCTAAATAGCAAAACATGGCCAAAAACTGACAAAACTGTCCGACTTGTCAAGACCCGAACCTGACCCGACCCAGCTCTAGAGATTAGTCAAACAAACTTGAGCTCGATCCAAATTGACCCGTAATCTAACAAAATAACGACACCGATTGACCTAGAACCTGACTGGACACCATCTAAACCCAATCCATTACTCGACTCTCTTTCTCAGTCAAACTGACTTGATCCGACCCGTCCGAATCCAAATCCGATTTTTCTACCCAAATTGCCACCTCTACTTAGCACTCACATGACATCCTCTAATTCAATAGCTAGTGTATCGAGATTCAAGAAGTGTGAAAAAGCATGTGTATTTTCTTCCCTCTCTTATACGCAGTGACAATACTGGTTTGATAGGGTATTTTTTTTAGGTTGCTGTTTAAGTGAGTGAATTGCTAAACATGTGTGATATGCATGTCACGTACATGTATGTACGTGTTGGACTACGTGTTCGTACAGCACATGATGACGTGTGTGCTTGTGCGTGTTAAGTTTTTGAAAACTTTGAACACGGACACTTAAAGCATGATGCAACACATCTAACACGTCATGTTACATGTTAAGAAACTTGTAACTAGTGTGCTAAAGGGGATTAAATAACACTTTTTGCCGAATTCTAATATATCATAGTTAAAATAATATAATTATATTCAAATGATATCTAATGATCTCAGTATCTAAGCAATTTAGCAATTCAATTAAAGAGGTGCTGAGATCTACAATTACACTACTCAGTTCACCAAATATGCAAGTAAAGAGTAGAGAATGAGAAAAATGAGTCCAAAGTTAATGTGGTTCGGTCACAAAAGGGTGCCTAGGATGGGTTGTGAACCTATTACTAATAATACCCTAAAAATAGTTAATTTGTCACAAGCGTACAACCGTATCAAATAGTAGTTATGGTGTTGAATCCAACTGGACAAACTCATAAATTACTTGTTCTCGAAATTTCACTAATTTAGACAAAGAGTTGTTGATTGGTTTGCAAAATAAGTTAAACAAAAGAAAATTGATGACAGTAGTTCTTAAATGATAAATAAGATTTTAAGGGCGTTGCCGTTCCTATCTATAGTAGGGTTTTAATCAATTGCCTCAATACAGTTATCACAAAAAAGACATTGAATTGGTACTTTAATTCTTCTATTCCATAAATTGAACCTCGTTAATATTCTATTTTTCAACACAAGCCATACAAAGATCTCAACTTTCAGAGGGATTTTTATGTTCCATATTATTTCAGAAATTCTCGATTGTACCCCTCTAAAGTTTAGAAATTTGTACATTGATTTTACTAGCATAAATTTTTTTTGGTTCCAGCTCCCATACCACTGTAAGAGATTTTTCGATTTCAAAAGGATAAGACTGTAAAATTCCACAAATTTTCTGTTTTTTTCTTTCTCATTCAACTGAAGCTCCTCTAAGTACTAGTATATGTATCCTACCTTTATTCCAAACTTTATCAAGCAAAGTTCTATCTGGGTATATAGTTTTTTTTATAAGTCTCAGGAATCTTTAATTTAAAGGGCAAATTGTCATGCAAATGCCATGTATATATAACTTCTTGTAGTTTGAAGGGAGAAAATTATGAGTTATGGGTTGAGGCAATGAGAAATGCACTTCGGACCAAGAACAAGAATGGATTTATTGATGGTACGATGACAGAATCATATCAAGAGAACCCGACATCAGGTCTACTGGAGATATCCGCAAAACAAACTTTTTTATCAATTATTTTAGGATCAGTGAACTTTTGTTCACCGCAACGCGGCAGAATAGGTTCGGTTGGAAAATCATTAGTAATTGCTTCCTAATAAATTTTGTAATAGAGAGAAATTGTATCTTGGGATTGATTGTTAATTTGTTATAATGATGTAGATGCCTGTTTATGCACTAAAATAAATCCCTAATACATCTAGATACAATGAGCTTAGTATAATGTCCTTATACAAAATACACCCGTAATCTATGTATAATGTACCTATTTCTAAACTCTAACATCCCCCTCAAGGGCATCGTGAGATACACATGGTGTGCTTGTGTGTGTTGCATATGCCGTCATGTCATGCTTATGGCCGTGGGACTTTGATATCAGTTTCGAACTATTTTTTTTTTTTTTTTTTGGTTGCTTCACGGTTTTGTGTAAAGGGCTTAAAGATCAGAGAAGTAACATGGGCCTAAAGAAAAAAAAGGTAAAATCATGATCAGCTCAGCCCATTGCTCTCTCCTGTCTGGTAAAGTCCAGTAAAGATCGTATCTTGGCACTCTCAGCTTCAAACCCGTTAACCAAACGCAGTCACTCGTTCTTCTCCCAAATCGAAATCGTCGCTGTGTATGTATCGCCATGGCCGAGTTCGTCGGAGAAATCCTCCTCTGATGCGGCAGCAGTGTCGGGACCGGAAAGCTGTTAGCGGAAGCGGTGAGAGGCAGCGTGCTCTCAGTGTGACTGACGAGAGACGATTGGTGCAGCGGAGGATTCAGCTCCTTCAACGGTGTCGCGATCAAGGGAAAAAACGATGGGAGGCGTAGATGAAGAAGATCTGATGCCGAGCTCGTGATAGAGAAGTGGCGGGAGCGATGCGCTACAATGTTGAGATCCTCTCAACACTGCGTGAATGGTCTTGGCGGAGCAAGAACGACTCTGAAATATCGGTAACTTTTCTGTGATCTTTGTTTTTTTTTTAATGTGGAGTTAGAAAGGGAATAGGGATTCTTTGTTTGGAATAGTAAATTTTGGGAAGAATTAAAGGAAAATAGGATCATAAATTCTGGAGTAAACGTTGGCTTAATTCCAGTTATAGTGGCTGTGATATCATAATAATTTCTCTAATAGAGAGAGAGGAAAATGAATGACAATTGACAAATGAATTGTAATATCTTGGGATTGATTGTTACAATGATATAGATACCTATATATAGTCTAAGGATGAGTTTGGTATTCTCATTTTCGTTAAGAATAAAGCGGATGAAGAGATCTTCCATAAGAAAGTTATTAAATACTTGTAGAATAAGGTGGAAGGATGAACAAAAAAGTTGGAAGATTTTTTTTTTTACCAATTAGGTGGATCTTCCATAATTTAAATAATTTTGTTCCACTTCATATTACAAGAATGACATTCCAAGTATGCCTTTTTAAATTAATTATTAATTTTTTATTCATAATAAAACTCCAAAGAAATGGCTAACCAGGGATTTAAGTCAAGACAAGGCATGAAGCCTTATTTCGATGATGGTAGGCACAACCAGTATCTCCCAAAAAAATGGCAGCTATAGAAATTTAGATGATCGAGATCCACTGACGCATAGACGTATGAACTCGTTTTCTTCTAACATCTCCAAGAGAGAGGCTTGATGACAAGAATACTATGGGGCTCTTCCAGAAGGACCGAGAGAGGGAAAGAAGGGGCGAGAGACAGAGAAGAGAGAGGGGGGGCAACGAGCTCTTCTTTACTTTCTGCGGGCATATGCACTTATGATTCCCGTCCCTAGCATCATTTAATGTTGTCATTAAAAGAGTGACTTGGTTGCTCTCTAGGAGAAGCCAGTCAAACGGAACTGGGAGACAACATGCGTAGCTTGCAGGTTACACAGGTGTAAATGAAAAGTGTTATTGGTTCTCCTCAAAAAAAAAAAAAAAAAAAAAGTTACTGGTCTTGGAAATTGTACAGGTACATGAGCTCTAGTTCTGTAATTCATATAGGGGTTTAGCGACCATTTTAGAAAGAGGGTATACCGGAGTATGGACTTTTTTGAAGATGAAAATGGTTTAGTGGTCCAATAGGTAGGGAATTGCAACATAAAAAAGCTGTATAAGTTAGCCCAAGTTAGTTCAATTTTTTCATTAGTACCAAGTTTTTAGGCTTTTTGTATGATTCATTTCTCTCGTTAAGCCTCTAAAGCGTAATCCATTAACTATAACGGTATTTTTGAAAGAACCCTACTTTCTGGATGGATACCTAATATTATGAAATTGAACTGTTGGATGGGTCCAAAATCCTAATAAATACTATTTCTTGAGACTCGGGTCATGTATATATTATAATGCTTTCAAAGGTTGTGTATTTAAAAGGCTGGCCTTCAATTATAATCTCGCATATATATGTTTGTAGTAGTATTAACTGAAGATGTCTCCTATAAAAGCTTATCTTGTTTGTTCCATTGCGTACTGATACAATCTGTCTTGGATGAATGAACTTAAGCTTATGTATTGCTGATTTGTAAATAATGATGTAATTTTCAATTGCATGGTGCACCACATCGATCATGAAATTGTTTTCCATACAAAGCTGCGAAAAATGTAAATCCCAGTGCATTATTAATTGCTCGGCTCCGAGCTAGTTTAAAGTTCAAACTTCAAACCAACTAATTTCGTGCACCAACTATAAATCACCGAGCATTTTCCATCTTAATTACATGGGCCTCAGTAAAATAAAAAATATATATACCCTCAAAATTTTGAAGGTCTAGAAACAGGGTAAGGTGTTTGCTCTCGTCTGTCCTTGGGCCTTTTTACATATAAATGAATGGAAAATCAACTTGGTGATAACTGATAAATAGCAAAACAATCAAAATACCAAATTATATATAAATAAATAAATAAATAATCAGTACAATTGCTCAAAGCCTCAAACATACCCCGATAACTGATAAATAGCAAAACAAACCAAATTTATATATAAATAAAGTATCACTACAATTGCTCAAACATACTCCCATAATTGACAAATAATTTGAGTGGAATTAAGACACGCCAATGCAGAAAAACAAATTAATTAAGCAAGGAGTCTATCTGGCACTTATTTTAGTTAGAAAGGCAACACCGAAGATAAGTAGGTAAGGCAAGCCATGTCGTACTGCCCACATGACATAATATACTGCAACAGAAATCGAGTGTCGACAATTGTGATTGCGAATATATTTGCGCAAACCAAAGAGTATATTATAATCTCCTGAAAGCCAGATCAGCAAATGCCTTGGTAGTTCTCCGAAGTAAGAGATAATAGTAGATGACCCGAACACCATACCTAAAATAAGAATGATGATGGCAATGGGCAGGTTCACCGGAGCAAGCATCATATATGAACCTATTCCAAATGCCTTAACCATGCTAGTTGCTGATGAAAGAAAGAGAAGTGCAGCAGATTCAATCAATCCTTCAGGATCTGAATCATCGTTGCCGGACCAAACATAGTTCGTAATAAGGAGAAATATGCTTGCAGATGATAGGACAAAGGCCAAGGCATTTGCAACCATAAATGCTCTAAACATGTATCTTCTTCCTAGGATCGGTGTGCCATTGTCTGAATTATAACCTCCCGGAAATGTGAATGCAGCAGCAAATGCTACAGTTGTGATAAGCACAGAGCCCAAGCCTATGACTTGGGTTCTCTCCGCTATTTCTTGGGGCGTCAGTGGTTTGACCTGGTCTTTGCCCAAGTCTTTGCCCAGCTCAAACCACTCCTTGGTGAACATCTCGCCTTGTCTACTAATATAATCACGCATCTTGTCTCTTTGTCTCTGCGAGTGACATAGTAGTGTTATAATCAATAAGAGAGTCCTAAGCGTCAAAACTCTCAAGGAATATATACTTAAAAATATATTTAATTGTCATGGTGTTAATTAACCAATTAGAAAATAACTAATAGCCAAATAATTTTGCAAATAAAATGTTCTCTATTGGCCAATATTTATTCCCAACCTTGGCTGTTCATACGACCATTATCTGCGACGGAAGCTGGATAGCCGCCTGGAGCTAGCTAGCGTAGTCATAATTCATACATAATATGTGCATGGGCCATTAATCGTAAAATATGGCAGTAAAAATATATAAACAAAATATGGTAGATGTATCAAACAATTAAAATTAAACAGCCTTTATGCATGATATAATAATGACTGTCAATGTTAGCTAGTATATATTTACGTACACTCACCAACTAAAATTTAATACAAAAAAAAAACCGTAAAAATATATTTTAATACTGTTATTAACTGTTGAATAGGACGAAATAGATTATTGAAATTATGGGTGGTTAATCCCCAACTAATTTGTGATCTCTTCGAATAAATTAACTCACTATTTATTAAATATTTAAGAAACATATTAATTCAATTTATGTACCATTAGTTTTTTTATAATCATTTATATATAGAAGAAATCCTAAAATAGACAAAAAAAAAACATATTATATTTTGTAACAGTAGATAACAGCATAAAACTTTTTACTATTGACGTGAGAAGAAATAAAATCTCTGGATTTCAAAGATTCACAAATGAAGTTTCAATTTAAATTTACGAAGTAGTGTGTATTATAATTAATTAGACCAATACTTTGAAAGTATAAAAGTTAATTTGAGATTGACAAAAGTTAAGTAGTTCGTAGGTACGTATAAGGGTTAATTTCCTCAAAAAAAAAAAAAAAAAAAAAGGTATAAGGGTTAATATTGGAATACCGGAGCTATTTTTTTTAATTGATCAGTCGCTGAAATCTGAAACGGTGTCCTGCCTTCATTGTTTCGATGTGCCTCAATGTAAGGTTGTAGCCACCATAACATAGTTTCCATATTACCCGTCATTGCCAAAATATGCAATGGTGTATTTCCTCCACAGTCTTTTGCATTAATTAATTCTTTAAAATGGTCATTACCTTGACCTGCATATCAGTGACAAGGTAAGAAATTGTCAAATGAGAGTCAAATTATGATATTAAACACTCATATTGTCGACATATATACTATTCAGATATAATTTACCGATTTTAATTGTGGTGAACTAGTGTACGTAATAGTCCCCCATTTTATGTGTTTGAAGTTTGAACTTTCAAATATAAATTATTTAGAATACTACAATATATATGATTATATAGAATTTGAGAAATTAAAAAAAAATGGGAACATGTATATTGTCCCCATTCTCTATGTATACCTGAAAGGCGCGCGCACAATGCTCTATGCGCTTGCCGAATTACGTCGTCATCTTTGTTGTTTGCGGCAGCAATATGAAACAAATTTCTTCCGTCCGAATCCAGCAACGAGGCCACTTTCCAGTTGTTGGATATAAAGAGTTCAACTATTTCGGCTTTACCCATGCGTGCGGCTACGTGAATCGGAAGTGTTCCATCTGCAAATTCAGTCCATGCCGCGGTAGGGTCAACCTCTAACATTATCCTGACCACATCAATAAATTTGTCATAAGCTGACCACCGATCATCTATATCAACGTCCATAATCTTGTCACTGGCATTAGCTATAGCCATGTGCAAAGGAGATAATCCTTCTTTGTTGAACTCGTATGCCATTTCTAGATCAATCCCCATCAGTTGGCGGACAACTTCCTTTTGACCATGTTCGGCGGCAACATGCAGGGCCGTGTCTCCGTTGTCATTGGTATTTTTGACAACATTCTTGACCAGATCAGGATCATGCCTATGAAGGCTCTCAATCACTTCCCAGTTCCCATATTTCGTAGCTGTGTGCAGGGGTGTCGCCAACTCCTTATTCTGTGCCGTCAGCAATGTCGGATCTTTTTGGAAAACCTTTACAGCTATATCATTGTGTTTCTTATTAGTAACAAGCAGATGAAGAATAGTATTCCCAAAAACGCGTTACACTTTGTAGCTCAGATTCTAAAGTTTGTTCTTTTGCACCACCTTGTTGAGGAGCTGGGTCTATTTGGCTCTGTAATTTATGCAGTAATACATATCAAACATTATATTAAAACGTCAAACATGGAACATTGTTAAAGTTGTTTCGCCTCTTTCAGAAACCAAGATTAAGCCAATTGGAAACATTTTATAATTTCAGTAATTGGGATAAATCATGAAATTGTTGGAATGTCTAAACTTAATAATTAGTTGTTTGAACAATTTATTGGATTGGGTTAGAATAGTGTTATTGGATTAGTAACAGTGGAATAGTAGAAAGTTAAGTGATATTTTGAATTATTCGGAAAAGTAAAAATATTTTATGACCAAATTCGAGACTATTCCACATGCCAAATGCGAACACTAATCTGTTAGTCGACCAAAAAGTTGGATTACTGGTATAGTCTAATCCGAGTGCTATTATGTTTTAGTTATTGTTTTTTGACATACATTTTTTATTAGAATAGTAGTACTTTTACTATTTCATTTTGGAATAGAGGTACCAAATGACCTTGTAATAATAAGAGTACTAGTCTAAAAACTACTCTGGGCATAAAAATTTTTAGAGTATAGGTGTATCAATTGAAACATCAGGCATTGTCATTATTCTCGTAATCATCAAAGTATCTTACATCCTTATCAAAATTTAATATGCTTTCTTTTATCCCCTTATTTTGAATAACGTATTATTCAATGATTATAAAATTGTATATATGAAAATATGATTAACCATATTTTGAAATGTAAGCGGTCTCAGCAGGATATGAATAATAGAAAATGAAAAATGCTTCATTCTACATCTGACTTTCCGACAGACCCAGACTATATCTATTGTCTGCTCCAAGGGCAGATTATTTACGACGAAACTTAAACTTTAATTACGCTAGAAGTTAGATAAATTTTTATAAATTTTAGAGGCATATTTTTGTAAAAACTATCCATAATAATTTTCATTAATTCTTAAGTATTAGACATATTTTTGTAACATTTCTTCAAAAAAAAAAAATATTTTGTAAAGATATATTTTGAAAAAAAAAAATTAGGGGTGGGGTGGGGTTTGGGGATTGAGATCCACAGGTTGAAATACACCGAAGTACTTTGAGATTGTAGTAGCAACAGATTCCAACCATCTGCTAAATTACTTTGAGATTGTAATAGCAATGGACCCTTTTCTAAAATTTGGACCCCGGGTTGGGGGATGGCAGTGCGGGGCATGTGTCTGTTGAGTTATGGTAAACTTACTTTCTTACTTGGTAAGAATATCTAGAATGATGTATGAAAATATCTTGAGTCTAGAAGTATAGCTCTAGAGAGTTCTAGGAGACTCAAAATATCTCAGGTCTTGAGAATTCTTGTAAAATATCTAAAATATTTTGTGATAGGTATAGAGTATTCCTTCTCCTCAGTAGTATAAATAGAAGTAGTATGTGTGTCATTTTGTAATATGAAGTAAGAGTGTATTTTCAAGAAAAGTTTTTCAAGCACACTTGTCTCTTCCTTCCTCCACTAATCAACACAAATACCACCACCACCATCAATTAGCCATTAAATTTTCCCAGTGAAATCTTAATTAGCATCCCTATGACCCAACAGTGTCAACCCCAAGAAGTGATAATTGTCCCCACTCCCACTTAAAAATTAATCCTCTATCCATTTTTTTTTTTCATTATATCAAGTAATTAAACTCATTTGGTTCATATCTAAACATTATTTTGTTTGACATTAAGGCCTCGTTGGGCTGATAGCACTTTGCTACTTCCCATGTGACAGCTCTTGCTTGTGGGAAAGAAATAATTAGTTACGATGAAATTATTTTTTTTCCCTTCAAATTGTGAAGAACAATGCCAATTGATGGGTATCTTTTATGTTCCCACCCAATCTCAAATCGGCAACCGAATGCATGCAGGGAAAAAAATCACTCTTAGGGCATGTTCGGTTGTCATGGGATTAGGCGGGATGGGAATTTACGGGTACGGGAACCCACACTATAATTAATGGGAACCCACACTCACGGGATGGTTACGGAAATTTAGGGCATGTTCGGTAGTTATGTTTTTTGGGAAATCAAATGGTCTTGGGAATGGGTTTCTGCAGTTATAACTTTTGGCTACCCAACAGAGGAGGGAAAGGGATTGGGAAAAAAAAATTCAGTCTGATTCAATTGTAAAATTTCCAAGATTTTGAACTGATTTGGTGGGTATAGTTGGGTACAATTACCCAAAACTTGGATGCCTAGCTAACTGCTGAACAGCAATTGGGAAAAAAAACACGTGAAGTTAAAATTTCCCTGATTTTCTACCCATGCCCAGGCTGCCGAACAGTCCCTTATACAAACAAGTGTTCGGTTGTACTATGGGAAGACAAACGAAAAATTTATATTCTAATTTTAAAATGCTTGACATTATTCAGATATTTATTAATAATTGAAACAAATTATTATTGTTACCTAGGATAATTCTTAATAATAAAAAATAACTAAATAATAATAGGAGTGAGGCTATTGCACTTTGCAAAGCGTAGTGACCTAGTGCGTTTCGGCCCCGTATTACAAAATTGTAGCTCAAATGACCAATCCAAGTTAGTCAACACAATCTACATATTAGAATCTTATAGATTACCGAAATTTTCTATTTTTAGAGTTTTCTAATTATTTTTTTGGATTTTTGAAAGTTGTATAGAAAATACATAAAAATTTGTATATAAAATGAGTCATTTTTCAAAAATTAAAAAAAAAATAATTAGAAAACTCTACCAATAGAAAATTTTGGTATGCAACTATGTTTCAATATTAAGATTATGGTGAGCAATTTGGATTGGTTATTCAAGCTATGGTTGACAAGATATGAGGCCGAAGCGCACCAGCCGCTGCGCTTTGCAAAGCGCAATAGCCTCACTCATAATAATAGTAATAATTATTGTCTAATGATTATTATTAAAAATATATGGTAAATATCTAGTATAATTTAACAAGTGGATTAACAATAAAATACTCATTAATTATTATGCTAATAAACTTTAATTCGTCACAGAAAATAATAATGATAATAATAATAATAATAATAATAATAATAATAATAATAATTATTATTATTATTATTATTATTATTATTATTATCATCATCATCATCATCATCACTATTATTATTATTATCATTATTATTATTTTATTATCATTATCATTATCATGAAAAAATCTTCGTATCTTGATACAAGAATTATAAAAATAAAAAAATGAACAGGTTACTTAAAAAAATGTATGTTAAACTTAAATATGATCATTATTGTTGTATATGCTTCGGATATTAGTTGATGTTCAATTATTATTTAATAACTTAACTACATGTCACATGCATCTATGAGAGAGGGAGAGAGCCAATCGCTGATGGGAAAAATAAAATCGAGTCCAGCTTGATTATTTTCTGCCCAATTTTTTGTATTGATTGGGAACAAAAATTGGGAATGTTGACCCAACCCATGTCACCAAAAAATGTACACCGAACGGGTATTGGGAAAAACTTTCTGCTGGGCACAAAATCCACTCCATTCCCGCAAGATATCTGTCATCCGAATAGGGCCTTAGGTTGTTAAACCCATCAAATCCCAAGATATGGGAGGTAATGATGCAGATTGCATCAAGGATAAATTGTTGTTGGACTCAGGCCAATTCATGGCCCAAGTGACTGGACGTTTTTCTGGAACAGATTGATATTGCTGTAGTATTTTAGTCATAACTTCTTTATTACCGGCCCAAATGAGGTGATTCAAATTTCTGTCGAAAGTTAATGAAATGTGCTACAACTTTTATGTTTTGGGTTTTCTCAGAATCAGACGGCTTCTCAGTTGAAGTGGCAATTTAATGTGACGTGGTCATTCTGGCAGTATTGAAGTTAATCAATTATGTTTAGTAATTTGAGGAGTCATGTAATAGTTAATGTTCTGTTGGTTTCTATAAGTTTTGAATGGTTTTAGGTAGTAGTTAATTTGGTCTTAATTAGTATATATGTTTAGAGAACTTTCTAGTTGTTTGTATGGCTAAATACAAAGGTTTAAATAGCGGTCATAACGGCCGCTATAGCGGTCGATATAGCGTTTTGGAAGCAAAACGCTACGACGCTATCGGTTTTTGCCGCTATTTGATACTTTATATAGTAACATATTAAATATGGTTAGAATCATCTGAATTTTCAATTATTTTATGATATCTAACACTTAATAGTTGTTATTTATGTTTTACAATCATTTAACACATAATTAATTGGATTTGTAAACAACAATCAATTTTATATAAACTTAGTATCCACATAAGAAAAATTGTGGGATTGATTAGTGAAATGAAAGTCATATACTTGAAATCCATTAAAATTTTATATAATAAATAAATATTTTTTTACATAATGTTTTATCATAATTTGGTTACAATTTTTCTATTATAGTTTTTAAATTCTAACTTTTTTTCATGAAAAATGATAGATAGATAATTTATTTTTAATAACTTCTATAATCCATTTAATTTTTTAATATTTAGGAAAAGTAATTACTCAATGATTCAAATTGAAATCCTTTTGATAGAAACAAATAATACTTGTGTAACAAAAGACTGACCATCATGTTGTACTATGTCAATATATCTGAATAAGAATGCTTTGTTTCAAGAGTGATACAATAATTATATAATTGTTAAGCAATTTGGTTAGAAAACTTTATACATTATGTTAGCTCATGAACCAATAAAATAGTTAAAAATATTCTACATAACAGGAACCGGTAGCGCCCGCGATAGCGCCGATATCCGATATCCGCTATCAAATATAACCAACCGCGACGAGTTCGCTATCCGCTAAATATGAAGCCAACTCTATCATTGTAAGAACTAGAAAATTGTTTAATGAAAATTGTCATTTTGAGTTGAGTCTATCTCCTCTGAGTTGAGTTTATCTTCTTGTTTCCACTATGTGAGTTGAGTACGTCTCCTCTACAGTTTTATCTCGTTGAGCTTCTTTTGTCCTTGCGATTTCTCTGTTCCGGAACGACATCATTTGGTATTAGAGCTGCAGGTTAGTGATGGTGCGAACAAGAAGACGTGCCAACCCCCAACCACAGCAAGAAGACCGTGATCTACGAGACATCGAGATGAACAAGGTGAGAATGCAAGTCCAACAACTCCAAAAGCGTCTTGCACGCATGGAGGCCTCTGAGAGCGAAAGTGATGAATCTTATCACATCTCAGATGACGAAAATCCCAGTGAGTTTGATGAAGAGACCAACCCCTTCCACAACAACCACCAGGTTTCTAGTGATGAAGAGGCTCTCCATCAAAACCACACCCGAAGGAACTCTCGTTTCCGACGGGAGATCAAAGGCGGATATTCCAGTGTATGAGGTCGTATTCAGCCGGATGAGTTCATTGATTGGCTCAACACGGTTGAGCGTGTGTTTGATTATCAAGATATTCCCGAAGAAGAGAAGGTTAAAATTGTTGCTATCAAGCTCAAGAAGCACGCTTCTATTTGGTGGGAGCAGTTGAAAATGAGACGAACTCGTGAGGGAAAGTCTAAGATCAAATCATGGGAGAAAATGAAGAAGGAATTGAGAAAGAAGTTCATGCCCGATGGTTACTTGCAGGAGGCATTTCTCCACCTCCACGATTTTACTCAACGTGATCTAACTGTGACAAATTACACTGAAGAATTTGAATATCTCATGTCGAAGTGTAGCATTGTAGAGCTCAAAGAGCAGACCATAGCCCGATATCTCCGTGGGCTTTGAAGAGAAATTCATGATGTGGTAACTCTCCAGCCCTTTATCTCCTATCATGATGTCTTTAAACTTGCTACCAAAGTTGAGAATCCAGTAAGCACTAGGTGATTGGGACCTAGGGGTTTGGGACCTAGTCTTTATCTCTTATCATATTAAGGGTTTGGGAATCCAGTAAGCACTTGGTAGCTAGTAATTTCCCAAACTCTTCCATAACAAAAGTAATTGATAGAATATGTTGTATATAACAAAAGGGTTTGAGAATCCAGTAAGCACTAGGTTTAGAATCCAGTTGATGCATCACATTTCTATATGTTTATTTTCGGAGTTGTATCTTTATTTTTGTCAAAAAGTCTTAGATTTAGTCGAATCTAGTTAGTTAGCTGTCTAGAATCAAGGAATTCCTTTTTCTTGGTTCTAATTTTGAGTAAAACGTGTAATTGGAGCTAAATTTGGAGAAGATGGAGTCAAGAAACGAGAATAGGCAAAGGAGCGCTGACAACAAACAACTGAGCACAGACAGCGAACAACTAAGCGCTGTCCACAGACACGTGAGTGCGGACAGCACTCAGCTCAAAACTGACGTATCTAATTCTGGCCCGAGCACAACTGCCACGACTCAAAACCGACTCCCTATTTTTTAGGGAGTGCGGTCCGCACCGACACCAGCACAGATCGCAAACAGTTATTTCTGGAGCAAATTCTATATTTCTGGAACGGTTTCAATTGGAGGTATCTATTTCTACTTTTGTTCCAGAAAATAGAGGTCGGTTTGAAGAGGTTAGAGGCTTATTTCTGGAAGCAACTTAGCCTATATAATCATCATCTCCTAAGAGGTTCTATATCACGTTAATCTCGTGAAGTTTAGAGTTAAGTCCAAGTTTTAAGTTTAGAGTTTAGTTTAGTTTAGTTTAGTCTAGAGTTGATAAGAAGAGGGAGATTACTCGGAGGAGAAGGTCTAAGGCGTGTTGAACTTCATTGACTCGCCCTTCAATCGGTGTTTTCTTTCTCTCTTATTATTTTATTGTTTATGTTTTCTTTAGATATGTGTGAGTAGTTATCTTTTGTTCTTAGGGTGTAGGATGATGTTTGTTTGTATGGATTAATTGAGTACTTGATTTTAATGTTTATGAATTAAAGTTATTTTCAATTTACTATGCATTGTGCTTGAATTGTTTCTTGTTCGTTTTGATAAGAACCTGTAGATTATGCGCAAATCTAGTTGGTACAACAACGTCATTTGATCAAGAATCGATTCTTGTGCTAATTGGGTAGATAACTTGTTGTCCAAAGAAAACTGAGAGGGTGAAATTGTGGTTGTAACGAGAGTTAAAACCAGACCCTAAAATAAAAGTGAATTGAGCTAAGGACTAGATGAACTAAACTTAGGTTTAGGGATAATCTTTGTGACTAGAAGAATTGAACTTAGGTTTAGGGATATTCATTTGAATTGCTAATTGAACTAAGGGAGTTAGTTAGGATTAGAAGAATTAAACTTGGGTTTAGGGATAATCCTTGGGACTAGAAGAATTGAGCTTAAGTTTAGGGATAATACTTGTAATTGCTTTGGTTCGGTTAGTAGTTAGTAACTTTAGTCAATAATTGAAACTGATCCCTGTTAGGTACCTGCGGATCGCAGGGTGACAGACTGCAGGTTGTGAAGCGAGTAACTGACAGAACATCTAGGTTTATGTACCTTGCGGATCGCACCTATCAAATGCGGTTCGCAGGCAATTGATCCAGAAAGCAAACTGATTCTGAAAACCCTGGGAACGCCTGTTTAGCATCTGTTTAGAGTCTTTATTTACTGTTATTTACTTTATTGCATTTGATAATTGTTTAGGAACCAATCTCAAACAAAACCCCCTACTTTTATACCCAAAAACACCAAAAATATTCTTTTTAGGACTTAGAATAGATTTTAGAGCATAGTTTCGATTTAATTCCGTCCCTGTGGATTCGATCCCGACTATACTGCATTAGATCGTACACTTGCGATCGAGAGCATTATTTAGGGTATTAAAAGCCTATGCAAGAGGTCACCAGTAAGCACTATTAATTACTTTTATTAACAACTAGGTAGTTAATAAAGACTAGTTCCCAAACCCTTAATATGACATATGTTGTAACATATTCTATCAAGAGGAGGGATCCATTGACAATGCTTATCTTGACAATCTTGACAATGAAGATTTTGAAAAATTTGTAAAAATAGTTAAAAATTCTAAAAAATAGAAAAAAATTTATATAGATATTATTTTTCTTATAGATTGATTATGTTTCAAATTATATTCAATTTAAGTAACGTTTGATAGCTCTTCAAAGCTCGTTAAATTTCAACCGTTAAAAAATATATAAAATTTTGATAAACCATCAAACGATGTTCAAATTGATTGAAATTTGAAACACTATTAATCTATAAGTTAAAAAATGCATCCATAAAAGTTTTTTCATTTTTAAGATTTTTTATGAATTATTATAAATTTTTTAAAATCCTCATTGTCAAAATTGTCATTATAAGCATTGTCAATGGATCCATCCTCTTCTATCAATTACTTTTGTTATGGAAGAGTTTAATATGTATTTATTTAAGACTTAATTTCATGGCCACAGACCGGTCACCAAAAATGTGGTTATTTGATCCCTCCTCTTGATAAATACTAATTAAAGAGTAATGTTCCAACTCCACAAGTTTTGTATACCACAAGATGCCACAATCTCATTTTTTTTATTTATATTTTTAAAAGTTTGCACTCAAAATTAAAATTAAAAATATTGATATTATATATGTTCATGAGAGATCTATGTATATAAAATTTCATGAATTTTGGAGCTCATTTCATATAAGATCAAGTGACTTAAATTTGAATCAATTTAGTTAACTATGAATAATTAATTTTAATACATCCATTTTTAACACACTTGATCTAGTATAAAATGAACTCCAAAATTCATGAAATTTTATATGTAAATATCTTTCATGAATATATATAAGATCATCGGTTTTGATTTTAAATTTGATTGTAATATTTTGAAATCTAAATGAAAAGTAAGTTTATGGCATCTTGTGGCACAAAAGGCTCGTGGCATTGGAAGCCTCCTCATTCTAAAATATTGGTTCATTCTGTCAAACACTCAAATATATACTCATTTTCCCATTGTAAATTAAAAAAAAAGTCTCATTTCCCCTTACTTTGAATAACAATTTAGTTTCTCATTTTTAGGTAGTAATCGACCAATTAACGATAGTAGTTTGAACGTCAATAGCAATAATTTATCATATCATAACATATATTGAAAACTACTAAAATGAAAGCCAATTAGTTTATCGTAGTACGTTATGTGTTACCTCAAAAAAACTCCGATACGTTAAACGTTTTACGCTTCTTTATTAACTTCATTCATTGTTAATTAAGAAAAGGGTTCCTGCAATATATATTACCTGAACATGATTCGGTCCTTCCTCAAGCAGTCCGAGGCGTTGTACTAAGACATCCTTGTTGCCTTCTATTACTGCTCTATAAAGATCACCGGGCATTATTAGTGGGCGTTTCTTCGGCTCCATTTCAGTTATTCGACTTGTTGTACCCTCCCTTTGAGAGGGAATGCATTATTTCGGTTGTTTTGACTTGTCGTTCCTTCACTATGTGAAGGTGGCATCGATCTCTTTGGCCATATTGGTGCACAAACTAGCAAACTTTGCGAGAAGATCTGGTGCGAGCTTCATCGGTTCACCTACCTTTCAAACTTAGAGCTCGCATTTTTGGGGGCTAACCGACCAAGATCTGAGGCTCAAGTAAAGAACAAGCTGATGGCAGAAAGTAGATTGTTAGCTGTTTGGGGGCTAGTTTCTGGAAGTAACTGAGATAGTTAGCTGAAAGGGTTTGTGGTTGATCTGAAAGAAGTGCAGTTTGCGGTTCATCAGTTGGTTCGGATGGGTATTGAGAGAGATTTTGTTTGAAAATGTTTATAAAGTTGCCCACGGGCCTTAAATTCCAAAAAAAAAAAAAAGGAATTAAGATCGGAATTTCGGAATGGTCACTTGAATACTTGATAAAAATGTTTCGGCATCAATGACCTCGAATGATATGTACAACCAATCGTATTAATGACAGATCGTGACTCGTGAGTCGTGATAGACTAGTAGTCAATGACATCGAAAATGATTTGTTGTTTGTTCTATTATTCAACTCATAGCCTCATAGGAGTTGAGAACGACCTCATCAATAATTTAATTCTCATGTAGTACTGCTGTTGTCTGCTGAGTAGATCTAACATACTACATGAGAGGGGGGTCATCTACCCGGCCTACCTATATATCTCAACAAAATATATGATTGGTTAGATCTAATCTAACATATTAATTGGGGAATCCTATGAGTTTTTTTTTTTTTGTCTATGCCTATTAAAAATAAAAATTACAGACCTATCCTGCTTTTAAACATACTAGAGCTATAACTCGGGCTTCGCTCCGAAATATGATAATAAAAAAATAATAAAGCTTATAAAATAAAAATATTTATTTTAAAAAAATTAAACATAATTTTAAATTTTCTATGTGAATAATGATGATGATGATAATGATAATGTATAATTTATAAATAATAGTATATAAATATTGGACCACTTTAAGAATTAAATTTTATCTAGACATATTATATCATCTTATTAGATGGAGAGAGAAAATAAATATAAACCATTGGATCAAAGTAGATGAAGATATTTAAACAAAATCATTGGTTAATAATATTGATGATGTGGCATAGTTGAGTTGCTTGGAGAGTTACCCCTCTTTCTAGTTTATAGATAACAAGATTATACCTACTTTTTAAACGCCGACGTTTACAAGTCAATCTGAACGTCGGCGGTCACAAAATCAGATATCTGAAAACAACAACTTATAACAACTTGATTTCATTTTGAACGCCGGCGTTTGGACAGCAGCATCTACGAAAACGTTGAACAAAATAAATGAACGACAAATACTGCGTCTAAACGCCAAACATTGAACGCTGGCGTTCAGTCAAAAAAACAGTTCTAAATTTTCCAATAATTTTTATGCAACAGTCAAGTTTTCTCGGTTGTCGTCACGCTCACGCATATCATGATAGCTAGCAAACTGTCGTTCACTGGTTTAGTCAAATGTTATAATGGCGTAACATCTGAAATAGTTCTTTCTCCGATGCAAGTGCAATGCAAGATCATTTTTCTTTAATTGACGAGGATGATATAAATGCGGACAAAGAACTAATTTAGAAACCGATACAACAACTTTTTTTTTTAAAGCTTAATACATGAAAAATTACCTTGGACATTGTAAGAGATTAAAAGAATATATTAATATGGAGTAGAACTATTCTGCAAACGTTAGCATTTCGAAGTGAAATGCTAACAGTTCAAATTATACTTTGTCATACTTAGATGTGGCAGATTCACGGGTCAGGTTCTTGTTCAGGTCGGGTCGGGTTGGGTCAGTTTGACCAACTGAAAATGTCGGGTCGGGTCAGACGGGTTTTTCGTTTTTGGTCAGATTTTGCCCTCTATTCCCAGATTGGGTCGGTTCGGGTCAGTCTGACTTTCTCTGGAACACGGTTCAGGTCGGTTCGGGTCAGTTTGACTTCCCCTGAAACTCAGATCGGGTCGGGCGGGTCGGACGAGTTTTTCGGGTCAGGTCAGATTTTGTCACCTCTAATCATACTCAAATTTTTTATTTCTAGTTCTCATTAAATTCATCATATGGAAATACTTTGAGATACAAAAATTTTCCATTTAGTCCTCATGTACAAACAAGCATTATTTAATTAATATTTTAGAATCATTTTGAAAAATCCAAAACAATTACTTAAAAAACTCCAAATACGAAAAAATTTTGTATGCCCAAGTATTTTTATATAATGAATTTAATGATAACCATAAATCAAAATTCCGGATATGGCAAAATATAATTTGAGCTGTTAGTATTTCACTCTGAAATGCTAACATTTATACAATAGTTCTACTCTATTAATATGTTAAAAAAAAATCAATAGAGAATTGGAAAAAAAAATATACCGTAAGCTTAATTAAGCCACATAGACTTTGTGTGAATTTAAGCTCAAAAACATATCAAATTACTTTAAAGTTTTGATTTAAATGGTTTAGTTAAATGGCTCAATATAAAGAATATATTGAGCAATATATTCATACAAAACTTAAAAGTGATTTTGATATGTTTCCGAGAGCTCGTTGTATATTTACTCCAACTTATATATTAAGAAAAAAAAATCAATAGAGACATGCAGATCTATATTGATCATGTTCTTTAGCAGATAAACATATATATAATAGCTTTGCATCATATTTTGAATTTTACACTTTGATTTTTTCTAACATGAATAATTTTTATAATTTATAATATAGAAGTGTTAATGGTGCAAGTTTATTTAACAAATTGAACTAATTAATATGAAAGCATTTATAGAGATTTATTGCAATAAACAAACTTTAATATAAGAATGATGGATCTGTTATTTCTAATGAATGGTGAATAATATGCTATTAGAATTAGAACCGTGCTTTCAGTATACTTCGTGTCAAACATGGAATATGTAGCAATTTGTAACTATCTAGCTAAGTGCTTTATCTCACAAAAAACTATCTAGCTAACAGTAACTGCATGACCTTAATATGAGATGTAAATGTGAACATAGGAAAATTAGAAATTTTGTAGATCCTTGTCAACATGTCACGTGTGCGATGCTCCAAGGAAAAATCCAAGTTTGCATGAAACTTGGCTATTGAGCTGATGAGCTGATACCAAGGGGCCGTTCGGCAACCCCTCCTTAGGCCTTCTTAGGCTTCCTTTAGCTTCCTTAGCCTCTTAATCCTTCCGAACGTAAGCTCGTTAGTATGGATTAAAAGTTTCTCCTTAAACCTCCTTTTGCCCGGGGCTTAAGCCTTACCCGGATTCCTAAGGAAGCAATACCATGGCTTAAGGCTTAAGCGCTTAAGCTTTCTTAAGCCATTTTTCTTTTTTCGAACGAGTCCGACTCAAATCCGTGAAAACAGCTCTGTTGGATGAGGTTGACTACGCCTGAGCCAAAGTTGGGAGGATCCCCAACTATGTCAGGAAGCACGATGGGTCTTTATGCATCATCAGCTCGGGGGATGTGGTAATCCCTAAGAGTGCGTGGCCCGTGACGTCGAGCTTCAGCCTCGGCGTCTCTCCTTCGTTGTTCGGCTTCAAGGTCACGCCTTAGTCTCTCAAGCTCATCTTGAAGCCTCTCTCGTTCGTTGTTAGCATATTCTAACGCGAGCCGAGCTTGAATCGCTTCGTCGGCCATGTCCGATGAATTAGAACCTGAAATAAAGAAAAAGAAGAATTAGAAGAGAAGGTTAGAACTAGAAAAGAAAATAAAGCGAAGTTTAGAAACAATGGAACCGTCCTCGGCAACGGCGCCAAAAAACTTGACCTCTGTGAAGTGTATAGGCTTTTAATACCCTAAATAATGCTCTCGATCGCAAGCGTACGATCTAATGCAGTATAGTCGGGATCGAATACACAGGGACAGAAATTATCTCTAAACCAGACTTTAAACTCTATCCTAATCCTAAAGAGAATATTTTTTGGTATTTTTGGTATAAAAATGTTTTTTTTGGGGGGGGGGGGGGGGGGGTGGGGGTTAGATTGGTTCCTAATTAACAGATGCAATAAAGTAAATAACAGAAAATTAAAAGACTTAAAACAATTACTAAACAAGCGTTCTTAGGGTTTTCAGAATCAGTTTACTGTCTGGATCAATTGCCTGCGACCCGCACTGGTTAGATGCGATCCGCAGGGGGTACAGAATAAGCCTCTCTTTCAATTACAAGTCTTTGTTGCCCGCAGTGGTTAATTACAGTACTCATGTAACTGTCCTAGAGAAGGATACCTCTATCGATTACTTCCATGCAGAACGCAACTATCACTTGCTATCCGCAAGCTATTGACAGAGAGTTCAGTTTGTTCTGTTTGGTGTGTTAACTAAAGTTACCAATTCCTAATCTAAACCTAATCAGTTACAAGGATTATCTCTAAATCTAAGTTTAATTCATCTAATTCTAAATAACACTTTTAGTTCAATTAAAAATTCAAAGGATTATCTCTAAATCTAAGTTCAATTCATCTAATCCTAAGCTCAATTCATTTTTATTCTAGGGTCTGGTTTAACTTTCGTTCAAACCACAATTTCTCCTCTCGGGTATTTTTGGACAACAAGTTATCTACCCAATTAGCACAAGTATCAATTCTTGGTATAAGGATATAGCTAACCTACTAGATCTGCACACAATCTACAGGTTCACCAAATAATCAAGAAACAATACAAGCACCGTTATGATTAAGCACAAGCGAATTGAAAATAACTAAAGTCAAACAAATATTCAATTAATCCATACAAATAAACATCATCCTAAACTCTAAGAACAAAGACGACTACTCGGACATGACTAAAGTAAACATAAACAAAGAAAAGAAAATAAAGATCATAAGAAAGAAAGCACCGACGTCGGATCGATGATGATTGATTCGGGACCTTCTTCTCCTAATAATATCCCTCTTCTTATCGACACTCAATTAAAACTAAACTCTAAACTCAAAACTAAACTAAACTTGACTCTCAAACTATGACTTGGACTCAAAACTTGATGAATGATGGATGGATAATGGATGCCTAGAACTCTTCAAAGATGATGCTTATATAGGTGAGGAGGTGCACAGAAATAAGCGCCTGACTTATGATTTCTTGGGGCGAAATTAAAGGAAAATCCCAAAATGAGATCGCCCAAAATAAGCGCGTCGCCAGAAAATAGATGTTCCAATCTGTTTTTAGCATGGTGCGGCCCGCAAATACCAGAGTGCGGTCCGCAATTAGCATGTCGGTCGCCAAAATTAGGAGTCTGCGCGTTTCCTTGAAATAGCATAGGCGGTTGTGCGTTGGCAAGAAATAGAAATAGAAGTTCTATTCTTGATTGCGGTCCGAAATTAGATGCTCCTTTGTGCTCTTTCGCCTATTTTTGCTCCTTGCTCCAAATTTAGTCCATAATAGCTCCAAAAGATCCGTTTTCCTGAAAATAGGACCAAATCAAAGCAGTAACTGGATTCTAGATATTTAACTAACTATATGCACATGAACTTAGGAATTGTTGGTCAAAATATAAATACAAGTCTGGTAAAAATATAGATATAAATGCGGTGCATAATTAGTTATAAGGAAAATGATATTAACCCATTATTGAGACAGAATATACTAGTAAAAAGAAAGTAATGTATATTCTATAAAGAGAGGTAGATTTCCATGCACCTCAACTATCCATATATATCATCACTATTATTAACTATTGATTTTGTTTGAAACTTTTCATCTATTTTGATCCGATGGCTTATATTTTTTTTTCTCTTCTCATTAAATAAGATGAATGTGACATGTTTAAAATAAAATTTTAACCCTTAATATGGTACAACATTTATATATGTTCTTATTTATAAATTATTATATTGTTGTTGTTGTTGTTGTTATTATTATTATTATTTTACTTACATAAATACTTAAAATTTTATTAAATTCTTAGTTATATATTAGTTACTACTTTTCAGGGCGAAGCCCGAGTTACAGCTGTAGTACTTAAAATATTGGTAGAGAAAGAGAGCTAATAAGATAAAACTCAAAAAGACTAAATCTTAACCGTAAATCTCAATCACGTATTCATATTGAATGATGGAGATGTAGTGGCATTGGATGTCACTAAAATCTAGTAACGTCGGATCCCTTCTCTTTGCCGACAGTATATTATTTCTTTTGTTTGCCTTGAGCTGACAATGGAACGTGTTTACATGTAACCCTAGCACATGCTCACATATGTAATATAACCTGTAGATAATTGTATTATACAATAAAAGAAATTTTTTTCTATGTACTCAACTTCTATATCTCATATTGTACTTCATCTAATTAATTGTTCACTGTAACTACCCATAACTATCGAATCACTTAAATTCTTTCTCTTCCTTTTCGTAAATGACATATTGATCTTACTTCGTATATGAAAGATATATATAGAAGATATTAAAATTTGAAATATAAGTTATTGAAATTTTATTCGTATATTAGGTATAAAACTTTTGAATTTAGAAAGATGAGGACTGAAGTGATTCCAGATTGTTGAGTCAAAATAATCACTTCGATATGTCATATAGTTGCTCTATATAGTAACTTGCAACAGATAATTATATATGTAACTTTTAGGAAAATGTTATGGTGATGCAATTGCTGATATCGTTTATAATACTATATAGTTTGATTTGGTCAAACAAACTAATTATTCAACTTACTAATTGTCAAACTTAACATATTTATTGTTCAACTTAGCATGCTAATTATTCAACTTAATATCAACATGCTAACTATAAATTAATGATAAGTTGAATAATTAATTGTTTTTTTTTTCCATTTTAAGCGCAATATATATTAAGTTGAATAATTATGTCTGACATCTGCGAAGTGTATAGGCTTTTAATACCCTAAATAATGCCCTCGATCGCAAGCGTAGAATCTAATGTAGTATAATCAGGATCGAATCCACAGGGACGGAAATTACTTCTAAACTAGACCTTATTTTCAATTCTAAATCCTAAAGAGAATATTTTTGGTATTTTTGGTATAAGAGTTTGGGGGGTTTGTTTCAAGATTGATTTCCTAATTATCAGATGCTAAAAAAAAAGTAAATAACAGTAAATAAAGACTCTTAACAGATGCTAAACAGGCGTTCCCAGGGTTTTCGGAATCAGTTTGCTGTCTAGATCAATTGTTCACGGACCGCAAGATGTCTCTTGCGGGTCGCAAGGGGTACAGAATACACCTCTCTTTCGGCTACTAGCTTAATGGTCCGCAGGGATAAACTGCAATCCGCCAGTAACTGTCCGAGAGTAGGATACCTCTGTCAGGTACTTGCTTATACGGTCCGCAACTGTCACTTACAGTCCGCAAGTGACTGACGGAGAATTGGTTGTTTTGACTCAAGTTATCAATTCCTAATCAAATCTAAGCTATTACAAGAATTATCTTATCCTAAACTAAGTTTAATTCATCTAATCTTTCAATTATCCATAAACTAAATTCAATTCATCTAATCCTAAATAGCGATCTTAGCTCAATTAGAAATTCAAATGATTATCGGTAAACCTAAGTTCAATTCATCTAATCCTAAAGATTATTACTAAACTTAAGTTTAATTTCATCTATTCATAAGCTCAATTTACTTTTATTGTAGGGTCCGGTTTAACTCTCGTTAAAAACCGCAAAATATTCCTCTCGAGTACTTTTGGACAACAAGTTATCTACCCAATTATTACAAGTATCAATTCTTGATCGGATGACATTATTATGCCAACTAGATCTAATCACAATCTACAGGTTCTTATCAAACAATCAAGAAACAATTCAAGCACAATTATAACTAAGCGCAAGCAAATTGCAGATATCTTAAGTCTAAACAAGTAAACAATCAATCCATACAAACAAACATCATCCTAGACCCTAAGAACAAATGCAATTACTCAGACATGACAAAAGTAAACATGATTAAAGAAAATAAGAGAGAAAGAAAACACCGATTAGATTGATTCGTTGAAGTTTTACAGCGTTCCGACCTTCTCCGAGTAATCTCCCTCTTCTTATCAACTCTCTAAACTAAACTATGACTTGGACTCTAACCTACAACTAATGAACTAACTTAGCCTTCTACGACAAGACATGCCTAGAACCTCTCAAGATATAATCATTATATAGGCAAGGACATTCCCCAGAAATAAGCAATCTAATTCTGGTTTCTTAAGGCGAAATTAAAGGAAATCCCAAAAGAGATCGCCTAAAAGAAGCAAGTGCCCAGAAAATAGGTGTCCCAGACTGTTTTAGCTTTCTTGCGGCCTAAGATTGCGTTAGCACGGTCCGCAGATGCCAGAAATAGCACGTCGGTTGCCAGATTTAGCGTTTGTGCTCGACCAGATTTAGATGCTCCAGATTTGCTCTGATTGCGGACCGCACATGATGCATCGCATTCATATCTGCATTTTACCAGACTTGCACCTTATTTTTGACCTAAAAATCCCAAGTTCATATGCATTTTAGTATTAGAATGCCTAGATTCTAGTTACTTGTTTACTTTTGTCCAAATTTCAGGTAGATTGGGCTTTTGGAGACGCGATTCGGAGCAAATCAGCGCTGGAACTGGATCTTGTGACCCGCAGGACTTTTCTGCGGGGTCGCAGGGCGGTGCGGAGCAGTTTCTGTTTTAGCCGCTCTAGGCTATTTAAATTCGGTTTTGAGTCAGTTTAGGCATCTTACTTCATATCTTTTCACATCTTTTCACCCTAGCCGCCTTGGAGAAGAAGGAGAGTTCGGCCCTTGCTTTGTTCATCGTTTTCTTCGACGGATTCGCGAGGATTCCTTGGAGAGACCGAAGATTGAAGCCTTCCTCACTCTTCTCCTTCTCTTTAGTATCATACACTCTTTTACTTCTTTGTTTTGTTTGTTTTTCCTCGCCATGAGCGAGTAGACTTGTAGTTTCTAGGGTTGATGATGATGTTTATGCTTATGGATTGATTGTACTATGTTTTGATTCACATTATTTTCATGGTTACTTGTGCTTAAATTATTATGTGTTCTTGACTTGACTTGTTTGTTTGGTAAGCCCGCGGATTAGGCCAAATCCGGTGTGGTTAATTGAATATCGCAGAGACATCTTGCGGGGTGCAGACAGTTACAGAAAGTGTAAGACAGAGTTTTCGACACTGGTTGCCAACACAAGAGCCATTATGTGGTTAGCAGACAGTGTCGGTATCTCTAACTACCCCCTGCGGCCCGCAAAGACATCTTGTGGGGCGCAAACAATTAATTCAGAGGCTAAACTTAATCTGAAAACACTAGGAACGTCCTTTTATAATCTGTTTTAGAGTTTTACTTATTGCTGTTTACTGTTTCGCACTTTGAACTGCTTGAAACCAACCTTCGAAAACCCCCCACTTTATTTGTTCAGGATTTGAATTGCGAGTAAAGTCTGGTTTAGGATTAACCCCGTCCTTGTGGTTTGACCCCGACTGTACTACACGAGATAGTACGCTTGCGATCGAGTGTTTGCATAGGGAATTTAAAAGCCTATACCCTTTTGGGACACCAGCACACTCGAGATTGCGGTCCGCAAATAGCGGTCTTCTGTGTGTTCATTCGCCTATTTTTGCTCATTGCTCCGAATTTAGTTCAAATAGCTCCAAAAGCTCCATTTTCCTGAAAATAGGACCAAAACGAAGTAGTAACTGGATTCTAGACAAATAACTAAATGCACATGAACTTAGGAATTTTTAGTCAAAATATAGGTGCAAGTCTAATAATATGCAGATATAAATGCGGTGCATCAATGTCAATAAATTATTCAACTTATAAATTGATTTTAAGTTGAATACTTAGCTTTGTTAGGTTGAGCAATTAATATGTTAAGTTGAACAATTAATATTTTAAGTTGAACAATTAATTCGTTAAATTGAATAATTAGTTCGTTTGGGCAAGTCAAACTGTATGGTATTACCAATGGTATCACTATATTCTATGTTCTTACTTTTAAGTCAACGGAAAGAAATTTTATTCTTACATCAACTAATTACGGACTAAATTCGATCCTTTGATATTTCATTTCAAAATCAATAAAATTAATGAATAAATTTGTATTAAGAGAAAATCTTTCTATCCTCCTTCTCCCATCCCTTGTAAATGTGCCCTCCTAAATTCCACTCTAAGATCCAAACTCTAACAACATAATCAGTTATATTAACTTCAGATTCCACCATTAAATCTATTTCATCATGACGTTATGGTGGATAACTATTTTCGTGCAAATGGTGTTCATACCTACACAATAAGGTGTGCACACCCCTCCGATGATGTGTTCGTAGTCAGCGTATTTAGTATTCATACCTATGCATTTAATTAAGATTCTGCATGAGCTAATCTAGTTAATGATTCTGTTAAGGCGGGTCTTAGATTCCATGTTCGCGTGAATTACCGTCTATCGTGACTTGTGTGTTCATACCTTATTCAGTCAGTGTGTATAGATGTTGTATCATGGTGTTTATACATGTTATGTTAGGATAGGCAGAGTACGTTTTTAGAAGATTTTTGTTGAGTATAGTTAGCTTGCCTCTTGTATCAATTAGATTGTCGTTCTCCTTCGTGATTAGGGAAGTTAAAGTAAGGCCAACAAAAATTAACCGAATTCGAATACACACGTTCTGACACAAAAAATATCGCGATACAGTTAAAAAAATGAAAAATTATTAATTAACGACTTCAATAAACTCTATTCATTAATATATGTTCTATGGAAACCCAAAAATATCCATGACACCACGAAAGAGAAAACTTCTTCCCTTATTTTAAGATAACAGTTGTTTTATCATTCGTTCACTAAAATCGCTAGAAAAGACAAATGCGGCTGAGGGCACTCAAAATTAAAGTAATAGGAGAATTAGTTGTCCTTCCGGAAAATTAAGAGTTTTTTTCACTTCCTTGCATCACGGATAGGCAATATATGTAGTTAGAGGTGGCAAATTAGACGGGCTGGTTGGGTTCAGTTCAGGTTTGGGTTAGGCGGGTCGAGTGAGGTAGGTCAATTTTAATATCAATTTTTTTTTTTTTTATCTTTGATTTGAGTTGGATTGCATGCCGTTTGATCTCAAATCGGATCAGTTTGACTTTCTAGAAAATGTCGGATTGGATCGGATTTAGGTCAGACGGGTTTGTCGGGTCGGATCAGGTCTTGCCACCTCTAAATTGTAACATAGACACGGTCACACGGAGACGCATATCTAGCACGACCCTGCACAATAAGTTATTTGGATATACGACAGGACACTCAAGTGGGCACGGTTATATATTTTAACACAAAATATAATTTTAAGTAAAATTAAATAAAAACTTTTTCTTGTCCTTTTTTGTTGAATTATTAAACAATTTAAAAGTCAGCTTAACTTCACATACAAAATTCAATGTTTTTTAGTTGTAAAATGAATACTGAAGTATTCTAGTCTTTAGGACATTAACAAAACTATTTTAAACTTCAAGAACATGATAAAGAGATAGAAGTATATTTATTTATATTTTGATTTTTTAAGTTTGCATAGTGTAGTTGAAAGTATCAAAATTTTGTAATCCAAAATATTAACAATATCACGTTTCTAAAAAGTTTATTATAGGTTTATTAAATTGTAAACATTTGCACAGAAGTTACAAAAGTAGGTCGTGGACTAGTGGTTTGAGCTTAATTAATTTCGATCATTCCCCATATATATATTCTCATGATTTGAACCCCAAGACCCCTTTCCAAGTGGATGCATGTGCTCCCAAATCCCAATCCCCCCATTCATTGTGGCTACACAATTTTTTTTCATCCTATATATCTATATATCCCAGACCATATGGGCGTGTCCGGGGTGTGTCTACTCCGTGTCAAAAAATAGTCAAGGATGATACTGTGTCCGCGTATTCTTAATTTTGACACTGTAACCTCAATCATACGGAGTCGTACTGTCGTAGTGATATTTCAGGGTCCAAGTCTCAAAGATAGTATCAGTCTATAAATAATTAAAAATAGCAACATGGAAATTATTAAATGTGAGACAGCTAAGTTCTTCAACAACTCCTACTTAATTAATTAGGAGCGACATGCATGATTCATGTGCAGAGACTATAGTGTACTTAATTTCTTGCCTTGGATACTCATCCACTTGCTAAATCTCGCCTATGGCTGTCAAAATACATATATTAATGAGGAGGTGACTGTTGTGAAAATGACTCAAAGTGTAAACGCTTTAAAATTATGAGATTTTGATTTATATATCTTAATATAAATTATCTATATAATAATATATTTTTATCAAGAATCATAATGTTACTTATCGGTGAAGTTCTTTTTTTAGTTCTTTTCTTTGAACCGCTCAATAAAAGCAACGAGAAATTCTTTGTATTGTTAAAGATTATCAAGACATAGTTTGGGTTGTAGTTATATTTTATTTTCTTATTTTTCATAGTTTTAAGTCATAGGTGCACACTTGACAAAGATATTGAATGATGGTTTACCTAGAAAACTTTTCAAACCTTCCCAAAACCTTTTAGAAACATCCAAAACGATTTTGGACTGTTGAGACGATTTTACTAGCTCAACCAAACTCAAAAACACCCCCAAAACCGAGACAATTGCGGTGACAACACTCTAGGTGGCGTTGCAATGCCATCCGGGAGTGTTCAAGAAGCCAAAACTTGGTTCCAAACCGTGTTTTGACCATCTACCACCAGTTGCAACGTTTTCAAAACCCCACATCTATTTAAGATCTCAAACTTCACAAAAACCAATATAGAAAACCTATTGCTAAACTTGAGAATCAAAAGAGCTCTTGCAACCTTCAACACTCAATCCTTCCAACTTTCTAAAAAGCCTTTGTTGTTGTTTTCAACCCTAGCACGGCCAAGCTAAGACCCATTAATCATCAATAGATTGGAGCCCTATGTGGTTAGATAGAGGGATATGATTGGGCGGCGGAAGCCTGAGTCTTTACATTGGGTGTGTGGAACACCACTCGGCGTTTTTTGACCTCCTATTTGAGATATTGTCTCGAGGCGAGCGCTCGAGCCTTGTAATGACATTGTGCATAGTGGCTGTGACGTAGTCATTCAGTTGGTTGCGTGTCTCGTGGATGTAGACCCCGTTTCTTTGGGTCGAACCACATAAAATCGGAAGTGCTTTCTTCTCTCTCTACTCTTTACTATTTTGCATCTTGAATTAAGTAGTTGTGTGTCTTGAGATCTCATGAGCATTCTTAAATTGAACGGCTAAATTTTGAATTGTCTGAATCGTGAGATCGAATTATTGTCATTTTTAGTAGAATTGAATTGAAACCTAATTAAATCTGACCATCTTTCGCTTTTAGTGCTATTCACCCCCCCCACTATGGTAGTAGGTTTCTCAATTTAGAATAGTGATGGATAATTGAAAAAAAATAGTAGCTAATCCATGTTTTATATAGAGTAGTACTACAATAGCAACTAATCTCAATATTGATCTGTATTAGTAATTGTGTGTTTGGATCGCTCACAAGTTAACGAAGTTATTTTAGGACCTTTAGAAAATGATAAAAAAAACATACATATAGTATATATATTGTTTGAGTTCTTAAATTCTCATAGTATAGTTAAAAATAACAAAATGAACATGTTGTCTATAGAAGAATAATTCATAAACATTTGCATAAAAATTGTGCAGGTCATGGACTTGCGATTGAGCTTTCCATCATTTCTCAGATGGGTAAATTTTTTGGAGGTTACTGATCTTTACTTCAAATCCATAATTGGTCACTAAACTTTAATTTATCCGTTTTTTGTCACTAAACTTTGATGTTTATCGAAATTTGTTCACTCCGTTAGTTTTTAATCCAACTCAGCGGAATAGTTGACATGGCATAAATTTTATGATTTGAACATACATTTTTTCATGTCAAAAATATAAGAATATAAATAAAAAATAAATTAAAGAAAATAAATAATTATGGAAAAAAATAAATTTATGAAAGAAATTAAATAAAAATTTTGAATTGGTCTTACATTCTCACATGTTGTGTACTTTTATATAAAAAGAATGATTTCCAAAGTTTAAAATTAGAGTCATGTTAATTATTTCGTTAAATTGAATAGTAAAACTAGCGGAGTGACTAAATTTGGATAAACATCAAAGTTTAGTGACAAAAAATAAATAAATAAAAATTCAGTAATCAATTATGGATTTGAGGTAAAATTTATTGACCTCCAAAAAAATTTACCCTTTCCCATAATAAACCTATTCTCAAGGTTTGAACCCCAAGACCCATTTTCAAGTGGATGCTCCTAGCATAGTAAAAAATCATCGATTCGGAATTCGTTCGGCGATGTTAAAAGTTCGTGATTCGGGTATTATTCGGGCATAATTCGGAAATAGTTCGGCTTATATAATATAATAAAAAATATATTAAAGTGCCAATATTTTTAAAAACCAAATAAAAAAGCACAAATTTCCTTTAAAACGATATATAATGTGTTTTATTCGCGAATAATTCGCGTATAAAAAGTTTTATTTGCGTAAAAAACGTTTTATTCGTGAATAATTCGCGAATAAAACGCATTATATATCATTGGGTAGTATTATGCGGGATTCGTTCGGCTCTTGTGAAAAAACGAACTATTCGCGAATAAATCGCGAATCATGTTACTATGGCTCCTAGTACCCGATTTTTTTTTTTTTTTTTTTTGGAGATGACCTGGTACCCGATTCACTGTGGCTACACTTTTCTCTCGTAGCATCTCAGATATGGGCGTCTACGGTGTGTCTAAGCCGTGTAATGAGTGCTCATCCTATGTAGCGCTGCCAAGTGCTCCCCAGAACATGGGTCGTTAGATCATCTCGAGATTCGTGCTGGAACAGATCTCGAGATGATCTAACGGCCACGTTCTGCGGAGCACTTTGCAGCGCTACAGAGGATGTGGAATCCCGTATTATAGATGACACAGTGTCTGCGTATTCTCTTGTGAGTGACCGTGCTACATAGCGGATAGGCATAGCTAGCTGCCTGCAGTATACGACCAATTAAGTGGGAGCTGTGAGCAGATTCGTAACTCAAAAAAATACAAAAGGAAAAAAACATGCAGCAGATTCAGTCTATAAATAATAACAACATGGAAATTATTAATCGTGAGACAGCTAAGTTTTTTCAACATTTTCTACCAAGTAGCCACATGCATGAATGTGCACCGACTGTAGTGTAAATGTGTAATTAATTTCGTCCCTTCCATTGGTCGCCACTAGCCATTACCAAATTCTCAAAAATAATAATAATAATAGTAATAATAATAGTAATAATAATAGTAATAATAATAAAATTAATAATAACAATAATAATTTCTTTTCTTGGATACTAATCCACTTGCTAATCTAATTATCAATCTCGCCTATGGGTTGTCAAAATACATTTGTATGGAGTTAACTGCTGTGAAATTCTAAAATTTTGATTTTTGTTTCTTAATAAATTATATATCTTTGTAAAAGTATATTTTAACAAGTCTTAAAAAATATTTTATCGTTTTGACGAAGTTCCTTTAAGATTTGTTCACAAAAATTCTTACTCCTTTAAAAAAAAAATATACTTTGACATCAATTTAAACCGTTTATTTTGATCTAACGGTCCATATTGGAATAATATATAGGGTACTGTAATCCCTAAAAATAACAGCACATGCGGACTATGTTCGATTGCATCAAGAGATTTGTGCATGTGTGGATCTCGATGTAATCGGCTGTACACCGAAGTAAGACACGTACAGTATGTCTAAAAAAAAAGGTATGTCCCAAGACAGATAAAGAAGAAATATAAATATTTTGAATGGAAATGATCCTTTTTTTTTATTTTTGGCAATATATTAATTATTCATGGTTATATATATCAATTTTGATTTGATTTACACGTATATAAAGCATTAAAAAAAATTAATAGCTCAAATTTTAATATATATTATTGAGATGATGATTTAGTATAAATCTGACTTTTAGAATGATTGAGCATAATAAATTAATGGTCTTTACAAAGACAGATATTTTGATTAATTTTCTTATTAAATCGAGAAAGGGGTAAGACCGTAAGAGCATCTCAAAGAGCTTCCCAAAACCACCCCTAAAATAAAATATTGGGAATTAGGGACCAAATTTGGACTCCAACAGCTTCTCTAAACCATTCCCAAATTTTGGGTTATCCCCAAATCCACCCAAAAACTCCCTATTTTTGTTCACTTCTCCGCACTCCCAATCCATCAGATCGAAGGGAGTCTCGCGCCATCGATAATCGACCTGGAGGGAGTCTCGCGCCATCAGCCGATCCGTTCCCGCACCATCGCCAACCCCCCCCCCCCCCCTCCGCCTCGTCACCGTCCGTCTCTGGAAGCCACCCGCCAGCCGCGCTCCAGACTTCTCCGGCCACCTGCCCGTCACCGTCGCCCATTCCGGCCACCCGCTTGCCATCGCCGTCACCATCTCAGGAACAAGGTAAAATAATCTGGACGCAGTCTTTACCATTGATCTAGTTAATTGAAGATAAATTTACAATCCCAAATATGATAAACACAAGGTGATAGTTAAAATTTCAAATGCAATCCCAAACCTGGAACAAATTCAAAAGCTATTTTTAATTGAAGATAGATTTACCTCTTGCAAATAGGCTTCCAGAGAAAGAGAGTAATTAGGAAGATCGATGAGTAGTTAAAATTTATCTGGAAGACTTTTTGCAAGAAATAGTTAAAATTTACCGCTTGCCACCGGCTTCCAGATACAATCCCAAACCTGGAACAGATATTGTGATTCTCTAGTTATTGTTTGGGTGCGTTTGCACACACATGCATGTATATATTCATGTTTAATTTTTCTACCATTAGATTAAGCATCACAAGAGCTGGTTGGGTGTATTTCTCATTAATATATCTACATACATTGAGTTTCATACTATATAGTTAAGATATTGCAACATTGAGTTTCATACCCAATTATTACATTGAGTTCCATAATAAATGGGTTATTGCCCATTATTATTAAAGGCCCAGTCACCACTGGCCCACCTTTTGAATTTATAGGGATCCATATTTTGGGAATCTGTTGAAGATTGAGGTAAAATTGGCTCCCAAAAAATTTAGGGAGACACCCAATATAGGTATATTGGGATCCATTTTTTGGGAAGCTCTTGGAGATGCTCTAAGATAGTATGTAAGATAGTATTTCCTCTCAACAATTTGGAAAGAAGTAAAGTTCAGCCTGATTAACTCCTAGCCTCCTTTCTGCAGGCCTCCTTTTCTAGGTGGTTATGAACTTATGATATTGGAATTCAAAAAAAAAAAAAAAATTATGATATTGGAAAATTTGATTGGAGCATTATAAATTTGTGCTTCTAGCCCAACTAAAATAAACGTCTCAATTTCAATTTAGCATGCATCCTGGTACTTAATCCTTACTCTTAATAAAAGTAGTTGGACATTTTGAAATGAAAGTTTTATCTTCTCCAAAGAAGAAACTTCAGCCGTTGTTTGTTGATTATTTATTTAGATTGATCACCACCGTTGACATACATTAATGCTGCGGCCTATTAAAATTTAAGGCACATATTAGTTTTTTAACAATAGATGAGATTTTGGCCCGTTATTATAAGATATAATAATTTTAGCCTAAAACAAGGTGTAGGCTCTTTGCTAGTTTGTATATAGTCCGATCCAGATTTCGATTAAAACACAAATAATGATAACGCAAAATTTATGCTAGACATGCAAATTGACATCTCATAACAATATAACTGCTAAAACAGGGTTTTTTTTATTAACAAAAAAAAAACAAAATTACAACAGTAGAAACTGTTTTTCAAAAATTACAGAAATAAAAAACCGCACTCTGAAATCGCGGCTTAGTCTGAGACTAGGCCGCACTCTGAGATCGCGGCTTAGCCTCAGACTAAGCCACACTTTCAGAGTGCGGCTTAGTCTCTGTATTCTGCTGCGAATTTATGAAGACATTTGAAGGGGCAAATGTTGGTTGTTTTATATAAATGACCTACCTTTTAAAGGTCTTGAAGTCTACTTTCCAATGGTTCAACTTCTAAGACCTTTGGAGTTCTCACCAGAGTGTTATGCAAGATATATATATCTATTGTCAATGTTAGTTATAGTATATATTTACACTCACCAAATCACCAAACTAAAACTTAATAAGAAACCGTAAAATATATTTTAAAACTGTTATGAAGTGTTGAATAGGACGAAATAGATTATTGAAATTATGGGTGGTCAATCCCCTAATTTATTCTCTTCGAATAAATTAACTCACTATTTATTAAATGTTTAAGAAAATTAATATTAATTCAATTTATGTACAATTAGTTTTCTGAAATAAACAAAATATAAATTTTGTAGCAGTAGGTAACAGGTTACAGGCTAACAGCATAAAACTTTATAGTATTGACATGACAAGAAATAAAATCTCCGGATTTCAAAGATTCACAAATGAAGTTTCAATATAAATTTATTTTTAATAATGCGAAGCAGTGTGTATTATAATTAGTTAGACCAATAATGAAAAGTATGAAAGTTAAATATAAGATTGACAAAAGGTAATTAGTGGTTCGTAGGAATATTAGAGCTAGGTATTGGGTTAAATATAGTAATACCGGAGTTGATTTTTCAAATCGATCAGCGGCTGAAATCTGAAATGGTGTCCTGCCTTTATTGTTTCGACGTGACTCGTCAACTTCGAACCATTGTAGCGTTGACACAACATTATTATTACCCATCATTGCCGCAATATGCAATGGCGTATTTCCTTTGCAGTCTTTTGCATTAATTACTTCTTTAAAATGCTCATTACCTCGATCTGCATATCAGTGACAAGGTAAGAAATTGTCAAATGAGAGTCAAATTATGATATTAAACACTCATATTATCGACATATAAACTATTCAGATATAATTTACCGATTTTAATTGTGGTGGTCTAGCTAGTGTACTTTATAATCTCCCACTTTATATGTTTCAAACTCTCAAATAATTAATTATTTAGAAAACTACAATATATATGATTATATAGATTTGAGAAATTAAAAAAAAAATAATGGGCACATGTATATTATCACCATTATCTATGTATACCTAAATTCCTTAATGCGCTATCTGCTTGCCAAATTACGTCATCTTTGTTGTTTGCGGCAGCAATATGAAACAAATTTCTTCCGTCCGGATCCGGCAACGAGGCCACTTCCCAGTTGTTGGACATAAAAAGTTGAACTATCTCGGTTTTACCCATGCGCGCAGCTACGTGAATCGGAAGTGTTCCATCTGCAAATTCGGTCCATGCCGCGGAAGGGTCAACCTCTAATATTATCCTGACCACATCAATAAATTTGTCATAAGCTGGCGACTCATCATCTATAGGAATTAACATAATCTCGTCACTCGCATTAGCTATAGCCAAGTGCAAAGGAGAGAACCCTTCTTTGTTGAACTCGTATGCCATTTTCAGATCAATCTCCATCAGTTGGCGGACAACTTCCTTTTGACCATGTTTGGCGGCAACATGCAGGGCCGTGTTTCCGTTGTCATTGGTTTTTTTGACAACATTCTTGACCAGATCAGGATCACGCCAATGAAGGTTCGCAATCACTTCCCAGTTCCCATATTTCGCAGCTGTGTGCAGGGGTGTCACCAACTCCTTATTCTGTGCTGTCAGCAATGTCGGATCATTTTGGAAAACCTTTACGGCTAGATCATTGTGTTGCTTATTAGCAACAAGCAGATGAAGAATAGTATTTCCAAAACGCGTTACACTTTGTAGGTCAGATTCTGAAGTTTGTTCTTTTGTAGCAGATTGTTGAGGAGCTGAGTCTATTTGGATCTGTAATTTATGCAGTAATACGTATCAAACTTTATATTAGAACGTCAAACATGGAACATTGTTAAAGTTGTGTTGCCTCTTTCAGAAAGCAAGATTGAGCCAGTAATGAATTATAGGAAACATTTTATAATTTCAGTAATTGGATAAATCTTGAAATTGTTGGAATGTCTAAGCTTAATAATTAGTTGTTTGAAAAGTTTATTGGATAGAGTTAGAATAATGTTATTGGATTAGTAACAGTGGAAGAGTAGAAAGTAGAGTGATATTTTGAATCATTGGGAAAATTAAAAATATTCTTTTGACTAAATTCAAGACTATTCCATATGCCAAATGAGAACACTAATTTGGTAGTCGACCAAAAAGTTAGATTACCGAAATAGTCTAATCCGAGTGCTATTATGTTTTAGTTATGGGTGTTCGGCATACATTTTTTTATTAAAACAATAGTACTTTTACTATTTCATTTTGGAATAAGGTACCAAACGATCTTGTAATAATAAGTACAGAGTCTAAAAAACTACTCTGGGCATAAAAATTTTTAGAGTATAGGTGTATATTGAAACATCAGACATTGTAATTATTCTCGTAATCATCAAAGTATCTTACATCCTTATTAAAATTCAATATGTTTTCTCTTATTGCTTATTTTGAATAACGTATTATTTAATTATTATAAATTGTATATATGAAAATATGATTAACCATATTTGGAAATTTAAGCGGTCTCAGCAGGATATGAATAAAAGAAAATAAAAAATTCTTCATTCTAATCTGACTTTCCGACAGACCCAGACTATATATATCTGCTCCAAGGGCGGATTATTTAGGACGAAACTTAAATTTTAATTATGCTAGAAGTTAAATAAATTTTTATAAATTTTTTGACTATTTGAACACCGGAAATAGAGATACGGACCGCATAGCACGGTAAAAGTGTGTTATGCATATCACCGTAGCCTAATTCTCTATATATAGAGTGAGGGTATTAGGCTTTGCAAAGCACGGTGGCTAGTGCGCTTCGGCTTCATATCTCATCAACCGTAGCTCGAAAGACCAATCCAAGTTGCTCAACACAATCTACGTATTGAAACCTTATAGATTACCGAATTTTTCCATTTTTAGAGTTTTCTAACTATTTTTTTGGATTTTTGAAAGTTGTATAGAAAATGCAGAAAAATTTGTACATAAAATGGGTCATTTTTCAAAAATTCAAAAAAATAGTTAGAACCAAAAATAGAAAATTCTTGCATGACATATGATTTTGATATAAAGAATTTTTTGAGCCATATAAATCAAAATTTGGACATAGTTTGATACGTTTTTGGTATTAAACTCACGGAAGGCCTCCGTGAGCTTAAGAGCACGGTAGTTTACTCTCTCTCTCTCTCTCTCTCTCTCTATATATATATATATATATATATAATGGTACATAAAACATTGATTATTAATAAATATTGTATAGTCACTTTTAAAAATCTCAAACAACTATTTAGAAATCTCCAAAAATAAAAAATTTTTGCGTGACTCACGGGCTGCTTCATGAGTCAGGATCCAAAAACATATCAAATCACCTCCAAATTCCGATTTATATGGCTCAATAAATTCTTCATATCAAAATCTTATAGCACTCAAAAATTTTTTTATTTTTGGATATTTTTAAGTATTTGTTCTAGATTTTTTAAAATGATACCTAAAACATTGATTATTTTATTAATATTGTATAGTCTTTCAACTCTTTCAACTCTCTTACAAAACATTTCATCAATTGGTTTTGTTATTTAACAACTAAAAAAATATATTCTTTTTGAGATTTAATTTGTGATTACCGATGGGGTACCAAAAGTTGTGATCATTTGATCCCTCCTCATATTGAAAACTAATAAAATGAAAGCTAATCAATTCATGGTGCGCAGTACATTATGTGTTAGGCTTAAATTTTTTATATACCCTCCAATTCTTTCTCATTTTCTTATTTCTCTCTCAACTCTTTATAATATCTTATTTACCTCTACTCTTTCAACTCTTTCTTATTTGCCCTTTTAATCATTATTGTCACATTAAACTCTATGGAAATTGATAACTTATTTTTTTTAGAAACATTATTACCTTTATACCCTCATCCTTCTCGTCCATTATGAAGTTTCTTTGTGTTTTTTTGTGTGTCTTCATCTGGAATCCAGTACTCTCATAATAAGAGAGCATACAACAAAAAATAAGAGTAAATGATTTCTCACCAAATTACGTACATTTCCGTGAACTTTTATTAAAATAAAAAAACCAGTATGTACATAACTTCTAAATAGTAGTACTAAGGAAATCAAAACTGACCATAAAAAAAAAAAAAAAGCAAAAAGAAAAAGAAAATGTTATATGATGATTCGCTCAGTCATTTTTGAACTGGGGTTGTTACCAGCTCTGTAAACACATTAATCAGATGTCCACATGCAGGGTGATGTGCATTGAGATCCGACAATGAAATATCAGCAAGACTATCTCATATGTTGGTGGGATGAGAGGGCAAGGGTACTAAGGTCATTATATTTCTAAAAAAATATATGTTTTCAATTTCAATGGAATTAATGTAATAATGATAATTAAAAGGGCAAATAAAAGAGAGTTGAAAGAGTTTAGAGGTAAGTAAGATATTATGATGAAGAGTTGAGGGAGAAATAAGAAATTGAGAAAGAGTTGGAGAATATACAAAAAATTAAGCCTATGTGGTATCTCAAGAAAGTCCAATATGTAAAATGTTTTAGGCTTCTTCATTAATTTTATTCACTGTTAATCAAGAAAAGGTTTCCTAAAATATTACCGTGACATCATTCGGTTCTTCGTCAGCCAGTCCGAGGCATTGTACTAAGACATCCCTGTCGCCTTCTATTACTGCTCTGTAAAGATCAGCGGGCATTAGTGGGCGTTCCGTCGGCTCCATTTCAGTTGTTCGACTTGTTGTACCCTCACTTTGAGAGGGCGGCATCATTTCGGTTGTTTGATTTGTTGTTTCCTTCACTGTGTGAAGGTGGCGTCGATCTCTTTGGCGATAATTAATTGGTGCACAAACACAAACTAGCGAACTTTGTGAGAAGTTCTGGTGCGAGCTTCATCTGTTCACCTATATATCCCTCCCAGGAGCTCGCATTTTGGGGCTAACTGGGGAAGTCTGAGGCTCAGGGTAATGAACAAGCTGCCGGCAGGAAGGTAAAAAATCTAGTTTGGCTGGAAGTGAGATATTTAGTTAGCTGGTAAGGGTTTGTGGTTGATCTGAAAGAAGCGCAGTTTGTGGTTCAGCTTGTTCCGATGGCGAATTGGCGATTGGCGGGATGGGTACTCATTGACATTTGAGAGACGTAATTTTCTGGTCTGAACCTTGTAATTTTTGGAAATGCTTATAAATTTGCCTTCGGGCTTATACATGAATGTGCAGCAACTATAGTTAATTAATTTCATGGCTTAGATACTAATCCACTTGAAATTTAAAATATGATCAATCTACAAATCACAACACTTATATACAAGTTTTGCTTATTTCACTGTTTTTAAGAATAAAAAAAAAACATGTTTTTTTTCAAACAATCTATTGTCACAGTTCTCAAATATTTACTGTTGTCAAGATAAATAGGGTATATTTTATGGGAGGTCACTAAATTATGCTCCAAATTCATAATTGGTCACTGAACTTCTATTTATTCATTTTTTGTCACTCAACTTCGATGTTTATCCAAATTTGCTCACTCCGTTAGTTTTTCTATCCAATTTAATGGACAAATTAACATGACATCAATTTTAGAGTTTACACATATTTTTTCAATATAAAACTTAAAAATTGAGAATACAATGATACAAATTATTTTTATTTATTTTTTTGTATTGCAATAAATATTTTATACTTCTAGAAATGTTAAAAATTAAATTTACATGAGAATATAAATTAAAATGATGCGGAATCCATACCCCCTGCTAGCATCCATATCAGCTGCGATCGTAACATCATGTGGCTACAGAGCCACTTATTTGATTAGACGGTAGGGATATGTTTGGGTCTATTTAGATATACGTTATGGTCTATTTAGCTTAATTGGCCAATCTATGTTTCTTAATATAATCTACGTATTGAAACCTTGTGATTACCGATATTTTTCATTCTTAAAATTTTCTAACTATTTTTTTTTAGATTTTTGAAAATTTTATTAAAAATGCACCAAAAATTTATGCACAAAAAGGGTTATTTTTTAAATCCAAAAAAATAATTCTAAAATTCTAAAAATGAAAAAAAAAAATCGGTGATACACATGATTTTAATATGTAGATTGTATTGAGCGACTTGAATTAACCAAGGTCTTAATAATTTGTTTTTTTCCGGATATATGTTCATTTTTTTGGAAAATATCATTTTCAAGTAATTTCTTCCCAACAAAACACATTAAAAAATTATTAAAAAATAAAGAAAAAAATAAATAAAGAGAAAGATTATAGGAATAAATGAAGAGACAAGAGATTAGCTAACAATTAAATGAGCTAGACTATTATGCTAACGTTAGCATTTCGGACCGAAATGTTAACGTCTCAAATTTTATGTTATTGTGTCCAACATCATGATTTATGGTCAATAAATTCTTTATATGAAAATATTAGGAAATACAAAAAATTTTCATTTTTAGAGTTTTCTAAGTATATCTTTTGCATTTTTGAAAATAGCATGTACAAACATCAATATTTATTAATATATATGAGCTCTTTTCTAAATTCAAAACAAAATACTTAGAAAACTATAAAAATATAAAAATTTTGTATTCCCTAGTATTTTCATATAAAATTTTTATTGAGCACTATAAACCGTGATTTCGGACACAATAACATAAAATTTGATGCATTAACATTTCGATCCGAAATGCTAACGTTAGTATAATAGTCTAACTCCAATTAAATAGGCTCAAATAAATCTCTACCGTCTAATTAAATAAGTGGCTCTGAGCCACATGATGCTACGATCGCAGGACCCTGCGATCGGTCACCAATCGCAGCTGATATGGACGCCCTCCTGCTATACTGCATTGTGCAGTTCACAATGTCAGCTGATATAGACGCCCCCCTCCCATCCCCTCCTTGTCTCCTCCCCTGCTCAAAATAACACCTCTTTTCACTCTTACAAATATCATTATTGTACGAGCAAATATAACGTGAGATTGAGCTTACGGAAACCTTCCATGAACTTACCCTGCTTTGAGAGAATTGAGGCTTAACTGAGTCCTCTTGAGCCTTGAGAAATGAAGAGAGAATGAAGGCTCTTTTGAGTCATCTTGAGAGGAATGACATTCGCTGTCATAGTTTTCTATGGCACAATGGTGCCATACTTTCTCATGTGTCTATGTAAGTATGGCCCATAATACAAGGGACCCCTATGTCTAATTATTTGGGCCGTTTAAAATGATCTAACGGACCGTATAAACTATGTCAAGAATGTGCCATAGTTTTTTATGGCAGCAGATGCGAACCCCATCTTGAGAAAGAAAGAGAGAATGGAGGCGCTTAGTCCTCATGAGAAAGAAAAAGATTTGATAGGCTATTCGCACAATAGTTTTTGCTGAGCATATATTTCTCAAGAGACTCTTTCGGCTCTCTTATCTCAATATGTTTTGAGATTGGAATCAATTTGTAGATTTGTAGAGAGAAGAAGCGAGAGGAACCCATTACATAACTGTCGTCTTAATTCACTTGCAGTTCGGAATTGGGTATGAGTTTCCAACTATTTTTTTTTTTTTTTTTTTTGTGGTCACGGTTTTGAGTAAAGGGCTTCAAGATCAGAGAAGTACACGGGCCTAAGTAAAAAAAAATGAAATCATGATCAGCTCGGCCCATTGCACTCTCCAGTCTGATAAAGTCCAGTAAAGATCAGATCTTAGCACTCTCAGCTTGATACCCGTTAACCCAATGCAGTCACTCGTTCTTCTCCCAAATCGAATTCGTCGCCCATGTACGTATCGCCATGGCCGAGTTCGTCGGAGATTTCCTCCTCTGACGCGGGAGCAGTGTTGAACCGCAACGCTGTGAGCGGATCTGGCGAAGTCTCTGCTCTTGATCGGTCTGTGTCGCCGTCAAGATGGAGCAGAAGCGGCGAGAGACAGCGTGCTCTCAGCTGTGTGACTGACAAGAGACGATTGGTGCAGCGGAGGATTCAGCTCCTTCAACGGCGTCTCGGTCAAGGGAAAAAAAGATGGGAGGCGTAGATGAAGATGATCTGATGCCGAGAGCTCGTGATAGAGAAGTGGCGGGAGCGATACGCTACGAAATTGAGATCCTCTCAACACTGCGTGAATTAATGGTCTTGGCGGAGCAAGAACGACTCTGAAATATCGGTAACTTTTCTGTGATTTTTAGTTTTTTTTTTTTTTAATTGGGAATTAGAAAGGGAATAGGGATTCTTTGATTGGAATAGTAAATTTTGGGAAGAATTAAAGGGGAATAGGATCATAAATTCTGGAATAAACGTTGGCTTAATTCCAGTTATAGTGGCTGTGATATCATAATAATCTATAAACTCGAAAGAGGGTTAACTCTCCAAGCATCTCAATTATGCCACATCATCATTATTATTAACCATTGATTTTGTCTAAATGTTTTCATCTACTTTGATCCAATGGTTTATATTTATGCTCTCTTCTCATTTAATAAGATGATATGATATGTTTAAGACAAAATTTAATCCTTAAAGTAGTCCAACATTTATGTGCTATTATTTATAAATCATACATCGTCATCATCATTATTAACATCAAAAATTTTATAATTATGTTTAATTTTTTTAAAATAAATATTTTTATTTTATAAATTTTATTATTTTTTTGTTATCATATTTCGGTGCGAAACCCGAGTTACAGCTCTAGTTTCTGTAATAGAGAGAGGAAAATGAATGACAAATGAATTGTTCTATCTTGGGATTGATTGTTACAATGATGTAGATACCTATATATAGTCTAAGGATGAGTTTGGCATTCTCATTTTCGCTAAGAATAAAGTAGATGAAGAGATCTTCCAGAAGAAAGTTATTAAATACTTGTGGAAAAAGATGGAAGATGAACAAAAAAGTTGGAAGATTTTTTTTTTTACCAATTAGGTGGATCTTCCATAATTTAAGTAATTTAATTTGTTCCACTTCATATTACAAGAATGGCATTCCTATTATGCCTTTTTCAATTAATTATTAATTTTTTACTCATAATAAAACTCTAAAGAAATGGCT
Organism: Cyperus esculentus; assembly: GCA_030179965.1. Lineage (NCBI taxonomy): Eukaryota > Viridiplantae > Streptophyta > Magnoliopsida > Poales > Cyperaceae > Cyperus > Cyperus esculentus. The sequence continues at coordinate 748,621 of JASGLE010000030.1, forward strand.
AACCAGGGATTTAAGTCAAGACAAGGCATGAAGCCTTATTTCGATGATGATAGACATAACCAGTATCTCCCAAAAAATATGGCATCTATAGAAATTTAGATGATCGAGATCCACCTACGTATAGACGTATGAACTCGTTTTCTTTTAACATCTCCAAGAGAGAGGCTTGATGACAGGAATACAATGGGGCTCTTCCAGAAGGACCGAGAGAGGGAGAGAAGGGGTGAAGGGACACAGAAGAGAGAGTGATGGGGGCAACAGGCTCTTCTTTTCTGTGGGCCTATGCACTTGTGATTCCTGTCCCTTGCATCATTTCATGTTGACAGAGAGTGACTTGGTAAGGGCTACACTTATAGAGGATGCTAAATCACGGAAATGCTATATGGATATGGAAAGCATACCTAAGGAGTTCATATCCCTTGGCAAGGGCTACTCTTCTGGCACCTCGTTAAAAAACTCTAATAATACAATGGGATTTAGGTCAAGACAAGGCATGAAGCCTGATTTCGATGATGATAGGCATAACCAGTATCTCCCTAGAAATGGCAGCTATAGAAATTTAGATGATCGAGATCAACTGACGCATAGACGTATGAACTTGTTTTCTTCTAACATCTCCAAGAGAGAGGCTTGATGACATAAATACTATGTGGCTTTTCTAGAAGGACTGAGAGAGGGAGAGAAGGGGCGAGAGAGACAGAAGAGTGAGAGAGAGAGAGAGGGGCAACGAGCTCTTCTTTACTTTCTGCGAGCATATCCGCGTATGCACTTATGATTCTTGTCCCTAGCATTATGTAATGTTGTCATTAAAAGAGTGACTTAATTGCTCTCTAGGAGAAGCCAGTCAAACGGAACTGGGAGACAACATGCGTAGCTTGCAGGTTACACAGGTGTAAATGAAAAGTGTTATTGGTCTTGGAAATTTTACAGGTACATGAGCTTTAGTTCTGTAATTCATATAGAGTTTTAGAGACTATTTTAGAAAGAGGGTATGCCGGAGTATGGACTTTTTTGAAGATGAAAATGATTTGGTGGTTTTAGTGGTCCAATAGGTAGGGAATTGCAACATAAAAAAGCTGTATAGGTTAGCCCAAGTTAGTTCAATTTTTTCATTAGTGCCAAGTTTTTGGGCTTTTTGTATGATTCATTTATCTTTAATTAAATATCATTAAGCCTCTAAATCGTAATCCATTAACTATAAGTATCAACAATATTTTCTATAAGAACCCTACGTTCTGGATGGATACCTAATATTATGAAATTGAGCACTGCTGGATGGGGTCCTAATAAATACTATTTGTTGAGACCCGGGTCATGTATAATAATGCTTTCAAGGGTTGTGTATTTAAGAGGCTGGGCTTCAATTATAATCTTGCAGATATATGTTTGTAGTAGTGTTAAATCAAGATGTCTCTTAATAAAAGCTTATCATGTTTGTTTTATTACCCACTGATACAATCTGTCTTCGATGAATGAACTTTTGCTTTATGTATTGCTGATTTCTAATTAATAATGTATTACATCAAATATTGTCATATACATTTCTGCAGTTATATATTAATTAGTAGAAAGGCGCGCATATCTTAATATGTGTTCTAGAGTCACTACATGGACCGACTTCTATTGCAGTCCGTTGACAAATTTTTATATTTGAGGAAACTAACCAACGAAAGCCACTCTGAGGGTAATACATGACATGGTCCATCCGTTCGCAACTTCCATGTCCTTTCAAATTGTACTAGCTAATAATTAGTTATGGTGCCCCTTTTGATAAGGAAAAAATTCTTTTATAGTATTGTGATTGTTGAACTTTGCATGAATTTTAATTTTATCACAGATTACGTTATGGATTCGATCCATGCTTTAGTAGCTGAGACATGACCTCTTACTCTTAGTCAAGGAAAAAATGTTGCCAGACAAGATAATTTAAATTTGACAATCCAGAATATCGTTAATTAATGTTAGCATTTTGCAAGTTCGTTTCTTTTCTTTCTTGAGCAAGCTCGAATCTTCTTATTAAATGCAGGATCAGTTTCATAGGTTTGGCAAACCTGAAATTTTTAATTTTTAATTAAACACAAAAAATATTTGTTCAACATTATATACTAGAGCAAGAATTTTTTGTTATAATTCGTAAAAACTTATCGATCGACGAGAGTTCTCATCTCAGTTCAGTTCAGAGTTTGTGAAGAAAATATCAAGCTTTCATTATTATATCGAACATGTAGATGGATCATCCTTTTAGCTCCATAAAATGTTTCTTTATCGAAATATATCTCCCAAACTTATCGTCACGAAAAATAGATCTTTTGTATAGCCCCTCACATAGTCTATATTTCTGAATAATAAACATATATAAGAGTAAAACTACAGTGTTCTTAAGCTCACGGAGGCCTCCCGTGAGCTTAACACCAATTCATATTCAAATTTAATTTATATGGCTCAATAAATTCTTTATATCAAAATCTTATAGCATGCAAATTGTTTTCATTTTTGGAGATTTCTAAGTATTTATTTGGGATTTTTTAATAGCAACTATACAATATTAATAAAATAATCAATGTTTCACATGTAATTTTTAAAAAATCTTAAATAAATACTTAAAAATCTCTAAAAATGAAAAATTTTTGCATGACACATGATTTTGATATAAATAATTTATTGAGCCATATAAATCAAAATTTGGATATGATTTGATATGTTTTTTGTGTTAAGAGCACCATAGTTTTACTCCATATATAATTATAACTAGTAAAGAGCCCATGTGTTGCTTTGGGCTGAAATTATCATATCTTATAATAAAGGGCCGTAAGCTCATCCGTTGTGAAGAAACTGATATGGGTCTTAAATTTTAATGGGATAGGACATTAATGTATATCAACGGTGTTGATCAATTTAAGTAAACAATCAACGGCTAAGGTTTCTTCTTTGGGGAAGATAGAACTTTCAAGTCAAAAAATCTAATCTCTTTTTATTAGGACTAAGAACTAGCTTTTTTTTATTTATTTGTTGATGACTTGATGTTGTAAAAATAGTTATTACAAACATAAGGGCCTGCATGTTATGGAGGCCTTTTTCTCTATATAATGGCTAATTAATTTTTTTGAGATAAAAATGAGGGTCAAGACACTTAAATTTAAATGTTTATAAAGACCTTCCATTCGGATTTCGAAGCTATGACTTTCTACACTAAGAGCATTGCCCTTAGCCACTAGACCAAAGGCTGATTCTTATATAATGGCTAATTAATGAGAAAGAATTAATACTTAATAGATAAAAGTAAAACAATAATGACCCCCATCTTTTGATAAAAAAAAAAAAAAGTAAAAAACAATAATTGTTCCGTCTGAAGAAGATTCATTTTCAATAGCATGGTGCGCCACATTGACCACGATATTGTTTTCCCTACTCGCGAAAATTGATAAAATCCCCGAGCATTTTCTTTCTTGATTACATGGGCCTCAATAGAATAAAGAGAAAATCTCATGATATATACCTGGTCTTATGCATCCCAGTTTCGTACCCCCGCTGCCATATTAGATGGTTTGCGTGATTTAATTAAAGCTTTATGGTACAAATATTATCAAATATCATTACTACATTCTTAGGATCATCGGTTTGGATCCTTCTGTGATACAATCACTTTAGCACATTCAAGGTTCATAATTTTGACTTAGCATATTCAATTTCACTTTTGAGGTGTTTATATTTTTATTGTAGATGTTTATACTTAATTTTAAGTCAATTGAAAAATTATGAACACATTAATCATAGAAATTATGAGTATATAAGCACCTAAGTCAAAATTATGAACATCCACTTGAGAAATTATGAATACATAAATCATAGAACTTTTGCTCCTACAAGCATGAATTGAAATATAAACACCGAAGTCAAAATTATGGACACCCGGCCACTTGAAAAATTATGAACACATCAATCATAGAAATTTTGCTCATATAAGCACGAAAATATAAGTACCTAAGCCAAAAATATGAAAATATTAATCCTACAAATTTAGTAAAAACTCACTTTGAAAATATGAATACAATATTAATCTCAAATATGATGCAGAGAATATAATTGCGCATAAAGATTTTGAGGACACAATTAAAATCGTAGCAACCTTTTCTGATCTTGGTATAACAACAATTCTAGCGACTTTCCAAAGATGGAAAGTTTACTGGTACAACTCCGGGTACAGAACTCGGGGTTCTGTTATCTTCACCCCGGATCCATAAAAACAAACTAAGCAAGTCTAGCTGGCACCTACTTTAGAAAGGCAATACCGAAGATAATTAGGATAGGCCAGCTACGCAGTACTGCAAGCCTTATAAGATCTGATGCCATCTCAGAGAAAAAATCACATAAATCTTCACGCCAGTTTCCATAATAAGGAAAATACTCACCTCCTGGAAACCACTCTGATAAGTGCATTGATAGAGGCCCGAAGAGAGAGATCACAGTAGATGACCCAAACAGCATACCTAAAATAAGGATGATGATGGCGATGGGCAGGTTAACTGGCGCAAGCATCACATATGACCCTATTCCAAATGCCTTCACCATGCTAGTTGCTGATGAAAGAAAGAGGAGTGCAGCAGAATTAATTGATTCTTGAGGATCCGAATAGTACTGATCACCGGACCAAAAATAGCTCTTGATAAGGAGAAATATGCTTGCAAATGATTGAACAAAGGCCAAGGCGTTTGCAACCATAAATGCCCTAAACATATATCTTCTTCCTAGGATCGGTGTGCCATTGTCTGAATTATAACCTCCCGGAAATGTGAATGCAGCAGCAAATGCTATAGTTGTGATAAGCACGGAGCCCAAGCCTATGACTTGGGTTCTCTCCGCTATTACTTGGGGTGCCAGTTCTTTATCCAGGTCAAACCACTCCTTGGTGAACACCTTGCCATGTCTTTTAATATAATCACGCATCTTGAATCTTTGTCTCTGCGAGTGACATAGGAGTGTTAATTACAAAATTAATTACAATCAATAAGAGAGTCCTAAGCGTCAAAACTCTAAAAGAACTTATATATACTTAAAATATATTTGATTGTCATGGTGTAATTAACTAATTAGAAAATAATAGCCGAACAAGTTTGCAAATAAAATGTTCTCTATTGGCCAATATTCATTCTCAACCTTGGCTGTTCATACGACCATTATCTGCAATGGAAGCTGGCTGGCCTCCTGGAGCCAGCGTAGTGATCATATATAATTCATGCATAATATATGCATATGGGCCATTAATCGTAAAATATAGCAGTAAGAATATATAAACAAAATATGGTAGATGTTCTATTAATTAAACCCCACAACAATTAAATAAACAGCCTTTATGCAAGATATATATATCTATTGTCAATGTTAGTTATAGTATATATTTACACTCACCAAATCACCAAACTAAAACTTAATAAGAAACCGTAAAATATATTTTAAAACTGTTATGAAGTGTTGAATAGGACGAAATAGATTATTGAAATTATGGGTGGTCAATCCCCTAATTTATTCTCTTCGAATAAATTAACTCACTATTTATTAAATGTTTAAGAAAATTAATATTAATTCAATTTATGTACAATTAGTTTTCTGAAATAAACAAAATATAAATTTTGTAGCAGTAGGTAACAGGTTACAGGCTAACAGCATAAAACTTTATAGTATTGACATGACAAGAAATAAAATCTCCGGATTTCAAAGATTCACAAATGAAGTTTCAATATAAATTTATTTTTAATAATGCGAAGCAGTGTGTATTATAATTAGTTAGACCAATAATGAAAAGTATGAAAGTTAAATATAAGATTGACAAAAGGTAATTAGTGGTTCGTAGGAATATTAGAGCTAGGTATTGGGTTAAATATAGTAATACCGGAGTTGATTTTTCAAATCGATCAGCGGCTGAAATCTGAAATGGTGTCCTGCCTTTATTGTTTCGACGTGACTCGTCAACTTCGAACCATTGTAGCGTTGACACAACATTATTATTACCCATCATTGCCGCAATATGCAATGGCGTATTTCCTTTGCAGTCTTTTGCATTAATTACTTCTTTAAAATGCTCATTACCTCGATCTGCATATCAGTGACAAGGTAAGAAATTGTCAAATGAGAGTCAAATTATGATATTAAACACTCATATTATCGACATATAAACTATTCAGATATAATTTACCGATTTTAATTGTGGTGGTCTAGCTAGTGTACTTTATAATCTCCCACTTTATATGTTTCAAACTCTCAAATAATTAATTATTTAGAAAACTACAATATATATGATTATATAGATTTGAGAAATTAAAAAAAAAATAATGGGCACATGTATATTATCACCATTATCTATGTATACCTAAATTCCTTAATGCGCTATCTGCTTGCCAAATTACGTCATCTTTGTTGTTTGCGGCAGCAATATGAAACAAATTTCTTCCGTCCGGATCCGGCAACGAGGCCACTTCCCAGTTGTTGGACATAAAAAGTTGAACTATCTCGGTTTTACCCATGCGCGCAGCTACGTGAATCGGAAGTGTTCCATCTGCAAATTCGGTCCATGCCGCGGAAGGGTCAACCTCTAATATTATCCTGACCACATCAATAAATTTGTCATAAGCTGGCGACTCATCATCTATAGGAATTAACATAATCTCGTCACTCGCATTAGCTATAGCCAAGTGCAAAGGAGAGAACCCTTCTTTGTTGAACTCGTATGCCATTTTCAGATCAATCTCCATCAGTTGGCGGACAACTTCCTTTTGACCATGTTTGGCGGCAACATGCAGGGCCGTGTTTCCGTTGTCATTGGTTTTTTTGACAACATTCTTGACCAGATCAGGATCACGCCAATGAAGGTTCGCAATCACTTCCCAGTTCCCATATTTCGCAGCTGTGTGCAGGGGTGTCACCAACTCCTTATTCTGTGCTGTCAGCAATGTCGGATCATTTTGGAAAACCTTTACGGCTAGATCATTGTGTTGCTTATTAGCAACAAGCAGATGAAGAATAGTATTTCCAAAACGCGTTACACTTTGTAGGTCAGATTCTGAAGTTTGTTCTTTTGTAGCAGATTGTTGAGGAGCTGAGTCTATTTGGATCTGTAATTTATGCAGTAATACGTATCAAACTTTATATTAGAACGTCAAACATGGAACATTGTTAAAGTTGTGTTGCCTCTTTCAGAAAGCAAGATTGAGCCAGTAATGAATTATAGGAAACATTTTATAATTTCAGTAATTGGATAAATCTTGAAATTGTTGGAATGTCTAAGCTTAATAATTAGTTGTTTGAAAAGTTTATTGGATAGAGTTAGAATAATGTTATTGGATTAGTAACAGTGGAAGAGTAGAAAGTAGAGTGATATTTTGAATCATTGGGAAAATTAAAAATATTCTTTTGACTAAATTCAAGACTATTCCATATGCCAAATGAGAACACTAATTTGGTAGTCGACCAAAAAGTTAGATTACCGAAATAGTCTAATCCGAGTGCTATTATGTTTTAGTTATGGGTGTTCGGCATACATTTTTTTATTAAAACAATAGTACTTTTACTATTTCATTTTGGAATAAGGTACCAAACGATCTTGTAATAATAAGTACAGAGTCTAAAAAACTACTCTGGGCATAAAAATTTTTAGAGTATAGGTGTATATTGAAACATCAGACATTGTAATTATTCTCGTAATCATCAAAGTATCTTACATCCTTATTAAAATTCAATATGTTTTCTCTTATTGCTTATTTTGAATAACGTATTATTTAATTATTATAAATTGTATATATGAAAATATGATTAACCATATTTGGAAATTTAAGCGGTCTCAGCAGGATATGAATAAAAGAAAATAAAAAATTCTTCATTCTAATCTGACTTTCCGACAGACCCAGACTATATATATCTGCTCCAAGGGCGGATTATTTAGGACGAAACTTAAATTTTAATTATGCTAGAAGTTAAATAAATTTTTATAAATTTTTTGACTATTTGAACACCGGAAATAGAGATACGGACCGCATAGCACGGTAAAAGTGTGTTATGCATATCACCGTAGCCTAATTCTCTATATATAGAGTGAGGGTATTAGGCTTTGCAAAGCACGGTGGCTAGTGCGCTTCGGCTTCATATCTCATCAACCGTAGCTCGAAAGACCAATCCAAGTTGCTCAACACAATCTACGTATTGAAACCTTATAGATTACCGAATTTTTCCATTTTTAGAGTTTTCTAACTATTTTTTTGGATTTTTGAAAGTTGTATAGAAAATGCAGAAAAATTTGTACATAAAATGGGTCATTTTTCAAAAATTCAAAAAAATAGTTAGAACCAAAAATAGAAAATTCTTGCATGACATATGATTTTGATATAAAGAATTTTTTGAGCCATATAAATCAAAATTTGGACATAGTTTGATACGTTTTTGGTATTAAACTCACGGAAGGCCTCCGTGAGCTTAAGAGCACGGTAGTTTACTCTCTCTCTCTCTCTCTCTCTCTCTCTATATATATATATATATATATAATGGTACATAAAACATTGATTATTAATAAATATTGTATAGTCACTTTTAAAAATCTCAAACAACTATTTAGAAATCTCCAAAAATAAAAAATTTTTGCGTGACTCACGGGCTGCTTCATGAGTCAGGATCCAAAAACATATCAAATCACCTCCAAATTCCGATTTATATGGCTCAATAAATTCTTCATATCAAAATCTTATAGCACTCAAAAATTTTTTTATTTTTGGATATTTTTAAGTATTTGTTCTAGATTTTTTAAAATGATACCTAAAACATTGATTATTTTATTAATATTGTATAGTCTTTCAACTCTTTCAACTCTCTTACAAAACATTTCATCAATTGGTTTTGTTATTTAACAACTAAAAAAATATATTCTTTTTGAGATTTAATTTGTGATTACCGATGGGGTACCAAAAGTTGTGATCATTTGATCCCTCCTCATATTGAAAACTAATAAAATGAAAGCTAATCAATTCATGGTGCGCAGTACATTATGTGTTAGGCTTAAATTTTTTATATACCCTCCAATTCTTTCTCATTTTCTTATTTCTCTCTCAACTCTTTATAATATCTTATTTACCTCTACTCTTTCAACTCTTTCTTATTTGCCCTTTTAATCATTATTGTCACATTAAACTCTATGGAAATTGATAACTTATTTTTTTTAGAAACATTATTACCTTTATACCCTCATCCTTCTCGTCCATTATGAAGTTTCTTTGTGTTTTTTTGTGTGTCTTCATCTGGAATCCAGTACTCTCATAATAAGAGAGCATACAACAAAAAATAAGAGTAAATGATTTCTCACCAAATTACGTACATTTCCGTGAACTTTTATTAAAATAAAAAAACCAGTATGTACATAACTTCTAAATAGTAGTACTAAGGAAATCAAAACTGACCATAAAAAAAAAAAAAAAGCAAAAAGAAAAAGAAAATGTTATATGATGATTCGCTCAGTCATTTTTGAACTGGGGTTGTTACCAGCTCTGTAAACACATTAATCAGATGTCCACATGCAGGGTGATGTGCATTGAGATCCGACAATGAAATATCAGCAAGACTATCTCATATGTTGGTGGGATGAGAGGGCAAGGGTACTAAGGTCATTATATTTCTAAAAAAATATATGTTTTCAATTTCAATGGAATTAATGTAATAATGATAATTAAAAGGGCAAATAAAAGAGAGTTGAAAGAGTTTAGAGGTAAGTAAGATATTATGATGAAGAGTTGAGGGAGAAATAAGAAATTGAGAAAGAGTTGGAGAATATACAAAAAATTAAGCCTATGTGGTATCTCAAGAAAGTCCAATATGTAAAATGTTTTAGGCTTCTTCATTAATTTTATTCACTGTTAATCAAGAAAAGGTTTCCTAAAATATTACCGTGACATCATTCGGTTCTTCGTCAGCCAGTCCGAGGCATTGTACTAAGACATCCCTGTCGCCTTCTATTACTGCTCTGTAAAGATCAGCGGGCATTAGTGGGCGTTCCGTCGGCTCCATTTCAGTTGTTCGACTTGTTGTACCCTCACTTTGAGAGGGCGGCATCATTTCGGTTGTTTGATTTGTTGTTTCCTTCACTGTGTGAAGGTGGCGTCGATCTCTTTGGCGATAATTAATTGGTGCACAAACACAAACTAGCGAACTTTGTGAGAAGTTCTGGTGCGAGCTTCATCTGTTCACCTATATATCCCTCCCAGGAGCTCGCATTTTGGGGCTAACTGGGGAAGTCTGAGGCTCAGGGTAATGAACAAGCTGCCGGCAGGAAGGTAAAAAATCTAGTTTGGCTGGAAGTGAGATATTTAGTTAGCTGGTAAGGGTTTGTGGTTGATCTGAAAGAAGCGCAGTTTGTGGTTCAGCTTGTTCCGATGGCGAATTGGCGATTGGCGGGATGGGTACTCATTGACATTTGAGAGACGTAATTTTCTGGTCTGAACCTTGTAATTTTTGGAAATGCTTATAAATTTGCCTTCGGGCTTATACATGAATGTGCAGCAACTATAGTTAATTAATTTCATGGCTTAGATACTAATCCACTTGAAATTTAAAATATGATCAATCTACAAATCACAACACTTATATACAAGTTTTGCTTATTTCACTGTTTTTAAGAATAAAAAAAAAACATGTTTTTTTTCAAACAATCTATTGTCACAGTTCTCAAATATTTACTGTTGTCAAGATAAATAGGGTATATTTTATGGGAGGTCACTAAATTATGCTCCAAATTCATAATTGGTCACTGAACTTCTATTTATTCATTTTTTGTCACTCAACTTCGATGTTTATCCAAATTTGCTCACTCCGTTAGTTTTTCTATCCAATTTAATGGACAAATTAACATGACATCAATTTTAGAGTTTACACATATTTTTTCAATATAAAACTTAAAAATTGAGAATACAATGATACAAATTATTTTTATTTATTTTTTTGTATTGCAATAAATATTTTATACTTCTAGAAATGTTAAAAATTAAATTTACATGAGAATATAAATTAAAATGATGCGGAATCCATACCCCCTGCTAGCATCCATATCAGCTGCGATCGTAACATCATGTGGCTACAGAGCCACTTATTTGATTAGACGGTAGGGATATGTTTGGGTCTATTTAGATATACGTTATGGTCTATTTAGCTTAATTGGCCAATCTATGTTTCTTAATATAATCTACGTATTGAAACCTTGTGATTACCGATATTTTTCATTCTTAAAATTTTCTAACTATTTTTTTTTAGATTTTTGAAAATTTTATTAAAAATGCACCAAAAATTTATGCACAAAAAGGGTTATTTTTTAAATCCAAAAAAATAATTCTAAAATTCTAAAAATGAAAAAAAAAAATCGGTGATACACATGATTTTAATATGTAGATTGTATTGAGCGACTTGAATTAACCAAGGTCTTAATAATTTGTTTTTTTTCCGGATATATGTTCATTTTTTTGGAAAATATCATTTTCAAGTAATTTCTTCCCAACAAAACACATTAAAAAATTATTAAAAAATAAAGAAAAAAATAAATAAAGAGAAAGATTATAGGAATAAATGAAGAGACAAGAGATTAGCTAACAATTAAATGAGCTAGACTATTATGCTAACGTTAGCATTTCGGACCGAAATGTTAACGTCTCAAATTTTATGTTATTGTGTCCAACATCATGATTTATGGTCAATAAATTCTTTATATGAAAATATTAGGAAATACAAAAAATTTTCATTTTTAGAGTTTTCTAAGTATATCTTTTGCATTTTTGAAAATAGCATGTACAAACATCAATATTTATTAATATATATGAGCTCTTTTCTAAATTCAAAACAAAATACTTAGAAAACTATAAAAATATAAAAATTTTGTATTCCCTAGTATTTTCATATAAAATTTTTATTGAGCACTATAAACCGTGATTTCGGACACAATAACATAAAATTTGATGCATTAACATTTCGATCCGAAATGCTAACGTTAGTATAATAGTCTAACTCCAATTAAATAGGCTCAAATAAATCTCTACCGTCTAATTAAATAAGTGGCTCTGAGCCACATGATGCTACGATCGCAGGACCCTGCGATCGGTCACCAATCGCAGCTGATATGGACGCCCTCCTGCTATACTGCATTGTGCAGTTCACAATGTCAGCTGATATAGACGCCCCCCTCCCATCCCCTCCTTGTCTCCTCCCCTGCTCAAAATAACACCTCTTTTCACTCTTACAAATATCATTATTGTACGAGCAAATATAACGTGAGATTGAGCTTACGGAAACCTTCCATGAACTTACCCTGCTTTGAGAGAATTGAGGCTTAACTGAGTCCTCTTGAGCCTTGAGAAATGAAGAGAGAATGAAGGCTCTTTTGAGTCATCTTGAGAGGAATGACATTCGCTGTCATAGTTTTCTATGGCACAATGGTGCCATACTTTCTCATGTGTCTATGTAAGTATGGCCCATAATACAAGGGACCCCTATGTCTAATTATTTGGGCCGTTTAAAATGATCTAACGGACCGTATAAACTATGTCAAGAATGTGCCATAGTTTTTTATGGCAGCAGATGCGAACCCCATCTTGAGAAAGAAAGAGAGAATGGAGGCGCTTAGTCCTCATGAGAAAGAAAAAGATTTGATAGGCTATTCGCACAATAGTTTTTGCTGAGCATATATTTCTCAAGAGACTCTTTCGGCTCTCTTATCTCAATATGTTTTGAGATTGGAATCAATTTGTAGATTTGTAGAGAGAAGAAGCGAGAGGAACCCATTACATAACTGTCGTCTTAATTCACTTGCAGTTCGGAATTGGGTATGAGTTTCCAACTATTTTTTTTTTTTTTTTTTTTGTGGTCACGGTTTTGAGTAAAGGGCTTCAAGATCAGAGAAGTACACGGGCCTAAGTAAAAAAAAATGAAATCATGATCAGCTCGGCCCATTGCACTCTCCAGTCTGATAAAGTCCAGTAAAGATCAGATCTTAGCACTCTCAGCTTGATACCCGTTAACCCAATGCAGTCACTCGTTCTTCTCCCAAATCGAATTCGTCGCCCATGTACGTATCGCCATGGCCGAGTTCGTCGGAGATTTCCTCCTCTGACGCGGGAGCAGTGTTGAACCGCAACGCTGTGAGCGGATCTGGCGAAGTCTCTGCTCTTGATCGGTCTGTGTCGCCGTCAAGATGGAGCAGAAGCGGCGAGAGACAGCGTGCTCTCAGCTGTGTGACTGACAAGAGACGATTGGTGCAGCGGAGGATTCAGCTCCTTCAACGGCGTCTCGGTCAAGGGAAAAAAAGATGGGAGGCGTAGATGAAGATGATCTGATGCCGAGAGCTCGTGATAGAGAAGTGGCGGGAGCGATACGCTACGAAATTGAGATCCTCTCAACACTGCGTGAATTAATGGTCTTGGCGGAGCAAGAACGACTCTGAAATATCGGTAACTTTTCTGTGATTTTTAGTTTTTTTTTTTTTTAATTGGGAATTAGAAAGGGAATAGGGATTCTTTGATTGGAATAGTAAATTTTGGGAAGAATTAAAGGGGAATAGGATCATAAATTCTGGAATAAACGTTGGCTTAATTCCAGTTATAGTGGCTGTGATATCATAATAATCTATAAACTCGAAAGAGGGTTAACTCTCCAAGCATCTCAATTATGCCACATCATCATTATTATTAACCATTGATTTTGTCTAAATGTTTTCATCTACTTTGATCCAATGGTTTATATTTATGCTCTCTTCTCATTTAATAAGATGATATGATATGTTTAAGACAAAATTTAATCCTTAAAGTAGTCCAACATTTATGTGCTATTATTTATAAATCATACATCGTCATCATCATTATTAACATCAAAAATTTTATAATTATGTTTAATTTTTTTAAAATAAATATTTTTATTTTATAAATTTTATTATTTTTTTGTTATCATATTTCGGTGCGAAACCCGAGTTACAGCTCTAGTTTCTGTAATAGAGAGAGGAAAATGAATGACAAATGAATTGTTCTATCTTGGGATTGATTGTTACAATGATGTAGATACCTATATATAGTCTAAGGATGAGTTTGGCATTCTCATTTTCGCTAAGAATAAAGTAGATGAAGAGATCTTCCAGAAGAAAGTTATTAAATACTTGTGGAAAAAGATGGAAGATGAACAAAAAAGTTGGAAGATTTTTTTTTTTACCAATTAGGTGGATCTTCCATAATTTAAGTAATTTAATTTGTTCCACTTCATATTACAAGAATGGCATTCCTATTATGCCTTTTTCAATTAATTATTAATTTTTTACTCATAATAAAACTCTAAAGAAATGGCTAACCAGGGATTTAAGTCAAGACAAGGCATGAAGCCTTATTTCGATGATGATAGACATAACCAGTATCTCCCAAAAAATATGGCATCTATAGAAATTTAGATGATCGAGATCCACCTACGTATAGACGTATGAACTCGTTTTCTTTTAACATCTCCAAGAGAGAGGCTTGATGACAGGAATACAATGGGGCTCTTCCAGAAGGACCGAGAGAGGGAGAGAAGGGGTGAAGGGACACAGAAGAGAGAGTGATGGGGGCAACAGGCTCTTCTTTTCTGTGGGCCTATGCACTTGTGATTCCTGTCCCTTGCATCATTTCATGTTGACAGAGAGTGACTTGGTAAGGGCTACACTTATAGAGGATGCTAAATCACGGAAATGCTATATGGATATGGAAAGCATACCTAAGGAGTTCATATCCCTTGGCAAGGGCTACTCTTCTGGCACCTCGTTAAAAAACTCTAATAATACAATGGGATTTAGGTCAAGACAAGGCATGAAGCCTGATTTCGATGATGATAGGCATAACCAGTATCTCCCTAGAAATGGCAGCTATAGAAATTTAGATGATCGAGATCAACTGACGCATAGACGTATGAACTTGTTTTCTTCTAACATCTCCAAGAGAGAGGCTTGATGACATAAATACTATGTGGCTTTTCTAGAAGGACTGAGAGAGGGAGAGAAGGGGCGAGAGAGACAGAAGAGTGAGAGAGAGAGAG
This sequence comes from Cyperus esculentus, assembly GCA_030179965.1. NCBI lineage: Eukaryota > Viridiplantae > Streptophyta > Magnoliopsida > Poales > Cyperaceae > Cyperus > Cyperus esculentus. Next base: position 763,684 of record JASGLE010000030.1, read on the forward strand.
AGGGGCAACGAGCTCTTCTTTACTTTCTGCGAGCATATCCGCGTATGCACTTATGATTCTTGTCCCTAGCATTATGTAATGTTGTCATTAAAAGAGTGACTTAATTGCTCTCTAGGAGAAGCCAGTCAAACGGAACTGGGAGACAACATGCGTAGCTTGCAGGTTACACAGGTGTAAATGAAAAGTGTTATTGGTCTTGGAAATTTTACAGGTACATGAGCTTTAGTTCTGTAATTCATATAGAGTTTTAGAGACTATTTTAGAAAGAGGGTATGCCGGAGTATGGACTTTTTTGAAGATGAAAATGATTTGGTGGTTTTAGTGGTCCAATAGGTAGGGAATTGCAACATAAAAAAGCTGTATAGGTTAGCCCAAGTTAGTTCAATTTTTTCATTAGTGCCAAGTTTTTGGGCTTTTTGTATGATTCATTTATCTTTAATTAAATATCATTAAGCCTCTAAATCGTAATCCATTAACTATAAGTATCAACAATATTTTCTATAAGAACCCTACGTTCTGGATGGATACCTAATATTATGAAATTGAGCACTGCTGGATGGGGTCCTAATAAATACTATTTGTTGAGACCCGGGTCATGTATAATAATGCTTTCAAGGGTTGTGTATTTAAGAGGCTGGGCTTCAATTATAATCTTGCAGATATATGTTTGTAGTAGTGTTAACTCAAGATGTCTCTTAATAAAAGCTTATCATGTTTGTTTTATTACCCACTGATACAATCTGTCTTCGATGAATGAACTTTTGCTTTATGTATTGCTGATTTCTAATTAATAATGTATTACATCAAATATTGTCATATACATTTCTGCAGTTATATATTAATTAGTAGAAAGGCGCGCATATCTTAATATGTGTTCTAGAGTCACTACATGGACCGACTTCTATTGCAGTCCGTTGACAAATTTTTATATTTGAGGAAACTAACCAACGAAAGCCACTCTGAGGGTAATACATGACATGGTCCATCCGTTCGCAACTTCCATGTCCTTTCAAATTGTACTAGCTAATAATTAGTTATGGTGCCCCTTTTGATAAGGAAAAAATTCTTTTATAGTATTGTGATTGTTGAACTTTGCATGAATTTTAATTTTATCACAGATTACGTTATGGATTCGATCCATGCTTTAGTAGCTGAGACATGACCTCTTACTCTTAGTCAAGGAAAAAATGTTGCCAGACAAGATAATTTAAATTTGACAATCCAGAATATCGTTAATTAATGTTAGCATTTTGCAAGTTCGTTTCTTTTCTTTCTTGAGCAAGCTCGAATCTTCTTATTAAATGCAGCATCAGTTTCATAGGTTTGGCAAACCTGAAATTTTTAATTTTTAATTAAACACAAAAAATATTTGTTCAACATTATATACTAGAGCAAGAATTTTTTGGTTATAATTCGTAAAAACTTATCGATCGACGAGAGTTCTCATCTCATTTCAGTTCAAAGTTTGTGAAGAAAATATCAAGCTTTCATTATTATATCGAACATGTAGATGGATCATCCTTTTAGCTCCATAAAATGTTTCTTTATCGAAATATATCTCCCAAACTTATCGTTACGAAAAATAGATCTTTTGTATGGCCCCTCACATAGTCTATATTTCTGAATAATAAACATATATAAGAGTAAAACTACGGTAGTTCTTAAGCTCACGGAGGCCTCCCGTGAGCTTAACACCAAAAATATATCAAATAATATTCAAATTTTGATTTATATGGCTCAATAAATTCTTTATATCAAAATCTTATAGCATGCAATTTTTTTTTCATTTTTGGAGATTTCTAAGTATTTATTTCGGATTTTTTAATAGCAACTATACAATATTTTTTTTGATAAAAGTGGAATAAATTTTTCACCATCTCCCATTTCTTTTTAGGAGATGAGCAACTATATAATATTAATAAAATAATCAATATTTCATATGTAATTTTTAAAAAATCTTAAATAAATACTTAAAAATCTCTAAAAATGAAAATTTTTTGCATGACACATGATTTTGATATAAATAATTTATTGAGCTATATAAATCAAAATTTGGATATCATTTGATATGTTTTTTGTGGTAAGCTCACGGAAGGCCCCCGTGAGCTTAAGAGCACCATAGTTTTACTCCATATATAATTATAACTAGTAAAGAGCCCACGTGTTGCTTTGGACTGAAATTATTATATCTTATAATAAAGAGCCGTAAGCTCATCCCTTGTGAAGAAATTAATATGGGTCTTAAATTTTAATGGGACATGACATTAATGTATATCAACAGCGTTGATCAATTTAAGTAAACAATCAACGGCTGAGGTTTCTTCTTTGGGGGAGATAGAACTTTCAAGTCAAAAAAATCCAATCTCTTTTTATTAGGACTTAAGAACTAGCTTATTTTTTATTTATGGGACAGGACATTAATGATGACTTTATGTTATAAAAATAGTTATTACAAACATAAGGGCCCGCATGTTATGGAGGCCTTTTTCTCTATATAATGGCTAATTAATTTTTTTGAGATAAAAATGAGAGTCAAGATACTCAAATTTAAATGTTTATAAAGACCCTCCATTCGGGTTTCGAACCTGCGACTTTCTACACTAAGAACATTGCATTTAGCTACTAGACCAAAGGATGATTCTTATATAATGGCTAATTAATGAGAAAGAATTAATACTTAATAGATAAAAGTAAAACAATAATGACCCCCATCTTTTGATCAAAAAAAAAAAAGTAAAACAATAATTGTTCCATCTGAAGAAGATTCATTTTCAATAGCATGGTGCGCCACATCGACCACGATATTGTTTTCCCTACTCACTAGCGAAAATTGATAAAATCCCCGAGCATTTTCTATCTTGATTACATGGGCCTCAATAGAATAAAGAGAAAATCTCATGATATATACCTGGTCTTTTGTATCCCAGTTTCGTACCCCCGCTGCCATATTAGATGGTTTACGTGATTTAATTAAAGCTTTATGGTACAAATATTATAAAATATCATTATTGCATTCTTAGGATCGTCGGTTTGGATCCTTCTGTGATACATTCACTTTAGCACATTCAAGGTTCATAATTTTGACTTAGCATATTCAATTTCACTTTTGAGGTGTTTATATATTTATATTGTAGATGTTTATACTTAATTTTAAGTCAATTGAAAAATTATATATGAACACATTAATCATAGAAATCATGAATATATAAGCACCTAAGTCAAAATTATGAACATCCCACTTGAGAAATTATGAATACATAAATCATAGAACTTTTGCTCCTACAAGCATGAATTGAAATATAAACACCGAAGTCAAAAAATTATGGACACCCGGCCACTTGAAAAATTATGAACACATCAATCATTGAAATTTTGCTCATATAAGCACGAAAATATAAGTACCTAAGCCAAAAATATGAAAATATTAATCCTACAAATTTAGTGAAAACTCACTTTGAAAATATGAATACAATATTAATCTCAAATATAATGCAGAGAATATAATTGCGCATAAAGATTTTGAGGATACAATTAAAATCGTAGCAACTTTTTCTGATCTTGGTATAACAACAATTCTAGCGACTTTCCAAAAATGGAAAGTTCACTGGTACAACTCCGGGTACAGAACTCGGGGTTCTGTTATCTTCACCCCGGATCCATAAAAACAAACGAAGATGCCTACGGGCTTTTCTCAAAAAAAAAAAAAAAAAAAAAAAAAAAAAAAAAAAAAAAAAAAAAAATCCTTACTATATATAAAAGCATATTGGAAAAAATAACATGAAAATGCTATCTTCTCTAAATAAGAAACTTGAGCCGTTGATCATTTTCTTAGAATGATCACCACCGTTGACGTACGTTAATGCTTTTTGACGTTCTCAGCCCATTAAAATTAAAGGCTCATATAAATTATCTCAATTCAACACCCATTACATATTATCTTACAAATCTATTATGAGAAATAACAATTTCAGTTCAAACCAAAGCAAGGCATAAACTTTTTACTAGTAAATAAAAACAAACTAAGCAAGTCTAGCTGGCACCTACTTTAGAAAGGCAACACCGAAGATAATTAGGATAGGCCAGCTACGCAGTACTGCAAGCTTTATAAGATCTGATGCCATTTCACAGAAAAATTCACAAAAATACTTACGCCAGTCCCAACCACTACGAAAATACTCACGTCCTGGAAAAAAATTTGATAAGTGCCTTGATAGAGGTCCGAAGAGAGAGATCACAGTAGATGACCCAAACAGCATACCTAAAATAAGGATGATGATGGCAAGGGGCAGGTTAACTGGAGCAAGCATCACATATGACCCTATTCCAAATGCCTTCACCATGCTAGTTGCTGATGAAAGAAAGAGGAGTGCAGCAGAATTAATTGATTCTTGAGGATCCGAATAGTACTGATCACCGGACCAAAAATAGCTCTTGATAAGGAGAAATATGCTTGCAAATGATTGAACAAAGGCCAAGGCGTTTGCAACCATAAATGCCCTAAACATATATCTTCTTCCTAGGATCGGTGTGCCGTTGTCTGAATTATAACCTCCCGGAAATGTGAATGCAGCAGCAAATGCTATAGTTGTGATAAGCACGGAGCCCAAGCCTATGACTTGGGTTCTCTCCGCTATTACTTGGGGTGCCAGTTCTTTATCCAGGTCAAACCACTCCTTGGTGAACACCTTGCCATGTCTTTTAATATAATCACGCATCTTGAATCTTTGTCTCTGCGAGTGACATAGGAGTGTTAATTACAAAATTAATTACAATCAATAAGAGAGTCCTAAGCATCAAAACTCTAAAAGAACTTATATATACTTAAAATATATTTGATTGTCATGGTGTAATTAACTAATTAGAAAATAATAGCCGAACAAGTTTGCAAATAAAATGTTCTCTATTGGCCATTATTCATTCTCAACCTTGGCTGTTCATACGACCATTATCTGCAATGGAAGCTGGCTGGCCTCCTGGAGCCAGCGTAGTGATCATATATAATTCATGCATAATATATGCATATGGGCCATTAATCGTAAAATATAGCAGTAAGAATATATAAACAAAATATGGTAGATGTTCTATTAATTAACCCCCACAACAATTAATTAAACAGCCTTTATGCAAGATGTATCTATTGTCAATGTTAGCTATAGTATATTACACTCACCAAATCACCAAACTAAAACTTAATACAAAGAAAACCGTGAAATATATTTTAAAACTGTTATGGAGTGTTGCATAGGACGAAATAGATTATTGAAATTATGGGTGGTCAATCCCCTAATTTATTCTCTTCGAATAAATTAACTCACTATTTATTAAAGAGGAGGGATCAAATAACCACAAGATTTGGTGCCCCATCAATAACCACAAAATTAAATCTCTAATAACTACATTTTAAATTCTTAAAAAATAAAAATAATTGATAGAATGTTTTGTATATATCATGTTTTATGTGTACACAAAAAATTATATTATTTTGATTTTATTTATATGTGCATCAAGCATTAACAAAAATCAACGGTTCAAATTTTATAATTTTTTCGCCTCTCTTGATGGCTATCGAAACGACGTTAAATTTTCATCATTTTTTACGTATATGGTATTGAGATGATTTAGAATACATCTAACGGTTTACATTTGTTAATTTATTTATAAATAATGATGTGGTTATAAGGGCACCAATTTTTGTGGTTATTCGATCCCTCCTCTTTATTAAATGTTTAAGAAAAATAATAGTAATTCAATTTATGTACGATTAGTTTTCTGAAATAAACAAAATATAAATTTTGTTGCAGTAGGTAACAGGCTAACAGCAGAAAACTTTATAGTATTGACATGACAAGAAATAAAATCTCGAATTATTTTTTTGTCTATCCCTAAAATAAAAAAAAATTAACATGACTAACCCCGATTCAAAACATATTCTCCGGCTATCCCTACTATCTGAACGCCGGCGGTCACATGCACAAACTGGACGCCGGCGTTCAGTCATGTGCAGTTCCAACTATTAACAATTCTGACCGCTGGCGCTCTGACCGCCCCGCCCTAGCCGCCGGCGGTCAGAGGTGAGAAATGGCATTTTTAAATTACAATCCGTTAAGGAATTCGAATCCGTTCAGATTATTAAACTGCCAAAGTTTTTCCCTCTGACCACAGGTGGCTAGGCAGGGGCGGTCAGAGCGCCAGCGGTCAGACTTGTTAATAGTTGCAGAGCAGATGACTGAACGCCGGCGTCCAGCTTGTGCATGTGACCGCCGGCGTCCAGTTTGTGCATGTGACCGCCGGCGTTCAGAAAGTAGGGATAGCCGGAGAATATGTTTTGAATCGGGGATAGTCATGTTAATTTTTTTTATTTTAGGGATAGACAAAAAAATAATTCTGAAATCTCCGGATTTCAAAGATTCACAAATGAAGTTTCAATTTAAATTTATTTATAATAATGCGAAGCAGTGTGTATTATAATTTGTTAGACCAATAATGAAAAGTATGAAAGTTAATAATAAGATTGACAAAAAGTAATTGGTTCGTAGGAATATTAGAGCTAGGTATTGGGTTAATATAGGAATACCGGAGTTGATTTTTCAAATCGATCAGCGGCTGAAATCTGAAATGGTGTCCTGCCTTTATTGTTTTGAGGTGTCTTGTCAACATCGTTGAAATTTTGTAGAATAACCACATTACCCGTCATTGCCGCAATATGCAATGGTGTATTTCCTTCGCAGTCTCTTGCATTAATTATTTCTTTCCAACGCTCATCTTCTGCATATCAGTGACAAATTGAAGTAAGAAAATGTCAAATGAGAGTCATATGATGATATTAAACACTCATATTATCAATATATATACTATTCAGATATAAATTACAGATTTTAATTGCGGTGGTCTGGTGCACGTTATAATCTCCCATTTTATGTGTTTCAAATATAATTATTTGGATAGAAAACTATATATATATATATATACAATGTTATGCGTAACAAAATGACGTTAGTGTTATGCAGTCGTATCTTAACAACTATAACTCCAATTACTGACCGATTCGACCGGTGCATTCTAATATCGAAATCTCATAGTATATAAAATTTTTTTATTTTTGTAGATTGCATTCAACCATGACTATTTTGTAGATTTCTTAAATTGTTAAAATTAGTTAAGCAATCTACAAAAAATAAAGAAAAATTTGGTATACTTTGAAATTTCGATATGTAGAATGCACCGGTCGAATCGGATCGGCCATCGGAGTTATAGTTGTTGAGATACGAGCGCATAACACCAATGTCATTTTGTTATGTATAACACCGTTACCCAACTCATTGTTTAGAATTAGAGAAATTAGAAAAAAGAAATAAAAATGACACATGCATTAATTGTCCCCATTCTCTATGTATACCTAACATCTCAGACGCTTGCCCAATTACTCCCCATTTGTTGTTTGCAGCAGCAATATGACACAAATTTCTTCCGTCCGGATCTAATAACAAGGCCTGTTCCCAGTTGTTGGATATGAAGTGATCAACTACTTGGTCTTTACCCATGCGCGCGGCTACATGAATTGGAAATGTTCCGTCTGCAAATTGGGTCCATCCCGCTGCAGGGTCAACATCTAACATGATCTTAACCAAGTCCAACAAACCATCAATTATAGCGATGTGCAATGGAGATAACCCTTCTTTGTTGAACTCGTATGCCATTTCTCGATCAATTCTCATCAGTTGACGGACAACTTCTTTTTGAACATTCTTTACGGCAACGTGCAAGGCTGTGTCTCCGTTGAAGGTCGTGTCTTCGTTGTCATTGGTTTTTCTTTTTTCTTGAGAAAAGTCATTGGTTTTTTTGAGAACATTTTTTACCAAATCAGGAGCACACTTATTGAGGCTCTCAATCACTTGTGCGTTCCCAAATTTCGCAGCTATGTGAAGGGGTGTTTCCAACTTCTTATTCTGTGCTGTCAGAAGTTTCCGATCCTTTTCAAAAACCTTTACAGCTAGATCATGGTGCTGCTTATTAGCAACAAGCAGATGAAGAATGGTATTCCCAAAACGTGTTGCACTTTGTAGCTCGGATTCTTTTATTGCAGTAGCTTGTTGAGGAGCCGGGTCGGAGGCCTGATCTATTGGGATCTGTACGTAGTACGTATGAAAGTTTTTATTAAAACGTCAAACATGGAATATTGTTAAAGTTGTTTTACCGCTTTCATTCCAATTGAGAAAACAAGATTGAGTCACTAATGAATTTTAGAAAACATTTTATAATTTCCGCAATTGAGATAAATCTTGAAATTGTTGGAATGTCTAATCTTAATAATTAGCTGTTTGAACAATTTATTGGACTATTTAATACTTCACATGTCAAATAGTTCGACTTATATGGCTCAATAAATTCTTTATATGAAAATTTAATGGAATACAAAAAATTTTCATTTTTAAAAATTGAAAGTATTTATTTGAGATATTCTAATAGTGATTAGTGAATATACAATATTAATAAAATAATTTATTTTGAAATCTCATAGGAGACAATTTTTTTATTTTTAAAAATTGCTAACTATTTTTAACGATGTATACAAGAGAATGTTTGAAATTTAAATATTATTTTATTTGATATCAAGAGCATTAAAAAAAAAATGCACCAATGTGAAGAAATTTTGGGCGTTGATTTTTTTAGCTTGACTCATACAATATGAAATAAAAGAAGTGAACAATTTGTTATGTGCACGAAAGAAAACTTTATATTAGTCATATCTAATGGACTTATTTTAAAAAAAATAACTTCAAATATTTTGAGTTATTAATAAATTTAAACGTAGAGGATCAAAGTACTGAAAAAATGGAGGCATTAAAATCCTTCTCTTATTAAAGTTGTGTGATGATTACAAATAACATGTATATAGGTTATTTTTTTCATTTGTATAAAAATTAGTTGTGCCAACATAAGTATATATTGACAATGTATCCTTAATTTCCCTATTCTAAATTGTTTCTTTGATTTCCGTACCAAACACTCAAATATATATCTTATTTTTCATTGTAAATGAAAAAACATATACGTTTCCCCTTGCTTTACTAACTATAATGAACTGTTTTCATTTGACTCAGTTGAAAAACCTGTTTACCTCTTTCCTTGGATGCATTGTCACGGGGAATTAATACTGGTCAAAAGAGTCACCGGACCCTAGTTAATCTCTCCCAGAACTTTTTTTACATTCTTTGTGCCCAATAAGTTTTCTACTTAGTTTTTAATTCTTAGGTAACAATTAATAATATATAGTACTTTGAGCGTCAATATATGGCAATGTTTAATCATATATTTAAAAACTAATAAAATGAAAGCCAATTGATTTATGGCAGTATATAATTAAGTGTTATCTCAAAAGACTCCAATATGTTAATTTCATTCATTCCTTTCACTGTTAATGAAGAAAAGGGTTCCTGAAATATTACCTTGACATGATCCGGATCTTCCTCAGCCAATCCGAGACGTTGTGCTAAAACATCCCTGTTGCCTAATATTACTGCTTTGACAAGATCAGCGGGCATTAGTGGGCGTTCCTTCGGCTCCATTTCAGTTGTTCCACTTGTTGTACCTTCACTTTGAGAGAGCGGCGTTATTTCGGTTGTTTGCTGATTTGTTGTTCCTTCACTTTGAGAGGGCGGCGCCATTTCAGCTGTTTGTTTTGTTGTTCCTTCACTGTGTGAAGGTGGCGTCGATCTCTTTGGCCATATAAATATTGGTGCACAAACTAGCAAACTAGCGAATCCAAAAAATGAGCACTGAAGCAATCTCTAACTTGTGTTTCTCATCTTTGATTTACTTTACTTTAAATCTTTAATAAAGAATAAAATTACAAGGACCAGAGTCCTACAAAAGTTGACACACATACGTAGTGATCATAATAAGAAACGAACAAAATTTTTGGGAGATCACATGTGACTCAACTTTACTCCAAATTTATAATTTGTCACTAAATTTTTGTCACTAGTCACTTAACTTTATGAGTTGTTATTCTATGGACAACCGTTCATTTTTAATTAAGCAATTCATATTTCACAGATTAAGCATCTCTTTTTCCTTGTGCCCCAAAAATATATCATAACCACCCAATTCAGACAAATGAACAGTTTATATTTGTTCAAATCCATGGAAGAATTCACCAACTTTATATATGTTCCAATTAAGTCACTTGTCAAGTCTTTTAATAGGCCCAGTGGCCACCATCCATGTATAGAAACGAGCTGAACTCTCAGAACCCAGAACAGAAAAGCAGCTAATGTAACGGGCTAACCCTCTCAACCTCCATCATTAAAAAAAAAGAAAGAAAAAAAGAGAAAAAATCTTATATCTCAAGCACCGTCAGTCCATCACGAATCAAAAACCATGTATTTAGGCGTTCCCATTATACATGAAAAACAAACATCTCTCCACTAACAAGAAGAGAAACACCGAGAGTACGCAAAATTTATAAATACAAATTAGGTACAACAAGAAATCGCAATCATCCTGTATGCCTCATGAAACCAAGGCCTCTCCCCGCTTTGTATAAACGTAACAATGAGATGCAAAAAAAAATAAATTAAAATAACCTTTAATGCCCTTGAAGTTTCTGTTTTGCATAGCTTAACAAAATTTCATTTTATTAATCAAGAAAGGCCAAAGAATTTTTACCCTCGTCAAAAGTCAAGACTGAAGTTGCTCTTCTGCTTCATGATTTTGCACAAAAGCTAGGTCATATATCTGGTCATAAGTTTCTACAAAGTGAACCTCCAAGCCTTCTTTCACATTAGCAGCAAGCTCATCAAAATCTCGCCTGTTTGCTTCTGGAAATATTATAGTCTTCACCCCGCTTCGTCTGGCTGCAATAGCTTTCTCCTTAACCTACATTAGAACAGTATTTTTTATATAAACATGTACATAAATTCTTGCATATGCATAGCAGATGAAAAGGAAAACAAAACATGTCATGCACATTGCAAGCCACCATTTTTATACAGGAAACACAGTACTGAAACAACTTTTGACACCAACTTGGAAAGAGAGAACTTGCAGGATTTTCACTATGCCAAAAGTCATTATAGCTAGTATATTGAGTATGCCCTGCAAAACACATTGAACACCGTAATGACCCCAGAGCATGAAAATCGTATCTGTGGTCTACAAGCCTATGTTCAAATGTTTGACCAATATTTATCATGTTTATATTTCATCCCTCCTCACTGCTATTTGCAACAGGAAATGAAAATTCCATTTGCTACTTTTTTGTGAACTGGGAAAATAAGATTTCATGATCAAAGTTCTACCCGTATCTGTTCCATGAGGTGCTTTATTTTCAGGAATGCAAAATATTGTTTGACATACTAAAATAAGCATCAAATTTACAACAACATACTCCGCCAATTGGAAGAATCCGTCCGGTTAACGTAACCTCGCCTGTCATTGCCAAATCCTTCTTGACATGCTTATTCATTGCTAGAGAAAGCATGGAAGTAATCATTGTACATCCAGCACTGGGACCATCCTTGGGGGTGGCTCCTGCAGGCACGTGCAGATGTAGTTTCGATCTCCCAAAGAAGTCATTTTCCATGTCTTTTTTTAACAGAATTGCACGTGCAACAGTATGCGCTATCTGTGCGCTCTCTTTCATCACATCCCCAAGTTGACCGGTTAACACTAATGCACCTTTTCCTTCTCCTTGCTCAACCTGTGTAGTTTCTATGTACAGGGTGGAACCTCCCATTGCTGTCCATGCCAGTCCCATGACAACACCTACTGGCGTCTGATCATAAATCCGCTCAGCCTGGAAAACTGGCTTGCCCACATAGTCAGTCAGATTTGACACATCCACTACAACCTTTTCTACTGGAATTTCAGACTTCTGCTCTGATACGTTGCCATAATCTTTGGACTTTGCCTGAAAGAGATGACAAAACAATTAAGTCATAATCAATTTGTAGCTTTACTATAAAAGAGTTTAATTCATTTTCAATAAAAATAACTGATCTATAAAGAGGTTTTACATTCCAAATCCAATGATCTTATTGCTTCCATCAACGACCTCAAAACTTAAAATGTTGTGCATATATGTCGATGAGTTGACCATGAATTAAATACCTTCAAGCAATCAAACTTAAACCTGCTTCATCACCATTCAAAGAAGTACTCAATTACCTCAGAGTCATGTTCAGTAGCATCAGAATGCGGCAGAAGAGGTTCAGCTGGAAGGTCATCAGTAATTGCTTCCTCTGCTTTCCTAACCACATCAGCATCAACTGAATCCTTAGTTGAAGTATCTTCCTTTGTGCTCTCAATAGTTTCTATTGCAAGATTGATTTTTTCCTCTTCTCGCTTACCGTTGGTTGTTCCTTTCTCTTTTTCTTCAGAATTGGTTTCTGCTTCTTCATTTGACACATCTTGACGGACCAGTTGTAAAGCTATCTAAGCGATCAGAAAGAACATACAAGGGTCAAGAAAAAATAACAAAAGTACAACATGATCTTTACTTGGATAAACATCGTACAGTTCCACGATGGTACTAATGTTCTTCATTCTTTCTTGCTAAATTACATTCGGGGGTGTTTTCTGATCACATTTCAGCATTTTCACCAGCACTTTTTAACTTCATTTATCAAAAGTAGCAACCATTCCAGCAATTCTAAATGAAATCTTTCAAAAAACATGTCAACCTGTGTGTATTTGCACGGTGATTTGTTAAAGATGGAAAATGGGCATAACTACCTGATAGTGTATTCGAAAACTAAATATACAGAAACAAACCTTGCGATATATCTTTTCAATCTGCTTTTGAAGATTACGAACACCAGCTTCCCGGCAGTAATTCTCTATCAGATTAAGAAGAGCAGCATCTGTCACTTCAACCTAGTGATATTAGAAATTCTTGTATTAGCTCTCTGCCATAGAAAACAATATAGAAAATGCAACAAAAACCGATTGATTAAAAGCCAAAAAACAAAGAATATAACATCAAAAATCTCAGAAAGTGTATAGTAAAGACTAAAAGCGATCAAAATCAAATTGAATATTCTTATGAGTAGCATGAGAACTACCTGCTCGGGTTTGATTCCACAAGTCTCTCTAGTAGTCTTCTCAAGATAATCCCTTGCAATATGCATTTTTTCATCTGTAATATAACCCGCAATTGCGATATTCTCCATTCTATCCAACAGCGGATTTGGTATCATCTCAATCACATTGGCCGTACAAACAAACAGAACCTTTCATCCAGAAGAAAATAAAAGAAAAACCAGAAATGTCAGATGACCAACTTACTCTAAAAGCAATTCCATATATGCAAAGAGCCAAAGACATACCAACCTTTGATAGATCAATTGGAACATCAAGGTAGTGATCAAGAAAGTTTGCATTTTGTTCAGGATCCAAGAGCTCCAGTAGTGCGCTAGCCGGATCACCTGAGTGACCTCTTCCTAACTAATATTATTTTTTTAACCAGAGACAAGAGTAAGTTACCCAAATACCACATTAAGTACTGATGAATATCATCAAAAAGAAGTACCTTGTCAATCTCATCTATTAGAACTAATGGGTTAGCAGTGCCCACTGCCTTCAAGCACTGCACCATCTTTCCAGGCATCGCCCCAACATAGGTTCTCCTATGACCCTATATGATGGTCAAACTTTTGTAATAAGTACCAAAAACAAAGTGACCTTAATTTGTAAGAAGAAAGTGTTGTTTAATTCACCTTGATTTCAGCAACATCTGCTAACCCACCAACTGAAAATCGGTAAAACTCCCTGTTGAGTGCGCGAGCAATTGACCGGCCAATGCTGGTTTTACCAACACCAGGTGGACCCGACAAACATATGATCTTCCCTGTATATAAGAGAAACATATCAAAACCCAAAAGAAAAAAAATGGTAATATCTACGAACTGTGACATAGAATATACATTTGCAAGGATTGCACAACGAATACCTTGTGAAGTTCCTCTTAGTTTTCCCACGGCGATAAACTCCAGAATTCTCTCCTTCACATCTGATAACCCATAATGATCCTCATCCAAGATTCTTTGAGCATGGTGCACATTAAAATTCTCGTCACTGTATAGAGTGAGATGATATTAGATAAAACAAGGGTGAAACTTTTAATTTGAACATATTAAGTAGATTCTGAGACTATTCTAGACAGTAGCAAAATAATCAACCTATAGTTTCCCCAAGGTAAGACTGTGAGCCAATCCAAGTAGTTACGAGTCACGTTGAATTCACTGGAGCTAGCTTCGAGTAATTGTAACTTTGTAAGCTCCTCCTCTATTACTTGTAATACATGGGGCGGACATTTGTCTTTCTTTTCTTCCATCCTTTCCCTAAACTTTGCTGAATTCAAAAGAAACTTACATTTATAACAGAAATACAAACAGGACACATGCTTTATTATAAATCAAGTAGAAGGACAAACCAGAAAGGGCAGTTTTATCATCAGTCTCTAATCCCAATTCCTATAAATTATGTAAGAAAAAACTGAGAATTAACAAAAACAATTCCATAGCATGGTGCAACAAAAATTGATATGTCAAGATTTTGTTACCTTCTTAATAGCCTTCAGTTGCTCATTCAGTAAGTACCGCCTCTGCTCACCGCTTATTTTCTCCTCTATAGCTCTTGCAATTGATTGCTAAAATCAACAAGAATTAGATATAAAAGAGACAAGGGTCATATATTGAAGTAAGCAAAGCGTTAAGCTCAACCTGTAGTTTGCTGATCTCCATCTCTTTCTTTAATAGCTCTAGAGTAAGCTTTAACCGTTTGTAAACCTGCCAAAACATAATAACTTTTACTGTAAGAGAGTTCATCAAGTATAATCAATTCAAAAAAGGTGCAGACCAGGTAATTTTTGCTTACATCAAGTTCTTCAAGGACTTGTTGGCAGAGCAATTTATTGGCCCCAGAAATAGCAGCACCAAAATCTGCTAGCCTGGGATAATTGAACTCCCCAATATGCTGAAATTTCATAGAAAGATATTTCTGTTTGTAAAAGATAATTCTAAGTTTGCAAGAAGAACCAAAACTATTAGAAACGAACCAAGAGGCAAAAGAAGTTAATAAGACAGTTTGATAAATGATAATTCTGAAGTTTAAGGGGAAAAAATGTATGAAAACAAACCCAAGATAATAATATAGAATATTAAAAGAACAAGAAAAAAGACCTGAGTATAGGTCTGAACATGATCCTTCCAAAGAGCACTTGTCTTCAGAACATCTCTAAGTGTTGATATAACTTCAAATGAGGTCGCTTTAATCACGTCATCATCTTTGTCATATGGCATTTCCTGAATAAACAAAATAATCATGAAATACCACTGCTATTTTTAAACTGAAGACTCAATATATAAAAAGGTTGAAACGTGGCAAATTACCTTCAGATGGTCAACTTTTACAGTCAATGGGTCCTCCTCAACCTAAAAATGGAGGATTTTTTATTTTAAAGAACATGATAAGAAAAAACATCAAACATATAAGATATGTTAAAAAGATGCTGTCACAGACCATCATAACTACCGAATTCATAATTCATGTTAAATAGCTTTCTTTCATGTAATTAATTTTATCACTCAACATACTCTCTACAGTACTTTATAATTCAGCTTAAATGCAACTAACATAAACCGTAACTCATTTAAAATTAAATAATAAAGTAATATGCAACTAGGATTATAAAGCCATTAATATGAATAATAACGTCAATCTGAATGACAACAAAATCAGTATTGGTGATAATATATGTATATATCAGCTAAATATAAAGAAGTAATATAGATCTCATGCACAAGTCTGCAAGAAGCTCCTACTTACCATCTCAGTTATTCGCAAACGCCTATGGCCAATAATCACTACTTGATCTCCTTGAATATTAGTAATCTACAAATCAAAAAAAAAAAAATTAGGATATAAAACAGTCTAAACACTTTAAAAAGGAAACATTCTCTTTATACTGAAAAAAATAGAGGAAAAAGAATACCTGAGCAAGTGTTCCAACTTCATGCAGACGGTCCAACAATTCTTTACCTTTGAGATCATGTATACTCTTCTCTGAATCAGTACCAGTATTAGGGTCAGTCCCTGATTCATCCTTTACAAGAAATGCACCAGCATAGGCAATTGACCTCTTGCGGTTATCATTCAGAGCTTGCAGTAATTTGGAGTCCTGAAATCAACTCCAAGAGCACCATCTAATTAAGAATAATGTATCCACAAAGACAAATAAGATTCTCACAAGCAACATTAAACTGGTGTACCTTTACAGAAATAGGCATATAGAAACCAGGAAATAATGGTCGGTGAGGCAATGGCAATGCAATCACCTGAACATCAAAGAAGAAAAATATTATAAGAGAATAAGCAAAATTATGAGAAAATAACACACATTCCGACTACATATCTGTAGATAATTAATTTAATAAGAACTAAACAAAGAGTTTTAACTGTTCAAGTAAATTGTACAAGAAGTGAACAGAATTAGTCAACACTGCAAAGACAGAAAAAGACTTTATGCCTGTGACCTCCAGAAAGTAATTCAGCTGTGAACAAAAATGATTAGTAACAAGCACACTGATTGACTAACATCACATCATAGCATCAGGATATTAACAAACCAAGTGGCATGCAGAACAAACAAATTATTTGCCTTGCTTCATCAACAATAATCAAGAGCACTGAATAAGCAGGAAAAATCATAACTAGAGACAACCTTCAAACCTCAATTATGGCAATGGTTTGTTTTTCACAACAACATTGAACCAAATGCTAAAACTCTGACAGATGTACGCTACTAGTACAACGAACTTGGAAATGCAAAACAATTTTTTCTTTTGATACTCATCATGAGGGGATATAACCAATCTGAGTTCCTCATAACACATACGAGAAATTACACAAGCCAGGAAGCCGCTAAGAGAAGCAGAGCCATGTGCTGGCAGAGGGCAGCTGACCACCCCTGGTTTAATATTTTATTCAAAATATACTTTCAACTCTATACGTTTTGAAGAAATTTTGCAAAAATAAGCACTTAATATTCAATATAATTGTGTAACATGCCTGATTTTGAAAATAATTTACAAAAAATGGACCGTCAGAACTATACTTATACTATTAAGATAACACAAAAATATACTTAATTTATAAAATAATTATAACAATGTGCCGTAGTAGAAAATTTTGCCACCCCCTGATTGGTTGGCTAGCTCTGCCTCTGGCCACTAACGAAGTCCCACTTCATTGTTATCTTGAAGAGATCTTCATCAATATTTCTTTGAGTGTGTCTCCTGGAATTTCGATATAATATTGCACATTTTCCCGACAGCATCTAAAGTGATTAATCTCACAGAAAAGTGATTGTACTAATGCAATGTAGCAATTATACAATTATATTTGAAACTATTCATGTGACATAGGTTTACACAAAGATGTGGTGAGCATAATCTAGATACATTGAAGGAAAAAGAAAACAGGCAAACTTTCATTCTCAGTTGTTATGATTGCCAGTGATCACCTTAGAACCCAATATGATATAGCATCATTACACAGCACTTCGCATGCAGCATTTAGAACTCAAATTGGCAAGCCTTATGATTGAATAATGGAAATAAAAAGGTCAGAATACTAATAAGGCATTTACACAAACAGTTGACGTGCATGGCTTCAAGGTCAGATACAAACACCACAGCACCAGATAGGCAAATACCATACATACATACAAAAGTACTCGGAGAAAGGGAAAAACGAGACTAACAGTGAGGCAATCTTCAGGCCGAGGTTTGGTGGGCACAATGGCCGCGGCGGTGTTGGAGTCCGCCTCCTTAACCTCCTCTTCCGCAGCAGCCTTGGCCTCTGCTTCCTCAGCAGCAGCGGCGGCATCGTCCCCGTTCCCCGACGACTCCGAGCAGTAGAATGCCCTCCTCCAGTTAATCCCATCGCTGGCACTCCACAGGGAGCTCAAAACCCTAACTAACGGCGAAGAGGAGGTGGAGGCGGGAGCAGCAGCAGCGTCACGGCAACCGGTGCATTGGGGGAGTGGGATGGGGGACCTCCTGAAGCGGGACTGGAGGGATGGGGAGGTGAGAACTCGGAGCATGGAGCTGTGACGAAGAAGAAGAATTGGGCGTGATGAAGAAGAATTAAGGGTGTTGAGAAGGCGCCAGCGAAAGAAAGAAAGAAAAGGAGAAGAAAAGAGAAACCATTGTTAAACCCTCAGAGATCCTGAGTGCTCATCCCCTGCTGTACTGCATTGTGCAATTCACGATGACAGCCGTTGGATTGTCTCGAGATCTGCGTCAGAGTGAATCTCGAAACAATCCAACGGCTGATGTTGTGGATCGCATAATGCAGTACAGCAGGGGATATGAATTCTCAGAGGCTCAGACCCTGAGTGCTTATCCCCTGCTATACTGCATTGTGCAGTTCACGACGAGATCCGTTGGATCGTCTCGAGATCTTCTCTAACGTGAATCTTAAGACAATCTAACGTCTTACGTTATAAACTGCAACTTATGGTGCAGCAGGGGATATGAATAGTTAGAGAGTTACTTTAGTGTGGGATCAATTGGGGGATGGACCGGATTACCGAAATGCCCCTTCAGATTGTGAGTGGGCTTCGCGGGTTCTTTTCTTTTTTCTTTACTGGGCCCTTCTTTTTAGTGGACTTTTATTTATACAGTTAGGTCTTCGTGAGCGATAAAAGGCCATGAATGAACATGATACATTCGTTGTGCTTATTAAATTTGTAGCATACATCTTCTCTGGTTACAAGGCAACATGGCAACATGCCAACATGCATGTCAGTCTTGGTGCTATTACATGTAGTTAAATAACATACGTGTAATTGTATGTTGTGTTATGTCAATTTAATGTCCAAGTAAAAATGATTAATATGTGTTTTATAACATAACATGTCACATAGGAACCTTTGATGTGTAGAATATAAATGGTAATATCCATATTTAAAAGTTTGGTCCCCCAGAATACAATGCTAGCAACTATCTAAAGTCTCTCTCTACCATTCCATCAAATTAGAAAGTGAGAAATGCGAAAAGAAAACCAAGCAAAGGACTCTCTATGGAAGTCTTACTACTCCAGAAAATCGAACCATCAATGCTCTCATACTCAAGAGAGACGATGTTTAGGTACGCTTTCGATATTTTAATTTAAGTTCTGAAGGTCTGCAAAAGCTTTCGCCCGGCACCAACAAAACTATGACTTACCTGAATCCTATTAAAATTGAGGAGGGATCAAATAACAATGTTTGATCGGTGACTATGAAAGTAAATATTAAATAACTACATTTTGAATCCTTAATTAACAAAATTAATTGATAGAATATGCTGTATATATATCATATTTTATATCTATACAAAAATTATACTATTTTGAGTTTATTTTCATGTGCATCAAACATTAACAAAAATCAATGGTTCAAGTTTTATGATTTTTTTCTCCTCTCTTGATGACTATCGAAATAATGTTAAAACTTTATCATTTTTTATGTATATGTTATTGAGATAATATAGAATACATCTAACGGTTTAGATTTTTCAATTTATGCATAAATAAAAAAAATGGTCACCGTAGACACCAATGCCCATGGTTATTGGATCCCTCATTAAAATTATTTTTATAGTATCTCTGCCAGAATTTTTATTATGTGGTCAAAAATCTCAAATTATTTAACAAAAATTGTGCATGCGTGCAACAAATTATTTTTAAAAAAAAAGCAACAATTAAACAACTTTGAGTTTGAGGTGAGCATGTGACCAAATTAACACCACCAATAAGCAATTTATGCCAGTTAGTCCGTTGAATGTCAAAACCAAAAAGAAGAGGGAATAATATTTCATGTGCTTGGGAACGTGATTGCACAGCAATGTAGTACTGAATGCAGCCTGGATCTGAGGTTTTATTTATTGGTGGTTTGATTTCGGACTGCCCGTCGTAGATTTTGCACCGGATTTTTGTATTCATTTTAAGTTGAATTTTGTACTATGAACAGCAAGATGCCAGACCTAGCCTAGCTATCTATTTGAATTTTTTTTTTTTTTAATATTACAAGTTTACAACCGACAATACTCAAAAGTGTTGGACAATGCCTTTTTCTCAAAAAGTAAATATATAAATAAATTAAATAAATAAATAAAAATAAAGAAAAAAAAGAAAAAAAAAAAGATGGAGAAATGGGACTATGCTGCCAATTGTATCGTATAATTGTATTATATATTTATTTATATTCAAGAAAAAAATATTATTTTCACATGATAACAAATTATATATATGTCGGTCTCAATTAATTGTGATTTTAAGGATACTCCAACAATTCCTCTGCGATGCTAAACTAGACTACTGGAGAAGCATCATGTGCAAAATGAACTTCTGTTCAAACACGTGACGGATTCCCCATTTCCCTTGCTATTATTTAGATGGCCCCCCGATCCCCTGATCGTACTTTATAGCCGTTGGATCAGAATCAAATGCATTAGATTGCTTCAGGAAAAGATCGATCTCCAAAAAACCACTAAGGTTGTATACCATCTTTCCATTTTTCTGCTTGATGAATGATTTTTGTTCCTCAGAAATTATTTACCAATCCGTTTTATAAGATTAAAGAGTAAATTGGATGATTAAGTTAATCAATCAATCACCAAAGAACTCTCAGAAAAATGGAAGTATATATCAAGAACAGGCCAAGTCTGGAACCAAATAATAAATAAAGTCATGAACAGAGAAATATCAAATTTCGAATAAAAATATACAAATATCTAAGGAGAACAGCCACGCTGTCTGTTAAGGTCATAAGGTGATGAAATTATCAATAACTACAATGAAGTCATCACTAAATAGATTAATTGAAACATGCGGCTCTTTGTGATTCCAAAGAGGCATGAGCATTGAGCACAGTAAAATGTTATATTTTGTTATGTCAGTTATACATCAAACTTTCTCATTTTTCCTTTTATAAATGTTATGTTATGTTATGTTATGTTATACTTATACTGCCTAATGCGTAGCACAATGAGCCATTTTTTATTTATCTTTTTTATCCTTTAAATGAATATATATATAGCAGAAGAAGTGCTCTCAGCTGTGACGGGTAGCTAGCTAGACGGTGAGAATTTTGAGTACATACTGTTTGAAGTTGGAGAAAAATTAAGAGTAATACTGGCGTCCATAGAAAAACTGTCCATACCGTCCATAAGTTACATTTCGAGACATATCTGTTACATTCCGTACACATCTATCGGTCTATGGATATATATATGGACGGTTTTTCAATGGACGCAAGATGTTTCTCAAAAATTAAGATCTATGATACATTGATTTGGTGTGCCAAACAGTAAAGAATTAGTTCGTCTTTGAATGCACCGTAACATGCACAGAAGAGGCCGATACTTTATATAACTTGATTTATTATGATTTACTTGAGCAGTTTTTATTTAAAAATCAACCAAGCAATCAGAAGATTAGAGAACCCCAAGAGCTCAAACTAAAGTACTTAACATTTCTTCTAGGTTTTTATATTTTTTATAAATATTACACAACATACTTAAGTAACATTTAATAAATATTATAAAGTTTAAAGTTTATTATTAGCTATCAATATTACAAATTAAGTAGTTTTTTTTTTTTTTTCACAAACACTACTCCCCACTAGAAATATTAAATTTTTGGTTACAACTTATTGGCTTGGTCGATATTTTTAGCTTAAAAATTTGACTAGGAAGTAGGAACAGACGAACAGTGCCGCCTCTTCAACCAAAAAAAAAAAAAAAAGACTAAATAGTGAAGAATTGCAGATCAATGGTTTTCAGTACATGGTATTAGATTTGATTCATGGTTATTTTGTACGCGTTCACTTCCGCTGTTATCCTAACAGGACCCTGTTATCCGAATCTGGGTCGTCAGATCAGAATCAACGAATGAGATTAATTGTAAAAAAGCCCTTTATAATCTTAATTGGGCTGTTCTCAAAGAATAACAGCCGATTCGGACTCTGTTTTGTACCAGTTGGGTATGCATAGCATTTGTTAAGAAAAGAGCACAAGTACCTCATGTTATGGTCCAAAGATTATTAATTATTGAGAAATCATTTGTCCCCGTTAACTTTCTCCTTATCCTTCCCTATATTATATTTGTAATATTCTCTCTTTTTTTCTCATGCTCTCATAAAATTTAAGTGAATTTTTTTTATTCTTTATCTTTCTATTGTATATGTATGAGTATTTTGCATAGTTCAAGGTGTGAATTGGAACCGGTAAAAATGATTTGTTGTATTTGAAAAATAATTTTCAACTAAAAACATGTATTAAGTGCGGTTAAGAGGAATTTTTAAGGGTGCAGTTATCAACTCCCTTAATTATTAATCAGGCATTTTTTAAAAAATTTTAACACGTACTATACTTTTCCAAGACTATAAAAAGGAAGCATAAAATAACTAGCAGCTGCGTTTGAGGTAACGCAACACCCCGCATATGGTTTTTTACTTTTTATTTTTCTCGTGCATAATGCATTTTATTCTACCCTATTATTTTATTTCATTTTACTTAATACCGAAGGAATTTCAGAATCGATGAAAAGTAGCTCGATACCGATTCAAAACAGCTCAAACGAGATCCATACTTGTTCTTTTTATGGCCTTTTGTTTCCTAATTATCCGAATCTGCTGCTTGTCTGAAAAGAAATTTCAGAAAAGCAGAGCGTACTTTTCTAATCGGATGGTCGGGATCAGTTGCTATACCGATCTCAAAATGCTTCAGTATTTCTCGCACTAATCTCAAAGTATTTCGGTGTTTTTCAACTAACCGTCGGATCAAGAAAAGCAGGCCTTGTTTTTTCTTTTTAGAAAAACAGGTGATCTTGATCCAATATTGAATGCATTTAAAATTGTCTTAGGAGTAAGGACCAGACAATTGGACTTATGTATAGTGCTTGTTTTAAATCCGCATTACAAGTTTATAAGTTATATATACAATTATACAGGGTTTTATGTATATCTGTTCGAACCTTCCAATCCGTGATTAGTTATAAGCATACATAGTTTGATTCCACTAACATGAAATGTGACTAATGTATAATGACGGTGATCCATGAACAGACAAATAGCAACTTCAATAAATAATTGCAGTTGGGTATATATGTACCTCGAATATTCCTCTGTTTAAATTGTTCCCAAAAGACAGCGGTGCCCATAGTTTTATTAAGTTACTTGTTTGGGGTATCATGGCAAATGCTTATTTGTTGTGTAATTCGTTATTAGTTTATTACTAATTGCTCCATCATCTTACATGAGATTTCGCATTTCAAAACAGTTTAGTTGCTTTCGTGACATGTATACGGCAAATGCCTCACAGTTTCTGTGCCAAACGACCATTTTCTCCATTGAGATCTATTTTAAATTTAAACTAAGGAGTGGGTATATTTAATAGAGGTCATTTTGACCATTTAAACAATGGGACAGTGGGTTTGAGACATGAAATATATTTGAGCATACTAGTAAATAGCCTACGTCTTATTTTGGACTGAAATTATTATATCTTATAATAAAGAGCCGAAAGCTAATTTGGGGAAATACGTGCCTTAAATTTTAATGGGCTAAGACATTAATGTACGTCAATGGTGGTGATTAATCTAAGTAAACAATCAACAGCTGAGGTTTCTTCTTTGGAGAAGATAGAACATACGGTCATACACGTCAAAAAATCCAATCTTTTTTTATTAGAAGTAAGGATTTTAGAAAGAGGAGGGATGGTGTTGATACTTGATAATGCCTATCTTGACAATATTAATAATAGATGTTTAAAATATTTGAAAACGGAATGTTTAAAACATCTTAAAAATTGAAAAAAAAAATTATAACGTGTATTGAAAAATTTATAGATAATTATTTTTTGATTAAATTTTATGTAACTATTTTTAATAGTTTAGAAAGATTCATTAATTTGCGACAGTTGAAAAGTATGCAAAAATTGTGAGCTATCAAACATTATCCAAATCAATTGAAATTTTAAATACTATCGATCTATAAGTCAAAAATTTTATCTATACAGTTATTTCTATTTTTAAGATTTTTCAAACATTTTTTTTTCATATATTTTAAAAACTATTTTGTCAATATAGTGTAGATTGGGCTCATATGTGTAATTAGAGGCGACAAAATCTGACCCGGCCCCAAAAATCCTACCGATCTGACCTGACCCGTATTTTATGGAAAATCGAACAGATCCAAACTCGACCCGACCCGACTCGACCCATGTTTCAAGGAAAGTCAAACTGACCCGAACTCGACCCGACCCGAATGACCCGAAACCCGAGATGACCCGAGAACCTGGTTACCCGGGTGCGCGGGCAAAGGGCATGGGCGGGACGGGCTAGGGGGGCAGGCGGGCTTGGAGGGGCGACACCCAAAATCCATGTCCTTGCCCTTACGAAACCCGCCCCCGGGACCCTAGGTGGGTTTCCCCGGGTTGTGGGCCTGGCTTCGGGTGCCGAGCATGGGCGGGCGGGCAAGGGCATGCCTGGGACGGGCGTTGGCACAACACTGGGTTTCATGGCTTGCAAATTTGTAATTTTTTTTCTTTAATTTATGCAAGGTTGACAATTGTCAGCTGATTCAAAAAATAAAAAAATTTGTCAAGGTAAACATTATTAACCGACCCCTCCTCATTTAAACAAAATAAAAATATATATTTGTAGGCTTATTTTTGAATTTATAAATTAGTTAGAGTGAGGCTATGGTACTATTAATAATACAAAATGGGTTGTACTACAGCTCCATATTATGGTATTTGAAGTTCAATTGATCGATCCAAACCGTTCATTGTGATCTCCATATGTTAATGTAGTTCTAGACCAAATTTTATATTTTTTAGAATTTTTTAACTATATATTTTGATATATAAAAAAATTACATTTTTGAATGGTCATAAAGTCATTTTCTAATTATCTAAAAAAATAGTAAAAAAGCACTAAAAATTATTAATTTTGGTCTACAATGACATTTATATATGGATATCATATTGAGCGGTTTGGATCGGTTGATTAAACTTTAAAAATGATAATATGGAGCCATAATACGGGGTACTTTGTACTATTAAACCATAGTCTCACTCAATTAGTTATGCTTCAAAAACAATGTAAGTATCAATTTATATAGTCTATCAAAAATCATACAACTACAACAGCTGTAAATCGTATAAAATATTATTTTTTTTGACGTACAATAAAAACTATTGTTAGGGCATTAATTATAACTTTGGTCTTTTTAATTTTCAAAATTGTATCAACAACTTCATACTTACAATTCTCAAATGAAAAAATTTCGTCATTTTTTATTGTGTCAAGATGATGCTCCATCATGCATGCAATTTCCCTTTGTGGTGCCTAATAGAAAATTGCATCCAATATAGAGGAGGGATCCATTGACAATGGGTTTTTTTGACAATATTGACAATTATATCTTTCAAAATTTTATAAAAATTCATAAAAAATCTTAAAAATAGAAAAAAGCCTACGGAAGTATTATTTAACTTATAGATTGATTATGTTTCCGATTATATTTAATTTGAGCGATATTTGATAACTCTTTAATGATCCGTTAAATTACAACCGTTAAAAAATACACAAAATTTTGATAAGGCATCAAACGATGTTCAAATTGATTGAAATTTGAAACACTATCAATCTATAAGTTAGATAATACATCCATAAACTATTTTTCATTTTTAAGAGCTTTTGTGAATTTTTACAATTTTTTGAAAATTCTCATTGTCAAGATTGTCAAATTAAGCATTGTCAATGGATCCCTCCTTATACTAAAAATTATATCAAAACATGCAGAAGAAAAAAAAGAACATTTCATCTTATATCCCAATCGCAGTCTCAAATGATTTTGAATTAAGGTGAGTAAGGTCATAATCACATAAATAGTAAAATTGAATACCGGACAGTTTTCTGATATTATAAACACATTCATCCGGAAGCTGGAAATTTCGAGCGCCCTTCCAACACTGAAAACTGAAAAGCGGCACTTGGCCAATCAGACTTTTTTGGACCCCCTTTTAGTGCTTTACAGAAAAATGTATATCCGTTTTGATTGAGCTTTTCTTCAATGAGGACTCGAAATCCATTACCGTTAATTTTTTTGATCGGACGGTATACGTCCCAGTAACTTGGGAAGCAGCCGGTGACTCAAACTCGTTAACCGGTTTCTAAAAAATTAAAAATAGGGCAATTATGTCATTATCGAAAAATGTAATGCTCTCTTTGGTTGCCCCTCTCCAGTTCCCCACTCTTCCGATTTTTCCCCAGAATAACTCCTCACCAAATACGCTCATGGAGGAATCGATCTCCCCCACCAAATCCGCGCAGGCCGTCCCCAAACCCGGCTAGATGACACGCTCTCCCTACTGCCGCCATCCACCAGATCTCCCGCCGTCTCTCCTCTCTGGTGGTCTCCCTTCCTCAAGGACAATCAGCGTCATTGTTCCTCTTAGCCTCTAGCCATTGCCGCCAGTAAGGATCCACTCCAGTCTCCACCCGACTCTACTCACTGCCAACCTCCCGGTAAGTTCTTAGTTTCTCTTCTGATTCTGATATAGTAAAACCAATAACTTACTTAGGTAACCGGCTAGTACTGAAATTCCACTCCACCCGACTCTCCTTTTTTTCTTTCCAGAATGAGTTTGATTTGGTCCTTTATCAGATGGGTTCTCATTAAGTCCGAGAATTCTCTGATTACATTAAAAGTAGATATTGTATGCCAAAAAAATAATTAAAATAAAAATAAAGAAGCAAAAAAAATCTGGCTGAAATGTTCAGTCCCTCGTAACCAAATAATATATTTGGATTCATGGCAGGGCAACTATTTGGTTTGCATTGAAGAAAATCAGCGTTTTACTTTCAGTGCATGAAACACGATGTATGTTACAACTGATAATGTCTTTCTGAATCTGATATAGTAAAACCAAGAACTTACTGGTTCTCTTCAGGAATGGTAACCGGCTAGCAATCAATTACATATGATGGTGCCTGAATTCTCATATAATGATTACACGAAGTCAATTATATGAATGTGATATAACTATTAAGTAATTATTTTTTAAGTTCTTAGTGTGTCAGCTAAATTTATTATTTTCTTAATTTTGAACTTGTACCGCACCAAGTATAGTTTCTAATTCGATACTTCACGTAGATGTGACCAATATTAGGAGTCGACTACTTGTCTAATCTTCAAAGCTCAGTAGTGTATATACCTCAATCTCAGGTAATGATTTTCACTTAGAGAGTTAATTTTGATTACTCAAAGAGTCCAGTCCAGTATCTTGTGGATTCTTTTTATTATGTATAAATAAATCGCAGGTCTAATTAGCATTATGGAGAAATTTTTTTTAACAAATGTGCGGGTAATCACCTATGCAATAGTTAAGGTGAACTATTGTTGTGCCATGGCTGGAAAAAACTCCATTGCAGTGAGTGTGTGCCTTTGTTCATTTATATTCAAACCTGAAATAGTTACAGGTCTAGATCTATACTGTGACTGCTCCAGACCTGAATTGGTACGACTCAAATTTTGAACTAGCACTAGTAAAGACATGAACTGGTATGAATTGGCCAAAACATAAATTGTTGTTTTTAGTTTGAAGGTTAGACTAATTATATACGCTTCAGAATTTGGTCTTAAAAAGAGAAACATTAAAGAGAATGAGAACAAGCAATTCCTAGGGACCGTGATGTCCACTCTTTCAATATTTATGCATTTGTAATTATAGCTGATGACAAAGCAATAAAAAAAAAAAATTTGCTGCAGTGCTGCCAATGCTAAGAAGGTGGTGTAGTATCCACAACTTAGGTACTGAACACATCTGATGAGTAATGAATGGTAAGAGAAGTACTGCCAATGCTATGAAGGTGTTGCTGAGATGAGATAGTGACTGGGGTGATGCTGAGAAAGTGAAAAGGACTGAGACAAGGAACAAAGAAGACGGCCATGTGGTAAATGCCACTGCGGCTGCAACATGTTAATTATGTAAATTACATGTTTAAGTAGTCATGCTTGTCGAACATATTTCTGCAACATAGTTATGAAATAATCCTTTGGTTGTGTAATTATTTTTGTTTGTTTGGAGATTATATACGAGGTTAATACAAAAATTTCAACTTTTGCCTCTGCAAAAAGTATGCAAATGAGATGCATATCACTGTACCAGCATTTCAGATGAGGTTAATACGAAAATTGCCATGAAAGAACCTTAATCTGATAGAGGCATTTAATGAGATGGTACCAAATTTGCTTTGTTCTTCTATGTACAAATAGAACTTGAAAATTGTGTATGTTTTTTTTTTTTTTTTGAGATAAAGGTGAGGATCAAGCTATTACAAGTTCAAAAAAAAATAATAATAATAAATAAATATATACTAAATATAAGGACCAATTTAATAAAAAATGAAAACTTTCAAGACCAAAATGAGATACTAGTGAACTGTGCGGATTTGAATGTTACACTCAAAACTTGAAGGACCAACGTGATATCAAATCAATATTTTAAGGACTAAATTTGTACCTTTGAAACTTTACAAACCAATTTGGTTCCATTTTTTAAGTTTTTTAAGTATATGTTTTAGAATTTTTTTGAATGATCTCAAAATAATAATAAAACAATGTATAAAAACTATGTCATCTTTAAAAAATACAAAACAAATACTTAAAAATCTCAAAAAATGGAAATTTTTTGTATCCTATGATATTTTGATATAAAGAATTTAATGAGACCCATAAATCGAAATTTCAAGATGGTTTAGTATGATTTTTGAGTTAGGAGCACCATAGTTTTACTCGATATATACAACATATTCTATCAATTATTTTTGTTATTTAAGAATTTTCCATTTTTGGAGTTTTTTTAAGTATTTATTTCAGATTTTTAGAAATGACTCTAAAATATTAATAAAATAATGCTGGCTTGCATGGAATTTAAAAAATCCGAAATAAATACTTAAAAAGCTCCAAAAATGGAAAATATTTGTATCCCGTAGTATTTTCATATGATGAATTTAATGGAAACCATAAATCAAAATTTTGGACGTGGCAAAGAATAATTTGGACCGTTAGCATTTCGGATCGAAATGCAAACGTTTTCATAATAGTTCAACTCACAATACATTTCATTAATTAACTTTTTTATTTAGTTAAGAGCTTAATATATTATTTATTTGAGAATCACTGATTGATCACATATTGTACTATAAGACTTGAATTTATAATACGGTCCAGATATACAGATATCAAAAAAGATATCAAAACAGATACCAATTATAATGTAAAATATATCCAAATTGAAACATTAACAAATTATCTTGAAACAATTAACGTATTAACTTGAAACATTGTAGTATTAAGTTGAATAACACAAATCATAAATTAAATCATCTACTTGAATCACTACTAAATCACATAAATATTACTTTAAAGTTGTTGAGAGAACGTATGGGAGCAAGATGAAGTGAAAGAGTAACAAAAGAGAAAATTATATCATTTGTGTTTCATTTTAATCTCATTAAGTTTCAGATTAACTTTATAGATATTTTATTTTGATCGCAACATGTTGCAGATTAACGTTAAATTAACTTTGTATGGTGGTATCCCCGACGGTATTTTTTTGCGGTATCCTCATAGCATTTTCCTTTATAATATACGCATAAAAAAATATGTAATAATTAATATGTTTCTGATAATTTTATTAGCACAAATGTACGCACTTGATAATGGTATCCAAGAAATTGGTTATTCTTAATTTGCTTCCTTAATAGATGGAAAGAGAAGATTATCATTTATGTTTCTTAAATTCTCGGGCAGTTAAGGAAAAGAAAGAGAGAGAGAGAAAAAGGATACGGATACAACTGGAGAGCATATCTTGAACGAAAGTGTGGTGCGGTGTGTTGGAAGAGATGTTAACCGGTTAAGGTATATAATTACACTTTTATCCTTTTTATATTTGGGAACTTCAAGTCCTCACGGAAGAAGAGCTCGTTTTGATTCCCTCACAACTACGACGCCACCATAAACTCTACACATTACTCTACTAAAAATCTAAAATGTTTAGATGGGGCAGATTGTCGGGTCGGGTTAGGTTGACGGGTCGGGTCGGGTTGGGTTAGAGTCATTTTGACTGAATGGAAAATGTCGGATCGGATATCGGGTTGACGTGTCAGCATTTTTTTGGGTCGGGTCGGGTAGGTTTTTCAGGTCTGGTCAGATTTTGTACTTGTATTCTCGAGTCATCTCGGGTTTTGGGTTGGGTTGGGTCTGGGTCAGTCAGTCTGACTTTTCCTGAAACATGGGTCGGGTCGGGTCAGATGGGTTCGGGTTAGTCTGACTTTCCTTAAAACACGGATCAAGTGCGGATCAGTTTGGGTTCGTATCGAATTGGGTAGGCGAGTTTTTCGGGTCGAGTCAGATTTTATCACATCTAAGAATGTTGCATGCTTCAACATCATCCAGTTCCAGCCGAAAAGGCATCAGTCATAATTCATCAACTCATGACTACCCAGTACCCACAGAATCGAATGTAAAAGAGCGTAGACAGGGGGCCGTAAAGAAAGAAATTCCGTCATGAAGTTGGTGGGTGGACACGACGCAATCCTTTTCCAATTCCGAAAATGCCCTCACGAAGACAGCTCCGATGTCTTTATTAGAACCACCTCTTCCGATGTTCCTCCTCTCCCCATTCTCATTTCTTCAATCCAAATCAAAAAGGTCTTCTTCAAAGCTCCTCTCTTCAGATCCCCTTTCTCTTCTCTTCTCTTCTGCAAGGTCGATTTCCTTCCTTTCTCTATTTCTCTTCTGTTTCAAAACCCTTGTCAAGTAAAAGGCCCCAAATCTGCAACCTTTTTCTTGTTTAGTTTCGAGTTCTCTCATGAATTGAACCCCAAGGTGAAACCCTAGCTGAGCTCTTATGAAAATATCCTCGCTGCGCCGCTTCATCTTCCTCCACTCCTTCTCCGTCGCCTTCCTCTACTGGTTCTATGCCGTCTCATGAATCATCTCTTCTCTATCTAGCTTAGTAATATTTTTTCCAAGTCTTCAATTAGTGCCGATTTCTTAGTTTTCGTCAAAAAAATTGTCGCTTCCAAGTTTTAATTAGAAGTTAGTAATCTCAATTTTTTGTTTTTCCTCAAAAAAAAATAAATAAATTATGTCTCTGTCTCCTCCGATTCGCCGCGACTCGAGCCCCGAGCAAGACTCCTTGGCCTCCAGTGAGAGGAAAAGGAAGAGGATGCAATCGAACCGCGAATCCGCGCGGCGGTCCCGGATGAAGAAGCAGCTCCACCTGGACACCCTTATGGCGGAAGCGGAGCGTCTCAAGGCAGATAATGCCGACATGGAGGGGAGGATCACCCTGACGACTCACCAGTACCTCGTGGTCGAGAAGGAGAACCAGGTGCTGCGTGCCCGGCACGCCGAGCTGGCCGATAGGTTGCAGTCTCTCAACTCGATTTTAAGGTTCTATGAAGAGTTTACGGGTGTCTCCATGGATATACCAGATATGCCAATATCTCAGCCCGTTCCCGTCATGAAGCCGTGGCAGCTACCACTTATGGACCCAGTTATGACGGGTTCAGTGCCAGAACCTTATTTCTCGGTGACTCCTGACCCGTACTTCAACCCGATTTTCGTACCTCCGCTCGACCTGGTTCAATTCTAAGCGAAACGAACTGTATCCTCTGCAACAACCTTCGAATTGCAATTTGTATTTGCCTTAATCAAATACAGTCTGACAATCACTGATGATATATTATTGTAGTGAAGATGTTGTGTAATAATTATGTACTGGTGTGTTTTGATGCTTATGTTATTATTTTTGCGTAGTTCGGGTTTGTCCGGTCGGTCTATGGAGAATCTGTTTTGAGAGCTGTTTGCTTATTAATGTATGTTTGCAAGTAATGTGTGTTGTGTTGTTTTTGTTTTAGTTTGTGATGCTTGTAGCTTGTAATAGACAGAATGTATTATTAGATTGGTGTTTGTTGTCATTGTACTCTTGTGATGTGTAATCCACTGTTTGAGATTTCTTTAGATGCTCTTTCTTTTATGAGGGATTTGGGGCCAATAAATTCGGTACCAAATCGGTGTCCAAAGTTGATTAATAATTGCCCTTTTTTTTAAAATTGGGATAGTTAAATTAATCAATTAAATATTCCTTTATCAAGGATATCAAAATT
The DNA here is from genome assembly GCA_030179965.1 of Cyperus esculentus. Classification (NCBI taxonomy): domain Eukaryota; kingdom Viridiplantae; phylum Streptophyta; class Magnoliopsida; order Poales; family Cyperaceae; genus Cyperus; species Cyperus esculentus. Next base: position 795,916 of record JASGLE010000030.1, read on the forward strand.
GATACCAACTATGTTAATATTTATATTAAATGCATCGATATTCAAATTAACTTAATAAAGTATTCAAGTTATTTGTATGATATATTTCAGTATACTGTACAAAGTTGCATAGTGAAATCAGTAATTTGAATACATACTTATTTAATATGAATACTAATACAATTTGGTATCAATTTTGATATTATTTTCGGTACTCCGTAACAAGTTTTCTAAATGAAAAAATCATCTGTTTGGCCTCAACACGATCATTGTTATTAAATTTCTCGTTGTGCATTCATATGTTGAATCTCAATTGGAAATGGTTGAGATCCAGTGCTCTTGAGAATCGAGAGTAAAGCCTTGCTCTTAAGATCTAACGGTGGAGATCAATCGAGATGATGCGATCGGTAGATACCGATTGGTCGATCTAGATTGGTCGATCTTAAGAGTAGGACCTTGCTCTCGGTTCTCAAGAGCAGCCGATTCTTACCCGTTGGAATGAAACTAAATGTTGAATCTGGATTGATGGTGATACATATAATTATAAATGGAATATTCCAGTTTGTATTTAGTCAAGTAATATGTATTTACGTTAACACCAAGTCCGTTGTCTCTTTCACTTGTTTCTTAAGAACAGATTAATGAATCAAAAACACAATTATCTTTGATATTTTTTGTAATAAAAATATCTCTCACCAAAAGAAAAAATGCATACGACTTCCCTTTAGTTATTTTATTTATATAGAAGAAAAGACCCAGTTATCTTTCTTACCTCACCGGCTTAAGTAATAGAATAACATCTTTAAAAAACTGTTCATATATCCATAGATCATAGATATATACAAAATATAATAAATACACTCTGAAATATAACAGATACATTCCGAAATCTAACTTATAGACGCTAGGTAATACATATTTCTGTACGTTCAGTGGGCTGTCTTTGTTTTTTATTCATTTCTCTTTCATTATTCTGCCAGTGGTCTTAACAGGTATTTGGTCAATGATGATATTTTAAAATAAAATGTATCCAATAAAATTGATCGTATTTCATTACTGGGTCATAGGAAAATGAATTTTTTTTATTATTAAAGTGAACAAACTAGTCCACCTTCTCCCATTTCCTTTTAGGAGAACATAGGAAAATGAAATTCAGGCCATTTTTCTTTTAACCTAACAATTTAGTTTGAACCTAATCAGAACACTTAAAACTGTGGATGAAAAAGCTTTCTAAACCCTAATAATTAAAAATTTTTAAAAAGTGCCGGTGAACACGATATCAGACTTTTCTTGATCACTTTGTTTTATCTTTTCTTTTCTAAATAATTGACATCGCTGCAGCCAGAATTTCTTTTTAAAAAAGCAGCACATCGGTATTTTTATTGGTTTCTAAATGAAAATATTTTTTTTTAAAAAAAAATGAAAAACAGCAATAGAAACTAGGTAAATGTTTAGCACGTAAGGCATAATTATCTAATTATTTAAGAGAAAATAATGACCTTTTCCAAATTAAAAATTCAATTCAATTTGGTTGTCGGATCTTATCAACCGTACCAGATATTTAAAAGAGCATAAACGTCATGGTTTCGGCTGTGGTCCAATTAAAATCTGCCACGACTTAATTTCATTAATATAAAAGGGTTCGGTTTTTTTGTTTTATTATCTGGAGTATAACAATTACGAAAACGGATCTATCGGACGGCTCAAATTATATTTTGCTACTACTAGAAGTCTAGAACTTTGATTTATAGTTCTCAATAAATTTTTTTCATTTTTTTCATTTTTTAAGCTTTTAAGTATTTGTTTTGGAATTTTAAAAAATTTAGATATAAATAAGCACTATTTTATTATTATTTTAGAGTCATTTTAAAAAACACCCAAAACATGTACTTAGAAAACTCTAAAAATAGAAAAAAAATTATATTTTCCCCAATAAAAATATTGGATGAAGAACTTATTAAGAAGCATAAATCAAAATTTTTAATATCACAATCCATATGCATTTCGAAGCGAAATACAAATATTTTCACAATAGTTTCTCCAATATCTGCATATAAATTGAGAGATGACATTCTTGTAAAGTCTACTACAATAAATAACCCCTAAAAATATTTTCAAATTTAATGACCAGAGTAGACCCTAATATATTTTGGTCGGAATTATTAAGATATATAAATGATTTGAAGAAGAACTCAAATTTTTTAAATCTTGGAAAAATTCATGTATCGAATAAGAGGTGCTGGTGATATTATATTCAATATTATCATTTTGTTCATTTCATATTATTATTATTTTTTTTTTTGAGATAAATTTCATATTGGCAATAGATACCAAATTTTAAAGTCAAACACAATGAGCATGAACAAGTGGTGCTGATTTTACAAGACTGCTCCAAACAACTTCAAACTAAACTGTAGATCTGAACTTCTGGGAGTCTGGGATAAGAAGGTATGGCAAGTCCACCGGGATATTCAAATAAGGATGCGGTGAACTAGCATTTCCAAGAAAAATTTCGGAACTGTGCACATATAATTTAGCAGAAGCAGATCATATATGGCTTTTGCATTCCAACCGTAATGTATAGCTGAATGGGTCGATTTATAGGTAAGATTTGGCTGCAATATACTGGTACCAAACATTGTAGGTACTGACATACCGTGTAATAAAATTCTTCCCCAAAGCACAGCGTACACGCACCAGCAACTGGCAATTTGCATCACCCATATTACAGACTTTACATCCAGAAACAAATTATGCTGTCCCTGTCCATTTTGTTAAAAACCAATCTAGTTTTTAACAAACTAGTAAAGAGCCCACGCTTTTGGACTGAAATTATTATTTTTTATAATAAATGTTTAAGATAATATGTAATGAGCCTTAAATTGAGAAAATTAGTATAGGCCTTAAGTTTTAAAAGATTGAGACATTAAAGTACGTCAATAGTGGTGATCAATCTAAGTAAACAATCAACGGCTGAGATTTATTTCTTGGGGAAGATAGAATTTTCACGTCAAAAAATATAATTTCTTTTTATTAGGAGTAAGATAATTAACATAAAAAAAATAAGAACATTTTTTAATTGATCTTGAGCAACTCAACATTTGAAGAGTCATGTCAAGCTTTGTAATTGATTGTAGCTTAATTAGGGAATTTTATCATTAAGTTCCACTAGGATATATAGCTGAAAAGGCACAAAAATCTACAGTGTCTGATTTTTTTTTTCCTTTATTCTGGAAAAATGACAAAATCTGGATAGGCTGATTTGTAACCATACAATTAGTCCCAAGAAGATAAGAAACAGACCTTACAAAGCAATCCAACCATATCCAAAATACCAAAACCCCTATCCAGAGTTGTACCTTCAGTTTCACAACCAAAAATATACCAAAGCCAACTATCTTCCAAGGAACAATGGCTGCTGCTCTCTCCAGTATAGCTACTCTCTCAACCCCTACACCGGTTAAGCTGGTAAACATCTCCAATCTGTATTCATCATCGCCGTCCCAAGTAAGGATCCTCCCTAATTGTGCCGCTAGGCGCTACACAAGACTTGTCGTGAGGTCGACTCCGCAGGAGATATCCAGCAAAGTATCAGAGAGCATAAAGCAAGCAGAGGAGACGTGTGCAGAAGACCCAAAAGCCGGTGAATGTGCTGCTGCCTGGGATGAGGTCGAGGAGCTCAGCGCAGCAGCCAGCCATGCACGTGACAAAGGCAAGACAACCGACCCACTTGAGGAGTACTGCAAGGATAATCCAGAAACAAACGAGTGCCGCACATATGAGGATTAGTTCGATCGTCAGACTACATATATCGGTGCATGTGTGAGCAAGATCCTGAGAATAAACTGGGTTAAGAGTGGGTTATGGTAGTATTGAGAGGTTTGGGGTCCCTTTTTTTTCATGTTTTTGTTGTCTGTCTTACTTGTTTCGGGTTATTGTATGCTTACAAACCCATTTTAATAAATGGAACTAGAAAATCGCTAGTTAGTCCGTCTGTTACTGCAAAACACACATGCTGGTACTGTGACGGAGTCACAGAGATGTTAAGAGGTACAAAAGGCCTCAGTCTAGTCAGATCCCTGTAAGATATGAATCTTATTTAATACAAGGGCCCCCAGGAACCTTGCATGTTAGTATGTTGCACTCCCATATAAAACTGAATTCATATAGAGGGGTTCAATCATCTGTCATCTTTGTACAAAATGGCCTCTTGCAGCAGTATGAAATGCAAATAACCAGGTATGCTGGTGAGTGGTGACAGGGAGGAGAAAACAAGCAATTAAATAATATCTCTAGTCGAAATTATATAATAATTCAGTACCAAAATAACAAAATCATAATAAAGAGTGCAAGACTTACAATTTACCACATTTAGCAATTATTTATCGACATACTCTACTCACTGCTCATATTCCAAAACTCAACTTCATGTTCGAGAACATTAACAAACACCTCCTCAGCCTTCCTGACAACATCCTCTGGCGCCTTCTCGAGGCAACGGTCCGCAATTTGTTGAAGAGATTTGCAGTACAGGCCAAAATCAGAATTGCCCCACCGCTGGCACGTGCCCAGAAGGTTGGCCGGTGTTTTATGGTCTCCTTCAATGCAGAAGGAAAAACTCTCCTGGTACACTGTCTCTATAACCCAGAAAGCGGTAGCAGCAACGGCGTAGTTGATGTCTGGGGTAGTGAAGCTATGAAGAAATCTATAAAGGAGAGTATACTATAATGCATCATTGAAATGCATATGCCAGTACATTTAAATCGATAAAATCTGGTATGTCAAATTCATCAATTTAAATTGCCCATAAAATTAGGCTAATTCGCTATGGATTGGATGAAATATGGGCCGTTCATTTTTCACAATCGTGATGGTCACAATAGATCTTTTAGATACATTTAAAGAGACATGTTTGATAAGAACCGCTCGATTCAAAATGAAAAGTTGCTTAACCGATGCATAGCAGAACCACTCTTAAAATTAATGTATTACACACCCTGGTCCGTCCTCATTAAACACACGCACAAAGGGAGAAGACTATCCGGCATTACTGGATACGTTCGTTCGTGCAATACTATGTATTTGATTTAGCTAAAGGTACGGCCAGGTACTCAGTATAGATAAATGAAGTACCTGAAAATATAGAAAGAAAAACATGTAGGCAAATTAAGTACCTGCAGTACTCCGTATTCACAGGGAGTGGAGTTATGCCAGAAAGTTCAACTCCCCATTTCGAAGCTTCGGTCTTGAACCAAGAGAGCTCATCACTTAGAGCCGCCAGGCCGCCTAAAACAATCTCCATATCTGAGCCATCCTCCGGTTCGTTGCAAGACTTGAGCAGTACACTTGACACAAAGGGGACAAACTGTCTGACAAAAACATAGTCCTGACCCTGCAATTAGACAAGGATTTGGATATGGAGATACGGCAGTTGATACCATATTTGATACCGAGATCTTTGATTGGTATAACTTGAATACTTTCAGGTAAAACTTGAATACTGACTCCTACTGCACCTAAAAACCCTGATTTTCTAGTTTTTTTACCGAATACAGATATCTTGAATTCTAAATGGTATAACTTGAATATTTTCAGGTATAACTTGAATACTGATTCATACTGCACCTAAAACCTTGCATATTGAATCTGGTATCAAACACAATATCAATATATAATTTTCCATTAGAAAATTCAAGTAAATAACTGAATTTGGCAGGAGTTCAAATCAGGCAGTGAGAAAGAGAGAAAGAGAGGGAGGGAGGGAGATTACGAGCCAGCGCTTGAAAGAAGAGATGTCAACGGTGCCGTCGCGGATGGAGAGGATGAAGGGGTGACGAGTTGCGCGCTCGTACAGGTGGTGGTGCTTGGCCTTCCATGCGGCGGTGGGGCTTTGCCTTTGGTCGCTCCCCATGGAAGTAGGAACTGTTCTGACTTTAGACTTGATTGTTTTGCCCTTTCGGTGGTTTCTGAAGAGTGATCATCCCCCAAACTTGCAAAACAGCACATGAGCCGTTGGATCGTCTCGAGATGCGATCTGACACGTATGTCGAGACGATCCAACGGCTCACGTGCTGTACTGCAAAGGCTTTGGTGAGCTTTTGTTTTTTGGGCTTCACAGGCTCAACAGGAGAAATGAGAGAGCATCCCATTTACCACTCCCAGGCCCGGTTTATTTTAACTGCTCAATATCCCCACTGCACTTGTATTTATTTGTTCAGTTAATCAATCAGAAAACCAAGCCACTAAACATAAACAACAGAAATGTTATCAAGGCCCAGTTAGTACGATTTCATCAATTTTCTCATTGCATTCGCCTCTGATATTAAAAAAAAAGAAAATGTCACTATTCCTGTAGCCTTGTGCCCACTAAAATCACCCAGCCTTCTAGGCCTGCTCGATCCCTTCAGCCCTTCATTTTTTGGACCCGATTAACGTACAACCCATTAGCCCTCCGACGCTTCTGACGGTCGTGATCCCTCCGTCGCCTCCGACGGTCGCGATCCCTCCCTCACCTCCGACAGTCGCGATCCCTCTCTCGCCTCCGACGGTCGCGATCCCTCCCTCGCCTCCGACGGTCGCGATCCCTCCCTCGCCTCCGACGGACGCGACCCTCTGTCGCATCCGACGAGCAATATAAACACTGATACTCGCCTAAACATTTTTTTGAGGAAACTAAACACTTTTCAAAGAAAAGTAAACACTTTTGCAACTAATATAAACACTTATTATTTTTCATGTAAATATTTTTGTAAGAAACCGAAACACTTTTCGAAGCTATATAAACACTTTTCAATCTTTTTTTTTTTTTAAGAAAGTGGAGTACTCAACCAGTTTCATTGAAACTTTTTATTTTGTGCCCATGGAGGATTGAACCCATGACCTCTTAAAAGTCATCCTAATTAGTTACCACTTGAGCTACTAGGCCATTTGCAACACTTTTCAATCTTATCTAAGCACTTTTTTAAGTCATATAAACATATTTTTTTTCATGTAATTACCTTTATGTGAATTTTTGAATTCTACGTAAACACTTTTTAATCTAATATAAGCACTTTTTTAAAGCCATATAAACATTTTTCGGGTGTAATGGTAACTGTTTCTGTGGGCTAAGTGGGCCTGTCAATAACTGGACGTTAGTTGTATATAAACACTTTTCAATAGTACATAAACACTTTTCAAAAATATATAAACACTTTTAGGGGAAACTGGTGAGTGTTTCTGTGGGCTTGTCAACAAGTCGCTGAGAGAGCTAGTGGACAGGCTGGCAACGCGTTTTCCCTTTTTGGCAAGTTCAGGATGCGCGCTGGGACTGTCTTTTAGCCGAAAATGAAAAGTTAATTCGGAGGATTTTAGTGAGGAATTTAGTTCGGGGGACTATTAGTCTCTTCCTTAAAAAAAAACAGAATTTTAAATGCATTGCACAAAAAAAAAAAAAATCAAAATAGTAACATAATTAGAAAGGATTTTATTTTTCCAAAGAGGTCAAAGCACCGACCCCTTGGTATTCTCTGCACATTCTAAGTTGCTCAATAAATACTTTATAACCAAATTTTATGGGATATGAAATTTATGTTTTATGAACATATAACTTTTTCTAGCTTTGTTCATATTTCGCCTACACTGACATCACCTACTTTCCCAATGACAAAAAAATAGAATCATTTTATTTCAATGGAAAGATTTTATTTCAATAGAAATCATCAGATCAAAATAATTGAATCAAAATTATCAAATTCATTTTAATAAACCACCTAAGCTTTAACGCGAGTCAACAGTAGTAAACTTTTTTAGTTTTTTTATTTCAAAAAATAATAACCGAAACGGATCTCTCCACCTACAATGTCCGTTTCAGTTTGTAGGATTTTTTATTTTTTCTTTTCCTCAGCAATTGCAAATCACAATTCCTGAATTCCAAAATTCAGATGATACCTTACCTTGCCCTTCAAACTGGATTTCGTTGTGCACTTGCAGAGGGGCTAGGGCTGCACTTCCATTGTAACCTTCTACAGTTCTACGCCGCATCAACTGGCCCACCGTCAGCGAAACAAAACCTCATACGCCAGATTCATGTCAGTCAGAAAATTGGTTCTAGATGGCTGCTCAAACTCAAAGTCCGAAGCTTTGATTGCTGGTAAAGGACAGCGAACACAGCAACGACGCTGACGGGAAGAAATCTTGTCACTGGGCCCCACCAGTCAGTGTAATCCTTTCCTTTCCGGGTCCCGCCAGTCAGTGTAACAATCCCTTCGCCTTCTCATTTTCTACAGAGATTCTTCTCTGCAATCGTTCTACGCGGAATGAACGAGAACTCCAAAGAAGAAGAACAAGGAGAAAAACTGAGCGATTAACTTAACTGAATATAAATACTAGGTTTGGGGTTTCTGCGCGAGTTGAGAATTTGAACTGAGCAGAAGAAGAAGATGCTGGATCTACAGAAGAGGCGCGTCCAGGTCCTGCTCTTTGCTATTGCTCTCATCGCTCTCAGCATGACAGGTGAGGCTGTTCTCCTCTCAATTTGTGCCTTAAAGGTTGCAGCTTTCAGTATTAATTAATGAGGTTAATTAATTGAGCTTGACCAGTCCAGTAATTGGTTAATTTTGTATGCAATGGTAATCAGTATTGGAGCCCGGATTTATCTGAATTTGCCACTTTTGTACATCGGATATTCGAATTGGTTTTAAATAGTCATATTAGAAGTCTGATGTTACTAAATTGGGTATTTTAATCATTAAATGGAAAAATTGAGTTGGTTGGGTGAATTGGGAAACTCTAAATACGTACTTGTTGATAACCACATTACAACCACAACTGGAAGTGTTAAATCAAGAGACCATTTAAGTTCTTGGGGTTTTTATAAAGATTTGAGCTTTATTTTGAATAGATATCAATTAGGCATGTTTCTGGCATACTCCTGTCGGTGACTCGCTTTGTTTTTATCACTTTGTTTGCACTGCCTTATTTTGAATTGCCGAGACTAGTCTGGCATATTACTGGTGCATTCCATTCCAGGCAGTAACAGTAACTGATTTTTGTTCTTCAATTTAGCAGTGAGAGATATTCTGGTTACCAGTTTGTTTGATCTGTGTTCAGCTTCCTCATTTTGTCTTCTTTTTATGATGACTTAATCCCTTTTTAGGGTCCTTTATTATATTTCATGACAACAGCACGAATTACCAGTGGCAGATCTAACACAATTCGTTTGGTGATTTTTCCAGCTGAGAAGTTCAGAGAAATGGTGGGTGAAGAGGCTGCCTCAAAGAGTGGTAAATTCACCTTCTTAAACTGTTTCGACATGGGCTCTGGATCCCTCGCTTGTGGTGCCAAAGAAGGTGTTAAACTATACGTTTACAATCTTCGATCGGCTCACGTAGAACGGGTACGCCAACATGCAATTGAAAAGGCCTTAGCTGATGCCATTTCCGAGGGCCTCACGCCGGCTGATGCAGCAAAGCAGGCACAAAAGGTTGGTACAAATGCTGCCAAGGTGGCATCTCGTCAGGCGAAACGGATCCTGGGCCCACTAATTTCATCGGGTTGGGATTTCTTTGAGGCCATGTACTTTGGGGGCACCATGACTGAAGGATTTCTGAGAGGCACAGGGACACTCCTGGGCACGTATATGGGAGGTTACCATGGAGAGCAGAGGATCGGGGGCAAGATTGGGGGGAAGATCGGGTACCTTATGGGAAGCCATATTGGTAGCTGGATTGGGGCAAGAGTGGGGCTGATGGTGTATGATGTGGTCAATGGGGTGAGTTATTTGATTAGTTTTGTGCAACCTGAAGAAAGCTATCAATCTCAATCTAATTATGAAGATGAATATCAAAGCAAGGAACAAAGTGAAGAAACTCAGTACCATGAGAGCCCTCAATCAAGTTATGAGGATGATAGTAAAAGCGAGGAAAGAAGTGAAGAAACTCAGTATTATGAGAGCCCTCAATCAAGTTACGGAGAGGAATATAAGAGCGAGGAGAGAAGTGAAGAAAATCAGTATAATGAGAGCCCAGATGAGGAGACGCAAGAATCAGAAGGGTTTAGTTTGTTTTGAGTTCTATGGATTTATAGCTTCGTGATGCGCAGATGGGTGATGTATGATGCTGTTCATCATCATTGGCATTGAAATCACCGATTATTTACCTGATGCTGCGATCCTCTGGATGTGTGAAGATGAGGTAGAAGTGTTAAACTGTACCAGTTTATAAAGTAGAGATATATAGCATTTGATATTGTTTGTAAGTTGATGATGTCACAAAAGAAAAAAAATACTTATCATGCTAGAGGAAAATTCACTGATCTGCCTCGAACTTAGAAAGGTTCAATATTCAGACATGATACAGGACGCCGTTAAGCAGCGTTAATTTTTTTTTTTTTTTCTTTTTCCATCCTGCCCTGTTCAGTTAGATGATATACTGGTAAATGTATAAAGTACTTTGTTTGGTACACCTGATTATTTGACCTTGTGATACTAATTTTCTAATTCATTAGTTTTTTTTTTTTTTTTTGAAGTTTCGCTGTTACCATTGGTGAGTTCTGAGAGTACCTGTCAGCAGTTAAGAGGCTTGTATAGTAATCATATATTTAGCTGCGATAAATCAGATTATAGATCAGTTTCAAGGCCGAACTGTTATGGTTTAGGTACCGGTTAGTTTAATTAATATGATTTTACCAGTCCATATCGGGACAGCTGAACTGTTACACGTGTGTATTCATTACTGACCTGGTGCCTTCTTGTAATATTGTACTGCCTGTTGGAATTGCTTTTGCTAAACTGTGCTGGTAAACAGAGTCAGTCCGGTTTACAAATCCAGTACTGCATCCAGAACTCAGTACCACATAATCAGTATACAGATTACAGCACAGGCAAAAGAAGCGATACCTTTGCGAAAAGAAGCAAGACATAAATCGTTGGATGGTCTCGAGATCTGAGTATACAGAAATCGTAATGTGATTTTAACGGTTTATGCACTGTGCTACATGGTGCAGAGCATCAGATGATCAGACTGGTCTTAAACTAGAAACCTCAAAGAGGGAGAGAAATTTGACAACCGCTGGCATACTTTCGAAATTCGAAATGGTGGAGAGGACAGGAGGAGAGTAGAAAAATCAGGAAGAGGATGCAGAAATAGGCAATCTAAAGATAGAGATATCAAATTTAGAAAATATTTTTGAATTTTTAGATTGTTCGATCAACAGAATTTTACCCAGAAAAAGAAAATATAAATTGATACATGAATAACATGATCAGTATCTGTATATCTCAGTCAATACGTATGTGCGCAAAGGCTTGTTCTACTATTTTTTTTCACCGAGTAATACTTAGCATTCATACAAAAATTATTCATACAAAAATTATTTATAGCGTAGATTACATTTCAGAATGTATCTCTCTGCTATATTCAATATCCGTTTATGAATGTATGGACGGTTTTTTAATGGACTCAAAGTCGCAGGATGTTTCACCCATCAAAGCGCACTTGGAAATAGACTCACACAATACAATCAAAACAAGTAGAAAGAACCAGCCTTTAGTCTAGTGGCTAAGGGTAACGCTCTTCGTGTGGGAGGTCGCGGGTTCGAAACCCGGATAGGAGGTCTTTTATAAACATTTAAATTTGAGTAGCTTGACCCTCATCATTATCTTAAAAAAACAAGTAGATAAAATACGGACCCAAAAACGAGCACACAAAATACCGGACCGAATCTCCGTCTTCAATTGGTGGAGACAAAAAAAAAAAAAAAAAAAAAAAAAAACCCGACGGCCACAGCACAAATCACAAAATAATAATAATCACATATAAACATATATCTAATCAAAATATCTAAAAAATAAAAAAATCAACGGCCAATTAGAATTGGTAAAGCGGACTCAATCAACCAACAGCCAACAAAAAAAAAAAAAGAAAAAAATATCTTTAGTTAGTTAGTTAGTGCAGTACCGAATCTTAACTCTTTAACCTTAACCTCTCGCTCGCTCGCAATAATGTCCTCAGTCTCCATCTCCTCCATTCTTTCCAGAGCAGCTAGCTTCTCTCTTCTCTCCCTCTCCCTTTCCTCTCCTCCTCACATCTCCCGCTTTGCCCGTCCCCTCCGCCTCCATCGCCGCAGATTCCCGCACGCTCAGCGCCGGAGAACGATGATGACGTCGTCTTCATCGTCCTCTAGACTGGCCGCGCTTGTGCCCCCTTGTTGTGCTCCTGCGGCCGAGCACAGCGCTGCGGATTCCGCTTCTACCTCTGCTCCAGCTCAGGAAGATGAAGGTCCTCGTTGCTTTTGTACTCTGATGATGTTTGATTACACTTGATCTGTCCTTCGGTGCTTCTGTTGCTAATTGTTGATTGTCAATTAGAATCATTATCTGATTTTGATAGTTGTCTGTGTAATTGTGTAGCTGAAGGAATCTAATCAGATGTTTCTATCAAAATTATAGTCCCGAGTTGCATGAATTCAGTGGCGGAGTATAAAATTGCAGTGGATTCAATCCATGTAACTTAAGTAAATTTTTGTGAAAAAAGTACCTCAAAATACATATTTAAAAGGAAATTTACAAAATTTAGTGGTGTCATTTGCACCCATAATCACAAGAGTAGCTCCGCCACTGCATGAATTTCACTGAAAATGCAAAAAAAATAGTATGTTAAATCACAAAAGCTGGCCGGAGAATACAGCTGTGCTAACTGTTGTAAAAACTGTGTCTGGTGTGTAGATTTTGCTACCGGGGTAGGGTACCGGTTTCCTCCAAAGGAGATAAGAGATATAGTCGACGCGCCGCCTCTCCCCGTTTTGTCATTTTCTCCTCAAAGGGATAAGATTTTGTTCTTGAAGCGCAGGGCGCTGCCTCCTTTGTCAGACCTTGCAAAGCCAGAGCAGAAGCTTGCTGGCGTACGGATTGACGGCTATTCTAATGCCCGCAGCCGAATGTTAGTCGTATTTTTTATTCATTCATTCTCTTGTTTGTTAAGTAAATGAAAACAATAGATTTTTTTGACTAGGATTGAGGTAGACCTGGACAAATTTTGCTCAAACAGATAATTAGTTTACCAATTGTGGGGCTGTCATTATTACATATTTTATTGGAGCGGTTAATTCCAGGTTTTATCACCGGTAAACTTGATTTTAGTGACAGAAAGCCTGGTCAGAAAACCTTTTTTATTCACAGTAATAAATTAGAAGATTGTAAAGAAACTACATCTTGATGTGGACTCCACCTAGACCATTGATAGCTGCATATATGTAAATTAAGTTTGCACCCGTCTCCCCATCCTCTATGGAGCCATGTAGAATGGCTGTGCTGAAAACTTTTAGCAATGTAAGAAGTATGAACTTATTTGTCTCTGTTGTTAGCTACGTGTTTCCAATGATAGTATGTTTGTGTATTGTTTAGGTCTTTTTATACGGGAATAAGCATTCATACGTTGTTGGAGGATGGTAGTCTCGGGCCAGAAAAGGAGGTCTATGGCTACCCTGAAGGAGCAAAGATCAACTTTGTAACTTGGTATCATTTTTCTCTCATCTGTGTATTAAATTGAGTATACAGGCATGTGCAACATCAAAAACTTACTTCCTGTTACTAATAATTTATTATAAGTGACCTAATGTTTTAATGATATCTATAAGAACCCATTCAACCTGAACTTCTTAGAGCCAATATAAATCAAGTATTATCGTAGTGCTGGTTACTTAATATCAACCGGATAGTATCGCTTATGTTGCTTCTTCATTGTTTTACTTTAGGTCAAGAGATGGTCGGCATTTATCTTTTGCCGTTCGATTTGATGAGGTAGCAAATGCTAGTAATCTTTATTTTTTATTTTTTATTTTTTTTTTCAAGTAGTAGATGGAAAAGCTTACTATACTTTTATTTAAAAGAAGTTTAGTATTTAGTATTTACAGATGAATGAAACACAAAGGAAGTGAATAGGAAAAAGAAAAAAAAATACAGAATAAAAGATAAAAAGAAAAGCAATCTAATTATACTGAACCTAAGTGCCATATGCTGCGTCATAATTCTGCCTCCTTGATCAAATTCACCAATAGCACATTGTGTGGAATTACATGTTTTATTATTATAAATTTTCTTCTTGTTTTTTTTTTTCATAAACTGATTTTGCTCTTGTAAATAGGAGGACAATACTAGTAGCAAGCTTACTGTGTGGGTTGCGGATATAGAATCTGGGAGAGCACGGCCTCTTTTCAATTCACCTGATATGTACCTAAATGCCGTTTTTGAAAGGTAATGGTGATCTTGTGCAATTTCTTCTCACTTTTTGTTTGGGCCAAAATAAGGAATTGATCATATGGGTGGTTCGTATTGCTCTGAAGAAATACTAATATACCAGGTGCTGGTGTTTCTGCCAATTATTAACAAGCTGCAGAGAAATTGCTGATGACACACAAATTAGTCACCACTCACCAGAGCCAAGTTCTGCTAAAAGTCTTTGCTTACACAGACCAGAAGAACAAAAAAACTATGTCCAACGAACTTGTGTTTGGATTTTTTTGGGGTTGCAATTTTTGTTTTATATAAGCCTTGACAGTATACCTTTTTTGGTCTATTTGTGTTTTCAAATACTTACAACACTTTGAGTCTTTCCTCTTGACAGCTTTGTATGGGTCAGTGATTCTACTCTTCTAGTGTGCACCATCCCATTAAACCGTGGTAACCCACCGAAAAAGCCGTTAGTCCCTTCTGGCCCTAAAATCCAATCGAATGAGCAACAGAATGTGATTCAAGTGCGCACCTACCAAGACCTCCTCAAGGATGAGTATGATGCTGATTTGTTCGACTATTATGCAACCTCACAACTGGTCTTGGCTTCTCTAGATGGTAGTTATAACCTTATTGGGCCACCAGCTGTGTATACTTCGATTGACCCTTCGCCAGATGAGAAATATGTCATGGTCGCGTCAATACACAGACCATACTCATTTACTGTTCCCTGTGGAAGGTTTCCAAAGAAAGTTGAGTTGTGGACAACTGAGGGTGAATTTGTCAGAGAAATTTGTGATCTGCCCCTTGCTGAGAATATTCCAATTGCATCAAACAGTGTGCGAATGGGGAAACGCTCAATCAACTGGAGGCCTGACAAACCTTCAACCTTATATTGGTAAATCTTAAGACACTAGCTTTAGTTTTCTTATATACCTGATGTATTGGTTCTTATTTATTTTGCATATTTGGTTTGTTAGGGTAGAGACACAAGATGGAGGTGATGCAAAAGTTGAAGTTTCTCCACGTGACATTATTTATGTGGAGCCGGCTGAACTTCTTAATGGTGAACAACCTGAGATTTTGCATAAGCTTGATCTTCGATATGGGTATGATTTGATTTTTTGAAGCATTCGGAAATTAGACCTGACAGATTCATGATATTTTTATATTCCATTGGCCTTTTGCTACAGAGGAATCTCATGGTGTGACCAGTCCCTAGCTTTGGTGTATGAATCATGGTATAAAACACGTAAAATAAGAACGTGGGTTGTAGCCCCTGATCAGAAAGGTGTAGAACCTCGGATTCTGTTCGACAGATCATCAGAGGATGTATACTCCGATCCAGGCTCCCCCATGATGCGCAGGACAGCAGCAGGGACCTATGTTATTGCAAAGATCAAGAAGGATGGCGATGATAACACGTACCTTCTTCTTAATGGCATGGGCGCAACACCAAAGGGAAATATTCCGTTTCTTGATCTCTTTGATGTGTATGGTTCTTCTTCCTTTCTATTTCTTTGATACAATTTTCAAGAATCCTAGTTAGATTTATATTTGGACGGAGGCACTGTGCTTTGGATGTTATACCACCAAAGGCTTCTTTTGTTTCTGCATGTTTGTTGGAGACGACATTTATCTATCTTATGGAATATAAAGTGCGAATGAAAGGTAATATTTTTGTTTGTTCTTTCAATTCTTTTGGTTTCTGTAGTGAGACAGGGGTCAAGGAACGCATATGGGAAAGCGACTCAGAGAAGTATTATGAATCTGTAATTGCGTTAATGTCTGATCAAACTGAGAGCACTCTACATCTCAACCAGTTAAAAATTCTGACCTCGAAAGAATCCAAAACTGAGAATACCCAGTACTTTCTTCAAACTTGGCCAGAGAAGAGGAGAGTGCAAATAACAAATTTTCCACATCCATATCCGCAATTGCAATCTCTGCAGAAGGAGATGATAAGGTACAACAGGAAGGATGGTGTGCAGCTTACAGCTACTCTCTACTTGCCACCTGGTTATGACCCGTCAGTAGATGGGCCCTTACCCTGCCTGGTGTGGTCTTATCCAGGCGAATTTAAGAGCAAAGATGCAGCTGGACAGGTACGTGGCTCACCGAATGAGTTTGCTGGTATAGGGGCCACATCACCGCTTCTATGGTTGGCTCGAAGGTATTAAGTTTCTTTACCTTTAAATTAATTTAGTTTCCTTTTTTGCTCAACAGAAAATATAGATTTAATATAGAAAAATTATTTACTTGTATGCTCTCCTCAGGTTTGCAATTTTATCTGGCCCTACAATACCTATAATTGGTGAAGGCGACGAAGAGGCCAATGATAAGTAATATCTTTACTCTTTAAATAATTGCCAGTGACTTTTAAATAGACTTATCTTATTTAATCATGTTTGGCTTCTGATATCTGCTTGTTTTTGTCATTTTCAATTCTATCTGACTAGGTATGTAGAACAATTAGTTGCCAGTGCAGAGGCAGCAGTTGAAGAGGTCGTAAGAAGAGGGGTAGGTCCTTGCTCTTTCTTATTTTTTCCATATAACATAGGCCATGCATTTAGATTTGTTGATTTGACATTTTTTTTATAGGTAGCACATCCAAGTAAGATTGCAGTAGGTGGCCACTCATATGGAGCTTTTATGACAGCTAATCTGTTAGCACACGCTCCCCATCTTTTCTGTTGCGGAGTTGCTCGCTCCGGTGCTTACAACAGGACCTTAACTCCTTTTGGTTTTCAGGTACATGCTTTTAACACTAGTCGTATGCATGAGAATAAGCTTGTTAGTTTGACAATTTTTGAATTATTGAACAAGTAATATTTATTGTAGAATGAAGATAGAACGCTTTGGGAGGCGACTAGTACTTATGTGGAGATGAGCCCCTTCATGTCAGCCAACAAAATTAAGAAACCTATTCTTCTTATACACGGTGAAGAAGACAATAATTCTGGAACACTCACAATGCAGGTACAAGAAAAACTTGCATTCAGTAAATCAGCTTTTACAAATTCTGATATACCAACTAATTGTCTCATCTCAGCAGTGCCAGTTACTCCCAACACGGATACTTATGCACTGTATCAACAATAAATCGTGACACCCCAAACTGAATACAAGCTATGATAATTGATAAACTCATTTTACAGTTCATATATGACTCATAACATACATGCAAGGCATTATTAACAACATCCTCACAAATAATCAATGTAGCCAATCAATAAATGTCAAATGTAATAGATGATTTCAGTACCAGCTGTTCAAGCATCAACTGCAATCATATTGGTGTGTGGGGGGGGGTAATAGATGTGTCAATGTCAATGTGGACACCCAAGGTTAAATGTAATTGTTAACATGCCACAGCACCAAGATCAAACAACATTTACCATCGATGACTTGCAAATGATATAGAATAATAAATCATAATATCATAGTGGATATTAGCATCTGGTTTTAAATGATGAAAGCTTATTTTTAGTTCAAATTCATGAAACATGTTCTTAATTGATACCAATAAAATGAAAAGTTTCAAATTAGTATAAAGAAGGAGAAAATAAAAATGAACATAGTCTCATATTGGTTGTAATGTTATATATAGTTGTAGCTGATTGCACCAACTACTGGTTCTCTTACATGAATCCAGCATTACACATGTAATAATTTTACTTTGCCACACTAGCTGGCACCTCTAGTTTGAGCTTCACCCTTTTCCTGATGGTATTGGATTCTTACCTTCATCGGTTTATTTAAACATGTACTAATTCGGCAATAGCTGTTCTGAACTCGAACAATAATAATCACCTTTTCTGTATTTTACCTGACAGTCTGATAGGTTCTTTACTGCATTGAAAGGCCACGGTGCACTATGCCGTTTGGTAATTCTCCCATACGAGAGTCATGGCTATTCGGCCAGGGAGAGCATAATGCATGTACTATGGGAGACGGACAGGTGGCTTCAAAAATATTGCGAAGCGAATTCTGATAGTGATAAATCCAGTAGCAAGGATAGTTCTCAGAATTCTACGACAACTAGCAATAGTGAAAATAACAAGGCTTTGTCAGCTAGTGGCAGTGGTGCTGCCCATGAAAGCTCAGACCTTGGGGAATCATCTTGTACACCAAGATCTTTACTTTGGTAAATCTTTTTTTTTTTTTGAAAAGTTTGGTAAATCTTTCCACCTATGATTTAAAATGTATAAAGGAGTTTCCTGAGGCTTGTGATCGAACCTATAAGCCTCTCTGCAATGGTAGGTTAACAATCCAGTACCCCCACTTGGGTCGGTTTGTGGACTATTTACCTTCATCCCATGCCTCTTGTGCATAAAAAGATAGTGTCCAACTTGAAACCAAATTGGTGCTCCCCTCTGTCATTTGTGCCAATAAATACAATTTGTGTAGAGAAATAACTTTTATTTTATTCTTATAAATGCAGATCAATTGCATTGAAGCCAGCATCATCTGTGAAAGCGGAATTGCCAGCTTAGTAGAAGATGAGGCACTCTGCAAATAATAATCTGCCCTTGGCATTATTTTTATTTAATTCAAGTCTGTAATATACATTCTTTGTTTCTACGTAGATCGACATTGTATCATGTTTTTTACGGAATAAAGAACAATGATTGGTGCAATAGCCAATTAACCATAGTCGACCTTGAATCTCCATGTATGAGATGTATCTCTATCAAACAACCATAAGGTCATAACTCATAAGGAGCACTTTTTCTTTGAAATAATTGGATATGGTATATATTACTAAATATTCATATACCTGATCATGTTGCGTGCATTGGCATGCGTGGAGTTGTTTACGTGCACAATTGCAATTCTGGCGATCCCCATCTGCTACAGAAATTTATTCCCATATAGCAATTTGTTTGGGATATGTCGCTTTCTATTTGCTTTTTTACAACAGTATCATGTTGTTCTCTTCATTGAAGATTTTCCAGCAATGGATCCGTGAAGATCTGTAATTTTGTTAAGTTATGAATGGCTGTTTTCATTAGACAAAATCTGAGATGTAGCTGAACAGTGTATTGCAGGTGCATCTGGGCCGACCTACTATTTCTTTCTTCATAAGGGAGAATTTATTTTATTCCATTTCGATTTGGAAGAAAGAAAGCACTTTATATCTGAAATCCTGAATGAATATTAATTAATTAATGCTGCATTGTGGTTATTATCTTTCCGGTATGTGCTCATCCTAGCGTTGCTGTGTGGGGCAGAAGGAAAGCAAATATGGGAGGAGGAAAAACGAAGCAGCTATATAACGCACTCAACAGAGTCAATGCATGCACGATGCAAAAGAAGGTACAAATTGGAAAGGTAAAGTGGAATGGAATGGACGATGCAAGAGAAGGTACAAATTGGAAAGGTAAAGTGTAATGGAATGGTCGCATTTATTATTATTATTATCAGTTAGAGAGATTAAAGGTCGAACATGCCTATACATTGTAGATCTACAGTGTCAAATGAATATTTTTTTTTTTTAGTGTTTTCTTTTTTTTTTGGGTTTGGTTTATTCTTTTTTTTTTTTGTTTGGTTTTTACTATTTTTTTTTGTTTGGTTTTTCACTAATTACAATAAAATTTAAGTGTTAGTGTTAATATTTTTATTATTAAATTTTCGATTATTAAAAAATGCAATGGTTGCAGTCTTTCTATTTTATAGTGCTTTAAGTATTTTGTTTTAAGTTTTAATATATTTACAACTAAGCTCATAAGTAACGTTACTCCATGTATTTAGGAAAGGATGTAAAGCAGCTATCATGTTTTTTTCTATTTTTTTAATTTTTAGTATTTTTTTGTGTTTTGTAAGAGTTATACATTTTTTGGGTTTGGTTTTCACATCAAAAGAATAGTGTTTTTTTTTTTTTGGGTTTGGTTTATTCTCTTTTTTTTTTTTTTTGTTTTTGGTTTGGTTTATACTATTTTTTTTGGTTTGGTTTTCACTAATTACAATAAAATTTAAGTGTTAGTGTTAATACTTTTATTGTTAAGTTTTTGATTCTTAAAAAAATGTAATGGTTGCAATCTTTCTATTTTATAGTGCTTTAAGTATTTTTGTTTTAAGTTTTAATATATTTAGGAAATGACGTAAAGCTATCATGAGTTAGGCTCAATAATTTTTTTAGATAAAAAATTTACCAAAAATTTTATATATTTTTTTAATTTTTAGTATTTTTTTTTGTGTTTTGTAAGAGTTATACACAAAGTAATGATTATGTTATTATATTGTATAGTCACTTTTAAGAAAATCTCAAACAAATACTGAAAAATTCTCAAAAATAGAAATTTTGTATATATCCTATAAGTTTTGATATAAGAAACTTATTAAGCCGTATAAATAAAAATTTAAAGGTGATTTTGTATGTTTTTAAAGTTACATCCGCATAAGAACTATATGAGTTTAAACTCATGATAATCTTATTTTGCAGTTACAACACAAATTAGTATCAATGTTTTTATGCTCCGCCATCGCGTGTCTAATAAAAGATCATGTCTGAATTCTGAATGGAAGGCCAAATTACTTCCTCACAACATTTAAAGAAAAGGCCAAGTTACTGTTAAGTGTTTAGTCATTACTGTAAAAATCACATGAGAACCCAAATCGCTCCCTCCCCCTCTCATACACAATTCAGGCAATATACATCCAAAAGGGCCAAAACAACCAAGCGACAAACAGTGGTATTCTTATCAAAAAAAAAGAAAAGAAACAGTGGTGTTCTACAGTCTCAGTTTCAGTAGCTTCTTACCAATGCTCCTACACATTGGTGCCCGCCATAATTATTTCATTATTTATTTATTTGTTTGTTTACTTTTTTTTTCTGAGACAAAGATGAGAGTCAAGCCACTCAAGTTTAAATGTCTATAAAAGACTCTTCATCCGGGTTTCGAACTCGTGACCTCCCACACGGAGAGCGTATTTGTTTGTTTACTTATGCATAGATGTATTCTAAATCATCTTGTATATATAAAATATTAGAATTTTAAACTCAGTTTGATAGCCATCAAGGCATCAACTAGCTATTTACTTATTTGATATTTAGTTTCACGATCTCTCAATGAAGTTGGTTTATCTGTCCGGTTCTTAAACTTGGA
This sequence comes from Cyperus esculentus, assembly GCA_030179965.1. Lineage (NCBI taxonomy): Eukaryota > Viridiplantae > Streptophyta > Magnoliopsida > Poales > Cyperaceae > Cyperus > Cyperus esculentus. The sequence continues at coordinate 817,210 of JASGLE010000030.1, forward strand.
TGATTTCTAATGCAAAAGGTGGCCATTCAAACCTTGGGGTCTTATTAAAGAGTCATAATTCGGAATGCGTTCAGTGTATGTCTATTAATTGTTCAGCATCGAGAGATGTTTCAGAACGTATATTCGACTCTCTTTCTTTTAGGCTCATTATTCTATGCATCAATTTTGTTGGCTTTCAATTTTATTAAAGCGGCAAGGTCCTATTCCAGGTGATCATGTATGTAGTCGATGGCATGAAATGTCGACACCCTCGAATATTTATGTTTTGTCAGCTCTCAGTCTCACTCGCATGTAAAGGCCCACTTTCTCCCCACTTACCAGGCATCTAATTAACATTCTTATTGTTTATCTTAATTAACTTTTTTGTTTGTTTGTTTGTTTGAGAAACCACTCGTATTTATTACGGGATGAAAAAAAAAATATACGGCTTAAATTATACTTTATCATATTTTAAATTTTGATTTATAATTCCTGATAAAATATTCATATAAAACACCGGAATGCAAGCAATTTTTATTTTTAAGGGGTTTTAAGTAGATGTATTAGGATTTGTTAAAATGACTCTGATAGCTTTTTAGTCTAATATATTTTGGTTGAAAATACATGATATCACAATAGCCATAATCTTTTTATCATATTAAATAGGGAAAATTTTTTATATGCCCTCAAAAACTTGACTGCTTTCTTATTTACCCCTGCAAACTTCAATTTATCCTGCGTACCCCTCAATTTTAGCAACTATTTCTTATTTACCCATGATATACTCTATTCTAATTAACACCAATTTAAGAGGAAAGAATAAACCAGTTAATCTCCCATCAACAAAATTTGAAAGAATAGGCTGCTTAATCTTCAATTAAAATTGGAAGATAATCACCCTTACCTTTTTCATTAGTACTTACCCTACCGAGAAACCCGCCCGACCCGACCCGAATCAGATTCGACATATTCCAGAAAGTCAAACTGACCTAAATCAGACTCGACATATTCCAGAAAGTCAAACTGACCTAAATCAGACTCGACATATTCCAGAAAGTCAAACTGACCTAAATCAGACTCGACATATTCCAGAAAGTCAAACTGACCCGACCTGACCTAAGATCAAATAGCATCCAATCCAACTCAAATGATCCAAAAAAAAGTTGATATTAAAATTGACTCGACCTGACCCACCCATCACCTGACCTGACCCCGACCCGAGATATTCTAGAAGGTCAAACTAACCCGACCTGAACCCGAACCCGATCCGCTTGCCCGATTTGCCACTTTGCGGGAACGAAATACAGGAAGTGAATTATATAAAGAAATAAAATACATGCACAAGAATACCTTTACATGAACAAAAAAATGAAATGGGGAAGAGGGGCAATTGAAGGCCAGTAGGTTTCCGGATTGCAAGGTGTCGATATAAGTTGAGCGTGGTCTATTTTAAATCACCCAACATGTGCAGAGACACTAGCAGTAGTAGTTGAAGATTAATCAATCTATTCTTTTTAATTATATTGAAAGGATATTAACCGGCCTATTCTTTCCAATTTGGTTGATGTGGATTAACTGGTTTATTATTTCTCTTAAATTGGTGTTAATTAGAATAGAATATATCATGGGTAGATAAGAAACAGTTGCGAAAATTGAGGGGTATATAGGATAAATTGAAGTTTGCAGGAGTAAATAAGAAATCAGTCAAGTTTTTGAGGGCATATAAAAAATTTTCCCTATTAAATAAATAAATCATATTTAAATGCACAATTTTTGAAAAAAAATGAAAATCTGCACTCCCGGATGCTGATTTAGATATGTCCCATGGATTTCACATCCTCTAACATATGGTACGTGCCATTCAGTACATGGACCGTTGGATCTCCTCGAGATTCACGCTGGTCCAAATCTCGAGGTGATCCAACGGCCCACGTGCCGAATGACACCGTCCCATGCTAGAGCCGCAACTTAAATTTTTTTATAACTGGTATTGTGCCCACGCGTTGCAGTATGGTATCCATATTTTTTATTTGTATTTATTTAAATTATTGAATAAAAAAATTAAAATAACATCTAACCTCCAAATATATCACAATGACATAATCAAGAACTTAACTTACTTAAATATCAATTCTTCAAAATATAGGGAACAATAATAAAAAGCATCTCATGCTTCAAGTCTTCAAGTCTTCAAGATATAGAGAACGGCAACAGTAGTAGTAATAATAAGAGTTCGGCTACGGTGCTTTCATAAGCATTTCAGACCGAAACGCTTACGGTCTGAAATTAAAAGTTCGTTGTCCGAAACTTTAATCCAAATAGCATATAATAATCTTAACATAACTAACTTGCAGAAACCCAAAATTTTCCATTTTAAAAAAAAAATTAACTATTTTTAATGATTTTTCAAAGATTGGCATACAAAATTGATTTATTTTTTAATTATTTAAGAGCAATATCTCAAAAAATCATTAAAAATAGTAATAAAATTCTAAAATGATAAGATTTGGAATCCTCCAACTTTATGATGTCAAGATTATTATGAGCTATTTGCATTAAAATTTCAGACGACGAATTTTTGAACTTGGACCATAATCATTTTGATCTGAAATGCTTACGAAAGCACCCTAGCGGGACTAATGATAATGATAATGATAATGTAATGATAATGATAATGATAATAATAATATTAATAATAATAACGATAACGATAACAATAATAATAATGATAATCATAATCATAATAATCATAATAATCATGATGATGATGATGATGATGATGATGATGATGATGATGATGATGATATCATAATCATAATAATCATAATAATAATGATAATAAATGATATAACATAAAAAACATAATAGCACCGGCTTGATGCCATGTTAGATATAAAAATGGAGAAATTATCTTTGGGCCCCTTAACTATACCCCTTATCCATCTCTCATACTAAATTGTAATATTTTCTCTTTCTTTCTCATACTTTCATAAATTTTGAGTGAATTTTTTTTATTCTTGATCTTTCTATTGTATATATATAAGTATTTTGTTCGATTGAGGATATGAATTGCAACCTGTAAAAATGATTTGTTGTATTTGAAAAATAATTTATAACTAAAAATGTATTGGGGTGTGGTTAAGGGGTTTTTTAAGGGATGCGGTTATCAATTCCCTTATTATAAAGCAAAAGACAGACTCAAAATATTAAATCCGAATCTATATGATCCCCTGCTCTATTGTATTGTGCAGTTCACAACGAAAACCATTGGATTTTCTAGAGATTTGTGACAGAGGAGATCTCGAAGCGATTGATGCATCGTATTTTTATCTATTTATTTTAGGATTTTTACCTTTATTTTAGTTAGGAATTTTAGATTTAGTAGCAGATTAGTTAGTAGATGTTTAAAATTAAGTTATTTAAGTTTTTGGGACCTAATTCAGAGAAGATGAACAAAAATAGGTGAAGAAGCGCACAGATTACACATAGTGCGGACCGCAATCTCGAGTGTGCGGTTCGCACTCAGATCAAAAACTGGAGCAGCTAAATATGGGCTGAGCACAACCGCCGACACTCCAATTTTAGGGCAACCGACTCCCTGTTCCTTGGGGAGTACGGTTCGCACCTAAGGAAGCCAGATCGCAGGAAGGCCAAAATCAGACGGGACCTCTATTTTCTGGAGCAGTTTCAATTTAAGGTATCTAATTTTGTCCTTTGCTCCAGAAATTAGGGGTCGGTTCCAGAAGAAGGAAGGCTAAAACTGGGAGCATTCAAGCCTATATAATCACCATCCTTTGAAGAAGTTAGGTATCAAGTATCAAGTTAAGTCAAGTCAAGTTTGAGAGTAGAGTTTGTTTTGAGAGTTAGTTAGTAGAGAGTCCTTTACTTTTGAGAGTTTAGTTTAGAGAGTCGATAAGAAGAGGGAGATTACTCGGAGAAGAAGGATTCAAGCGCCTACGAGTCTCAAACGTCATCAAAATATTCGGTGCTTTCTTCTTTAAGTTATTTACCTTTTCTTTAATCATATTGTCTTTTGTTATGTTTGAGTAGTTGTCTTAGTTCTTAGGGTCTAAGATGATGTTTGTCTGTTTGAATTAATTGAATATCATGTTTTAATTGCCTATGATCTGAAGTTATTTTCAATATTGCTTTGAGCTTAATTATAATTGCATTTGAATTGCTTCTTGATTATTTGATAAGAACCTATAGATTAGGGTCCAATCTAGTTGGTTAGAATAACGTCAATTGAATTGAGAACTGATTCTTGTGCTAATTGGGTAGTTATCCAAAAGTAACCGAAAGGAGAAATTGTGGTTATAACGAGAGTTAAACCTTACCCTTGAACAAAAGTAAATTGAATTTAGAATTAGAAATAATCCTAAAGATTTCTAATTAATCTAAAAGTGTTAAAAGTGCTAACAAACGAGAGTTGAGGGACTTGTAACTGCTTAGGATTAGTTAGGGATCGGTAACTTTAGTCAACATATCTGATCTGAAATAAAACTGTTCTCTGTTTGTTCCTTGCGGACCGTAGTGTGACAGACTGCGGATCGCACTACAAAGTAACTGACAGGAAATCTATCTCTCGGACAGTTGTCTGCGAACTGCAGTTAACCACTGCGGATCATTAATCTGTAACTGAAGGAGAGGCGAAATTGTATACCCTGCGGACTGTACCTCGAAAGTGCGGACCGCAGGCAGTTGATCCAAACAGCAAACTGATTCTGAAAACCCTGGGAACGCTTGTTTAGCATCTGTTTAAAGTCTTTTAATTACTGTTAATTACTTTATTGCACCTGAAACCAATCTTGAAACAAAACCCCCCCACTTTTATATAAAAACACCAAAAATATTCTAAATAGGATTAGGAAAGATTTTAAAGAATAGTTTAGAAGTAATTCCGTCCCTGTGGATTTGATCCCGACTTTATTGCAATAAATCGTACGCTTGCGATTGAGGGCATTATTTAGGGTAATTAAAAGCCTATATACTTTACAGAGGTCAGCGATCCAACGTCTGACGTTGGATGACGCGTGCTTGCTGTGGGATCAAGTTGACGCGCGCGTGCGTGCGTGTGTTGACGCGTTACGCGCAAATCCGAATTGATATCCCCTGTCTACTGTATTGTGCAGTTCACACCAACAACCATTGGATATTCTCGAGATATGTGCTAGAGCAAATCTCGAGGCAATCCAATGGCTGATGTTGGATGATGCGTGCATGCTGTGGGTTGACGCGTGCGTGCGTCAACGCGTTACGCGTTTTTGGCTGGATTAATTAGACGGGAAGGAAATCGAATCACCAGATAATAGAATCAACGGCTCGGGTTAAAACAGATTGATGTATCTAATGGTTGAAAATGTTTCTGAACATATAGTCATTTCAATCTCCAAATCAACTCCTCCTTTTATTATTAGTAAGGATTTTTGTTTGCATATATATATTTTGAGGAGGGATCAAATAACCATGTTTTTTGTGACCGATCGGTGACCGTGAAAGTAAATCTGAAATAACTACAATTTAAACTGCTAAATGACAAAACTAATTGATAGAATGTGTTGTATATATCATGTTTTATGTGTACACAAAAAAATTATATTATTTTGATTTTATTTACATATGCATCAAGCATTAACAAAAATCGACGGTTCAAATTTTATGATTTTTTCTCCTCTCTTGATGACTATTGAAACGATGTTAAAACTTTATCATTTTTTGTATATATATTATTTAGATGATTTAGAATACATCTAATGGTATAGATTTGTCAATATATATATAAATAGTAAAATGGTCACCACGGTCACCAAAGTCCATAGTTATTGGATCCCTCCTCATTTATTTTACATCAAAAGTTATCAAAATTTATAACAAATTCAATCCATCAGATTTTTCTTTTTACAAAATTTATGCAATTTACATAAATTGCCTTGTTTTTAATTTGACAATCATAGAAAAATTCATTCAACAATAACCCTTGCAAATGACACGGAAAATTCTTGGTTCTAAATAATTATTAAATGTTTTGATCAAGTTGAGCCGTTTATATTTACAGATAAAAGTAAACAATTCTTTCACGAACTTTGATTTTTTTTCCCCCTTACCTATATGTTAAAGAGGAGGGATCTATTAACAATGCTTATCTTGACTATCTTGACAATGGGGCTTTTCAAAAAATTTTAAGAATTCATAAAAAACTTAAAAATGAAAAAAAAAATATAGATACATTAGTTAACTTATAGATTGATAATGTTTCAAATTTTAATTAAATTAAATATCATTTGATGCCTTATAAAAAATTTGTACACTTTTTAATAATTGTAATTTAACGGGTCTTTAAAGAGCTATCAAACGTCGCTTAAATTAAATATAATCAGAAACATAATCAATCTATAAGTTAATAAATACTTCCGTAAATTTTTTTCTATTTCTAAGATTTTTTATAAATTTTTACAAATTTTTAAAAAGTACAATTGTCAAAATTGTTAAGTTAACTATTGTCAATAGATCCCTCCTCTATGTTAAATTCGTACTATTTATCCTATTTCTAATTTTTAAATTAAAGTTCAAGAGATGCATTCATTATAATTTTCGTCAATTCTAGATTACCTTAGAGCATCCAAAAAGCTTTGGATAAATGCAAATTATATCGATGTTAAATTTAGGTACAAAGGTAAAATGTTTGCGAAAGAAATTGTGCACGTATCAACGACGGGAGTTCCGTCGGTATCACCAATAGCGTTTCCCATTAAAAAAGGAGTGGCTCGCGTAGAAGAATTAACTATTTTCGGATATAGAAGGAAATAAAACCCTCTTAAAATCACCTAATTATAAAATCAAAATTATCATTACCATTGAATTTGAATATATGCTAGAATTAAAAGATGTGAACACAAATATTCCACACCTCGTCAACGGTTTAGCATTTTCAAATTGCGACCTAGTACGAAATACTATGTGAACACATATATTCCCTCATTTTTAAAAGTGCATGATTCTTAGTACCTCTAATTCTAAGAGGCATGAAATTGGCCAGCAGACCTGACAAAGATTTTAGGTCAAAATTCTTCACAACCCCTTAACGTAAGCTATAGACGTGTTATGCACACATACATTAGATTTGAATTAGTATATATTTAGGATTTACATTTTTATATATAGTAAGTACATTTATGGTCCAGTTTAGATTTTGGAATTATACTCTTATACGGATATTTATTTTGAGGAGGGATACAATGACACACAAAATTTTGACACAAATGTTGTATAAAATAATATTAAGTTTTTAAAAAGATCTTAAAAATAGAAATTTTTTACAAACATGTTCATCAGCTTATAGATCGATTGTGTTTCAAATTTCATTCAATTTGAATGTCATTTGATACTCTATCAACGACCATCAAGTTTACATAGTAGTTAGAACAATCTAAATTTAATGATTCTTGATGGAGTATCAAATGACACTACAATTGAATAAAATTTGAAACACAATCAATCTATAAGTAAATGAATATATTTACAAAAGATTTTCCATTTTAAAATTTTTTTTATAAATTTATATGATTTAGTATAATATTTGTGTCAAAATATTGTTGTGTCATATGATCTCTCCTCATTTATTTTATGTAATCCATCATTTAGCAAGTAGTAAACTATCATTACCATGCTTACGCAATGTAAAACTGGCTTAATTATAATTAACCAGATGATACCTTGGCTATGAACCACCTAAATCATGCCTGCAGACTGAAGATTCGAGAGACATTTGATTTAGCATAAAGATTTCGTTGCACATGCTTTTATAGAAATATCTAATTATGATTATATATGTAAAGAGCAGGGATCCACTCACACAAAAAATTTTGATACAAAATTTACACCAAACCATATAAATTCATATAAAATCTTAAAGATAGGAACTTTTTTTACAAATATATTCATTTACTTATAGATTGATTGTGTTTCAAGTTTTATTCGATTTGAGTGTTATTTGATCGATACTCTATCTTAATTATTTGTATGGTAATTACAACGATTTAAATTTAATTATTCTTAAAAAAGTATAAATACTACTCAAATTGAATAAAACTTTAAACACTATCAATTTATAAGTAAATGCATATGTTTGTACAAGAATTTTCATTTTCAAGATTCTGTATAAAATCATAAGGATTGATGTAATTTTTGTGTCAAATATTTTGTGTAAGTGGATCCCTACGATGAGTTGAATGAAAAGTAAAATGGTGTTTTTACTTTGCACTCGTATCTCAAGAACCATAACTCGAATACCCAATTTGATTTGATCGAAGCAATCTACATATCGAAATCTCATTGAATACCAATTTTTTTTTGTTTTAAAGTTTTCTAATCATATTTAATGATTTTTGAAAGAAATGAGATTTCAATATGCTATCGATCCAAACCGTTCATTATATTCTTCATATATATAATTTTACTGCAAAACTTTTTTGAATGAAAAATTATCTTTGCCCCCTTAACTTTCCCCCTTATCCATCCCCTAAACTAAATTAGTAATATTTTCTTTTTTCTTTCTCATACTCTCATAAATTTTGAGTGAATTTTTTTTTTATTATTGATCTTTCTATTGTATATAAATAAGTGTTTTGTTCGATTGAGGATGTAAATTGCAACCGGTAAAAGTAATTTATGTATTTGAAAAAAAATTTAACTAAAAATGTATTGGAGTGCGGTTAAGAGGGTTTTTTAAGGGGTAAAGTTATCAACTCCCTTTTCAAATATTTTTAAAAATGTTAAATTATGAATACAGGGTTTAAAATTCACATTCCTATTCAAATTAATTCGTTTGAGTTTCTTTTCAGGAAATCAAAAGCAATTTATGTCTTTTTCTTGGAAATGTAAACGACGGCGTGTACGGCCGTATATAAAGAATAAAAACGTAACGTCAAAATGATAATTTTCTTAGTTCAGAAACAAAGTCGTTATATATATAAATCAAGATATATATTATTGAGTGAATAATCAATATTATACTAGATATTGTGGGCGGGTATAAATATGCCAGATCAATGCCTTAGTAAAATTAAATTAATAGAAGGAAAAAATATATATACAAGGTGGGTACCACGCCACACGCAATTGACTGGTCTCTGGACCCTGGTGCTTGTAAATAATTTCAGATTCGTGTCCACAAGACCACAACAAATATAAATTTGATATATATATATATATATATATAAGTATAAAATTTGTATTAGTGTGGATATATGGACACTTAAGTATTGAGAATAATCGAAAATTTTTCATAATTTTAGAGTTGTTCTTACTTAGGTGGTTTTGATTTCTCGCTCCGTATTTTTTTTTTCTTCTAATTACCACGTAACGTAGCACAATACTTATTTTGGCCATCTTAAATAATTCACTTTTTTACTCTTTTTTTTTAAAAAAAAACTTACAATTACAAATTGTAAAAATAGAAAAGTTTTTATATAAACGTTGTGAAACTTATTGATTGATTATATTTTAAACTTTTAAGCAATTTAAATAATATTTTGTAGTCCATAATTCCAAATTGACAGAACCAAGGCAAGGCCAGCATATAGGCTCCGGCCCTCTTCCCCGTTGAAAATTATCAACCTACAATTTATATATTTAATTCAAATTTTGTTAGATAATTAAATTGAAAGTGTTGTAGTAATTGATATAAATAAATCAACTAATTAGAAGGAGCATAATTGTTCAAAAAATAATTATATTTGGTTTGCCGAGCAAAATTTTTGGTATATATAGACAGTGTTTATTTCCCTTTAACACTGTTTCGACTATTTGTATAACAAATATTGACGCTAATCATTTTTATTATTATATGTGCTATTGTTTTATATATAGTTCAAGAAAAGTTTGAGACTCCAAATTTAGTGTGTCCTTGGAAATTGTTATATATTCTCAATTTTTTTTTCAAATTAAACAAACTTTTTAATCTTTTAATTGACATTGAGAATTTAAAATCCCGATATAATGATCCGGATATTGTAATTTATTAAGAGGACAAATTTTATGACTTAATGAATAAAAGAACTGGTCTTATACGCTATACCTAGTCGACAGCTGTCCCTTGAACATGCCAAGTTATATATTTCTGAGATCAAGCAAGCCATATATTTATGAGGAGGGATCCCTTGTATATATTGATAACTTGACAAAAAAAAAAAAAATGTTTACAAAATGTTTGAAAATTGAAAAAGTTTATAGATGCATTCTTTAATATATAGATAGATAGTATTTTAATTTTTAATCAATTTGAGTATCGTTTAATGGCTCATCAAAATTTTGAGCTCTTATTAACGGTTGTAATTTAAAAGTGATTTTGATGGACTATTAAAAAACACTTTTATTGAATATTGTTGAAAATATAATCAATCTATATATTTAACAATGCAACTATAAACATTTTTTTCAGATTTATCAAATATGCTATTGTCAATATTGTCAATATAAGAATTGTCAAGGATCCCTCCTCCATATTTATTTATTTATTTGTTATTCAACGTGATATTGGATAGAATTAATATATATGTTGTACGTAATTGCATCCTGCATGACTCATGAGAATCATGACAAAATTAATATATTGATTTTAGCTAGAAGTAAAACAATTTGCAGGACAACTCTCCTGCATGCAACTGCAAGGATTGTTTGTCTTTGTAGGGTTTTCACTGGTAAGAGATTGCAAACTGGAGCTCAAATTTTTCCAAATTTAAGAAATAACGTAAGTGCAAAATCATTTGAGACAAATGCAAAATTATATAGTGTGCACACATATTAATTTTAGTATGCAATGTATTGATTTTAGAATGCAGGTTAAAAGATTTCTTTATGTACGTAGGCTAAAAATATCTAGGATACAAATTGTTCAATATATACGTGCATAATAAACAAGTTTCGCAGGATAACAAACAAATTTTGCATGCATAATTCAGGAGTGTGCACAGTGCAATCAGACTGGTCAAACCATTTATATCAACCGGACTACGGGAGCTAGAATTACAGCACTGTGTGTCAGCTCCCATCTTTGATAATCTATCTAGCTAATAAATTGTAACCGTTACAAATTGCATATACATTAAAAGAAATATTCTGTGTCCATCAAAAATGTATCTATACGTTCATAGACACTCATAATGTAACAAATACATCTGATTTTTGCAACAGATAGATATGATTTTGTAACCTATAGACACTATAGACAGATATTCTATGAACGCTGGATATTCCTCATATATTATTTAGGATGTATGCCATAGTTCCAGATAGTTAATTACACACACTTGAAACTTTACAACTGAATAAACTGCTTCATACATACATATTAACTGTTATATATCAATCCATTTAGTGAAGATAGAATATTAAAGAAGATTCACTGTATATATCTTTCTAATTAATTAGAGTAGAATTAATCAACTATAATGAGATAGCAATATAATATAGTAATACTTATTGTCTATAAAAAAACCGTCCATAACATTCTTAAGTTACATCTCGAATTGTCTCTCTTACATTTCAGGATGCATTCGTTACATTATATATATACATACATACATACATGATATATGTTTTTCAAATTTCAACAGATGCAAGATGTTCGAAACGAATCCGTATCCTCTAAATTAACTTAAAATTTGAGTTAACTCGTGGACAGATCTGGACCATTGGTTTCGGATCTCGATCAAGACGGTCAAGACAGTCAGTGTTTAAAATTTACAGGGCCCTTTATAAAATCACTGTATAGACAAACTCAATTTTTAAATTAACTTAGACGATCTCAATTCACTGAGGAACATCTCAATTCATAGCAATATATATATATATAGAGCATCGATCGCTTTCGTTTTTACTGTATGCATGATTATTATTATTATTATCCTATCCGGTATCCACCGTCCACACTCCATCCACAAGCCCCCTCCCCTCCCGAGTGCTTATCCTCTGTAGCGTTACAATGTGTAGCGCAGCATGTAAACCATTGGATCATCTCGAGGTTCGAGCCGGCACAGATCTCGAGATGATCTAACGGTTCACATGCTGCGCTACACAATGCAGCGCTACAGAGATATGAAATCCTCCCGTCCCCTCCCGTCCCTCCCTCCCTATCCGGCCCACACTCCAACACCATCCTTTATATAAACCCCTCCCCTCCCCCCCTTCCCTCTCACCTCAACCTCAACACACTCCTCACCCTTATAGCTCCCACCACCACCACCACTACTCCAGTTGCAAGCATGGCCGCTCTCAACCATGACGAACAGGCTTTGGTCGACAAGGTCTCCGCCCTCTATGCGGCCCTCTCCGAGCTCCCGTCCCTCGTCCCCTCCCCCGAGGTCAATTCCCTCTTCACCGAGCTCGTTACCGCGTGCATCCCTCATTCCGACATCGATGTCGCCCGGCTCGACCCCGAGGCGCGGGAGATGCGTCTCAAGCTGATCGATTTATGCAGCCGCGGCGAGGGGTTGCTGGAGAGCCACTACTCCGACATCCTGGCGTCGTATGAAAACCCCTTGGAGCATCTGGATCTCTTTCCGTACTACAACAACTATCTCAAGCTTAGCGAGCTCGAGTTTGAGCTGCTTTCGAAGCATGTTCACGGCACGCCAATGCGTGTCGCGTTTGTAGGGTCGGGTCCGTTGCCGCTCAGCCTGCTCGTGCTGGCGACCTACCATATGACGGGTACGCAGTTTTATGGGTATGACCGGGAACCGTCTGCCACCGCCCGTGCACGAAAACTGCTGAAGTCCGATGCCGACATGGCGTCCCGTGTCGAGTTCTGCACCGCGGACGTCATGTCTCTGACGCACGAACTGGCATCATTCGATGTTGTTTTTCTGGCGGCGCTGGTCGGGACGAACAAGGACGAGAAGCAGGAGGTCATCGACCACCTGAACAGGTACATGAGCGTCGGGTCGGTCTTGGTGGTGCGCAGTGCGCACGGCGCCCGGGCGTTCTTGTACCCGGTCGTGGGCTCCGACGAACTGACCGGTTTCGAGATGGGCTCCATTTACCATCCACAAGACGAGGTGATCAACTCCGTGATCGTGGCCAAGAAGCTGCCGCCGCCGGCGCCGCACTTGCACTCGCAAGGTACTGAAGCACCGGTGCACGGAGGGTTGCCGATGATGATCTGCCAGTGCTGTGGAAGGGAAGCGATCATGGTGAATGGATGCAAGATGGATGAACTGGCCAGAGAGGAGCTTCAGTCTTAATTCATAGACACAAGATTGATCATGAGCATCATCATTTTTTTTTGAGTAATACCTAGCGTCCATAAAAAAACCGTCCATATCGTTCATAGGTTACATTTCGGGATGTAACTGTTACATTTCAGAATGTATCATGTTACATTCTGTACATACCTATGGATGTATGGACGGATTTTCAGTGGACGCAAGATGTTTCTCTTTTTTCTTAACCTATTTTGAACTTTTCTTTTTAATTTGTCAACTGTGTGGGGAGTACTTTATGTTTTTTTTTTTTTTTTTGGTTCGTGAATAACTGAATATTGGGGTCCCTAATTGTCATTTGTGCGGATCTTAATTATATTACTAGCTAAGATCAACAAGATTAAGATCAGTTGATGGTAAAATGGCTGTATCAATTGCAAGTACCATGCATATATAATAGATGTGTTTATTACTCTGTTTGAAGATGAAGATGTCATTAAGGTCCAAAATTGTCATTTTTTTTTACTATATATATAATATTATATGAAGATGCAATATGGGAAAATTAAGTAACCCTACAGAAGTTTTTCTATTAGAACAGGATTCTAGATTACATTTGATAAAAACCTACAAATTAGAGCTCATCATTGATAGGAAAAAAATAATCCAGTCCAACTTAATTAATATTTTTCACTAAAAACAAGCGTTTTAGTAAAAATTTCTATTAGAAATTGATAGCATAGTCAACCGAACAGTAAATATAAATTATTTCATATATATATATATATAGACTCTCAATTTCTATAGAAATTTGCATTTGTGTCCGGCCCTTATATATGAGGTTTTGTGGTTACGAGACACATCACCGTTGTATGACAGTATTTCATTATTAATCATGTCTGATGAAAAGTTCAAAAATCTCAATTTTTATTTTTATTTTCTTATAATCGATTTCTTATGGCTTAATTAATTATATATAAATTCGATATGTCAACTATGTTTGGAAAAGGACCGATCAGGAAACATTAATTAATTAATATATGTCCATGTCAAAAACAAACTTATTTATCTATGACTAAAAAACAAAAGCAGTTTTTTAAAACCAACAAGAAATTAATTATATGCGGGCTGGTACATGCATAAAAGACCAAAAAAAAAATTGCATGCAGCACATTTTCATTTGTACTTCTGAATGGGAAATGGGAAATGATTAAAAAAAAATTGTTTACTTAATTTAATTGCATGCAGACATTTTCATATATAATTTGTGACTCATGAATGCGAAATGATGGTAATGGTAACATATTATAAGTTGACTATTTTAAATTGGCCTAATCACTTAATTATCCTTAAGAAAAAAAAAAAAAAAAAAAAGGAAGATTGTAGTGGAATGTTTGTTGTCTTCTTTTAATTTGACTGCAGTTAAAATGTTAATACGCAATATATGTGCATTCCCAATTTTCTTACCTTACTTATGATGCGACTCATGCATGTGATGAGAGCTTCACCGTAAAAAACCAAATTTTGTGCACTCATACATTATAATGTTATATATACAGGATAGAATAGCATAGGATAGGATAGGATAAATATATGTCAAAGGGCTCAAATAACCTAGCTAATTATATGATTCAAGGATTACACTGACTCCTCCAATCAAAGGAGAGACATATTAACTTAATGGCTTGCCTTCTACCGATATATATATTGCTCTATAAATGTGACCAACAGTATATATGTGCATATATATATATATATATATATATATATATTTGATAATTGTCCAGCAGAATGATTAATTCATTTTGATCTAATCCTAACTGAGATATATCATGACTGCATGCATATACGGTCACTGTCTCCCATAGTGAGCAACAGAACAAGCACTGTTTAATTACTGCTGTTATATATATCATGCTTGCCTAATTATTGGTTAGTGGTTACTGTTAATCAAAAAGCAAAGATAATATCGATCACAGCAATTTCAATTTGCATATGCTTTGTCCCGGATGAATGACAAAAATCGTTCAGAATTAATTAAGTTGTTCTCCACTAAATAGAATATCTGATATTTGTTGTTTCGATATAATGACATATACAGGTGGCAGATTGTCGGGTGGGGGTTCGGGTCGGGTCGGATCAGTCTCACTTTTTCCTGGAATACGAGTCGGATCGGGTTCGGGTCAGTTTGACTTTCCCTGAAACTCGGATCGGATCGGGTCGGGTCGGGTTTCGGATCGGACAGGTTGGGTAGATTTTTCGAGTCGGGTCAAAATTTGCCAACTCTAATTGATATACATGAGAATGATACAATCGAGAATATTAATTGCTGCTAGCTATATATCTTATGCGAATTCTGCAAATTAATTTTCTGTATGATCATCATGGTTTACTTTTTCTCGTACGATTTATTATTTGCATTTTTCTAATTTTTTTTTGTGAATTAAGTACATATCGATGTGGATTTATAAATGATAATTCATAAAATTAAATAAAATATCCAAAAATATATACTATAAACAACCAAAAAAAAAGATAAAACTAGGGGATTACGTAAAGTAGGAAAAAAAAATATAATATATATGATCTTTCACAACGGAACTAGTCAAACTTTTGGCTACTATATATATATACGTGTCATATGTACAATTAATCATCAAATTGTCTTTTCCGTACATGAAAAAAAATTCTATTTTTTCTTATCCTGAAAAGGTCGTATTCGGCTATTCAAATGCTATTTATATATGTATTTGAAATTTTGAATTGATCATGATGTACAATAAAAATATGATTTCTGCACACAGCATATATATGCATGGAGGAAAAGTAAGAGAGAGAGAGAGAGAGAGAGAGAGAGAGAAGGTACTTTTAGAAATTATTATTGGTTTTTAGAAGAAATCAAAGGATAATTAAATTAGTACTATTGTGTTTGTCAAAAATAGAATTTAGTCCAATTCTTGAAAAAAAATATAAAAATCAATAATTTAATATTTAATTAGTTCTACTTAAAATAAGTTTGACATATTCAATTTATCTCTTTGTAAACTACGCTGAGCTTGAGCTCATGGTGTCCTTTCACGAGCGTATCTCCAAAAAATTATCAAATCACCTCCAAATTTCGATTTATATATCTCAAAAAATTATTTATATTAAAATCATATTAGATATAAGAAATTTTCATTTACATCCCATAATATTTTGGTATATAGAATTTATAGAGCCATGTAAATCGAAATTTGGAAGTGATTTGATATATACTTTGAGGTAATACTTACAATAAACTCACAGTTGTTTTACTCTTGATATCATCTTCAATTATACATATCAACCGAATGAAGATTATTTTTTTTAAGATATATATCGAGTGCTAATCAATATATTAAATTTAAGATATTCTAGGATTAATATTCTATTAAAAGTCGAAAATGACAAGTTAAATTCTAAATTCTAGCGCTAATCAATATATATATTCCATTTTATTTTACTTATTTCTATAGATGAACTAACTAGAGCACTCTTTTATGTAGTTCCAATGTTAACAACACGGTGTCGACATAAAGGATGCTCTTATATACTAGTGGCATGCATGCTGACTGTTTCGCCAAAGCCTTCATTAGTTAATGATGCAAATATTCGGGTTTTTTTCTTTTCCCTCTGTAGTTCATTAAAATTTCCTTCGATTCTTCAAATTTCACTTAATTTTATTATTTTTTTACATTTTTTATCCTTATTATAAATCATTAATTTATTACTTTAATTAATCCAATATTTATTAAATAGTATGATAAATACACCCTAACTGTAGGACTTAACTTTCCGATATTTATACATCGTTTCGAAATTTATCTCGTAAAGTGTTTATATTTGATATTGGATGCAAACTAGTTTTCTTTATTAAATTATAGAGAAATTATTATTTTAGCGCTTATTCGCATCCATCATAGATGTACAGTGTAAGTGGTCTAGTGGCACATATGGTAGCTATCTAGAATGACTTCTAAATAAGGGCAAAACCACCAAGGGATCAGCCAAGAACCGGGCCCCTTCCCCCAAGCTCGCGACCAAGGAAAAAACGGCGACCTCACTTCAAGCATGTAAAACTATTTTATACTGATTGGTGGAAGTAATTTGGGAGTTTGATCTTTATACATTTGAAAAGTGTTATAGAGACCAAAAAGTACCCAAATGATACTATCGATATAAGTATTCATATTAGAGTAAGATTCTAATACCTCCAATTTTTTGTTTATCCATCATGTATCCACTTTCAAAATTTGAAATAACTCAAAATCTAAACTATTTTTTTAAAACAAAACAATTAAATTCAACCTATATCATTTACATTCAAATAATATTTTGTTTAACATCAAGAACTTCGGAAAAAAATATACTAATATGAGCAAATACTAGACGTTGATTTTCTTAACTTGTTAATTTATATAAAATAGAAATATAAAATATAAAAGTGAACAAATATATATAATGTGCATAAATAGATATCATATATATTGATCAAGTCTAACAATTTTATTGAAAAAAAATTAGTTTAAAATTTGAAGTTATTTAAAATTTAAAAGTGAAAGCATGATGAAGGCACAAATAAAAGAATAATTAATAGTATCTAACAATTATAATTAAATAAATAGTCGGAGCCAACTCATACAATAGCTTGGTATGATTGTTGCAACTTTCATATTTTTTTCTCTCATAAAGTTTTTGACGAGACGTGATGAAAGAAAGAGATCAGGAGATAAAGACAATTAGGTCATAACGTGAACTCAACAAAGCACCGTACGAACTCCTTCACTTTGCAAACGAGACGAATGACTCCAATACAACCTTTCGGTAATTGTTTTGGATTTCGATAATTCAAATGGTCATAAACTGTCTATATATATTAGTGTTTTCAAGCCGAGACAAGATGAGTGAGCCCAATACCGACCTCTCCAAGACATCATGACATCCCCTCCGCACTTCAAAAGTCAATCCAGGTTCCGCCACTATTTCCTAGAGGTCATAGATTTAAACCTCTATATGAACACCTAAAATAGAATTTGAGAAGTTAGACTTTTTTCTATTTAAAAAAAAAAATTGATATGAACACCTATTTTAAAAAAAAAAAAACATAGATATAAACACGTTTAAAATTATATACTGTGTTCTGATAATTAAATTCTGAAGTTAGAATAAATACTTGGTGAAAGTGTAGATAGCTAGAGAGTGCAATTATCACGTATCTATATAAACTAAAAGATGTAAGTTAACGAATTGCCTTTCGTATAAAAGTTAAGTGCACTCCATCTTTTGGGATATAGAAAATAAAATTAACGCAATCTTTTATTTATGGTCACCCTCTTCATTTCTTGTAGAATTTAAATATTATATTAGATTAAAAAAATGTGCTTCAAGAATCAGACTTTGGTGGGAGGTCGTAGGTTCGAAACCGATTGAGGTCTTTTATATACATTTAAATTTGAGTGGTTTCACCCTCGTCTTTTATCTAAAAAATATCAAAAATGTTCTTCGCAAAAGCATTTATAACTTTCTAGTTTGCTGAACTGGCAGTACTACTGTAATTATACAGTAAGTTAACCAATTGATCAATTGATCAATTGATCTATAGCTCAATCATTCAAAAGGAAGGAAAATGACAAACAAACAAACAAACAAAAATAGACCAAAAATAGATACATTCAAATTAATTTACAGTACTCAACAGTCTGAGACTTATCTGTATGTATATGGCAGGAATTAAGGGAATTACTTAATTGGATAAAGAAAGGAGTAATACCTAGCTATCATCTATAGAATATTTGTCCATAGGTTACAAAATCAGATTGTCTGTTACAAAATTGGGTGTATCTGTTACATTCTGAGTGTATCTATCTATGAACGTATGGATGCATTTTCAATGGACGTAAGATGTTTCTCTAAAGAAAGTACACAATGGAATTACTTAATTGGATAAAGAAAGGAGTAATACCTAGCGTCCATAGAACATCTGTCCATACTCTATAGTGTCATAGGTTACAAAATCATATCTATCTGAGATCTGTTACAAAATCAGATATATTTGTTGCATTCTGAGTGTATCTATGGACGTATGGATCGATACATTTTCAATGGACGCAAGATGTTAAAAGAAAGTACACAATGGCAACGATAACATGCATGATGCTGATGTTTTTGAATTGAAGTCCAGATTGGGTTTGATAGGCAGCCATGAATGTGACATTCATACAACATGATCGAATTTGGAATAATATCTTCTGAAGCAACTGGTAGCCGTGCTTTTCAGATGTGATGAAAGCAACATCTATATAATATATATTCTCAAAAAAAAAAAAAACGTCTATATAATACACTGCCAAATCAAGATATATATAGAAAATGTTGCTTTGTACAATAATTGCAGAGAGAAGAGCAGAGCATATCGAGCAGGCCTAGCTACTCCATTACAAAAATAATAAAAAATAAAAAAATGCACAACATTTGACACAAGCGTGTGGTGATTTCTTTTATGAAGATAATAATCAAACCACTCAATTTTTAAATATCATAAATTAAAAGATTTTTATATATATTAAAAATTAAAAATATTATCTTTATCACTGGGAAATAGCCCACGCCTTGCTTTGGGCTGAAATTATTATTTCTTATAATAAATTTTTAAGATAATATGTAATGGGTCTTAAATTGAGAAAATTGATATGGGCCTTAAGTTTTAATGGGTTGAGACATTAAAGTACGTTAATGGTGGTGATCAATCTAAATAAATACTTAATGGCTGATATTTATTCTTTGGGAAAGATAGAACTTTCATGCCAAAAAATACAATCTACTTTTACTAGAAGGAGCATCTCCAAGAGCTCCCCAATACCATTCCTAAAACCAATTATTGAGAATTATGGACCAAATTCAGACTTCAACAGAAGCCCTAAACCATTCCCACAATTTAAGCAATCCCCAAATCAACTAAAAAACTCCCTATTTTCTTGCACTTCTCCGCACTCCCTATTTCCCTCGCCAGATACGGAGGAGATTTATTGCACACTATTACATTGACTTGGCAGTTTCTTCATGATAATATTAAATTGACTTGGTATATATATACAGGAGGAGATTTATTGCATAGTATCATGATATTATTATGTGCTGATTCTTTTATGTATATAGTATAAGATACTATGCAATGAATCTTCCATAGAAAAATAACTCTTATCCGAATTTATTTGCATCGATTTATTACTATTTCTTTTGGACATATATATGGCTCATATATAGCTAGCCATATCATTAAACCATGCAATTTTCTTGTTCAATTCGTTTTGTTATTCATTCAAAAATCTATATATAACCGTTAATTTAAAGGCCCATTATAAGGTGGCCCATTTAAAATTAATTGGGATCCATCTTTTGGGAAACTGTTGGAGTTTGAGGTATAATTTAGATTCCTAAAATTTTAAGGAGCTCCCAATATGATCATATTGGGAATAAATTATTGGGAATCTCTTGGAGATGATTTAGACCAAATCTGGTTCTTATATACAGAAAGGTTCAAATTAAAGACCTGCTGAACGTTTATTTTATTTCATTTTTTTCCTTTTGTTAATAATCATTTGTTCAACATCGATATCATAGCCTTAGAAGGTCCAAAAGAGATTACACAAGGTCACTAGGAAGATGCTTGTGTTCATTTTGGGTACAATACAGTGGCGAATGCAACCAACTCGCCTTAGAAAATTACTTTTCAGACCGTTCGGTAAATAAGGATTAAGTTTCTTTAGTATCTTAATTCCTCTGAATACGGATTTCTTTAGTATCTTAATTCCTCTGAATACGGATTTCTTGGCGCGGATTAAGAACACATCTTTAAGCCTCCTCTTACCGGGACTTACTCCATACCCCGTTTTATTAAGAAGTCTCTCCCCCTGGATTAAGTCTCCTTAGCTCTCGTGTACATATTAAGGCATCCGAACATAAGTTTCTTAGTACGGATCAAACTTTAATCTTTGTGTGTTGCCGAACAGCCCCCATGACTTCAAAAAAATTACAATAACATACTTAATTTTTCTTATAATTTTTTTTTGTCTCATTATTTTTTTTATTTTCTTTAACTTTTCGACATCTTTTTTTTTATTGTCTTTATGAAACAGCAGTACTAAATCTGGACGCTTACGGCCCTTGAAATCTCAAAAGAAAAGACAAAAACCGTAGTTGGTCTTCACTTCAAAGCAACAAAGAGGCCCAGACCCTATTATTGGGCCTTTAGATTTTTACAAGCCCATTCATCAATTTTAGCTGTTGTTTTTTTTTAAAAAAAAAATTAATATTTTAGCTGTTGGTTTTTCAAGTTTTAATCCAACAGAATAGGATGCAATTAAGAACTTAAGATTTATCCTTACTATATATAAAAGCATATTGGAAAAATGATATGAAAGAGCTATCTTCCCCAAATAAGAAACATGAGTCGTTGATCATTTTCTTGGATAGATCAGAATCGTTGATGTACGTTAATGCCCGTTGACGTTCTCAGCCCATTAAAATTAAAGGCCCATATAAATTATCTCAATTTAAGACCTATTACATATTATCTTAAAAACTTATTATAAGAAATAACAATTTCACCCAAAGCAAAACTTTTCACTAGTAATTTTACAATACATTAACGTGATAGGTCAGCACATTTTGTTGTTGTTTTCGTTCACTTTCAAACTTTGCTAAAGAGCTTGATAATTTTCTTACTTCCTCAACGAGTCATTGCTTTTACTTTCTTTTCTCTAGTGATCACTGAGCAATGTTGATTTTAGAAATTAGCTCTTAGTATTTTTTTTTTTTTTTCTTTTGAAAAGAACCCATAGGCATGCATTGATTAAAGGTTGTTACAGCTACAGAGCTACTCGTAAGTTACATCGAGTGCTTAATTCATTCTAATTGGGCTGTGGCCCCCCCTTAAATATTTAAGTTACCTATATAATGACTAATTATTACCATTTAATCAGTATGAATTACAAAGATTTGCCCCCCCCCTTAAAATATAATTAAAGCTCTTGGCCCCCTCTTAAATTTCATTCAAGCTCCGCTACTGCATCTAACCAACCATGGAACAGTCTTCCTTAATTGCTACATTATCATCTACCTTACTCTACCGTACTAAAATAAGTTAAGAAAAAACTAGTCCTGAACTTGTGTTGCTATTTGCTCATCATCAAATCATATGTATCCTTGGAATATGACCGCCTCTTCTCCTTGATCAAACACTTGGTGTTGCCTTCCTTCATAGGTTGCTGCTTGCCTTCGTGCTACATTTGCCAACTTGTGTGCCCCCACTATGGCCTCCTTTCTGACATGTTGTAGCCTGATATTCATCCCCCGAGGTATCCATCTCCTCCCCAATGGCCACCACACATTCCATCGCCTGCCATGCTGGAACTGATGCCTGGTCTCTATCTCGCACCGCCTGTAGCAGGATTTTGCAATCTGAGGCAATGACCACCCCTGAGGCCCCTCTTGCTGCCAATTCCTTAAAACACTCCATTTGATGGCTCTGAGCAGTGCTTCTGCGCGCCTCCGCATGAAAGGCATCCTGTACCTGTACCGGTTCATACTTGACTCCCAAGAGCTGCTGGTCGTGATCAAACATTATGATGCCAATACATGCCCTTCCAGTAGTATCATGTGATCCATCCGACATTACCATCCCATACCCCTGCGGTATTTGAACCGGTACCGGTTCATGTGTTGGTGCTTCAATTTGGGGGTACTGTCAATACATTCAATCTGCCTGTTTTAGCACACTTATCGGATTGAATTGGTCACCCTCAACGACAGCTGCGTTCATACATAATTAACTGAAAAGGAGAAAGAAAGATACTGTTTAACATAGCGCGCTATCTAGCGTCTGGATAAGAATTTATGGGTTGTAAATTTGAAGTTAAAAAGTTATAAACTTTGAAGCTAAAAGTTATGTGAATGTTATTTTATAGACGCAAAATGTGGATAATTTTTATAGATGCTCAAAGAAATCAACTTATCTGTACCGCTGCCTAAGCATGCAATTTAATTTCACCGATGTCCAAACCAAAGGGTGTGTGACTTCCCCTTGCGCCCAATAGCATTATACTGGCAACAGTTATACAGGCAAGGGACAAAGGATGTGAATGTTAATGTAAATCTAAAGGGGCGCAAGTTGAACTTATGCCCTTACCTTTTGGGTATATGTGAAATTAACTTATCTATTTAGGCAGTGGTGCAGTTAAGATAAAAAAGTAGAGCATTCATGAAATTTTGCCCAAAACGTTTCTCTTTAACAAACAACTAGTTACATCCGGTTTAGTTGGAAAATCTGACCAAACACAGAAGCCGAAAAAAAAAATCGGAAAATTTTTACGGATGCCCAATCTATTGATCTTATCTCTACCACTGCTTAAACAGTCAAGTTATTTTCACCAATGCCCAAATTTACGGGCGTGAGTTCAACTTGCGCCCTATAACTTCTTTATGTGCTATCTAACAACCAAGTTACACAGGCAATGGATAGAGGGTAGGCAGGTTGATATGAGTCTAAAGGACGCAAGTTGAACTCACAGTCTTAAATTTAGGCATTGGTAAAAACTAGTAAAGAGTCAACGCATTGCTTTGAGCTGAAATTGTTATTTCTTATAATAAATTTTTAAGATAATATGTAATGAGTCTTATATTGAGGAAATTGATATGGATCTTAATTTTAATGGGCTGAGACATTAACATCAACAGGCATTAACATAAATCAATGATTCTGATCTATCCAAGAAAATGATCAACGGCTCAGGTTTCTTATTGAGGAAAAGAGCTCTTCCATGTTATTTTTTCTAAGATAGCAAGGATAACTTAATTGTTTAGAAAGTAATCCCCCGTTTGGCAAGTGTAGTAAGTTAAAGCGGAGTAAAACATTAAATCACCTTAAATCAGTGATGTTTGGTGGTAGTGAGGTAAATAGATGAAGTAAAATTGATGTTATGTATAAAAGATGTGAAATGTTGGTGATTTAGTTTACTACACCTATATAACTACGTTAACTTACTACACCTTAAATCATTTCTGTTTGGTGACTTAAAATTGATTTAGGAGCTTAAATCCCTTTTACATTTGTTACCAAACGCTAGGAATAAATATAAGATCAAACTACACGTCTATCAAATTTTTCCGAAAGAACCAAACCAACCCCACCAAAATCTCACCTAGATTCCATCGTACTAAATTTGCTCCTTCGATCCATCGCTCTTCAATTCCACATTCAAATTCCCAACTAGATTTCCTCCCTCCTCCATCCTCCTCCTCCTCCTCCATGGCAGGTTGCTGTTCCTGCCGTCGCCGCAACCAACCCACCACCACGGGGCGCTGCGGGTCCTTCCCCCTCCTCCTCTTCGTCCTCTCCGCCATCCCAACCTCCCTCATTCTCTCCCTCGAGCGCTCCACCGGAGGCATTTCCTACCTGAGCAACCACTGGTTCCACGAGTGCGCCAAGTGGGACCCGGTTACAGGCTCCTTCCTCGTCTCCACGTTCTTCGGCGGGGGCCTTGCGGCAGTGCCGGCCATTGGAGGGGAGGAGAGAGTGGTGGTTTTGGACCCCGCTGTGGCCGGCAACATGTCGTGTGGTGTGAACGTTGATCGGGAACGGAAGCGGGTGTTGGTGGTGTATAATGATGGCATCCGGAACCGGTACGGTGCTGTTGGTGCGTACCGGCTCGGCTCCGGATGGGACCGGCTGTTTCTGACTCACCTCACTCGTGCAGGTCAGTAGCTTGTATAAATATACTCTTTTATTAGCTGGCAAATTATTATTACAAATCAATTTATTTATTTACTAAAAATTATTGGATCAGAAAAGGAGAGTAGACTCTGCTTTTCTGATCGGATGGTCGGGATCGGTTGTTGCATCGATATCAAAGTACTTCAGTATCCATAATTATTGGCAGCCCACTTTTATACAAGAAAAAAATATACATATCAATTGTTTCATTTTATGAAAACAACAACAAGAAGAAGTTGCTGATTGTTTCGGATTCGGTCAGATATTCGAGTCCATGTTAATTTGCAGGTTCAGACAGTAAATTTAAAAGGGATTCTTACCTTTCAGTTAAAACAAATGTGTGATACACCTGAGCTCCAAAAGGGATGATTTCTCTTTCTCATACAAATTGTTGTTATATTGATCCTCCTGTACTCGAAAGCTTAACAATAAATCAATAGAGGATTACAGATACATCAGAGTTTCAAAAGGTTGCTGGATAAAAGCTAATTTGAAAATTTAGACGAGTTCGACAGTCTGACATAAAAGATAAGAATTAGCTGTTATCTATCTCAGACACTTTTCTGTTCCTTTTTCTTCTTAATGTGTTCATGTCTATTGTATAATGCATGCTCGTCCATTTCAGTATGAAATGATGGCAACTGTCATGTGGTTTTAACTTATAAGTATGGAAAATGTAAATGCATTTTAACATTTACTAACTATTGCTTAGTATTTTGAATATATTATCTGGATTTTCAACAAATACCCACTTGATTATTT
This sequence comes from Cyperus esculentus, assembly GCA_030179965.1. NCBI lineage: Eukaryota > Viridiplantae > Streptophyta > Magnoliopsida > Poales > Cyperaceae > Cyperus > Cyperus esculentus. The sequence goes on from JASGLE010000030.1 coordinate 842,938, forward strand.
TTGAAAATGCATATCCAGTTACACTAAGCTATTAGCCTATGACAGTACATACTGGTTATTCCTTCTCCCAGAATCAATTGTTTGAATCACTCAAACACAGACTTGATTATTGGATGATGCATTTTTTTTTATTATTATTGTGCAATGGACTCTATCTTTTTTGTGACTTTTTGATAAAAATCTGTTTGCGAGAATTGGCAATGAGGACTTCGAGAATAAGTATAGTTTTTTTTTATATTAGGTGGTAACGGGTTGGCATTGTCAATTTATATGTAAATTATATTATATCCTTTCCATTTCTTCATTTATTGGATTAATTCTAAGTCCAAAAAAAATAAAAAATGGAAGATAAAGAGTTGGACAACTGTACAATTAATTAATGGGAAGGTAACCTGATTTGTAAAAAATTGAAAATGGTACAATTCTAGGTTGGGTGGGTCTAGTCCTGTTTTCTAACTTAAATATAATGTTTTAAAAGATTTTTTTTTTTTTTTGAGGAAATTTTAAAAGATTATATATATACATTTCTTTACAGGAGATGAGCCATCGCTTGCGGATGATGTCGCAGTAGATGAAGAAGGAAATTTGTACATCACCGATGCGAAATCCAACAAAATTTGGAAAGTTAGCTCGGATGGAGAACTGCTCTCTGTCATTAAAAGTGACATATTTGTTCAGAAAAAGGGATTTCTCAATAATTTCGTAGGCTTAAACGGGATCGTCTACCATCCAAATGGCTATCTCCTTGTCATCCACACTTCAACCGGCTCTCTATTCAAAATCAACACCGAAACGGAAGAAATTACTTTGGTTAAGGTCGATGGCTCGCTGGTGAGGGGAGATGGGTTGGAGTTGATGTCGAACGAGAAATTGGTTGTTGCTGGTACACCTAGCCGAGTTGTGGAGAGCTCGGATGATTGGACGACTGCAACAGTCACTGGGCGTTACGTGGGTCTCATCCACCGGATTCCCAGCTCCGCAACAGTGAAAGATGGAAAGGTTTATCTGAACCATCTTGTTGGGTTCGGTTTTGGTCAGAAAACGCATCGCTTTGCCGAGGCTATCTTCACGCCATCAGAGAGGTAGTGAAGACATCCATTGCTTTGTGCATGCAATTTAAGAACTAGCATGGTTGCATTAATGTTGTTGTAGTTCCTCTTCTTCCCGGTTTTTCAACGCATTGTGCTCGAATTGTCGAATTCAAAATTCCATTTACAAGGTTTCAATATGCAGATTGTGTTAAGCAGCTTAAATTGACCATTTAAATTACAGTTTTGAGATATCGAGCCGAAGCCTCACTCTATATATATATATGGCAAGCAGGGGCGGATGCAACATGGCCCACCCCTGGAAAAAAGTTTTCAAAAAATATACCCTTAAGAATTTACTCATTTTCTGAGAAAAAAATACAAAAATATACTTAATTTCTAAGAAAATTTAAAAACTTGGTCCTACTCTGAAAAATATTTACACAAAATGTACCTTAACAATTTTATAAAAAGATAACCATAGTTACAAAATTGTGTTTCATCGAAAAAGTTGGATCCCCTGCATTGGAATCTGGCTTCTCCCCCTGATGGCAGGCAGGCTCAAAGTGCTACCAGTATATTTGATTAAAAATTGATGAAACAAAACATGAAAAGATATATATTAATTTGTGTGTGTACGTGTGTTTTCACCACATAAGATTATTTTTATTGAAACTAAACTCATTACCATGAGATAAATTATATTGTGTATCCAAATAAAATCCAGATGTTAATATGCCAGCTTAGTTCTTTCATATCCGACTATCTAATTACTATTAATTTTATTCTGCATCCGTGCTCGGTCATATTGAATATAAATTTACTTAAAATTATTTACTCAAACATGTCATATCTTTATATTTTGTTTAGTTTATTTATTATAACGGTCAAATGTTGATGTCCCAGAATAAAACATGGTATACAGCTGTTGATAATTGTACCCAAAATGCATTTATCAATTGGAAGTTGGAACGTTACAGAGGTGGCCAGTCCCATAAACCATGCCAACTCTAACAACAGTGAAATTAACTTTTACATCATTAATTAATAAATAGACTCTATTAAATAATAATATAAATATAATCTTCAAATAAAGGCTTAATTTTTTGTATACCCCTCAACTCTTGATTATATCTTATTTGTCATCCGACTCTTATATGCTACAGTGAGTTGTGTCTCATCTAACTCCCTCTAATTACTGCCTTATTTTCAATCTCAGCCCCTTTTCTAGTATCTTACATTAATCCTGTTGCGATGCATTTGTATTGGACATTGATCTCCAGAAGTACTAAAGAGAAAGATGGAACAGGGGACGGGGTATAGTCTTGGACATTCGTCTAAAACAGTTCTAGTTTCTTTTAATTGATTAGAGTATAGTCCGATTAGTGGAGACACAGAAGCAAAGCAAATAAAAATAAAAATTAAGACGAGAAAAAGAGAAAGATGGAACAGGGAGGGCATTTTTGTCTTTATATCTTTTAATTAACTGTTAACTATGAATTCTTAAGAGTATAATTATACTAAAATCTGTTAATTTCATCGGATGGGTAAATAAGAAAACAATATAAGAATTAGATGGTAAATAAGATATAATCAAGAATGGAGGGAGAAATAAGAAAATTAGAAAGAGTTGAGGGTCATATGAAAAATTAATGGCTGTAAATTAATTAAATCTAATTAATTTTCTAACACTTGGTTTTTTGCTCGGTCCATTAAACAAGCAGTCGACCCCAAAACATGAACGCGCTACCATTATTCCCTCGGGTAGTGATATGATGCCACTGCCACTGCAATTGCCCGTAATTGTTATTTTGAAATTCTCGTTACTGGGGAAGTTGGAGGCCCGTGTGTAATCATTTACTGGCGTTGGTGGGGAACTTGGAGGCCTGTGAATTCAATTGGAATTTGAAGAAGTACAACCTGGTAGTTGACATGACAGCTCATTTAAAAGTTTGGTGGGGAAGTTAAGAGTTTGCTCCTGAATGGGGAGAGGAGGGGAGGCCTGGTCAAGTTTGGAGTTACTTGTCTAAGGTTATGTTAATTGCTCCATAATTACAATTTGTGTCTTGTTACTCTCCTCTTCTCTCTAGTAATTGTAGTTGTGGAGCAAGTAACATGACTTTAGATAGGTAACTCCAAACTTAGTTAGTCCTCCCCTCCTTTCCCCTCCCCTCCTCTTCCCCCTTCTGAAGCACACCCTTAGGCTTTGCTCCAGAGTTTTGAGGGGATGGAATGGAATGGAATGGAACTAAGAGGGAGGGTAACTATTGTACACCCCAATTTGAGAGGTTACAAGATTTGAAGAAAATGTATAGAGGGTGTAATCTCCATTACCATCTATTCACCCCCTAAAAAAAACTTGAGAGCAAGTTAGAAGAGGATTCCGTACGTTTAGAGGGGAGACGACGCCTGTGGCCGCCATTCATGACAAGATTATGCTGGAGGCACGACAATGCCTCAAATATTGCTAAATATTGCAAAATCATGTCACATTACTGCTTTAGGGATATTGCATGGAGTGTATGTCTGTTAGAGGGTTTGCAAAGAATGTATGTAGCTTTTGTAGGTGAATGTTTGCTTAGAGGGTTTGTAAGTGAGTGTTTGCGTGCGTTGTAACTGTTTAAATTGGCAGCTTCTGCCAATCCTTCTAAAAAAGTTAGAAGAGGATTGCTTCCCTACCCTCCCCTCCCCTCTCCTTCATTCACCTCAATTGGAGCACACACTATCATTTGCTTGTCAAAAATCAATTAAGAGCCCAATTGAAATTTTGGTGTGGAAGTTAAATAGTCTACTTCAAATTTACGTTTCATGAACGTGATTCATTAATTTAATTGGGTAAATTTTATGGGACGTCTTTTTAACTTTGCTCCAAATTCATAATTAGTCACTGAAATTTCATTTATTCATTTTGGATCACTAAACTTTGATGTTTGTCCAAATTTAGTCACTCCGTTAGTTTTTTCATCAAACCTAACAGAATAATTAATATAACTTCAATTTTAATCTTTAAGCATTTATTTATTTATTTCATATAAAGTATGCAACATGTAAGAATGCAAGACAAACTTAATTTTCTTTTATTTTTTCTTTTGTAAAATTATTTTTTTAATTATTTATTTAATTATTTTTCATATAAATATATAATTTGTGACATTCATACAAATGTGAAAATATTTTTTTCATAAAAGAAAAATAACCAAAAAATAATTTGTATTTTCATATTCTCACATTTTTAAATTTTACATAAAAAAAGTGTGTTTTTATAAAATAAAATTGATGTGATGTTAACTATTCCGTTAAGTTTGATGGAAAAACTAACGGTGACCAAAGTTGGGCAAACATCAAAGTTTAGTGACCCAAAATAAATAAATGAATGTTCAGTGACTAATTATAGATTTGAAGTAAAGTAAAGTGACTTCCTAAAAAAAATTACCCATAATTAATTGGAGGTTGGAGGTTGGGATTATTTTAAGCCAGGTATAAGTTACGGCCCTGACATGAGCTAGACAAGTTAAGAGCCCAATTTTCCTCAAAAAAAAAAAAGAGCCCAATTCAAATTTGAATATTGAGAAAAGTTGTGGGGAAGTTAAGAGACCGATTCGGATTTGAATGTACAACATTTCCGTATCATCTAAGTTAACTCAAAATTTGAGTTTAATTCTGAACAAATCTGGCAATAGATTTCAGATCTCAGTCAGGACGGTCAAGATGGTCAGTGTTTAAATTTTATAGAGTCTTTTATAAAATCATTGTACGGATAAACTCAATTTTTTAGTTAACCTAGAGAATCTCATTTCCAACATTCTGGGGGGAGTACAAATGTACAATCATGCCCAACTACCCGAGAAATATGGCCAGTCAAAAAGGGAAATAGTGGTTCAAAATGTACATGTCATCTTTGTTCCTTGGGAGCTCGTTCCGCAATCCAACGAGCATCAAAATTTAATCTGCAGTAAGGAGTTCACATTCGGATGTCTTGATCCATACAAAAGTGCTGAGGAGGCTTGAGCCGTGGATTCCCATTCCTTAAGAATCTGAGCAGGGGATCAAGCCGGGCAGCATGAGAGGCTTAAAGAGGGGTTCTTGATCCACACTAAGGAGCACGTATTCAGAAGGATCAAGCGAGATCAAAGCGTTGAGGAGACTTGAGCCTCCTTAATCCACCTTTGCCGAACAGGCCTGGGGCAACTGGTTGCATTATATATTTTTCCTATTCCCTATTCACTATGTTGAATCCGTATGATAGGCTAGCAAAATTAACAACCTTGGAAATTATGAACTTATTATAATTTTCTTACCGTTTTACGGAAAAAGAAAATATATATTGCAAACAATGTTTTGAGAAATTAAACAAAATTGATTTAAAAATATTTGATGCCATTATTTTACATATCAAGCAAAATGGTGTCGAGATGCCTAGGGTTTTACTCCAAATTTTCAAGGAGAATAGATGTCCAAAAAAATAATTTTCTATAACACTTTTTTTGGGTCCGAATCCGCTGCTTTTCTTCTAAATAACATGGGCGCATGGCCTACTTTTTCTAATAGAATGGTCAGAGACAATTGTTGTTAATTTCTTAACAAATTTTAGTGTATCTCATCGTCAGATAAAAAAAAAGTAGGAAAATATGTATAGTCTACCTATAAAGTAAGTCACCAATTCATTTTTTTCTCATATTCTGACATATTCACGTGCACTCATGTGCTTGTCACAGTTGCATAAATGTTTACTGGAAATCGTAGTGTATCTATTAACTAAAAACTGATATATGTTGATCGGAAATATATAAATGTTCACTGAAAAATGATATTGTTCACTAAAAATACGGTGGAGCGGTGGATAAGTAAAAATGGTGCACGCTACTTACGAATCAGGTAGGAAAACGGTCTGCTTTTTTAAAAAGAAAAGCAAGTTTTGGAAAAGCAGCTGATGTCAGTCCCAATTTTTGAAAGATAATAATTTGCGGAAGAAATTGTGATCATACTCTTTGAATGAAGGAAAACATTTCGAGGACAATTAGGGGAGAAACCAACCACACCCCAACCGGAATACTTATCCCCTACAGTACTACAGTGTGCAGTTCACAATCTGAACCGTTGGATTGTCCCAACATCCACGCTGACACGAATCTAGAGACAATCCAACGACTCACACCGTGAACTGCACAATACAGTACAGCAGGGATATGAATTGAGTACTGAGACGGCGAGTCCGTACCTGCTGTTATTTCAAGGGATAACGGGACCCTACTATCTCAATCTGGACCGTCAGATCAGAATGAACGGTTCAGACTGATAACAAAGTACAGTTTTTGAAGGGAGGAGAACTTTTTCGAACGAATTTGATCCGTTCGTTTTGATCCGACGGTCAATATTAGAATAATAGGATAACAACAGGTGATATGATTCCCTAAGACAGTCACACTCCCTCAGTGGCTCAGTCACACTATCACACACAAAACACATCATTAAGCACTCATTTACCACCACCTCTTCCCCTCCCCTCCTCCCTCCTCCCTCCTCCCCTCTCACTCTCCTTCTCTGCCTGTGGATGGAGAGGACCGCCACAAGCATCCCTCTCAAACCCAGAAAGCTCATCATCTTTGCTGTCTCTTCCTCTTTGCTACTCTGCTTCCTGTTCTACTACTGCCTGCTCAACATTGCCCCTCTGAGGACTCACCTCCTGTTTGTTCCCTGTAACAACACCAATGGGGTCGATTTTGAGGAACCCAATTTGGTGAAAGGTGTGAATGTTACTCAGGGGAGGTTTAATTTGACGGTGCCGGCCAAAGATGGAGTCTTTGCTGATATCCATGGCAATGTGTCTGGAGAAGTGCTTGATGTCAGAAATGGTGAGGGAGAGGTTAGAGGGAATGATTCTTCTTTAGAAGTGATTGAATCGGTTAATTCGAGTGACAGTAATAAATTGGGTGACCCAAATTTGAAGAATAGCTCCGAGGTTTCGCGAATAAACCGACACTCGGGTAATTCGGTGATTGCTGAAGTGAATAATGAGAAGATAAGGGACTCGGATGTAAACAAGGTTGAGAGGGAAGTTGAATTAGAATGTGATATTTATGATGGCAAATGGGTTTTTGATGAGAGCTATCCACTTTATGATAGCAACTCATGCTCATTCATAGATGAAGGTTTTAGTTGTGAAGCCAATGGAAGAACGGATCGAGACTATATGAAGTGGAGATGGAAGCCGCACCGTTGCGACATTCCAAGGTACATGTTTTTAAATATTTTTTGAACAAATATGTTACTAGGTTTAAAGTGAAAATTTCCAGAATTTAGGCCAATTTTAAACTCTCACGCCTGCCCACTTTTAATGCTATTTTGGTATGACAAGATATGTTACACAACATCAGAAATATACCACCCGTTGATATGATAAGATATTTTATTTTTTATGGAATTGAGCATCTGAAATAAGAAAAATGGGGAAAGTATTCTAAGATGAAACTTTTCTAATTCTGTGCATGATAACTTTTGTGTAACTCAAAAGCGATACATTTGTAATGCTTAGGTTCAACGCCCTGAAAATGCTCGAGTCGATTAAAGGGAAGAGACTAGTATTTGTTGGGGATTCTATCAATAGAAACCAGTGGGAATCGATGATGTGCATCCTTCAACAAGCAGTATCAGATCCAAAACGGATATATGAAGCTCGCGGCCGCAGAATTACTAAAGAAAAGGGGCAGTACAACTTCAAGTTTGTGGTATGCAGGCTAATTATCATTGTAGACATTTTAACTTCTCAATTTGAGTTCTACTGAGAAGTCCTTTATTTATTTTGTGATTTCCCTTGTGGTATCTGTAACTTGGAAAATTACAATAGTGCTCCTTGGAATTAGCTGTATTAACTGCCTCACTGGTTATACAATTATAAGGCACAAGTGGGCATTCTCTTAGGCTCGAATTATCAAGAAGACGATATGCTACATTTATGAAAGTACTTTCTACAAACACAAAAAATAAATAAATAAATAAATGTGGATCGATGCTTTCAGATGCCCTTATAATAAGAACTCTAGTTTTAAAAGTTCACTTTCTTTTATTTTTGTCCATTTTCGAGGACTTTAATTGTAGTGTCGAGTACTATGTGACCCATTTCTTGGTACATGAAAGTAAAGCAAGAATCGGTTCGAAGCGGTTAAAGACTTTGAGAATCGACACAGTTGATAAAGGTGCGACGAAATGGAGAGGGGCTGACATACTTGTTTTCAACACTGCACATTGGTGGTCCCACCACAAGACTAAATCAGGGTAAATTAGCAATTTACTATATCTTTTTTTTTTTTTTTTTAAAGTTTAACATGTCTTGGCACAGTATTGTTTGTTTTGTTCCACAATTCACCCAGTTGTGCAGCTACGTACTCGGTTTCTGATATAACTTCTGTATGGTATCTACTGGCCTACAATACTTGTTGACTAAAATTTTCCGGTTAATTTTCTTATTTCTATTATGACACTCGCATGTGCTTTCTTTGTGTAACATTGCATCATTGGGGAAACTCATTATTATAAAATTGGGTCAAGTTCAGGAAAGTGCAGCTTAATTATGTTCCAGTTCGTGACTGCTGAATTTAGGCTGTGTACAGCTGAATATTTTTAATCCAACATTAGACTAAGTTGGCTAAATTATGCTATGTTAGCACAGCTGATGATATTTTTCTTAAGTATCAATCGTAATATGAGCAAAAACTTGCTTTCTATTTTCTCTACAGTGTGAACTACTATCAGGAAGGCGACCTGGTCCATCCTCGACTGGATGTCTCCAACGCATTTCGTAAGTCACTTAAGACATGGGCATGGTGGGTCGACCGGTACATCAACCCTGCCAAAACCCAAGTTTTTTTCAGAAGCTCTTCGCCATCTCATTTTAGGTAATGCCCTTTTTCTACTAATATATGTTCAGGACATGTTACCATTAGCACATCTCCGTAAAGCTGTCTACTGTTGAAACTTCTATAAGATTTATTACTATTACCAGTTCTTTGCTGGCTTGCATTTAATTTTGTCAGTGACAAACGATCACCAGTAGGTTTGAATTTCTGTGGCAATCTGATTCGTAGTGTTTTGGCCTATTCAACGATACTTGTTCAGAAGAGTTCAAAAAATCATATACTTTCCTGATTATGCAGTGGCGGCGAGTGGAATACCGGAGGACATTGCAAAGAGGGCAAACAGCCATTAAATTGCACTGGAAGGAATCAAGTTCCGGTTCCAGAGATGAACTTGATAGTACAGGAAATCATAGACCAAATGAAAACTCCTGTAACAGTGCTAAACATAACCAACTTATCTGGACTGAGGATTGATGGGCACCCATCGATTTATGGTCGAAGACCCATCACCAGGGCCCAGTCATCAGCCGTTCAGGACTGTAGCCATTGGTGCCTTCCCGGAGTTCCCGACACATGGAATGAATTGTTGTATTACCATATTGTTTCCAGACAAAGATGACTTTTAAAGAAATGATTTTTTCTTTTTTAAGTATGCTTTTATGCAGGCTCAAGTTTTTCCTACCATTGCAACTATAGATAAATCTTTAGTTTGTACATTTATTTTTTAAGTGATCCTCACTGAACCAAAAAGTTCATAATCACTCTTAAGCAAATTGTGCCAACTATAGTAATAATGTGTCAACAATATCTTACTCCTAATAAAAGGGGATTAGATATTTTGACCTGAAAGTTTTATCTTCCCCAAGGAATAAATCTCAGCCGTTGATTGTTTACTTAGATTGATCACTACTGTTGACGTACTTTAATGTCTCAACTCATTAAAACTTAAAACCCACATCAATTTTCTCAATTTAAGGCCTATTACATATTATCTTAAAAATTTATTATAAAAAATAACAATTTCAGTCCAAAACAAGGCATAGACTTTCACTAGTTGGATCAAATGAGGCTCTTACAATTATTCCTAAAATCAGTAAACTATGTCATGAAATAAACTGCAGTTTAGTATCATCATGTTACAAGGTGTCAGCATTGAGGGGAACATATGTCCAAAGGTACTGCCTGAATACAGTATCTAGTAAGAATCTTATAAGAACATGGGATACATATTAACCAGCAAATGAAATGTAAGCCAAGCTAACTCATAACCAGGCACAATTGAAGGTTGTTGCCTTTGACAAACATAATACACCACTGGAGTCTTATCTACAAGCAAACTAATTTATTTTTATACAACCATTTCAAGTTCTTAAACTTGATAAGCAGGTATTCCCTCTACGGCATATTAGCATAGCCAAGCACACTTATTACTGTAAGGTACTAAAGTACCATCTCTACCTGTACACACGTATATACAAATATATACTATCTTACCAGTCATGTTTTTACATCCCAAAACTATGGAATTATCGCGCTACTTTATGGGCTCTATTATGAGAAACTGTTAGGTCGTCTCTCTTTGACCCTTCAGGCTTGCGAGCCCATGGCGGGGCCTGGTCGGGCCCATACCGATAGTCATAGAACAGCTCCTGGCTGGCCTCTATGTGCTCTTTTGCATATATTCCCACCCTGTGATCCCCGGCTACTAACATCACCTATACAATGGATCGTCCAGGGGGTCAAACCAACACCATTAAAAAATAATTGGGCTACAACAAGAACTTATCTCCAAAAGGAAAAAGAAAAAATGAAGCTTCACAAAAGAACAAAGAAACTACCTTGGCATAACAATTGGGATTCGAAGAGTGGTTCGCAAACTTAAGCTTGTCGCCTTTACGATAAGCATCCAATACATACTGTAAAATGGAAACCATATGCTCACAAATCATAACAATCAGAACAAATTTTTAGCTTTTGGCACTTCATTTGTATCAGAAAGGGGAAACATAGAGAGAAAGAGGCTGACAGAGATTTAACCTGATCATTCAAATCAAAAAGGAATGATGAATTAGCACGATCGTAAATCTTCCCTCTTTTATCAGCCTCTTTGTGAGATATTAGCTCCCCTGTGTACTCCCCAAGATATTCATTTTTGTTCACAGGATTCTATAAGGCAATTTAAAAGAAAAAAACAATCAGCAGTAAAAGACACGATCATCTTTTTCAAATGCTTGCAAATGGAATTACCTTTATAAAAGCTCCCCACCCAGCTATATCTGACTGTCCCAATAAAATCTGCAAGGTCAATGATTATATTAGTAACTAAGTGATTATATTAGTAACTAAGTGATAAGGTTGTTCGTCGATAGCCAATTAATAAGTTTTACAAGTAGGCCTCTTACTCTCTGCTGCTGTTTCAAAAGAAGCTTCATGTTACCACACTGATAGCCATCACCTCTTGTCGGTGGCTCACCCAAAGTACCATCTCCACAACTGCATGGAAGTTCTTGTTACACATGCATTCAACTATCCCAAGCTCTCTCATGAAATCATTGTTTTTAAACCAAAAAAAAAAGTACAATAAAGATGACAGCCCACATTGGCTCTTGGCAAATTCAGCTAAGTAATAGTTATGAAGTAGCCATACCTGACCCAACAATTTCGGCAAACATCAGGATCGCATTCACGGCCAGCAGCAAAACAAGGGCATTGTCTACTCCTACATTGGCTCTTGGCACAATGACAGCCTCTAAACTTATTCTTGCAGCTCTTTGAACACCTGCTTAAATAAAAATTTAATATTTTTGACATTCTAAGTAATAAATGCTAGTTGTACAAATACTAATTTGGTATATGCAGTTGACATATTTGCAGCATTTGCATTCAAGTCTAATTTCACATGTTTATATATAAAAAAAAGGGCAATGTTTGGAGATGTTTGCAAACGACCCCATCACCCAGTTGGTTTGAGGGGATATTTGTTCTAAGGAGTATGCAAAGATCAAGGGAGAGATAAAAAAAACCCATCTGATTATATATCTTTCTATCAATGATTGCAAATTTTCAACAGTCATCTTACTGTTGTTCGATGAATGATCAAACAAATTCCAAATTCACCTAAAACTTCTTATGTAATTCAATCACTGTACATGGTAAAGCCAATATAAGTGGAGGTACCATAAATTAACCTTAAAATAGAACTAGATATATCCCTTATAATTACCATAGTACTAATAGGTGCTACTTGCAATCATCCAAACTGATATCATACTTACAAAAATCATAGCCTTCCAAAAGCTAAGCTACGTAAGTGAATGGCATACCCACAATATTTTTCACAGCAGGTGGAATTGAGGATACAGGGGCACTCCTTCCCACAGGACTGCAGACACCCACATGGTGAGTACTGCTTGCACGGTTGCTGCTTCCCGTCACCAATTCTTTTCCTGATTGCCGGATGGCCAGCTGATTTCCATGTGTACTTAAGTTTGCGTGTTTTCCCTCTTTTGCGGCAGATTCGACCTCTCAGTGGCATGTCTAGATCCTAAAGGACACAGTTGGGTGTCAAAGGTTAAGAGCAAATTCCAAATAATTGTTTGAATGTAAAACTGCCTATTTTTGACTAGCGGACCACACCAAATAATTTATCTTCCAAACAACACAAATTTTTCCTGTGTGCAGTTTCAAATAACATGAAGCCTTTCCGTCAGCTAAGAAAAACAGGGAAATTTTATTAATGGTCACCTTAACACGGGAAGCATGATGGATTTTGATAAACCACTTGAAATAATTTAGAAAATATAATTAAAAATTCATAATGATGATTTTCTAATTTCATACCATGTAATCTTGGTCAGATGTGCCAAAATCATCAAAACTTGATGTTGCAGAGAGAGGTCGACTTGGCATCGAAGAACCATTACTGTACATGTAATTTGATACCTCTGTGCACGTCTTCATACCAGAAAGCAAGTTTCTGGCAATTAGGCAACTAACAAAAGGAGAAGAATAAGAAGAATAAGCATAAGACTATCAGTGGATCAGCGCGGTCACATGCTTAATGACTCTCCCCTTATTCTTTCTTTTTCCTTTCTGATTCTTTCATTTATTTTATATTTGGCATGTGGCTTGTAAATATCACTTTGTAATTTTTCCTTGTACATCTAGTTTACTGCTTAAGAAAACACAAGATTTAAAAAGGAGCTGCTATGCCAAAGGGAGGAAAAGCTTCTGATAAATTAACAACTAATAATACCAGTCTGAGGTGCTTTGGCAGGAGCGTATAAGCAATATTTATACAAAAAACCATTAAATTTATAAAAATGAGCAAAAAGATGTAAACAAACTACAAACCATTAGTTAGATTTGCTACCATAATGACTGAATAAAATTAAAATTCAAAATCCGCGTTCAGCATAATTGAGCATTCAAGATTTACCTGTTCCTCCCGAATATTTCAATCCCCTTCAAGTAGAGATCTTTTTCGAGGTTACTCCAATAAGCACCATTTGATTCTCTTCTAGATCCTTCTATCACATTGCTTTCCTCAATTTCCCTTGAAAATTCACTTTCATGCATTGAAATCTTGCCCTTCATCAAATTCTTTATGGAAATATCAGGTGGAACCTCTTCTTGCTTGGAACTGCTTTCTGCGGGCGGAGTTGTGCAATCTTTGCCGGCATTAGAATCTTGAGACTCAGAGGATCCATTGCTTGCTTCTTTCCTGGACTTCTCCTTCATGAGCGTAGGAGCTTCTCTCCTCTGTGTAACAATCAGAGATCATTTCTAATCTAATTTTTATAAGGGAATTGAAATCAGATATATAAATTCAATCATTTAATAGCAGGTTAAAGGTGAGAGCATTAATACGAGGCAGATAATGAACTAGTTTAATTACCTTAAAGCATTGATCACTGCATGGTTTCCGAAGTTCATCAAGATCAAAAACAGATTGTAGCTTTTCATTCTGCCGGATAAAATAAACATTCAGGCTTCAAAGAAGAGTAAGTAAGAATAAGTTGGGTGTACCAATTTAACAGTGACTCAAATTCAATTTTTAATACTGGGAAGACATTTGGACCTAATGATGACAAAACATCTCTACTTTTTCTTTAACAGAGAAAAATTGAAGTAAAATAAGGGCCACAGGCTGACCAAAAGAAAACTATCATTGTTTATTACTGCTGACAAATCTAGGGATCTTCTAGAAAATCTTTTATACTGAAACAGTTGAAAACTAAAATTAAAAGGCTAACTATGTATCAGTATCAGAATTGGACATACCGGGGTTACCAAATTCTGGGAACAGCCATGGAGTCGACAGTCAAAGATCTGAAATTGCAGCAATCATTTTATTAAAACAAAACCAGAATGAGAATATCATGAGGGTACATCTAGTTGGCAAGATTGTTCCAAGTATAGTAAGAATACCAAACACCGGCGGCAGAATAGATTATCTAAAGAGTCTAATGCTACATCAAGACTCTTTTCAAGAAAAGCACGGTTCTGAAATATAGCCTCATCAAAAGCCACACGGCTGCTAGCACTGGTTTCATTTTTCTCAACAAGATTTTCACACCGTTCCTGCGATATAAATCAAAACATGAAACTCTTCAAAAAAAAAAAAAAAAAAAATTTAAGTATTTAAAGAAATATCATCTAATTTTCTTAACAGACCTCAATTTCAGCAGGAGATGCTTTAATAAATTGGCAGAGAACGTTAACAACTTCATGATTTAGACCGTGCTCTTGAAATGCCTTCCTATAGTTTAAAAACAGAAAGCGCAAAATTAATATTTCATATTTTCTCGAAGATATTTTAAATTGCACCCAATTTTTACAGAGCTACAAGAAAAACCAGTGAGACAACTTGTGAATGGAAATCTCATTAGGACCTTTTACTTCTTATATTAATGAGAAAGCATCTATAAAATGATTAATGAAGTCAAAGACAGCAACAGAAGTAACTAATTCACCATATAAGCTGGTCTTCTCCGAGGGAGAAATTATGCTTCTCTTCCTCAACTTCAACAAACTCTTCATCGCTGTCACTACATATCAAAGCTTCATTGCCAAGTGGATCATAATAAATCCTTCTCCTTCCAACAACCGACTGATCATCTGCCATTCTCTGGTTCCTGTGCTGTGATCATTTCATACAATAAATAAGCATGACATTCAAGTTTAATCTCTAACATAAGATTATCACAACAAAAATAACTCTTTAAGTAGTTGTTTTTCTCACATCAGAACTTCATAATCTAGATTCTATAAATTTATTTTTTCTTGTGTCGTTCTGACTCATTATTCATTTAAGAGCTTTGAAATCATTCAGAATGATAAAAAGCCTCCTTAGGGAAAATTGCAATCAACAAAGGGGGCCACCCACAACTTTTTCTTACATAGTTTGTTTTTTAGAGAAATTTACAATCTTTTATAACCTGATTCATTTCTGCAAGTAAAAAATAAAGATTATGCAAGTAATCACGTACTTGTCTAAGAAAATCCAGGTCGTATACGGCGGGATCCTCTCCACAAAGGGAAGCTTAACAAACTGTACAATTGTCTTCTGACCACTATTCCCTAGCGTAAGCGTCCCGGCAGAGAAGTTCTCCTCTTGGCTATGCCCATCCTTATCATTAATATTATTAGCCAAATCCCAAGAACAAAAATCATGAAGAGGGTTCGCCATTCTATTAGAAAGCATGTTTTCGGAAAAACTGGTGTTCTCAGCCACGGCCGCTGTTGCCAGATTGTAAAGCTGACTTGTGTGCTGTTGCAAGACATTTCTGTTTCTCTCAATTTTTTCCTGTTTTCACAAGGAAAATCCACCCATGTTATTATCTCCACTTTGCTCGCAAACTCGGATTAATACAATAAAGTCTTATAAAAATATAATGCCTAGTGTTCGAAGATTCAAATAACCTTAGGATTCTAAGTCTAACCATTCTAAATTTATACATAAATAATAGGACGTTACTTCCATGCTCACAGCCAGATAATTTTATCAGGTGAATCTCATAATGGATAATATTCATTTATAATCGTCGGATTGAAAAGAAAATTTTTTTGGTGGAAGTATTGGAGTAAAATTCTAAATAATAATACACAGCTATAAAGTATGAAGCTCACAATTTATTTACAAAAATGATAAACATATTCAGTGTCAAAATTAAAAAAAAAAAAAGAAAGAAAGAAAAGTACCTTGATTGAAAGCAATCTGGAAGATTGAATTTGCTTCCTCAGTTGATTCAATTTCCATGTAAGGGAAGAAGAAATCCCCTCCTTCCCCTGGTGGTGCCCCTACAAAACAAAAAATCAAACAAATCAAAAATCATATTCTGCAACTTCCTACTTTCTACTCCATAATCCATGAATTCTTTTTACGAATTGAACAAGATTTTTTCGACCCTGGATCGATGGGAAGAGGAATCGGATGCCTTGGAAGAGGACACCATCTTTTCTTTCCCAACTTATTATCCACGCAACAAAAGCACCGATCTTTTTAATCGTTTTCCGGTCAGGACCTCTCGGAGAACACTCGATCACGGATCACTCGATTGGGAAACTGGAGAAGAATAGATACGGATGGATCATCAGAGAATTCTATGCTTTGCTTTGGTTTTGGTTTCAGTTGATACGGGCTCAGTCAGTCAGTCGGTGGTGGTACTGGAGTGCTCGTCCCCTAACTTACTGCATTGTGCAGCTCACAACATCAGCCGTTGGATCGTCTCGAGATCCCCTCTGGCATGAATCTTAAGACAATCCAATGGCTGACGTTGTAAACTGCGCAATGCAGTACAGCAGGGAATATGAATTCGACACACAGCCCCCTCCACTCCCCGCACAAAACGACAAAACAATAAAAGAACCCATCAGTACCGAATTCATATCCCCTGCTGTACTGCATTGTGCAGCTCACAGTACCAGCCATTGGATTGTCTTGAGATTCGTTCCAGAGCGGATCTCGAGATGATCCAACGGCTAATATTGTGATCTGCACATAGGGGTGTTCAAATGGATCGGTTTATTTGGATTTCAACCGAACCGTTAAATTTTGGACTATTTGGTTCGGATATTTCGGTTTAAAATTTCGGTTCGGATGAAAATTTTATCTTATTTGATTATTGCTATTTGGTTCGATTTGTGTTTTGGTAGATCGGATAAACCGAATAAACCGAATAGTCTAAAATATACTAATAAATCTATTTTATTTGTTATAAATGATGATTATATATAAAAATTTTCAATAGTTTCTCTTTTGTAAGTTTCATTTGTTCGCTTGTTTTGTTTTTCAAAATTATATGTCTATTTTATCGTTAATTTGGTAACACAATATTTTTTGTTACCCGTGAACAAGTGTAAGTTTGGTTTAATCGGATAAACCGAACAAAATTTTGGTTTATTCGGTTATCGGATTATTCGGATGACATTTTAAAAAGATTGGATCGGTTGATACTTTGAAAAACTTCGGTTTATTTTGGTTGTATAAAATTATTTCGGTTTGAACCGAACTAACCGATTGAACACCCCTATCTGCACAGTGCAGTGAGTTAGGGGACGAGCACTCGGTGTGTCATGACTCATGAAAGGTACATGAGGAGGTGGAGTTCGTCCGATCCGACGCGGACGGGCGAGGGTTTTAGATCGCGGGAAATTCAACGGTCAGGATTGTGTTTGGCAGGACTGTACGGTTTCCCAGAAGATAAATTGGCTCTATCTATGCATTGTCAGTGGGGGTGTAGATGAGCCGAGTCGAGCCAAGCTGGACTAAGTTCAAACTCGGTTTGTTAACTAAACACAAGTTCAAGATCAGCTTGTTTAATTAATAAGCTGACCGAGCTGGCTCATTAAGCTCGTTTATTTTTAATAATAAAATTTTAAGTATGCTATATCAAAATTTATGTAAAAATCAACAAGATGACTAACAAAAATACGTTCTTACACATTTTACGTAATAATTTCATATATATCAAACCATATGTTGTATAATATATTGATAATCTACGATAAGAGCGGTACGAATTGTAATTAGTAATAATTTATGAAGTCAGACAAGCTTAACGAGCCAAGCCATGCTAAGTTCAAACTCGGCTTATTGGCTGGACAATATTAACAAGCGAGTCTAGTTCGATCCGATCCCGAGCGAACCATGAGTGATCCACGAGCTCTAAGTTTTTTTTTGCCAACCCCAGCATTGGGGATTCCGATAGCGGTGAGCTGATGAGTCCGAATCTGCTGTTATTCTTTGAGAATAACAGGGCCCTGTTTGTCTAATATGGACCGTTAGATCAAAACGGACGGTCCGATTGGCCCAATAAAGATTATAGGGAGCCTTTTTACAATTAATCTCATCTGTTGATTTTGATCCAACGACCCAGATTAGGATAACAGGGTCCTGTTATCCAAATTAGGATAACAGTGGAAGTGAACGCGTGAGCCGATGATCTTAGAGGACATAGCTTTAAGATTCGAATTAGATCTGTGGGAGGCTGTTCCATCCTTGAGGGGGGGCCCGGCGGGATGCACATCCCTGCGCCCTGCCATGAATACGATTGTGGACGGTGGACCCATTTGTAAGTGACCTACAGTATTTGCCATTTGCCATTTGTTTTTTCCTTTTTTATTATTAATAAATTACTTTGATTTTATTGTTAATTAATTATTTTGATTTACACTAGGGCTGGCAAAAAAACTCAGAGCCCGTGGTTCGCTCGGGATCGGATCGAGTTAGGCTCGCTTGTTAAGATCGTCAAGCTACTGAGCCGCGTTTGAGCTTAGCGTGGCTTGGCTCGTTAAGCTCGTCTGGCTCCATAAATTATTACTAATTACAATTCGTACTTCTCCTATCGTAGATTATCAATATATTATACAACATATGGTTTGATATATATGAAATTGTTATGTAAAATGTGTAAGAACATATTTTTGGTAGTCCTTTTGTTGATTTTTATATAAATTTTGATATAACATACTTAAAAGTTTATTATAAAAAAAAAAGAGGAGGGATCCATTGACAATGAGTATTTTGACAATCTTGACAATATAACATTTCTAAAATTTCTAAAAATTCATAAAAAATCTTAAAAATGAAAAAAGATTTATGAATGCATTACTTAGCTTGTAGATTGATAGTGTTTCAAATTTCAATCAATTTGAATATCGTTTGCTAACTTATCAAAATTTTGTGTATATTTTAACGGTTGTAATTTAACGGATCTTATAAAAGCTATCAAATATCACTTAAATTGAATATAATCGGAAACATAATCAATCTCTAAGTTAAGAAATATTTCCGTAAACTTTTTTCTATTTTTGAGAATTTATATGAACTTTTACAAATTTTTGAAATGTTATATTGTCAAGATTGTCAAACTACTCATTGTCAATGGATCCCTCCTCTAAAAAAAAAATGAGCTTAACAAGTTAGCTCAGTCAGCTCATTAATTAAACAAATCAATCTTGAGCTTGTATTTTTGGCTCGTCAATTTAATGAACCGAGTTTGAGCTTGTGTTTTCTAATTCAGTTGTATTTTTATTTTGTTTTAATGAAAATCTAAGTAGATATGTCGGCTGATTTTTTAATATAAAAAATAAAAAATCTTATTTTTAATTTTTGAAAAAAAAATTATTTTCAAAAATAGTAAATCCGAGTTCCCAGAATCCGGCCTTACTGTTGATAGGCCGGTTTCTGGGAAAACGGCCTACTTTTATGAGGCCGTTTTCCCAGGAACCGCCCTACTGTTGGTAGGCCAGTTCCTTGGAACCCGGCCTACCAATTTTTTTTTTTTTGATATTTTTTTAGATAGATCTCGTTATTAACTTTCCGTAGCCGCAGAGTTTGCTCCAATCGGAGTTTCCTATTAGAAGTTATGCCCGTTTGAATGTTGAGTGCCCGAAATATAGGATAAGATTCAGTATAAAATTCAGAACGGAATTCAGAAATGTTTCTAATGAATAATATCCCTACTAATAATAAAAGGAGGAGTTGATTTGGAGATTGAAATGGCTATATGTTCAGAAGCATTTTCAACCGTCGGATCCATCAATCTAAATCAACCAGCGTCATTGATAATCTATTTTGATGATTCGATATTCAGTTCGGAACTCCAGCGCCTCAATTTAATAACCAGCATTGTGAACATATAGCAATTTATCAAAATAGATTATCGATGACATTGGTTCATTTAGATTGATGCATTCGACGGTTGAAAATGCTTCTGAACATATAACCATTTCAATATCCAAATCAACACCTCCTTTTATTATTAGTAGGGATATTATTTATTGGAAACATTTATGAATTCCGTTCTGAATTTTATACTAAATCTTATCCTATATTTCGGGCCCTCAACATTCAAATGGGCATAACTTTTGATAGGAAACTCTGATCGGAGCAAACTTCACGGCTACGGAAAGCTAACAACGAGATCTATCTGAAAAAAATATCAAAAAAAAAAATTGGTAGGCCGGGTTCCCAGGAACCGGCCTACCAACAGTAGGCCGGTTCCTGGGAAAACGACCTCATAAAAGTAGGCCGTTTTCCCAGAAACCGGCCTACCAACAGTAAGGCCGGGTTATGGGAACCCGGATTTACTATTTTTGAAAATAAGTTTTTTTTTATAAAATTAAAAATAAGATCTTTTTAATTTTTTATATTAAAAAATTAGCCAAGATATGTTACCTACTCCAAAAAAAAAAAAAAAAAAATAGTACTCCTTACATACGGCTAAAATGATGGAAGAAAACAATACTTATACCTACATATAAAAACAATTCATTTTTAAATACGGCATCTCTGTATCATATAAGACTTGGTATAAAAATTTATTTGAAGATTAATTTGATTATTTGATATATTTTTTGAGTTGAGCCAGCAGAAAGTCTTAGCTCACAGCCTCACAGTATAATAAGGAGACATAATAGCATGACCAATATATAATTCCCACGTGCCTCACAACACGTCATAATACCACCTCAAAGTCAAAACATCAACTCTCTCAGTAAACAAATAAATAAACACAGATTACGCGTTGATAATTACATGCAATGCCGTGGTATCGGAGCACTGCCAGAATCCAACCTCGACGGCACAATGAACTGTGGAGCCCACCTGTCTCCGCCTCAGCACATCTCGCAGTACTTGAAACTCCGAGTCCAGACGACTACAACAAGATAATAACAGTGCAAATCTCTCCTCCAGTTAAAAAAAAACGGACACCTCCTTTTCATTTTAATCTAAAGTTTAGATTAGAGAAGAGGTGGCAAAATCTGACCCAATCCGATCCGTACTGTGTTTCAAGAAATGTCAAACTGACTCGAACTCGACTCGAATCGTGTTTCAGGAAAACCCAACCCGACCTGATCTGTGTTTTAAGAAAGTCAAGATGGCCCGAACCCGACCTAAAAATCGAGATGACCCCGAAATAGAGATACAAAATGTCAAAATTTGACCGAACTCGAAAAAAAACCGCCCGACCCCACCCGACTCAAATTATTGCCGGCAAGGCGGCAAATGTCGACCCGATACCCAACCCAAAAAAATGTCGGCAATCGTTAATCCGATACCCGACCGATATTTCCATTCGATCAAACTAGTTCGAGCCAAACCCGGCCCGACCTAACCCGACAATCTGTCACCCCAAGCGAGCTAAGTATAAATAGAGGCACCGGAGATGTTGGCACAGCGCAAGTGACATCCGCTTCCGTCCCATTCCGTTCCGTCCCGTCCCCTTTTCCTTTCCCTTCTATTCTCTCTTCCGACCGATCGAATTCATTCATTCATTCATTTGTTTGTTTAACAACAGTAAGTCAATAACACACCGCTGCTGCGTTCTTTTCGCTCGGACCGGAGGCTCCATTCCAAGTCAGTCTGTCCGAACCATGGCGACGGCGGCGGCGAGGTACAACAGGAACAACCCGGCGGTCAAGCGCATCCTCCAGGAGGTCAAGGAGATGCAGTCCAATCCCTCCGATGACTTCATGAGCTTGCCTCTCGAGGTCGTTCCTTCCCCTTTCCTTCCTCTTCTTCTTTAATCACTAGATGACTAGATCTGAGGATCTTCATCGAAATTGCAGCTCTTTTGTTGCAATTACCAGTTAAATTGTTCGATTCTGAAGTATGCGGATCTGATTCGATCTGAAATTGTTACGGTTTTGTGTCCCAATTAGGGTTAATTCATCCGCAGTGGCGTTGCCTTGTTTTTCCCCTTTCCAAGGGGGGTTTTGCATTGTTCAAGCGTTTATCTTAGGAAAATGCAAAGGAAACTATCGATTATGAGTTGTGCCTCATTAGGGTTTCTCATATTATATGCGTTGATCATCTCCTGTTCTAAATGGAGTAAAGATGAGCTGACTTTGTATGAATTCCTGTTACAGGAGGACATATTTGAGTGGCAGTTTGCGATTCTGGGGCCGCGGGGCACAGAATTTGAGGGGGGGATATACCATGGAAGGATCCAATTGCCTGCTGACTACCCCTTCAAGCCGCCTTCTTTTATGATGCTTACGGTATTTGGATTTTTCGCTCGGTGACTAATTTGCCTCGTGAGCACCGTGTAATACATGTAACTAATTGCATCTCTTTTTGTTTGATATTGATAGCCAAGTGGACGTTTTGAGACGCAAACAAAGATATGCTTGAGTATATCCAATTATCACCCTGAGCATTGGCAACCATCGTGGAGCGGTGAGTACTACATTGCTTGTAAATGGTTTTAGATTTATATATGTGGATGCTAGTTCAAGTACTTCATCCCAAGATGTCTCATTAATCATTATCGTATATCTAATGTGTAGCACATGAGCTCAGAGATGGTTATATTAATTACATTTTCAGATAGTACTCTTAAGAAGACTTAATTCATTTACTTTTTTGGGACAATAGGCTATTATACACTATGGCTTTGTCAACTATGTATTAGCATGTTGCAATAGAATCCTACCTTCTACTGGTCATATATTTTTCTTACTCAGCACACAGCAGCAAGATGAACTTTCTGTCTGATGACATAAAATAGAATAGACTATTACATTGTGTTGCCGATTAGATCTCTTTCTATTTACTTATTGAATATCGGCATTTTTTTGTTTATCAAGTTTGTTTAAGCTCATAGCACCACTTTTCATAGTCTACAACCATGTCTAAGTGTAGGCTATACGAGCGTGGTGCAACAGAAAACCTTCTCATTTTGTTAGAATGATATATCATCGGGCAATCAATTAACCTTTTGTTTATTGATTGAAGCCAGGATGGAAGGACAGAACTATTTTTAAATATATTTGCCGCTACTGATTATGTAAATATTTTCCTATATAGTCTAGTCTAAAAGAGTTGCAGTGAGTCTTCTCCATTATCCATATTCATCTAAAGTTCATTTGTACTCTCTCAATAGCACTTTTGACTCCATCTTTATGTGTCTCAATAAGAATTCTATCTCCCCCTGGTAGTATATTTCTGTATTCGGCAGTGAGGTGAGTATACTTATTCAATGACAGATCCAGAGACAGATACTAGATGCTTTTGCTGATTAAGATCTCTATATATTTGTTTCCATCGAGTTTTGACCTTTTTGTTTGTCAAGTGCTGTTTGGAGCTCATTGCACCACTGTTCATAGTCTACAGCCATGTTATATGTAGGCTATACGAGCGTGGTGCGACAGAAAAATCTTTTCATCTTGTCATAGAATATCATTGGCAATCAATTAAGCTTTTGTCCACTGATTAGAGCCAGATGGAAGGACAGACCTGCTATTGACCATATGTGCAGCTAATAATTTTATAAATATTTTCCTATATTGTCTAGTCTGCAGAAATGCAGTTAGTTTTCCCATTATCCACATCCACACTATCTTTAATATCTTTTTGGAATTTTTTTCCCCATATTTCTAGAAAATAAGGACAAAATCTGGTGCTGAAAGCATTATCCTTTTTTTTTTTTTAATTTGTTTTAAACACAACTTACAATTGTCTTTTTTTGTGACAGTGCGCACTGCATTGGTGGCACTAATAGCATTTATGCCAACTAACCCTGGAGGTGCATTGGGGTCGCTGGACTACAAAAAGGAAGATAGACATGCACTTGCCATTAAATCCCGTGAAAACCCGCCTAAATTTGGATCCCCTGAGCGCCAGAGGCTCATTGATGAGGTTTGTTATCATTCATTGTTTTACTAGTAGAGTTTTCTTTAATTATCTTTTATTTGATATATGTTTTTCTTAAGGATAAGCGATGACAGCAATCCGGACATGAAATGACTTTTTTCACCGCACTGGCTTCTTTGATTATATTAGAGTTGTTTGGTTTTCAATTATTTTCCTAGAATTAAGAAAAAAATATTCATCTTGTTCAAAACGGAACAACACTATTGGAAATGAGAGGCCTGGGATTGATGAAAATTGGTTATATCTACATCAAGGCAGAAGTTATCTTCATCTTTGGGTTGCTTGGGCAATTTGTAATGGTGCCAATTTCTAATGGACCAAAGCCTTCTTGCTCAAAATCTTCTCTCTCAGCTGATACAGAATATTATGTTAGTAATTAGAAGTGTGATGGTGGGTTCTGCATATAAGAAAATATAAGGCCCCACAAGTAAATTAAGTTCGATAGCAACTAGTAATAAATAAAAGGGCGGTTAAATACCATGATTGGAATGTCGTAGCTGAAGTGCCTACTCTGAGTTGCAAGTAATGAAACTTGTAGGCTTACAATTTGTAGGCTTATCCTGTCATCCAATTAGTATTTCTCTTTCTACGATTCCTATTTTCTTAATTTTTTTCTGCCAATCGCAGATCCACCAGAGCATGCTTGCTAAGGCTCCTCCGGTGCCACCTCTAGCCACTATAACCAGCTCTGAAGCGGCAACCCCTCAACTTACTGCTCCCCCTGCCGCTGACCAAAATGTAAATGAAGAGGCAGAGAATGGAAATGCTAATAATGATCCTGAAGCGGAGCCTGGCCGTGCTCAGCAGAACCTTATCCCGGAACCAGACAGGGATGTAATTGAAAATGTCCACGAAGTCCGAGTCAATGCGGCTGCGGGAAGGCTCAGGGTTGGTTTCCGTGCCGAGGTGACGGTTACTCGGGGCCAAACCGTGGCGCAGAAGCCCAAAGACGACCGTTTGTACACTTGGGCTGCCATTGGACTGACTGTAGCTATCGTGGTACTATTAGTGAAGAAGGTCTTGAAATCGAGCGCTTTTGGTGGTTATATGGAGGGATTTTGAGGGGGTATTATCGGGTGGTGTTATATAGAGGGATTTTGAGAGGGTGAGATAGGTTTGTGTATATGTTCATGTTGGGTTGAAACTCAAAAGTTACCGAGTGATTGGATGCGTAGATGTGTTACAGTAAAAAGAGAATTGTGGTTGCTCCATGATGGTGATATATAGATTTAATCATGATATAAATCTAAATATAAAGGCGAAGTTTGCATGCTTGGCTGTATTTTTTTTTTTTTTGGTCCGTATCTCTTATCCGGTTGTTTTCTTTTGTTTCACAAGTTCTTCAAAAAAAAAAGCACCTGTGTTAATTTAGTAATTTACCCTTAAATTCTGATACCAAGACGAAAAAGCTTCATCCATTATTGTTACGTTAATGTTGCAAAAATTAGCATCATGTTTGGTTTATATTTTTTATTTTCTTTTTTATGTACATTCAAACATAGCCATCGTGTCTTAGCCTACTTAGTACACAGGTCAATTACAATTCACAACAAAATGCACAAGTCAATAATCATATAAAACGCTTGCAATTCTCAAGAGGGCATTATATCACAAGAGCAATCCAATCCAAAGTGCAAACAAATATCTCGTTACAACTTACAACTAAAAATAACACTACTAAAGGCCTATGGACAACCACTAACAAGTCAGATTACAAAGACAGCATCTACCCGAAAACATTACAAGACGACACAAAACACGATTCTCAAGTTAATTCCTAGAAATGTTCTAAAGCTAACAACCAGCTGCTTTCAGAAAGTTGTCAAAGGGGCTAGCGGGGGGCAGTTTGAGAGTCAGCCATGGCTCTGTTGGCTTAGCAAGTTCAATTTCAGATGAGCAAGAGTTAACCTGCATAGCCGGAAAGTAACAAGTCAGTACATAAACCAATGAAATGGTAATGCCTACGAGAAAATAAAAAAATGTGTTTTTATGCGAAGGTAACCTTTTGAACAGGAATACGGGGCGTTGGATCTGCATGCAAGTCCAGTTCGTTGCTATCTTCTGCGGAGTCGTAGCCATTGACCAACCAGCTCGAGAGTTTTTTTCTTGAGCCCATGCCAAGTGCCTCGCATTGGCTAGCCATTGTACCATACGGGAGGGGGGACGTTGAGACTGATGAAACTGCCACCTGGCCGGCCACATGTAGCACCTGATATACAGTAATACATCCATACAACATATAGTTCGGTAAGTAGTTAAAAGTAAAAAAAAAAATACAGAAGCAGGCAACACGGCAAGGATGCAAAGCAGTACATCCATATTAATAATGGAAAAGAGCAATCCAGGGAGAGAATTTACGCACCGACTCGAGTAACTGACCAACACTAATTACATTTGGAAGAGGCGGCTGGGAAGTTGTCTTGGGGGCTAGGCTCGAGAAATTAGTAGCAGGAGATTCATTGGCTATTCCACCATCTACTGATGAGGTCCTCGAACATTCCTATATAGAAAATACGAGGACAATGGCAACTTTCTGATGTCGATCTCAGTTAAGAAAGAAATAATTAAAAAAAAAATCTCAAGAAAAAAAAGAAAGGCTACTTATGATCGATATTAAACAGTAATACCTCATCTAAAGAGAGTGATTCCTCTGAGAATGCGTGGGCATTGACCCAATCAAGGACAGTAGCTGAACCAAACAAAGGCACATCCTCTGGCACAAATGTCTCAGCAAGGAGTCTTACCACCATAGCCTTCTTCAACTGATACAATAAAATAAATTAGCAACCGTTTCTCTCTTAATCAAGAGATGGACATTCAGCTTGGACTCAGAAACTTACTTTGGTCAAGTTTGAGAGTGCTTGCGAGATGATATCTATCAATTGCTGGTCAGAAATACCGGCATCTCGCACTTCCTTCAGTGTGCATCTTGCCTTGTCTTGGTCGACATCTGAAGCGAAGTTGTTTTGATCAGATTGAAGCCTTACGTAAAGAAGCAAATCCTCCCCAATTCTCAGGTAAGGGTCAATCTGATAACAAGCACAGGCTACTCAATTAGAAAATGCAATGCAGTAGCTTCCCTATAGATTATGTGCACTTTTCCGTTTATTTTGTCAGATTTTGATGTTTAAGTTGGGGGGTCCTTACGTTCGACGATGTGAATTGCTTGAGCGAATCAGTTAGCTTGGTAATGTTATATATTTTTCCCGCAAATGCAAGCATGCTTATTGACATTGTATACACAGACCTCTGACAAGCCGGAGGAAGAACTGCAGCATAAAAGAATCATCCAAAAATCAGTAAAGAAACATTCATCATGGCACTAAGAATTGTAAGACGGTGAACAGCCGTACCACTTTCTGCTAAAGCAGCATTTCTGAGAGACAACGGCAGTTGGAAAAACCGAACGGCATTTCCATTATTTAGATTCTGCAACATCAATCATAATAGAAGAACAAAATTAGAAATGATGCTGGATCTTCTATCACAAAATGAATTGGATAGCTCCATACCTTAACACAGGATGCAAGAAGAGTAAGGCTGAATGTATGGCCAATTGCTTCGAAATTAAATGGCAAGTTGTCAACTTGATTTGCTTGTATCCAAATAGCAGATAAAACCTGGCTCGTCTGGTCTTCAGTCAACATAACCGTGTTATTATCCTGCCCCTGTTAAATTAGATGCATTCGTCAAACATGTATGATAATTATTTAAACAATTAAATTGGAGAAATGTTTGGCATAAATTTTTCATACCATCTCATTTGTACCAGACAAAACAGGGACTCGATCAAAAACTGAAAAGCCCAACTTTGTGAAAAACACCGAGCTCTTTGGTGGCCCCCAGCTTGACTTCAGCTCTTTTTCACACCCTTTCTCCTTTGAGCAATTTCCGCTCTTGCTATCTCCACTCAGACTCTCCTTCTCTCTCCTCAGTTTCTCAAGCAGAGCAGTGGCAGAAGCAAAGACTGATGTTGTGCGAGACTGCCACTTCTTCGTCTCATATAAAAATTCGGAGTCACTTCTTGGATGGTTTGGTGTTTTCACAAGGACAGAGGAAAACAATAAGTGTGCACCGAAACGGGATTCTTGGTCAGGATGCGTCATGGCCTTCAAAAGTTGGAGCAATAGTGAATCTGGAAAGACCTATAAAAAGGAGTTATCACACGTGAGAAATAATTTAAATTAGGGATAGTGATACCTGTGAAATGAAGTAATTTTAAACAGGAAAATTCAAAGAGAAGGCATGTGGATTAAAACAAGTGGAATTATCAAAACTTGATTCGAGTACTAGCTACAAGCAGCAACAAATATTTGGAACATGACGGATGACATTAACTTCATTTGAGTCGTCTTATAGCTAAATTGAGCTTGATTTGGCAAATGAAGTAATATTCAATCAGATTCTAGGAATAAACATGTAACTACAGTACCATGGGAAGCAATTACTTGTTATATGCCATACGAAACTTCATCCAAAATTATAAACCTTTCTTATATGACAACTGAAAAAAAAAAAATTAAAACAGACAGTAACACAATAACTTCACGCAATAGCTTTTGAAAGATGACAAAGAATATAATGAAGTACCGTCAGATTCTGCGAGGAGATAGAAGTCAACGAAATGATGTGAGAAAGAATCAACAAACTCCCAATCGTTGCCCTTGCAACAGCCACAGAATCAGAAAGCTTCTCAAGTGTTATAGAAATTACGTCAAATAGCGGTCGCACATCATTTATCTAGCAAAGTTTCAAAAGGCAACAAATTCATAAGACAGCATGATATACAAGCTTTGAATTGTTGCAAGTTAAACAGAAAGCTTCACAAGTACATCGGATGCTATTATGCTAATCTCAGATCGAGAAATTACAGTTATTAGCACAATATTCAGATAAACCATCTAAAGCTACAATTGCAAATCTAAAGGTACATCTGGTCTAAACATGTACTGTAACAATCATAACAATCTGTTTTTCTTAAGAAAATAAATCTTCTTTACGCCTAAAATTCCACTTAACCATACAGACTATTTTCCAGACTCATTTGCACAAAATTGTTCTTACAGTGACAAAGGGTAGTGCGAAGCCCAAAACCAGTGACATTTGTATAGAACTACAAAAAAATACGTACATACATAATATGTACAGGAAGAAGAGTGGAGAATACAAGGGTGAAAAAACATACTCCTTTAACAATTTCCAAAAGGCAATCCTCGATTGAATTCTGAAGGGACTCATTCCAGTTGGACTCTTCAATCCCAGATCCATTCTGACCGATTGCCTCTAGACATTTCCTCAGATGACGGCACAAATCACTGACGACTCCTATTTCAGATACCACGCCCCTCGACCGCAGCTGAATAACCAGTGAGGTAGCTGACTGGATGATGTCAGCCTTCGTTTGAGGATTGCTTGCAACATTTTTGTGGTCAAGGTGGCGAATGACAGTGGACAACATTAATCTCTCATTGCCTGAAAGTAAAATAATGGATTAGATAAATCAGTAACAGGCACAAATATACAAGTACCAGAATAACACCAACCGGGATAAACAGCAGCCTATGTACCACTATCCTGTGCATAGAAAGAAATAAAATTGGATGCATACATGCAGTGATCCAACAAAATTACCAGAGTTTTTCTCTGTGACAGACATGTCAGACAAGACAAGCAAAGCCAGACCATGCCGGGGACTCCACTGTTTGTCCATATCAAAGTAGATAAGCATTGGGTCCAGGACGCGGCGCATTGTGGTGGAGCTTTCTTTTGCCAACTCACCAAGCTTCTTCACACACTCACGTGCCCACACTTCAGGTGACTCACGCTGTTCCCTGTTCACAATTCAAATCAGCATTTTAATCTAGATTCTGCTGTGAATTTTGACTTAAAGACTTCTGCAAATCAAATGCTAGATAAGTCACTCAATTTGCAACTAACATATGGCATATATTTATTTGCAACTAGCACCTAACAGTTTAGTCCCTTCGCAAATTCCCCTAATTTGTTACCTAAGAGGAAAGGTCACACTACAAAATATGAATTATGACTGTTAAAAGTTTTCTGTCACTGAAGGAGTAAATATCAGTACCAGTCACACGTCTGAAGAAATGTCAAGTATCAAGTTGCAAACTTGCAATGCAAATTCACAATTAACGAACAAATTAAACACAAGCAAATCACCTTTACCAAAAAAATAAATAAATAAAATATGGAGATTCAATCAGAGTGCTGCGAGACCTGGTCAAAGTAGAAGCATCCCTTGTATTGGGCCAAAGTCTCGCTGTGGCATTTCTTGGGCTGATGTCACTAGAAACATTTCCACCAGCTCGCCCTTCACATCTAACTATTTCATCAACCCAGTTATGATGGGAAGTGCTTCTGTCTTCTTCGCCATTTGAAGCCTCTTCAGATCGGTAATGTCTCAAAACTGAACTTATGATCTGAAAATGAAAAAAAAAAAAAAAAGGTATTAATCAAACCCATTAAATAGGAAGGAAAAAAAAGCAGAGAAATGGATTGTGGACTTATTTACCTCATCAAGACCAGCGAATATGTAAGAGAACTCAGTCATGAACCAGATCTGCAATGAGGAATTCAGTATATAAATATGATGTTCAACAAATACATAAATGACTTCACAGTTGAAAAGGATCCAGTATTACCAAGGCTGACAGGCACTGCAAACTAGATGCACGGATGCCATTGTTGTTTTCTCTGGGATCGTTGCAGAGAGAACATACTTTGGAAACCAAGCTCTCTATGTTTCGCGCGTACGTATTATCAACCTGTTTACAAATCATAATATGAAAATATGTATTCAGAAGTAAAGAATACGAAGCTCATCTAACGGTTTGCTTTCTAATATTTTATCTCTTTTCTCTTTTCGGCTTATTTGCCAATTAGTGGGGCCCACCAGCTCTAATAAATTACCATGAAGCCTTAGCTGTGTTTCATGCAGTCAATCTTACTAAATTTTAATTAGCCTACTATGTTATCTCAGACATTGAATTTAAAATTTTCAAAAATGATGCTTCACCTGGCTGTAGATAAATCTCGTCAGAGATTGGCAACCGAGAATTTGGATTTCTTGGTTTTTGCTTTCAAGAAGATCATTGACAACCTTAATAAGGCTCGATGCAAAGTAAGCCCTGCACACATCAAGAAACCAGCAAATATCAGGTTCTCTGCTAATCAGCATTATGCCAAGATTACTTGTCATTAAGTTTACTTTTATTTATTTAAATTGTTCATCCTAAAACGTAAACATTAACATATATAGATATTAGGCAATAGCATAGATAATTCAGCACATTATATAAGAGAGATAATATCATGAGTGGAAACAAGTACTTCCAACTTACATTTGCTCCTTGCAAACCAAAAGCAACTTGCAATATGCTTCTGTAATAATTTTGATGAAACTGACGTGCTCAATGCGGAGCTCCTTTTGACTCCTTTGCTCAAGAAATTTCACAATCTATCAATAGTTGATTACAAAACAGATGCATAAGCATATACCCAAAAGGAAGCATCAATAGATATATATATATCATAGATTATAAACCACAATGAGACCTTGGGGATGCGAGGAGGATTCTTGGCTGAATATTCACACAATTTCGTGATCTTCCTCTCATTAATAGCTCCATCCTAATAAGAAAAAGAGTATGGCATATTACAAATGAACTGCTTTGAAGTAATCATGAGAATTGCCACTCACCCAAGAATTTAAAATTGTAGCTAAACCAACTTCTAATTAGCTTAGTAGAATAGCCACTACTCCGGTTATTATAAATAGCAAACCTACTAAATTCAAGCATAGAATGGAAACTAGGAACAGTTGCTAACCCAAAACAGCCCTATTGTTCAGCGCATGCAATGCAAACACACTGCATGCCACAAATTACTTCATATTCTCCTAGAAAGGTGAAGAAATTTTGAAAACCCACCAAATAAGTCTAGTGCTATATACATATCCCATGAACAGCAAATGCCAGAGTTTCACATGCATTCTGATTTGCTTTTATGGCAACACTAATTAAGTATTTATAGGCATCATTATCAACAAACAATTAAAATAGCACAAAATATATTTTTCAAAAATAGCTATTTTTTAATTTAATGGCACAAAATATATTTTTCAAAATAAATACAAAATAATAAAATTAAAAAAAGCTATTTTATAGCTAAATTTTCTTTAATTTAAATATTTATAGTTATCATTATCAACAAACAATTAAAAAAGCTTCCCACTTTAAGTACTATCATCAAATAAAATAAGATACATTCCACATTTGACAAAACTTGTTAAGAACAATTAAAGCAAAAATTAAAAAATGCAATGCAAACACAATGCATGCCACAGATTACTTGAAATTCCCAGAAAGGTGAAGAAATTTTGAAATCCACCAACTAGGTATAGTGCTGGATACGGATACGTATCCATGAACAGCAAATGGCAGAGCTTTACATACATTCTGATTTACTTTTATGGCAACACTGATCAAGTATTTATAGGCATCATTATCAACAACCAATTAAAATAGCACAAAATATATTTTCCAAAAATAACTATTTTTTAATTTAATGGCACCAAATATATTTTTCAAAATAAATACAAAATAATAAAATTAAAAAATAGCTATTTTATAGCTAAATTTTCTTTAATTTAATTATTCATAGGCATCATTATCAACAAACATTTAAAAAAGCTTCCCACTTTACGTACTATCATCAATCAAATAAAATACAGTCCACATTTGACAACACTTGTTAAGAACAATTAAAGCAAAAATTAAAAAATGCAATGCAAACACAATGCATGCCACAGATTACTTGAAATTCCCAGAAAGGTGAAGAAATTTCAAAATCCACCAACCAGGTCTAGTGCTGGGTACCGATACATATCCATGAACAGCAAATGCCAGAGCTCTAGAAGCTCTAACATGCATCCTGATTTACTTTTATGGCAACACTGATTAAAAAGCCATTCACTTGATTTAATTATTTACAGTCATCATTATCAACAAACAACTAAAAAAGCTTCCCACTTTAAGTACTATCATCAAATAACTCAAATAGAGAAACATCTTGCACCCATCCATACGTCCACAGACAAACTCGAAACGTAACAAGTACATCTGATTTTATAACAGATAAATCTGATTTTGTAGCATATGGACGCTGTGGACAGATATTCTATGGACGCTAGATATTCCTCAAATAGAGAAAATTCCACATTTGACAGCATTTGTAAAGAACAATTAAAGCAAGAATTAAAAAATGGAAAGTAATAGGAAAGGAAAAGAGAGGAACTTGGTGGGCTGGGCTTACTTGTGACTTGGGGAAGATATCAGCGAGCAGCTTCTTGTATCGCTTGACGGGGCGCCGGGAGCTGGGTCTGAGGGCAGGGCAGCAGACGCACAGGTTGCCGCAGGATGGGAATATCTTCCTCGACACAAACCCCATTCTTTTCTTTCTAATTTCTATCCGTCAGTTAGTTAGAGTTACCTGTAAGAAGAAGTTACAAAAAGAAAGAAAAGGCTTTTAATTTGTTGAAACCCCGCAATGTGGATGGAATTCATATCCCCTGCTGTACTGCATTGTGCAGTTCACAGCGTCTGCCGTTGGATTGTCTCGATATTCGTGTCAGCGCGGATCTCGAGACGATCCAACGGCTGACTGACGTTGTGAACTGCACGATGCAGATGAGCACTCGTGAGTGAGTGAGTGTGCGAGGGAGTGGAAGGAAGGAAGGAAGGGGAGAGTTAAGTTACTTGAGCATTAGATGAGGAAGTGAAAGCCAGAGTCTTGACTCTTGAGAGTTGAGATCGATGATCGCTCGCTCACTTGAGATTCGGTCCTCTTTGAGCTTGGAATGTGAGAAGAGAGGAGAAGAGGGGAGGGTGGAATTTGAGAGGGAGAGGTGGGAAAACGAGAGGAGAGGGGAGTGAGGACTGATGAAGAGGACAGGCCACGTGAAGGGCTAGGACCAACACAGGACTAGCCTGCCTGCCTCTGCCTGCCCCTGCTTCTTTCTTTCGCTATAATAATGCTGTAAGTCTAAGAAGTGTTGTAAGGAGTAAGATGCTTTGGCCTGGCCACCTCTCTCGAGGAGGTCATAATTCTGCAGTTCATTCATCCCCTGACTTACTGCATTGTTACAGTTACAACGTCGGCCGTTGGATCGTCTCATGATCTGCGATGGCACGATCTCGAGAAAATCCAACGGCTGATACTTTGAACTGCATAATGCAGTACAGCAGGGGATATGAAAAGTGAGTGAGTCTCGCCTCTTCGCTTCTCTTTTCAGTGTTCACTGTCTACTACTGTTCCTCTTCATGCGCACACTAGTTTACTTCCTCCCTGCACCCGGTCTAACCTTTTACAGTTGCAACTTACAACCGCTTCTTCCATCCATCTCTCAGCCTCTCTCATCAAATATTGTTTATTTATTTATTATATGCTAATCAATATTACTGTACTGATTTACTTCACTTTTTTTATCACAGTGTTTAAGTTTTTTTTTTTACATTATATTACATAGAATAGAATCAAGTACGTAGTACTTTATTTTTTAAAGATAGATTATGCAAATTCAATTTACACATTCTTACCGAAAATAATAATAATTTAATATGCCAACATCAACTAATTAAGAATTTAAATTAAGCTAAACAATCATTTTTAACTTCAAATAATGATAAAACACTCCACTTTCAAGTTACTTGATTATTAATTTCTTTTCATAAAAGTCGTTATTCTCTATATATTAGCTTATCCGCATTACAGAAAATATTATTATTATCATCATCTTATCATTTGTCCAAACTCCAAATACGATTTGCTACACCAAAAATTACTTCCCAAATAATAGCAAGTTAGCAACCATCTATGATTTACGGTAGTAGGTTTTGGTTGAACGACAAGGACCGGGAGTTGGTCCATGCCGAGCTGTTCC
This sequence comes from Cyperus esculentus, assembly GCA_030179965.1. Classification (NCBI taxonomy): domain Eukaryota; kingdom Viridiplantae; phylum Streptophyta; class Magnoliopsida; order Poales; family Cyperaceae; genus Cyperus; species Cyperus esculentus. The sequence goes on from JASGLE010000030.1 coordinate 877,942, forward strand.
CTCTAAAGCGGAGCCTTGACAGAGACCCCACTTCACTCGATGCCAAAGCACAGTAAGAAAAAGCATCGTCCTTTCTCGTCGTAGACAGACATACATAGACCGACGAGACCAGACGAGAAGTTTTTGAATAAAATAAGCTCCAAAGTCCAACCGGACTGACTCCAAAAAGGATAAAATATAAATCAGTCACTAATTGGTTTCGCTTTAGCCGAGGTGTGGTGATTGTCCAGAAAATGAAATGAAGGAAAGCTCTTGGTCTTGGATTATGTGGTTGATCGATTCCCTCCTTCACTTTCTCAGCCCATAAACTTCTGGAAATAGTATGCTTACGAGCTGCAAGCTTTTGTATTTTTGTTTGAAGCTGATTTCTGATTACTCACAAGTCCAGAAATGAATCAGCAGTTGATGGGAGGCAGAGAGGGAACTGATTCCAAGCGCAACCACAGTGAACACTCAATAGCAAGAAGCCAAAAGGGAGAACAGGTGCATGGGCAGTTGGGGAGCTGCATACATAGGGATGGAGAACAGGAGTCCGAATCAGGACCTCATTTGTTATTTATTCAATATAGACAATTAGATCAAAAAGGACGGACCTGATGGACCTAATGAAGATTATAGAAATTTTTTTATAATTAATCTCATCCGTTGATTTTGATCCGACGTGCCAAATTTAAATAACACAGGTCCCGTTATCCAAAATTGTATAAAAGCATATTTTTTTTAGGTAGAGATGAAGGTTAAGTCACTCAAGTTTAAATGTCTATAAAAGACCACGTTCAGATTTCGAACCCGCGAGCTCCAACCAGAGAGACTGATAAAAGCATATTTGAATTCGGATAATGGATATCAGATAATACCAGTCCGTATCTGCTGCAGTCCAAATCGGATCTCAGGATCCTGAGATCTGGATCCGATGGATGTCATTTTTAGGAGTGTGTTTTCGATATAATCTGCACCATTGGATCAGGATTGGATCGCACCTGATTTCAGCGCTAGATAATACAAGTATACAACGATAGCTTTAAAGTACCTACATGCCACTAACTTAGCTTAATTTAATTATTGGCCGCGTGGAGATCAGCTAACAGCTAATTCACAACAATAATTTGTTGACCTCCTTTTTTCTCAACCTCCTCCCTTTTTAGGTAGCATCCTAAGGTCCGAGCTCTTTTTGTAATTTCCGGCTACGAAAATCTTTGACCAGTGGCGATACAATCGATTAATATATGCACACCTTTAGCTAAGGCGCTAATCCTGTCTGCGAAATTGCGAATCCAAGAAGAAAACAACATGCTCATGCTCTGCCCGTGATTTTAGTTTACTTGGAGGGTCTTTTAAATGCAAGAATACGAGGAATTTCGTAAGGAAACATTAGAAGAGGAGGATCACTCGACTATACTGGTTGACAATCTTAACAAATGAGTTTTTTTTTTTTTTTATAAATTAAAACTATGATTATTAAGAAATGGTGAGATTTGGAGGACACTCATTTGTTGTGGAAATTGTCAAATGTCAATCAATTTTTTTTTTTTGACATCAAATGCTCGTACGCAACAAGATTTTATTCAAAAGAGATCATTACATATATAAAAATAACATAAAATTTTCTAATCCAAAACTTATAACACAATATCAAAAATAAATCTACCATCAAACCAACATATTTTAACAATCTAATAGATTTTATCTCTAATATATAAGAGACAAATTTGAAAGAACAATATCAATTTTCTCAGTTACTGGCTTGATGAATATTATCGTCTTTGGCATAGTATGAATTAGAAACTTGTAAGTGCTTTACAAAACTCCAACCTCTAGATTATCATGAGATCGGTTGAAGTCGAAGCAGATCTGTTATTTAAAGCTTTGCATAGCAGTGGCAGACTACCTTGAATGAAGTAAAACGAAAAGTCTTTTTTTTTAGAACAAGAACAATGAAGTGACGAACGACAGATAAAACAACAAAACATAAGAATTATCAATGAGGACAGATAGAAAGACTTCATCGTAAATTCTCTGGAGGAGAGTTTTTTTCACCCTAAATTTCTTTTCCAAAAAGGCCTTTTTGAACAAATAAGGAGCGTTTTTGGGGCGGCGTCCTACCAATTTAAGCATGTACCGATGTACGTTAAACGTTGGCACCGGTAAAGGAGATGGAAGCCCGTTTAACTAGAAGTCTTAAGACTATTCCCTGCATTTGGTAGCCGTAGTAAAATTGATTTAAGCTCTTAAATCAATTTTAAGTCACCAAACGAAAGTGACTTAAGGTGCAGTAAGTTAACGCAACTATATAGGTGTAGTAAACTAAATCACCAACATTACACATCTTTTACATATAACATCAACTTTACTTCATCTATTTACTTCACTACCACCAAACACCACTGATTTAAAGTGATTTAACGTTTTACTCCGCTTTAACTTACTACACTTGCCAAACGAGGGGATTGTTCATTTAAAGATCGAGAGTTCGATATTCATCTATAACATTTTTAGCTGCTACATATCTTTTTTCTAAAAAAAATAAAATCTATTAGAAATTATAAAAATTGTGAATAGATTCTCGAATAATGTTCAAATTGTTTGAAAATTTAAAATACTCTCCACTCAATTCGTAACTTCAAATATACATCTACCAACAATTTTCTATTTTTAAATTTTGCATAACATATTTTTCCCTAGTCAGGGTCATCAAAACAACATAATAATTATCAAAAATAAACCTCCTCATAACCCCTTACTCGAATCAGCGATATGATATTATGATGATGATATTAAAACATACGATACGAGTACGACCATTGGAGATTCAAGAAACTAAACAGGCCCATATGACAGACCCAGGTTCAGTTGATTCTTAAAAGTCAAAACTATGCGCTCCTTTTGTGAAAGAGGCTGCTACAGTTGCAGGCTTGCAGCATATCTACTTGATCGCAACTCGGAGCCCATAAACGTTTAAGACCTCAAGCACAGAAGTTCCAGGCTTTAACTGTCACACGAAGGATCAAAATACCTCAACTACCAGTGCTAAAACTCTTCTTTATTATTTTTTATTTTTTGTCCTTGTGTGTGTATGTTTTACTATTTTATCACTATTATTATTATTATTTTATTTTCTTTTGGGGGGATGGGGGTGTGGGATTTCACATCCTCTAACATATGGCACGGTGTCACTCGGCACGTGGGCCGTCAGATCTCCTCGAGATTCGCGATGGTCCGATCTCGAGGTGATTCAACAGCCCACGTGCCGAGTGGCACCGTGCCATATGTTAGAGGATAAGCACTCAGGGTGTGGGGGTGTGTGGAGGGGGGACGCATCACGCATATACGATATATAGCGTTTCTTATTAGCTACGAAAAATTATATATTTTCTTAGATGAGTATGGTATTATTACTCACTCAAGTTTTCAATTCTATTTCGAAATCCAAATGTACGTCTTATTTCTAATTACATACTACATATTTTATATATTAATTCAAATTATATTCCTCAGAGAACTTGTTGGATTGAGAATAATTGTTGTATTCCACGAGTTACGTTATCAGCTTCTTAAATTATTTCAGATCGACGTGTACCGAGAGAAAACAAAGAACTGGCATTTGTTCTATCTATTCTTCTATCATTCATTCCTTTTCACTTCAATACCTATCATTTATTTATTTTCTTTAGACCACAATACTGAAAACAATAATTACCTTTCATTCCTCAAACAATATATATCTACTGTTTTTAACTCTCTTTTTTGTAACTTGTAAACTGCGATGCATTTCTATTCTGCTAGCTCATTTCTTGTAAGAACACCATACTTTCTGAAGAAATTTTAGAAACCAGAAGCACTGGATAACAGTTATACTCAGCTGATTTTAATCTAACATAAAAAAAAAAAGAGTCAGCCTCATTTATTCAACTCCGTAATTTCACTAAAAATATCATTATAAGACAGAGGCTTGATAGGGCCCAATTAACCATTCCAGCCTACGGTAAGCTTAATCTTAGTTGGGCCAGCCCAAGTATCGCCTCGCACGCCCTACACAGTCCGTGCCACGGAAGATTCCCCGACATTTGATGTACTTATTAGTTCGGTCGGGAATTTAGCCTATATATAAGGAACCCTAAACCTCAAGCTAGAGTTGGGACTAACACTAATAGGATTGCTATTTGCTTTAAGCTTAGAGTCTGCATTAGACCTTTAGCTCTTTTTATACTTTAGTAGTTCGGCGAAGGACTATTAAGAGTCACCGGATCATATCACTCAATTAAGCTTGATTGTTTTATGGGAAATAATAGACAAGGGAGCATCTGTTGATAATCTATTTTGTGAATAAAACTGAAGGCACAACACAAGGCAGGCAGGCCAGGACCCAGGACTGTGCAAATGATTCTGGAGTCCGATCTGGGTTTGAACTTTGAACTCTGAAAGGTATCTGATCTGATCTGATCTGATCAGTGACTGATTTGAGAATTTGAGATGCAGACAAAATTAGACCCCAATAAACTAAACTACACAAACACTGTTCAGAAATAACAACTCACACCACTTGCGCTAGCTACCACCCTGCCATTACTAAAAATACATCAACATGCCAACTCACAAGATGTGACAATTAAGGGGGGACAAACAGTTGCGCGAGTCAGTTTTATTTGGCAATCGCAAATCGGCAAATGGTTCAGTAGGTTAAGCGGTAGCTAACTAAGATAATTTCTAAGAGGTTATTGATTCAGTCCTTTTTAGGCACGATTTGAAAAAAAAAATGAGAGATGGTGGAAAATATCCACTTAAATCTAAAAAAAGTTTTATTTGGCAATTGAGTTGTTTTTTAGGAGGATTTTTGAGCTCTGCCGGTCTCGCGTAGGGTCGAATTTCATTAGATCTGATCAGTTTTTCTAATAAGTAGATAGTTTGCCCAAAAAATAGTATTAAATATCATATTTATCTTATTTAATTGAAAAAATAAGAGGAGACACATACATTATTGAATTATAAAGTATCCAAACAAAATAAATCGTAAATAATCTTGATGATGTGAAAGAATTTTGGAATATAAATAAGATTCGAGTTGGATTCATTCAGATCCGAACCGATCAAAGAGGTTTGTCAGTCAGGATTTGCTATATCAGTAGTTCACCAACAGACTGAGGGGAATTCATATCCCCTACTGTACTACATCATGTAGTTCATAGCGTCAGCCGTTGGATTGTCTCGAGATCATGCTAGCGCGGCTCGAGACGATCCAACGGCTGACACTGCCAACTGCACAATGCAGCAAGTTAGGGGATGAGCACTCGGAACGACACATCCAGTCCCTCACCAACAAGTGCCCATCCTCTGCCTTAAGGTGCTATGAAGCATAGGCCCGTTGGATCGCCTCAAGATTTGTGCAGGCTTGTATCTCAAGCCGATCCAACGGCCCATATGCTTCATAACATCTTATTGCAGAGGATGTGAACAGTGAAATCCTCACTAACAGACTGAGGGAGCCAGCCACAGCCTCGCAGTCACAGTCACTAGCAATATTAGGCAGCATAGGTATAGCATAGTATAGCACAGTTGCTGTTTAGTGGCTTCACTAATTTATATTGTTGAAAGAGATTAGTATATTTGTTCGAACAGTGACAAAACAACAGAAACGAACAAAAGCTACAAGCATAGAATCATAAACAATAAAGTAACAATCACTCCTCTTCTAGTCTTCTCCCTTCTTTGCTTTGCTCGCTCGCTCTCATTCATTCCGACACCAATTCCACTTCTCTAAAACCAAAACCCTAGCCGACGATGGCGATCTGGTGGCCGCTGTTCGTGCTCGCCGCGGCCTATGCGCTCTGCCGCTTCCTCCTCATGCTCATCCCGCCCAGCGTCCCCTCCATCGACGTCGACACATCCGACGGTATCGCACTTTTATTTATCTGTCACCTTTATCTGTGGTTTAGGATTTATTTAACCGAGTTTGATTTGATCTGAGCAGTGGTGGAGGATTCCAGCCAGAACAAGGAAAACAGCTTCATCTATGTGAGTTTGCTTGCTTGCTTGCTTGACCCCAATGCTGTCGATTTCATGAGCTTACCTGTAATTCTAGCCATTGCATGTTGTTCGGCGTAGTTCCCGGACTCAAAGTTTGATCCTTTTTAGGTAGATTAGATGCTCAGACTGTGAAATGTTGAACTTAATTTTGTTTACTCACACATTGTGGATCACATGATGAAATCATATGCTGTCAGTTTTGATCCCTTATAAAGCTTTGTCAGTCTGGATACTCTATCCTCACCAGGATTTGTACCGACTGAGAAAAAGGTGGTGCCGTTGCTTCGACTATGAGATCTGTAGTCTGGTAATGGCTAATACGGAGGATGTTCTAGGTTCAATTTTCAATTTGAGTGTACTTATTGCTTGATCCCAATGCTGTTGATTTCATGAGCTTACCTGTAATTCTAGCCATTGCATGTCATTCGGTGTAGTTCCCGGACTCGAAACCTGATCTTGTTTAAGTAGATAGATTAGATACTCAGACTGTGAAATGTTAACACTTAATTTTGTTCACTTGCACATTGTGGATCACATGATGATGAACCAATTCCGACAAAAGATGAAACCATATGATATCAATTGTGATCTCTTATAAAGCTATGAGATCTGTACTCTGTTAATGGCTGGTATGGAGGGTGTTCTAAGTTCAATTTTCAATTTTTAGTGTACTTATTGTTTCTGGCGGAATCACATTACAGATACCAAGGAGGGGTAAGACGGTGCAGACAGATAAAGTGCAATGTTACGAGCCTGCTACCATGAAGTACCTGGGATACTTTCCTGCTTTGACACCTGACGAGGTTTTTCATGCTACAGCAATAGCTTTTTTTTGCTAACAAATGGATTGATTTAATATTTGTATTTATGGATCATTTCTACTGTGTGCTGCACTAGGTTAGAGAGCATGTTGAACAAGCAAGAAAGGCTCAGAAAGTTTGGGCAAAGAGTAGCTTCAAACAGAGGCGCCAATTTCTGCGAATCTTGCTCAAGTACATTATTGAACATCAGGAGCTAATATGCGAGTAAGAAACTTAAGTTCAGTAATGGTAGTTCTGTAGAAGTTATTTGTTGATTTTTTTCTTATAATGAAAATGGTAATCAATAGAAGGTGTTATGAGGATATAACACCTGGGGACCTTCAATGCATACAAATTTCATATTATTCATGGGCTGTATTGATGTATGTGATCAATGAATTTTAGTTGAACAGTGGAGATGGCAAAACTTGAGACAATAGATACTTTTTTCTAATATAAAAAAACATTTTTGTCCTTTCCAAGAGTATCATCACGTGATACCGGAAAAACTATGGTGGATGCTTCCTTGGGAGAGATAATGACTACCTGTGAGAAGTTCACCTGGCTTCTAGATGAAGGGGAAAAGTGGTTAAAACCTGAGTACAGGTTAGCCTTTTGGTTCACTGAAAGTTTAAGTGCCCTATAAAAGTCCCTTAAGACCACTAACCTTACTCTTTAAATTTTGTTGCTTTTGTGGTATATAGATCGTCTGGAAGGTCAATGTTGCACAAAAGGGCAAAAGTCGAATTCTATCCGTTAGGAGTCATTGGGGCCATAGTCTCTTGGAACTACCCATTTCACAATGTGTTCAATCCTATGCTAGCTGCTGTCTTCTCTGGAAATGCTGCTGTTATCAAGGTTCATCCTTTGTGGTGTCATAGAAATACTGAATTGTCATAGTGATCTTAAAATTGACCTGATATTTTTTTAGCTAATATTGTTAGGATACATTGACAGGTTTCTGAGCATGCTAGTTGGTCGGGATGCTTCTATTACCGAATCATACAAGCTGCCCTTGCTGCTGTTGATGCACCAGAAAATCTAGTCCATATAATAACAGGGTACACATTTTTTTTATTTTTTCTTTTTAGATACCTTTATCTTGTACCAAGTTTCTTATCAGCTATATACATCTCTAATGTTGATAATTTAACAATTTTCTTTGCCTAACAGATTTGCAGAAACCGGACAAGCCCTTGTGTCATCTGTCGACAAAATCATTTTTGTTGGATCTCCTGGAGTGGGGAAGATGGTATTCTTGCCCTATACCTCTCTTATGATCCATTATTTATATTTTGCTCAGCATATTTATCTCTATTCTGATAATAACAGATCATGCAAAAGGCAGCAGAGACTCTAATACCGGTCACTCTTGAGCTTGGTGGAAAAGATGCATTTATTGTCTGCGAAGATGTGGATCTACCTTGTGTATGCATCTCTTTCCCACTTGAGGATTTTTTTTATTTGAAAAAAAAAAATTAGAAACTTATGAGCTTTGTTATTTAATTTTGAAGGTTGTACAAGTTGCCGTCAGAGCAGCTCTTCAATCTAGTGGCCAGAACTGTGCTGGAGCAGAGAGATTCTATGTCCACAAAGATATTTATCCAGAATTTGTTGCTCAAGTTGTCAAAGTCATTAAATCTATCTCCGTTGTAAGTATATGTTATTCACTACTGGCAGGATGCTCATGTGGCTACTTGATATGGCCTTGTTTCATAGCTTATCATTTAAAAGGCTTATTTACGATAAAATGCATTCAAAAACACTCAGAAAAGCTTCACATTATGCATTCAAACTGGCAGGATGAAATTTTCTTTGCATTTATGCATTGTTTTCTGTTAAATTGGTAGGGGCCGCCATTATCCGGCAGATTTGACATGGGGGCAATATGCATGCAAGAACACTCAGAAAAGCTCCAGAGTCTAGTGAATGATGCCCTCAACAAAGGTGCTGAGATTGCTGGTAGAGGTAGCTTTGGCAATCTTGGTGAAGATGCAGTTGACCAATTCTTCCCTCCTACTGTGCTAGTTAAGGTGGACCACACCATGAAAATTATGCAGGAAGAGGTATCTTTTGTTTCTATTGTTTTTTTTTTTTAAATGCGCTGTTTGCAAATTTATAATCTTTTACACTCATTTGTTGTTGCATCAATAGTATTAGCATATGCAACTTGTATAGTGAGTTATAAATTTGAGTTGTTTAGCATCTAAAGCCATACTGTGCTCATTTTTTACCCATGAATTTTTTGTTTTTCTTCACCAACCTTTTCCTTATATATATTTTTGGAAAATTTTCATGAAGGCCTACTGGAGTAAGGTAGCTGGTATGATATTGTTTGGTTGCATAAAAAACATACCAAGTTGCTGGCTCATTTGCATGCAATGTTACTCTCATGTACATAATGCTAACTACATTTCATAGTATTTGATCTGTGCTTAAATCAACAAATTCATCCATTGAATATGTTTTATATTGCCATAATTGTATGTGGATGATAAATTAAGGGATCTTTACTTCATTTTAATGCCATCAATAAATGAAAAAAATTTAAAAATCTGATCTGTTAATTTTATTAGTTCATGACGTGTGATGATTGTGCAATTTTTGCATGCATTGGCGGATCTACATACAAAGAATGGGGGACAATGTCCCCCATATTTTTTCTCTAACAACATGCATACATATACAATTCCAATGATATATGGCCAATTTCTTAAGATAATCTATATTTGAACCCATAAAATGTGGAACTTTTATACTATCTACCCCATAGTTGTAATTTAGTATTATTATTAAAAATATCATAATTATATAATAGTTTGTACCCCAATTTGAAAATTTTCTGGTTCCGCCACTTTTTATCAGTACTGGATTGTACAAAAATCGTAGGGCATTGGATTTTCATTTTAATTTATCAGTACTGGATTGGTACCAAAATCAATATTGGATTGATTTGATCAGTACTGGATTAATACTAGAATCATAGGGTATTAGATTTCTCATTCTAATTTATCTAGATATTCAACATAATCTTAAAATCCTTGTGACAATCAAACTTGATGAACCTACAGGCGTTTGGACCTATATTACCTATTATGATGTTCAGCACGGATGAAGAGGCAATTGAATTGGCAAATGATTCGAAGTATGGACTTGGATGTGCTGTTTTCTCTGGGAGCAAGAAGCGGGCCATACATATAGCCTCCCAATTGCAGTGTGGTGTTGCAGCAATTAATGACTTTGCTTCAACTTACATGTGCCAGGTAAATTTATAATTAATATGAAACAAGGGGTTACAAAAGAAAACATTATATTGGGTGCTTTCTATTGTGAGTTTGTAAGGTCGGTTCAGATGCCAACTATCATCAGGTTACTAATTGATTTCTTGCAAAAGCACAGTCTTTGCCTTTCGGTGGTGTGAAGCACAGCGGCTTTGGGAGATTTGCAGGAGTTGAAGGTCTGCGTGCATGCTGTCTTGTTAAATCTGTGGTTGAAGATAGATTTTGGCCGTACATCAAGACCATGATTCCGAAACCTATTCAGGTTGGTTTTTGAAATTTTGGTATATAATGCTAACTGAACTTTTTCTCAGATCTTAACTATTCATGTTGCATGTTTCAATTGCAGTACCCGGTTTCAGAGATTGGCTTTGAATTCCAGGAGTCGCTTGTTGAGACACTTTATGGACTCAACATCTGGGACCGGCTACGGGCCCTGGTTAATGTGCTTAAGATAGTTTCAGAATATAATCCGACTACTAACTTGACGAAGAAGACCCAATAACTGCAGCTTGTTTTCTGTTTTGTCCGTAGGCAAACCTGTTTTAGGTGCATTTCAGATTCTCAAAACTAAAAAGTGTTACTGCTCTCTCTTTCAGTTTGCTTTTTATTTGTCTTGTTAATATAGAAGGGGGTGAGCAGTTTTTTTTTTTTTTCGGTTGGAAAAAATGTTGTTGAATGTATGTTGTCAGTATATTATGGCTAATGTAGTTTGTTCCTAATCAAATCCCAATGTTCTATGTTTGACTAGATAATTCTCAGTAACTTTTATTTATCCATCAGGCATAAAATGCGTTACAAATAACCAAGTCAATGTCGTCGGAGGGAGGCCGTCTTGTCATTCATAATGGATACGGCATGAAGCTTTTGTCCTTAGAGGCTTGCACTCTTTGATGGTTTGCATGTGTCCTCGAAGCTTTGCCGTACATTACTGGCGCATGAAGCTTGTGCAATACATCATTTACTTATTATACATATCGAACTTGGCTAAAAGAATTGAAAATGAAGGAGACACAGGGATGCTCTGTCCCGTATGTCGATTTATATTACAGCTGACGTTACCAGCCTGAAGCTACGAAAAGTGCATTCGGAATAATTCCCGTAGAGGCCGAGTTGTTAGTTAACAACAATAATAATCTGTATGTATAGGAATGAAAATAAATTCCTCCTGGGTTGTTGCCACTTGCCAATCGTCAATCTTAGGCCGGGCATCAAGATCTGTGAGCTGAGAACATAGACGTTGTTGGGACGTAACAGCCCAGCAAGTCGGACTGAGAATTGCCACAGAGGAGGTTCAATGAATGGATCAAGTCAGTCAGTCTCTCCGGGCTATGCTGCCGCTGGGCTGGGCTCCTTTCTCCTAGTCAGATCCCCCCTTCCCGAGTCCCGACTCCCTCGCTCTCCTCCCGTCTATCTACCGTCCGTCGCCCACTCTGATTCATATCCTCTACTGCGCAGAACTCCAATCGTTGGATCTGCTTTAAGATTCGTGCAACTCAATCTCAGAGGATAAGCACGCCACCCACTCTCGCACTCTCGCCCTTTGCCGCCCGCCCCCGCAAGCGGTCCAACATCCAACCGCACCGTATAAGTCCGTATTAGCTACCGGTTGCCCTTCATTATCCCCGCCCCGCTGCCATCCCATCACATCACAGTTGACAGTTCCCTTCCCTACCTCAGCTACGACAGACGGACGGACGGACGGACGGACGGACTGAACCCCTTCATGTCGAAGCGCAAGTTCGGCTTCGAGGGTTTCGGCCTCAACAACAGCCGCCAGGCGCGCCACAGCTTCGACCGCCCCGAGGCCCCGCAGCGGCTCTACATGCCCTCCTCCGACGACCGAGGCAATGACAACGACAACAACTACGACGACGACGACGCCGACCTCGACAACATCGACTACGATGATCAGCCTGAGGGCGCCGACTCCCGTAACGCCCCTTCGGCCGCTGCTAATGACGGCGACGAGGGCGAGATCGACCCGCTCGATGCCTTCATGGAGGGCATCCATGACCAGATCAGTAGAGCCCCCGCTCCCGCCCCTCCCTCTCGAAAGGTCTTCTTTTTGCTTGCCATTTCTTCTTAGCTCCTTTTCTGCTACTCTGCTTAGGTTTTCAGAGCCCTTTTGTGTAATTGAATGAACACATTGCTTGTCCAACTGATCAAGGTTTATGCCATTAGCAACTTAGCAGCAGTTGTAACTTAACGGGCCTTTGAGGATCACTTAATGATGCTTAAATTGTATGAAATGTTTGATTTTGTTGCAGGCTGACAAGTACAAAGAAGAGGACGAAGAAGACGATCCAATGGAGAGCTTTCTGCGCTCAAAGAAAGATGTAGGGTTAACACTGGCAGCCGATGCGTTGCATGCCGGGTACGGATCGGATGAGGAGGTCTATGCGGCAGCCAAAGCTGTAGATGCTGGCGCACTTGAGTATGACTCCGATGATAACCCCGTTGTGGTCGATAAGAGAAAGATCGAGCCCATCCCGGCTCTCGTTCATTCTGCTATTGATTATGAGCCATTTAGTAAAGACTTCTATGAAGAGAAACCCTCTATTTCAGGTAAACGAGATGCTGATTAATCCTTGCATCTTCTTGTGACTGTTAATTATCGTTTATAATTTTTTTTTTTACACACACCTGTGCTATTAGGTCTGCACTGCCCCAACTTCTGACCTGGCATGATTATAGTGGTTTTGGTCATTCTTCAGGAGAATGTATTTTTCATATGTTAGTTTATAGAGTAATATGTTGGAAAACAAATAATCTCTTGACTTGATGAATTATGGTTGAACATCTAGATGTCAAAATGCAAACTAAGAGATTGGCATTCCTTTTTGATTAATATGCTCATTGCCTTTGCAGGAATGAGTGAGCAGGATGTGGCAGACTATAGAAGAAGTCTAGCCATACGGGTTTCGGGCTTTGATGTACCCAAACCTATAAAGCTCTTTGAGGAATGTGGGTTTGCTGCTCCCTTAATGAGTGCCATCTCTAAACAGGGTTACGAAAAACCAACACCGATACAATGTCAAGCACTACCCATCGTGCTATCAGGCAGGGATATAATCGGCATTGCCAAAACTGGGTCTGGCAAAACTGCAGCTTTTGTGCTGCCTATGATAGTACACATCATGGATCAACCTGAATTAGCAAAAGAAGAGGGTCCTATTGGTGTTATTTGTGCTCCAACAAGAGAATTGGCACATCAGATTTATCTGGAAGCCAAAAAATTTTCGAAACCTTACAACATTAAGGTAACGGCTGTGTATGGCGGTGCTTCGAAACATGAACAATTTAAAGAGCTTAAAGCCGGCTGTGAAATAGTAGTTGCTACTCCAGGAAGGTTAATCGATCTTTTGAAGATGAAGGCTCTGAAAATGTCAAGGGCAACTTATTTAGTGCTGGATGAGGCTGATCGCATGTTTGATCTGGGGTTTGAACCACAGGTCCGATCTATTGTGGGCCAGATCAGACCTGATCGCCAGACTTTGTTATTTTCAGCCACTATGCCATATAAAGTTGAGAGGTTGGCCAGAGAGATATTGACTGATCCAATTAGGGTTACAGTTGGTGAGGTTGGCATGGCGAATGAAGATATTAAGCAAGTGGTACATGTAATTCCCTCTGATGCAGAAAAGATGCCTTGGTTGCTTGAAAATCTACAACTTCTGATAGATGAAGGAGATGTTCTTGTTTTTGCATCCAAAAAGGCCACTGTTGATGAGATAGAAACTCAATTGGGCCAGAGAGGATTTCGGGTGGCAGCTCTTCATGGAGACAAGGATCAGGCTTCTAGAACTGAAACATTAAAAAAATTTAAATCAGGCACATACCATGTGCTAGTCGCAACAGATGTGGCTGCACGTGGTCTTGATATAAAATCTATCAAGTCAGTGGTGAACTTTGACATTGCAAGAGATATGGACACACATGTGCATAGGGTTGGGCGTACTGGCCGTGCAGGGGACAAGGATGGTACAGCTTACACCCTCATTACACAGAAAGAGGCGAGATTTGCGGGTGAGTTGGTCAATAGTTTAGTTGCTGCCGGGCAAGATGTCTCGGCTGATTTGACGAATCTTGCTATGAAGGTGAGGTTTGTATTTGTTTGATATATTTGACTTTTGTGACGGTTCTGATATATCTTACTAAACAAGTTTTTGGTTATGATATATAATGCTATTTCTCCGTAGTATCCATTGGTTTTAATCAAAATGAAAATTTATGCTTATCTCTATGTTTTTCTCTTGAATTGTAGGATTCAAGGTTCAGATCGAGAAGAGACTCTAGGAAAGGTATGCTTATACTTTGTACTGTGATATGGATGTATCTTTATTTTGTTCCTTTCTTTTTGCTGAAAAGTCCTTTGTGTTCATTGCTTTCTACGAAGGAAAATGTTAGAGAGACCTTCTTTCATACTGTTATTGACACTGAACTTTGTTATTTGAGCAATCAAGTTATTATATCAATGACTTCATCATGCAACTTCTTTTGTTCACTATTTATTTTGTACTCTATTTCTCGCATCAGCTTAAATGCCTCAAATATGAATAATAACTCTAATTAAGTTGAATAATAAATAGTGTACAAAAAGTTGAATTTAATAAAGTCATTAATATGAATAAGAACTCATTTAGCTTGAATAATAGAGTTCAGCCTTGGACTATAACATTGACGGTATTTGTATACCAGTTTCTGAAATAACATATTAAAACTATAATGTAATCCTTCAGGTGGCAAGAAAGGTGGCGGGGGAAAGGGTGGTGCAGGTGGTCGAGGGGTGCGTGGTGTTGACTTTGGTCTCGGCATCGGTTACAACACTGAAGGGACATCAAGTGCTGCACCATCCCAATCTAGTTCAAGCCGATCTTCTGCTGCTAGTTCATTGAAGACAGGAATGACGCAACAGTTTCGGAGCAGCTTTGTCTCTGCTTCATCCAACTCTCAGGGCAATCATGCCGGGGCGGGTCCTGTTGCCAGGCCAGCCCTGCGTGGCTTTGTTTCAGGTGGTACAATTGGTGGTGATGCTTATAAAGCTCGACCTGTGGCGACCAATGTTCCATCATCTGGGACAGTCAATCCGTCAAGTCAACATGCAAATAGGAGTAATGACAGGTTAGTGTGCTCTTTTAATAGAACTCTCCAGATTAGAATGATTTTACCTTGTAATATGACTTGATATAAAGTTGAAATTGGTCCCTTCGATGTGCAATAAAACCAACAAGGTTCACAACCATGTCAATGTGTATTGTTGTTATGAGCATCTCTTTTATTTGAGAAAAAATGGGCTAGCTTTTATTTGCATCTAGAATGTTATTGTTGTTTTGTTAATAAGTATCAGTTGAACCTTCCTCGATTTAATGTATCATTCTAAGTACAGTTTTTATGCATTATTAGTTTGTTCACAACTTTTATTTACTTTTGGGTGTCTGATAGCAGAAGCACAGTACAAAATTTGCAAATAGTGTACAATCATTCCATTTTGAGAACATATTCAAGTGTAGTTGAATTAAAATGGATTCCTGAATCTCTTGAATTATTTTTGAACTGTTTGCAAACCATGCAAATTTCATTTGTTCTCTTTCATAAAGCTTCAGAATTTTGATATAGTCATATGTTTATGTGCAAATGGATTATATTCCCATATTGTTTGCGATCACTAGAAATGGACCACACAACTGAGGATGGAAAGCTTAAACATGAATTAGAGTAGTGTAAAAATTTGGTTAATTGAAAAGTAGGTATCTGCTAGCCTCTAACTTGTGATCAGGTCAGAAAAAAATATGTGTTATAGTAGATGTAAGTTTGTCTTGTCTGCCCCTTTGGTATCACATACCATAAGTATAGATTTTATTAAATCTCTTTGCCTAACAAAGCTAATGAAAAAGTTTTGTTTACTTGATGTGCAGCTCAAAAGAAAGAACTAGGGAGAGAAAAAGACCATCTGGATGGGATCGCTAATATCGGTTCCTTTAAAATTGCTCGATTAGGTCATATTAGTAGAAATAGTAATCTATACTTCCTTGGCGAGTTGCTGTAATTACTCTCGAGTCTTTTTAAATCTTCTGTTGTTAGACGGGCAATTGGAGTTAATGGAGCACACATTTTTAAACATGTTTTTGGAAGTAGGAAATATTTTCTGTCATTGTACCTTGTAATCTTGTATAATTCTAACACGATGAGAACGACAACACTGATAGTTAGGCTTTTTTATTTAATCTTTTATATATATCCTGTGGTCCTGTGGAGTGATAATCCTTTGCTTTCGTTATGTTATATTTTCCATAGCAAATATTCTGTTCCCTGCAGTCCCAAAATGATTTTACTGCTACATATAGCAGTTTTCGGAGATTGACATCTGGGGTACCGAACTTAGTCTTCTGGAGAAGATAGAACACAACACAACCTATAATAGTCTGCTGCAGAAGACTATTGGTCAAGTTATACACACCTGCCTATTATTTTCAGTGTCTATGATGGAACTGCTGCTTTTAACTGCTTCCAGCCCATAAGGATGCAGCTCTTGCAATGATCTAAAGTTTAAAATAACATGATATGGATCTATCTGTTGTAAAGTTTTTTGTTTCATAACACAAAACACAAGTCAGATGCGAAGAAAAAACAGAAATATCAAGCGTCCATTAGATAATATATTCATCCGTCGTACGTCCATAATATATGAATTTCGTAACGATTATATCAATTTTATAACTTTCACGTCAATTCTGTACCATATAAAATCTAGAAAATTATGTAGAGTTCATTCTATAAAGTAGGCCACCTATTCACCCATCTCTTACAATCTGACATACTCACATACACTCATGTGCTTGTCACAGTTGTATAAATGTTCACTGGAAAATCGTAATTTATCTGTTTATTAGAAAATGATATATGTTGATCGGAAAAATATAAATGTTCACTTAAAATAATATTTGTTCATTACAAATTCGGTGGATCGGTGAATAGATAAAATGATGGTCACTGGGTTTTACTTAGGGGTGTACAATGGGCGGGTTAATGCTTTTTTTTTATCAAAATTTGAACTCAACCTGGTTATACCGGGTTATAAAAATATTGTTATTCAACTCACCCGTAACCTAACCCAACCCGACTACTTTTTTATGTACGGGTTTTTGCGGGTTGTACGGGGTTACGCGGGTTAAACGGGTTATAGTTTCGGTTAGATTATTAATCATATAATTTTTACTTTTTGTATAAGAGGAGGGATCCATTGACAATATCTATTTTAACAATCTTGACAATCCCAAATTTCAAAAATTTGAAAAAAATAGTTAGAAACTCTCAAAAATAGAAAAAAGTTTACGGCACTATTGCTTAAGTTATAGATTGATTATGTTTCCGATTATATGTAATTTAAGTGACGTTTGATAACTTTTCAAAGATCCGTTAAATTACAACCGTTAAAAAATGTATGAAATTTTGATAAGCCATCAAACAATGTCTAAATTGATTGAAATTTGAAACACTATCAATCTGCTAGTTAAATAATACATTCATCAACTTTTTTACATTTTTAAAAATTTATATGATTTTATTCAATTTTTTTAAAGTTGGTATTGTCAAAATTGTCAAGATAGGCATTGTCAATGGATCCCTCCTCTTTGTAATATTGAACATGTTAATGGTGATTTATAATTTGATGATAATATATATTTTGGATAACTTAAGTAATATAAAGATAATTTAATGTTAAACATAAATTAGGAATTATATATAGAGTACTCATTATATATTTATTCGCTAAATTTCATATTGGAAACATAGAACGAGCATATACAATTGCAAAAAAATAGTTAGACATAATAAGCATTAATCCAAAAACATCATAAAAATTTTATATTGATTTTAAATAAGAACTTAATTCTTAAATTATTGTCTCATTATTTATCTTTTAAATAAATTGTATATGTAAGTTTATATAAAATTATAATTTATAACTAGTTGCGGTGGGGTTCGGGTTAGACGGGTTTCCAAGTGCTCAATCCGTAATCTAACTTAGCATTCCGGGTTAGTCAAAATTACAACTCGACCTAACCTGGTAATATCTCTAACCACCCAACCCAGTGATATCTCTAATCCGTTTTAAATATCCGATAAAAAACAGGTTGGGTTGGATGGATCGGACGCGTTGACAGGTTTTTTGTACATCCTAGTTTTACTCTAAAATCTGTAGACCTCCGTAGAATGAACTCAAGAAAAAATTGTTTAATCTCAGAAGAAGGTGGAGGATCTACTTTTGGCGGGAAAAAGGATACAGATATTGTTTTGTTGGTGAACCGTGAACGTGACAACATCTTGTACCCAATTTTCCTTTCCTTTTTTTTTTTTTTTCTTGCCTTTGTTGCTATTCTTTCTTACTTCCAACAGTCAGCCATGACTCTGAGCAATACGCAGCAGCTGAGCTTCGCAGATTATCTCTCCTTCTTCGGCACCCGCAGCGGCGACCGCCTCACCTACGATCAGCTTCTGCAGGTCCCAATCTCCTGAACTTCTCCTCTCTTTTCAATTCCTACATTTGTTAGTGCATTCTCACTCAATTGGATGATCTTCTCTTCTCTGAATTCAGCTTCTCTCCATCCATGGCTTCGTCCAGATCAGAGCCCACAAGGTCGATTTCAAATTACTTTTGCAATTTCCCAATATTAATTGGTTGCAATTAGCCAATTATTTGTTCTTCTTTTTACATTGTTGGGTTGGTTATTCTTGTGGAATATTAACGATTTCGATAGGTTAAAGTAAGTTATATTGGTCTGATTCTTATCCAAGGAAATGTTTCACTGACAATCGGTACGGTGGTACAAGCCAAGAAATGCGAAATTAACAGAACCAAATAATTTTGGATCATATCTAGTGTCCTTAGAATTAGTGTCCACATATCCATATTGTTACAAAATATGAGTTAAGCGTTACACAATTTGATAAGCGTTTCAAATTCTGTGTATGTGTGGACGTGTGGACAGTTAAAATCGGGACGCTTGGAAAATTCTAATAATTCTGGGTACCGATGCAAGCAAATATCAAATACACTTCTTCTTATTGATTATTAACTTTACGTTACTTTTTGCACCATGAATATATAGTATGA
This sequence comes from Cyperus esculentus, assembly GCA_030179965.1. Classification (NCBI taxonomy): domain Eukaryota; kingdom Viridiplantae; phylum Streptophyta; class Magnoliopsida; order Poales; family Cyperaceae; genus Cyperus; species Cyperus esculentus. The sequence goes on from JASGLE010000030.1 coordinate 897,159, forward strand.
GATCATGGAGGCGCTGGGTTCGATTAACCTAATGGACCCGATCCGATCCATGACTAATGGAGCTGGTAGCACATTACTTGGAGGTGGACATGTCGCGCCACCGTCACTGGAGCAGATGTTGAGAGATATCGACGACATTGGGTGGGAAGAGTGCCCCATTGGCTCCATTCAGACTGTTCAACCGGCACAGCTAGCAGCTGAGGCATTCATGGTTTTGCAAGTTAACTCGGTTCCACTCGCTCAGGTCGACACAGGGAAGAAAGCCAAGGTCAGATTAGAGGAGAGAAAACAAAATAAGAAAACCATTGGTTTTTAGGTAGAACTGTAGAAGTCATCTTGATGTTCATTTTAATTGTTCACTCACTTATTATAACAGTAATTATATATCTGTTCAGCAAAGTTACATAGTTTACTGATAAAAATATCATAAAACAAGCATGTGTACTAATCAATTACATAGTTTACTGTTTAGTAAAGTTACATAGTTTACTGATAAAAATATCATAAAACTTTATCTGTTGAAAAAAATTATATAATTTTGTTCAAAATATAATTAGTCGTTTGACAGACACAGTGGTGGACAATTTGGTGGTACATTATGGTAGCCAGGAGGATGAAAACTTGGATAGTTTGTTCAATAGATATCTTTTCACTATTGGTTTTATATCTCAGTTTATTTATTTTTTTTTGTTTTTACCGTTTCAACCCATTGGTTGTTTGAGATCTGTGTTGGCAAGTACCCATACTAGGAATAAATTTCGACATATTTTTGGAGCATTCACTCTGTGGTTTTCAAGTACTGATTTGAGTATTTGGCATTTCCAATTCGAAATATCAGAAACAGGATTTTTGGTGTTGCTTCATCAGTATACTGTTTGGCTTCGCACATATTCGTTCTGAAATTAATCTCCTTAACTGCAAATGTGGGTTCTTTTTCTCCTAATTGTTTCTGGCTAATGAACCTCAATAAATCGGGCAGGAAATTGGATTACTGACAATTATGATATGCACCTGGCTTTAAAACATTGTTCTAGTTGCTATCATGTAGACTGTATTCCTGTTCTTTTTTTTTTTGCAAGACTCAACAGGGTTATCTAAGCAACAATACTTTATACACAGTATTTAAATTAAAAAATCAGTTTTTCCAACTGCTGGTAAATTACAAAAGGTAATTACACATCTGTCCTATTCTCTTTCTTGAGACAATCAATGGCATGAATTGCTAACTTACGGCATCATGAAGAGCTCGTCGTGGCGACCTATATATTCTTCTTGTAGATATGTCTGTCTTTTGGTTTGTATCTTCGAATAGCTCGGCAATCTTTGAAGGATCAAGCGAGAGTTTTCTTTTGAGAAAAGCATCGAGGTCGAAATCGCTCTTCTCAGCCTCTCTGGTCTCGCTATTTTCTTCACTCGTATCACTTTCGTCTTTTTCTGTAGGAGGGAGATCTTTCTTTGAATTTGGATCAAGTAGTTGTTCCCGGTTCATCATTTTTTTAAAGCTACCCATAGCTGGATCAAATATGTCGAACAGTCCCATCACCCATAACGGATCGTCCACTATCTCAGTTCTCTGTTCAAGATGAAGCAAACATTATTATGAGTATTTCATTGTGGCTTTAATGAATATGAAATGTTATTCTTGTGTATTATATTAACGAGTAAATGAGGCCTCCCGTACTCCTAACTCAAAAATCATACTAAACCATCATGAAATTTTGATTTATGGGTCATTAAATTCTTTATATCAAAATCTCTTAGGATACAAAAAATTTTCATTTTTTGAGTTTCTTAAGTATATGTTTTGGAATTTTTTAGAATGATCTCAAAATAATAATAAAATAATGTATAAAACTATGTCATCTTTAAAAAATACAAAACAAATACTTACAAATCTCAAAAAATGGAGAATTTTTGTATCCTATGATATTTTGATATAAAGAATTTAATGAGACCCATAAATCGAAATTTCGAGATGTTTTAATATGATTTTTGAGTTAAAAGCACGGGAAGCCTCCGTGCTCCTAGTTAATGTGTATTAACAATCTAAAACAAATATATCACCAGTATATAAATTGAGTATCTTTCTTTCTTCTATACATCAGCATTGTTTTGTTTTCTTTACTATGATGTTTTCCCATCAGGTTAATCTGTATAAATTATCAGTGTCCCAGAAAAGGTTAAAATATTTCCAAATAATAACCTGTTGAAAGTAAAGATTTCGAATTTCTTCTGCCCGTACGGTGTTGCCTCTCTTCTCCTCTAGTGCAGCCCATGTCATCCATGTAATATAACTCTGTGAATTGATGTTTAGCGATGATCTGAACAACCTTCTGGCAACCGATAGATTGCCTATTCTTTGTTCTAGTACTCCCCAAGCCTAAAAAAAAGAAAAAAGAAGCGAAGGATGATGCTTTGAAGTTTTATTTTAGATATTGATTCAGTTTGGGTTCTTCAAATAATTCAGCCCCGGAAAAATATTTTTGATTTGTCTGAGCAGTTAAATGACCTATATCTCCTAGAATCACTTCCATTAGCTATTTACTAATGTAAGGGGTCAATTGAACAAAAAACTCACATGTTCGGAGGGTACACAAAATAAAAAACAATAGAGTTGATTTAGGGGCATGACTGGCAGAACACCTATCAATCACTGAACTAAATAGTAACGACAGAGTGTTCATTAGGTAATCCAGATTGAAGAAGATAATCGTTACCTGAAAGCATCGAGCAGCACTATCACTGGTTGTATCGATCGACAGAACTCTCCTGTACAATTCTCGTGCAGTGCTAATGTTTCCTTCCTTCCATTCCATCCACCCCCAAGCCTACAAAATTTCGAATGACGACGATGAAACTATGGAACCTTGAATTAAAATATACACTGATAAAGCACATATACGGTATAAACGACAACAAAAAAGACCGTACCATCCAAACAGGTTGGTGCCTTGGATCAATTTTGGATGCCCTTTGAAACAACAGACGAGCCGCATCAGGAGATGTATCTTTGTATTCAATCAATGCCAGAGATTGGAGAATTACGGGATCTCTAGGATTTAATGCATGACCAACTTTCAAAAGCTTCCTTGCTTTCTCGATATCCCCCTGATGAGCCTCAAATACACCCCACATGTGCCATGCAAACCTGTTCTTTGGACTAGCTTGAATGGCTTTCTGAAAGAAAAAATTAGACGACGTTTTTGTCAAATTAATTCGAACCAAAAATGTTAAAGAAAAATTGTTCTCATCTTTTAAAAAAAAAAAAACCAAGAAAAACAAGAAAGGAAACAATCTTTTAAAACCTGAAAAGAAAGTTCTTCACCTCGAAAAGTTGCCTTGCCTTTGAGTTATTTCCATCTTGAATTTCCATCTGTGCCCAAGCCTGTGAGCAGCATAAACAACATTTAGAATGCAGCATGCTAGATCCAACTTTTCCAAGATAAAAGAAGAAATCAGTCTATACTCTATTTTGTGAGTGCCAAACACAAAATAGCTAAACGAATAGTGATGTGAATAGGCTAATCCGCTGTTCGACCATATAGATGGAATAGCGGAATAGCTACACTTGTTGTCCAACTATTCCACTAATATGTTGCCAAGCAATAATTTTACTATCCGAATAGTTCAAAATATCATTCTTCCTTTCACTCTTCCAACAATGCTAATCCATTTTTACTAATCGGATAGCACTATTTTAGTGCTATTCCTTGATTTGCCAAACAGACCCTATAGGTTGCAGACAAGCCAAACCTGCTTGATCTAAAGCTAGACAACTGAAAACGTCTAGAACCAGACAGAAATGAACCAGAACGATTTATAGCCCAGGCCGGTACGAAACTGGACAGCCTAAAATGGTTAAACCTAAACTAACTTAAAATCAAAACGATCGAGTAATCAAAACTAATCACTGTTGTGGTCACTAGTATACAATTTACTTGATTTACTAAATTAATCTGACCAAATTGGTCTGAACCTGCTAACTCATAATCAAACTATGCACTTAAACTACAACCCAACAGAATCATGACTAAGCTTGTTTGAAGTTTGAACAGCGAAGCAGACCAGACAAGTATTCAATATCTACAGTGAGATGACCAATTTTGCGAAAAAAATTTTGTAAACCTACTTAATTCAGCCTCAACCTAACAGTCTAACACCTTTGAGTTGCCACTTCCAGAAATTACAATAAATAGGCAGATAATTTTACCAGCCAACTTGCGCAGCTTTTGGGGTTGTAATTAACAGCTCGTTGGAACAGATTTCGAGCTTGATCAAAGCGCTTACTCCTAACTTCAAGCAATGCCAGTGTTTGGTATATGTACTCATTGCCACCACAAAACCGAAGCCCTTTGATGAGAAGATTTCTAGCCTTTGAGATATTCCCTTCCTTCATTTCGAGGACCGCCCACCCATGCCAAGCCGGTGCATGCTTTTTATCTGCCACTATAGCGGCGTCAAATAACTCTCTTGCCCGTCTCGTGTTACCAGCATTACTTTCCAACACTGCCCAACACTGGCAATATCCAAGAAATGAAAATGAACAGTAAATTTGGTTTCCTTTACTTTTGATTTTTTGTTACATCTTTTGGATTTCCCTGATAAATGTTTCAACTGGACATATCACCCAAACAAGAATCCAGGTAACTCTAGTGTATGTCCTCCAAATTTTACGGTGCATTCAAGGGTAAATCCTAGATAATGACCATTAATCCTTGCGGGGTATAACAGTAATTTCGACTGAAGCAGCAAATTTAAAATAAATTATTAGAGAAAAATTATCTAAGAACCTGCCAAATGTAGGAATTTTCTCCCTGTGTAGCTTGGCAGCCTCTTTCGTAAACTGTTCTGGCTTCCGCATATCTTGATTGTTTATTAAATACTTTTCCTAGGGCGACATAAACTCTTCCATCTTCTGGCCAGTATGACATGCACTGCGATGATACATATCGTGATAATTATTGAAATACAGTAAATTTTTCTGATATTAGAACTAGTTTTAAAAGTGTTGGAGGGTGTAAATAACATTGAATTAATCCGATACTGGTGGTAATCAACAGCACTTCTTTCCAAAAAGAAAAGAAATGAAAGTTTGAGGATTATCACACCGTGGTACTCCATTGGGGTTCATCAAATTTTCTTAATATTTCCAATTGTTCAAAATATTATGAGTTTCGATGTAGTATCAAACGACTTTCAAATTGGACAAAATTTGAAACACAACCAATCTATGATTTTCACAACATGTTTGTACAAGATTTTCTATTTTAGAGATTTTATTTATATTTATTTCGGGATCCGTTATCGCGGTTGTCAACAAGTTGTCATCTGATCCGCACCCTTTCTTAACATGGATTGATGCTGAACAATCCTAACTAGCTTGGAAGTAGTAAACTAGTAACTGAAAGAAAAAAAAGAGAGAGAGAAACATTTTGCGTCCATTGAAAAACCGTCTATAGATCCATAAATGTGTACATAATATAACATATATATCCTAAAATGTAACAGATATATCTTGAAATGTAACCTATGACGTGATGGACAGTTTTTCTATGGACGCTAGGTATTACTCAAAAAAAAAAAAAAAATGGTTAAAGAGATACCTTAAGAAGGAGCTCCTCAGCTTTATCAAACTCGAATTTGCGCGTGAACTCCTTCGCCCGGTAGAGTGCGAGCTCCAAGTTGATCAGCAACGGCCTATCCACCGGGAGCTTATTCTCGACGCTCTCCGGCTCAAAAATGGGCAGCTTCCTGGCAATCTCGGACATCTTCTGGTCGATCCTGGAAGCATAGGAGGAGGAGGAGGAGGTGTCATCATCACTATCTCCCTCCTCCATCCGCTGCGAATCTTCAAGCGACCGTATGGCCTCCTCCTGCGGCGTCAAACTTATCACCGGCCGCCGCGCAACGAGCACCGGCTCCTCCTCACCGGTTTTTCCGGTCCGTTCCGGTCTGAGCTCCTTAATATCTTCATGGAGAGGAGCTGGAGCTGAAGCTGAAGATGATGACGACGATGACGATGGTAATGATCTGAGCTTACGGGAAATGCGGAGGGAGTTGGAAAGAGGAAGAGGATTAAAGAAGCAGTAGAAGGATGATGTATTAAAATTGGAATTGGAATTGAATACAGGGTTTTTAGGATTAGGATTGGAAATGGGATTTGGAATTGGAATTGGAAAGAGGAGATGTGATTTTGAAGAAAAGAAGAGTTGCATCTCCTCAGTCTGTCACTCACTCTCACACACACACAGAGACAGTGAAGTGAAGGCAGCTGCTGTACCGAACTGAACTGAACTGAACATAACTGATCATTCATTCAATTCAGTTGGAGGTGCACAGCGCGCCACGTCGCTTTGAATCTCTAGCTTCAACATCTATCCTTATGAATATGATGATTATATCCACTTCATATGAATTCTGGGCTTTATGAACAGATATTTTGAGAATAGTGGTAACACGGCCCATAGAAGATTTAAGTGGGCTTTGCTCAGTTTCATGCGGATCAGTTGATCCCAAGTATTATCCCATACACGAATTCCGGGTTTGACAGAAAGTACAAAGTTGGATCGGATGTGTTCTTCCGATGAGTCCATTTAAAAAATAATTTTTATCGATTAAGAACTGTGTGAAAAACAAATATATGAGGAGATTGAATTTTTGACATGAAAGTTCTACTTTTTCTAAGAAATAAATCTCAGTCGTTGATTGTTTACTTGGATTGATCACCACCGTTGACGTACTTTAATGTTTCAACCCATTAAAACTTAAGACCGATATCAATTTTTTCAATTTAAGGTCCATTACGTATTATCTAAAAAATTTATTATAAAAAATAACAATTTCTTGCCGAAAGAAGTTACTCGTATAACATAAAAAAACGCATGGATTATTGCTTTTTGAGAGATGGAAATTCACCATAGGCCTCGGTGGAACCTACTGAAAAATAATCAAAGTGAGCCCTCACTGACTTACCTCATAAAAGAAATCCACATCCCAAATCCCAATGGTAAAACCTAACTTTCAACCCTTTTATTCTTTTTTTATTTTATTTTATTGTACATATATATATATATTTTGGATTAAAAAACAATCTTTAGTTTTCAACTTTTCATTAGTAAGAGTGAGGCATGTACAAAACTACGATACTATTTACTCATTCCATTATGAAGAAATATGAATGGATATAAAATGAATGGCCTTATTGTCTCTATAGTTCATGAATGCAAAATCTTACACAAAATCTTACATAAAATGTTTGGCAAAAAAAAAAAAATAATAATAACAAAAAATCTTACACAAAATTATCTCCAAAAATGAGAAAACACCAACTAACCCTTATATCAAAAATGCAAAAAACATAAAAGTAATATACAGCAGAAAAGAAAATATCTGCTTTCACCTCATTGCAGCCATCTCAATCGGCATGAATGGCACATCCTTTCTCTTTGATACCCAATACCCGACAAAAATTGAAAGGCAGAAGGCAACAACAGAAAGCAGCAGCGAGAAAGCTGTCATGGCATCCCAAGTGCCGTTATTGGAATGTGAAAGAGAGGCCGGAGATGGTGACGCAACATCAAGGGGAATCCAGTTGCAACTGCCAGAATAATGCTGCGACTTGCCCCATGGCTGGCCTCCAGTGGGGTACCAGAAAGCAACTGCAACTTTACTAACCTGGCCAATGGTGAATTGTACATCCTGTAATGCAATGCGACAGTTTAGACTTAAGGCACTGTTAGTAGTACCAAGATCAGACTAATCGGTTTTTAGCTACCAGTATCGTCCATATTTTTTTCCCAGCTGACACATCTTATATGACAGGGAATATGGTTCCATGTAACCTCAAATAATTGCAAATGAGCAACAACAAATTTAATGGTGGGATGAACTTCTCCTGCAATTAGTTCTTTCATGTCGCTCACAGAGACAAGTTTTAAGCACACGACCAAATTTGCAAAAGCAATTCACAAATCGCATCGCAGATGACCAAGAAGTAGAATTAAGTTACCTGTTGGAAACGATCCATTGTCCTTAGTGGCCTTGAGAATTCAAAGTAGTATGTTCCCTTCTGACCTTGTGTTGCATATGGACTGTTCTCTTCGATATATCCTATTATAAAATACAATTAATAACTTTCACACTTCAAAACAACCACTGATCAAGCTTTATTTCGAAGCTGCCGTCAGAAATCAATCCTTTTATACCTGATTGCTGCAGCAGTGAACTGTGCCACCATGCTCCATGCCAATCATTTAGTGCATTCGTGTGATTTACTGCAGAAATATAACATTAGAAAATTATACCAAGATCAAGGGTTTAACGCTTAATTATGAAATCGGTTCATAATTTAATTAAAGGAGCTTACCGTCAGGGCCTACTCCGTCTAGGTACCGACAATGTGGATTCCAAGCATATACATCAACAAGATGACCAAACCTACCAATAAAACAAATTAGATGAATAAAAACAAAAACTGGGAACTATCAATAAAACACCTTTTCATATTGAAATCTGAGTTTCTATTGAGGAAATGGATTAGTACCTATCACCACCATTTCCAGCTGTGTTGTCGATTATATTCCCACCATATAGGCGGCCTGGTATGGCAGTGCCAATAGAGAAATGCATTATATCAACTTCATGACCTTGACAGGATCGGCTCGTGCAGCTTCCAGGCAAATTTGGACATCCGCCCATCTAAAGGGAAGAAAAAAAGGACTCCTAAGTAATTTTAAGTTATATGAAAGAAAGTTCACGGAAGAAAACCAAAAAAAATGTAGCTTGTACTACAAGATGTGAGCAAAAGTTTACACTGTCATAAGAGGCATTAGCACCAACTTGAAACATGAGAGCTACCGAAGGGCATTTATTACTCTCACTGAAATTTCAAAAAATAAAATGAAATAATCATCAACAAGATATTTAACATGATCAGGATCAAATCTCAAGATCTTAAATCATCATGACTTCCACTACTCTTTCTTTTACTTTAATCGTATCAATTTAGTAATATTCTGTCAAAGAGAATTAACAAAATGAAGATAATTAAATTCTGAATTTGACAGTTTGGACAAAACTATCTGAGTAATACCTAGCGTCCATAGAATATTTGTCCATAGCGTCCATACGTTACAAAATCATATCTATATATTACGAAATCAGATGTATTTGTTACATTCTGAGTGCGTCTATGGACGTATGGACGCATTCTCAGTGGACGCAAGATGTTTCTCAAACTATTCCGCCAGTAAATCTAACAGACTGTAGCCAGCTGATATGAAGTGTAGTAAACTTGTAATAAACAGCTAAATTTGACAAGATTAGAGTAGCATAGCAATATAGCAATAGCGTAGTAAAAGGACAAGATTGCCAGATTGATTACCCTTTGGCGTAGGCGTATTCGCCGTCGACCTGGAGCGCAAAGTAGATGTTGCTGCCATCATGAATCGCCTGCAAATATTGAATTTGAATCTAACAGATGAATTCATGCAACTACTGAGATATTAGAGAAGGAATCTATAAGTCTGAAAAGAGACCTTGACTGTGATCTCTCCATTAGGGTACTTCTTGTCCTCGTCGGGATCGAGGGCGGGACGCAGCTCGAACTGAGAGCCATCGACGGCGTCCCAGTCGGCCAGCTGCCCGTCGACGGTCACTACTCCCTCGCGGTACTCGGCGAGCACTCGGACGTTCGGGTCCATCTCGCAGCTGGAGGACTCGCCGTGGTGCTCGTGTGCCCGCGCGGTCAGCACCGCGGCGAGTAATAGAAGAAGAAGTGGTAAGACTGATGAGAATTTCATAGTTGCGAATTAATGAAGGAATGAATGAATGAATGAATGAATGGAGGGCGGCTTGATTCCTTCTTGTGTTGTGTGTTGCAACGCGCGGTCAGCTGGCCGGGCATGAATGAAGAATAACGAAGGAAGGAAGGAAGGAAGGGACTCCCGGGAATCGAATCTTGAACTGGGAATATGGAAAATGACGGATTGGTCCCTCGTTTGTTCGAGTTGACCCGACTCTGCTGCTTAGTGAGTGAGGTAATGGGCTTGAGGACTTGGATTGGATGGGATCATGGGAGGAGTAGAAGGGTAGTTTTGTCATTTTAGATTCCGAAGTCCAGCTTCCCAAGGTTGACCGGAGAAAGATTGATTGGTCACGGACGGGGAACCATCTCTCATCTTTCTCTCCAACTGCAAGCAGCCAAAAAGTTCAATCTAGAAAAAAGGAACGGCCTTCCAATTGAAAACGGAAACATCCGCGTCCACTCTATGGACTATCTATAGATTACCACAGAGGACAATAAGTTACATTTTGAGTTCTGCTTATCACATTTTTTGTATCTTTTATAGTTGTTCATAGAATGAACGCTAGGTCTTACTCAATTGAAAATTGCTGATTTTCTGGCGTCCTTCCTGATTTCATATTTTTCTAATGTACTACTGCATTTTGCAGTTCACGACGTGAGTCGTTGGATTGTCTCCAGATTCGTTTCAGCTAGGATCTTGACACAATCCAACGGTTCATGTTATGAACTGCAAAATTTAGTAAGTTAGGAGATAAGCACTTTGTTGAAGGAAATATAATATGAACATGATCGACACGTGTGAGTCTGATGAATAAAACTTGAATGGAGATTGTATTAAACGAAATTAATTTTAATAAATTATATGAAGAATTGGAATATATACATATAAGATAAGGGATCCCATGCATACAAAAATTATTGTCTGACGACTGACTATGAGATTATTATGCATAAATTGGCAAATACTGATATATATTAAAGAAAAAAATCTTTTTGCCCCTCTTATAGGTCCCCCACCAAGATTTCACTAAGATTTCATTAAGATTCTAGTTTAAGATTCAAATTCTCACTAATTACACATTTCTTTTGACTCTAAAAGTTGGGTCCGACTACTTAATAGTTAAATTTGTTGTATCATAGCGTTATGGTAAATAAATGTCTGCACAAATCTGGTATTAATACTTTATTTTTCGGGGTGTTCATATCTCCCATGATGAGGTATTGATAGTCGATGTACCTAGTGTTCATACCTGCAAATCGAAAATTCTGCATGGACCATCCAAGATTCCAAATTTTGGTAAATGATTTCATTGACCCTCCGTCATAACTTGAGTGTTCATACAATGTATTGTCGGATGTTCATATCTATTACATTGGGGCGTTCATATCTTATGTACAAGAGGGTGTACAGACGGGGAACATTTAAGGGGAATTTTTCTTAGAAAATAGTTAGCATACCTCAATATAAATCATCTTAATAACACACGATGAATAATAAAAAAACTAACTTATAAGAATTACTTTTCTTAGAAAATTATTTAACGCACATATAGTCGTACCGAATACTCTCAGAATAACGCCTCATTGTTAACATGACTTCGTTAATTAATATCACCAAAACAAAGCTGTGTTAGGTGCAACTGTACAAGAAAATGTTAACAAACGTTGCATCATATTTTGTTCACCCGCTATCCACTTACTAAAGTCAAGTGTGTTATCTATTGTACAGTTTCCTAATTTCGTCCGCAATTATGTTTTATTTAATTAAGAGATGACAATGGGATGACAATGGTTATCTTTATAATTTTTACGATAAATTTTTCAAAAATTATTATTTTTTAATATAAATAAGTTTATACAGATATTTTAAACTTTATAGATTAACTAGGTTTTCAATTACATTTAATTTAAGTGTTATTGAATGGTCCATCAAAAATTCATTAATTTGCAACTGTTGAAAATATGCAAAATTTTGATAAGCTATCAAAAAATATTGATTTGTTAAAATTTGAGATACTGGTCTATTTGTCATATATTACATCAGTAAACTTTTTTCCGTTTTTAAGAATTTTTTTAAACAACATTTTTTCAAATTTTAAAAAAATTCCGTTGTCAATATAACTATCGTTATATATCTCTCTTCTTTTATTTCAAGGGACCTGATAGGGAGATACGGAGCAAATCGCTCTTGTTGTTGAGGTACACATTTAGATTTTAGATTTGTTTTCATTGTTTATGCAGTGAAATTCAGTTATTATGCAACCTATATATAGTCTAACTATGCATGAAAAACCAGTACGCCAAATTAAATCTCTCTTTCAATAACCAAGTCGCGATTCATCAACCAATTTAGCGAATCTCAACAGTTTGTGACCCGTTTCATCTGATTCACTGTACATCTCCCTATTTCTTTCTTTATTTTCCTATGATGCTATACAAGCTATATAGCTTATTATGTAATGTATGAATTTATTATGCAACTAATTTGTATGCCATTTATTGGTAATATAATGTATGTTAACAAAATATCTTTGTATGCCCGTAAACCTGTTTATTATGTAGTATATAGTGTGTTAGTTATATAGATTGGTTGTTAACAAATGTCTTATATGCAAACAAACTTATTATACACACGAATATATTTAGTATGCAGATATTAATTGTAGTATGCATATTATCAAACTTTCTTATGCAGACAAGTTTGTTAATTATGCAAACTATTTATTTTTTTTAAAAATTGGCCAATTGGGTTTCCTTGTATAATAGATTATATAACGTACATATTACTTAGTTTCATTGCATTCAAGGCAGCACGAACAAAAAACAGGGTCATATCGAGTGTCCACGTTGTTACAAAATTTGAAATAAGAGTTACAAATTTTATGTATGCGTGAATAACTGGAGATATAGATAGTTAAAATGTGAACGCTTAGAAAATTCCATCAAAATATGATGTTTGCTGGTAGTACGCATATCAAAATTTGTTGTTGCATACCAATACCAATTGAGAAACATCTCGCGTCCATTAAAAAACCGTCCATACATCCATAGATGTATACAGAATGTAACAGGTATACTTCGAAATGTAACAAATACATCCTAAAATGTAACTTATAGACGCTATGAATAATTTTTTTGTGGACACTAGGTATTACTCGTACCAATTCAATATGCATACCGATGTATCGGTACGCTACAGTACCAATTGGAGACGGAAACTATCTATTTCAATCCAAATTATGCACTGCCTTTAGCCTCTAATTTTCAATATGCAATGTCTTTCCAATGCCGGAATTAACCGGAGGCGCTGAAGGGGCTGGCGGGCTGCGATCAGCACGCGAACGCATGGGAGGCGCCGGAGCAGGGGAAAGATGTGTAGAGGCACTGAGAAGTGAGAACAGCATAACCGATGGGATGATTATTACTGTTTTCTGTTTCATTCAAGCTGTTAATATATGCTAATAATTCAATTATACATAACGTTACATTTATCACAAACAAATAACGTAAAAAGGGAGCGCTTGGTCAGGCCTAAGAATATCAACATATTGCTTGGGACATCAAAATTTTTCTATTTATAATGTGATTTTCTCAGATTTTCTTCCATATAATTCAGAGAAACGATATTACTTGGGACATCAAAATTTTTCTATTTATAACGTGATTTTCTCAGATTTCCTTCCATATAATTCAAAGATTTTGTTGTCCCAATTAATATAGTTGTTATACTTCAGATGTTTTAAAAGATGCAATTATTTACAGTCCCCATTTTTCATCAATATTTTGTTTCAAATTTCTTAATTTTTAAAGATATATATAAGCTAGAAACTTGTGATTCCTTTCAGTGTGATTCAGTGATCACTTTCATTTCCCACTGGTCCTCTCTTTTGTTATTGTTTCTGATTTACCAATGGGAGCTGCTAGGAAGAAATTTAAAAAAAAAAAAAAAAAAAGACCAACCAAGAATTAATGACAGTTTATTGTTGTTCTTTTTGATGAAAATTAAGAGCTGCAGAAGAAGAATGGAAGACCAGTGTGTGATGTGCTTCCTCTGAAAGAAAACATTCATCAATGTTACATGATTCTTAATTTTTACCAGTATACAACAATTAATCGGTTGAAAACCTGGAAAAAGGTGAAATCTTTTTTCTTGTAATCTTTATATTTGAGAGTTGAGAAGATCTGAGACATTCTATAAATAAGAAAACAGCCACAGATTCTTATTGTTCATTGAGTTTTTCTATTTATGGCGAGTCCATCCATGTATGAACCGAATTCCCGCCAGGCAGACAGATAAATACAACAGCCTGTTGTTATATTTGGAGTTTTAATCCCCTTCTGTCCTTTGAAACAAAACAGTTTTTCTCGATCGCGAGTTATTGCCGGCTGGCTGGCCTCCATGACAATTTCCAAGGAGAGAGGGGGAGAAGAAGAAGCGGCTTAACAGATTGTCGTCGATAATACGCAAGAATTATTGATTCCTCCTCCGAATCCACCTACCTTGGCGATGAATTCTGCGAGCCGTTCGGTTTGTATCATCCTGATCTCCCTTTCCGTGGTTTTATCTTCTGTGATCACGATTGTCGATGGCAAGGGAGGATACAAGCCGTCTGATTCGATCCTGTTGAGCTGCGGAGGGAGTTCGGGCGGCAAGGATGCGGATGGTCGGAATTGGGTGACTGATACAAACTCGAAATTTCTCTCTGCTTCGGTGAAATCAACGGTTGTGAATGCCGATTATCAGGATCCGGCGCTGCCTTCGCCGATCCCTTACATGTCAGCTAGGATCTTTACTGCCCCGGCCTCGTACAATATCTCGGTAAATAAACTGGACCGACATTGGGTGCGCCTCCATTTCTATCCGGCAACCTACACCGGATTCTCTCCTGATGTAGCGTATTTCTCGGTTTCTGCTTCTGGCGGGTTAACTCTCCTCAGTAACTTCAGCGCGCATCTGACCGCGAAGGCGCTTAGCCTGGCATATGTCGTGAAGGAGTTCTCGTTGCCGGCATCTGAAGATGGAATGATTTCTTTGACATTCACCCCGTCAGATAAGTACAACGGTTCGTACGCATTTGTGAATGGCATTGAGATTGTCTCGATGCCAGACTTGTTTAGCCAGCCGGCATCGTTAGTAGGTTTTTCTGACCAATCTTTGGATGTCAATGGGGTTAGCCTGCAGACAATGTACCGGTTAAATGTCGGTGGCCAATATGTCGCACCTGGCAATGACAGTGGCATGAGCCGAACATGGTACGACGATTCTGTTTATTTGTATGGAGCCGGAATCGGGGTCACTAATGAAGCAACCGACAAGGTTAGGATCGATTATCCTGATGACGAAGCGGAGTATTACGCGCCGGCGGATGTGTACAGCACCACAAGGACTATGGGGCCCGATCCAAATATCAACCGCAACTACAACCTCACATGGATGTTCTCGGTCGACGGCAACTACACTTACGTGGTCCGTTTCCACTTCTGCGAGCTAATATTCACAAAGATCAACCAACGGGTGTTCAACATATATGTCAACAACAAGACTGCTTATGCCGATGCCGATGTGATCGCTTGGACCTCCTCAAAAGCTGTACCAATTTACAAGGATTTTGCTGTGACAGTAACTGATAGGCCCGGCGACGACCAGCTGTGGGTTGCATTGCACCCTTCGGTAGATGCCAAGCCTCAGTATTACGATTCGCTCCTAAATGGGTTGGAGATTTTCAAATTGAATGACTCGACTGGCAATCTAGCCGGACCTAATCCTGAATTGTCACAAATGATGTTAAAAGCCGAGGCAAACTTGACTGCCGGTTCATTTAAGTCTGAATCTAAGGGTAGTTCAGTAATAATCCTTGCTCCGGTTGGTGGTATCGTAGCTGCTGCTGCGGTGGTTGCGGTTGCGGCGGCATTGTACAAAAAGAAGGCTAGAACGACGGGTAACGAGTCGAATGGCATGTGGTTACCTCTCTACGGGAACTCTCATACCTCGTCGGGTAGCAAGTCCACGAACTCCGGCAAGAGCTCCGCAGGAAGTAATTTCGCGAATGTATCAGCGATCTGCCGGCATTTCTCTTTTACCGAAATCAAGCAGGCAACAAAGAGCTTTGATGAGTCACTTGTGATTGGTGTTGGTGGCTTTGGCAAAGTTTACAAGTAAGGGTGATTTGTTTTTAAAAAAATTTAGATTTGAGATATTCAATGATATTAATTACTTTTTTACTTGTAATTATATTTGTTATACATGGCAATGCAATGACAAGTTACACAATGTAGGGGTGTCGTTGATGGCGTTAAGGTTGCGATCAAGCGATCGAACCCGCAATCAGAGCAAGGCGTGAACGAGTTCAATACTGAGATCGAGATGCTCTCGAAGCTCCGGCACAAGCATCTCGTATCCTTGATCGGTTTCTGTGAGGAAAACGAAGAAATGTGTCTCGTGTACGACTTTATGTCACGCGGCACGTTGAGAGAGCACCTCTACAAGAGCAGCAATCCGCCGATTCAGTGGAAGCAGCGTCTTGAGATTAGCATAGGCGCCGCAAGGGGTTTGCATTATCTACACACAGGTGCAAAATACACGATCATCCACCGTGACGTCAAGACCACCAACATCCTCTTAGACGAGAATTGGGTCGCGAAGGTCTCGGACTTCGGGCTCTCCAAGACCGGGCCTACGATGAATCAGGGGGGGCATGTGAGCACCATGGTCAAGGGCAGTTTCGGCTACCTCGATCCGGAGTACTTTAAACGACAACAATTGACTGAGAAATCCGATGTGTACTCGTTCGGGGTTGTACTATTTGAGGTCCTTTGCGCAAGGCCGGCATTGAACCCGAGCCTTCCAAGGGACCAAATGAACCTCAGTGAATGGGCTATGAACAACCTGCGAAAGGGCGCGCTCAACGACATCATCGATCCAATTGTGAAGGATCAGATTGCTCCGGAGTGCTTGAAGAAGTTTGTCTACACAGCAGAAAAATGCCTACTCGAACACGGAGTCGACCGTCCGACTATGGGCGATGTCTTGTGGAACCTCGAATTCGCTCTGCAGCTGCAAGAGACTTTTGAAAATGGGGGCTCTCCGAACGCTGATGCTTCAGGATCATTTGCCAGTACCAGTACCAATACCAGTACCAGTACCAGTGACTCTATGTCGTTGACGTCTGACGAGCCGGGCATAAGCCGGGATGTCCGGGGTACCGATCATGACCCGGCTCAGGTCAGTACCACTGCAGTCTTCTCTCAGATTGTTCATCCAGAAGGAAGGTGAGAGCTAGCAACTGCTGCATTGATGAGTTTACTAAGCTTGATCAGGATGTTTGTTTATAAATATGTCATTGAAAGTTTGAAACTTGATTAATTAAGCACAGGATTATTTTGCTTAATTAATTAATATGCTTCTTTCTGTTAATCTGGAGGCCTTGATTGTCTGTCTGTCATGTACATGGATCAAATTGGTGCAGGCTAATTGTGATGGTTGTTGTATTTACTGTTAACTTTTAAGAAGCTTGTAATGTATTTGGAAAATAGCTTTTTTTTGGTAGTTTGCAATATTTTGGACACTGTAGAATTATTTGGCATCAGTTTCTTTTTGGTGTTCATATAAACTACAAATTCGCATGCATTTGTTCCCTAGCTATTATAGTTGATTACCCCTTTTAAGTTGCATGTCAGAAATCCTGGTATAAAAAGAGTTCCAGAATATAAATGCAAGGCTTCTAAGAAAAACCACCTTTGAAGGTTAATGGCTACAATTGAACAGTCAAAACTCAAAATAAATAATAAGAACTAAACTTTGCAATTCAACTTTAGAAGTATTATAAATTTTTAAAAAATTTTCTCCCGCAAAGAAATGAGAGATGGACAGATGGTGGATATGCATCTTTCACTTTTCTAAAGAAAGAGTTGTAGCATTTGACAGTTTTTTTTTTTTTTTTTTTGAGAGAATTTGACAATATAATGCACTTGACAATGTTATCTTTAAATAAAATAAAATTCACTAAATTATATATCTAGGACAATTCCCATTCGGTACTTTACTAATTTTTAGATTTGCATATACGTCTATAATTAATTTTCCCTATTTTTAAGATTTTGAAATTTTTTGAATTATTTTTTAGATAAAGATAAGGGTCAAGCTACTCAATTTTTTTATTTTTATTATTATTATTTTAGAAGGACCTGTAGGTAGCCACTCAAATTTAAATGTCTATAAAAGACCCTCTATTCCGGTTTCAAACTCGCGACCTTTCACACGAAGAACGTTGCCCTTAACCACTACACCAAAGACCGATTTTTAATTTACTTAAATTTTAACCGTCAAGATAGACACTGTCATTTAATCCCTCCCCTATGTTAGTATCTAAACGAGTCACTGACATCTTAGACCCACTAACATAAATCCATAATTAGTATGTTAAATTAATGTTAAGTTAAATATTGATTATATCAATAATTATTAAACTTAACGTGATAGTCCTAAATATGTTCGCCTGTTTCGGTTGTAATTTGTAAACATAATTCCTTAATATTTTCAGAATTTGTCTTCTTCTCTTTTTTTTTTCTGAACGTTATCCATTGCAATCCCCATATCCTATAGGTCACAATCAGTGTCACGTGGCCCTGCCTCTCAATAATATATACATTTTGTCACGTTCTTAAGTTTTTTCATAAAAAAAAGTGGATTTTTGTTCATGTAAAATCTTCCTCATCTAATAGCATTAAATAAAAATAGAAAATATTATCAAAATGTATATATATGACTTTTGTTAAATTGTTGAGCAGGTAGATAATTTACCTTTCGGATTTTACAATGTACAACCTTACACCGAGGAGGGATCGAATGATTATAAAAATTGATGACAAAAAAAAAAAAATCATATAATTAAATCTGATATAACTATATTTTAAGTGCTTAAATAATAAAATTAATTGATGAAATATTTTGTTATATCATATTTTATGCCCACATAAAAACCTTATCATTTTGATTTTACTTACATATGCATCAAGTATTAGCAAAATCAATAGTTCAAATTTTATAATTTTTCCTCCTACCTTCCTTGATAGCTACTGAAATGAGATTACATTTTCATCATTCTTTGTGTATATATTATTAAGATGATTTAGAATATTGAATGAGCTTATATTTATCAATTTATGTATAAATAATCTTATGACCATTAAGTGCATCAATTTTTATGATCACTAGATCCCTCTTACAAGAGGTAATTAATATCAAAGATAATTGAATTCTGACCAATTTTAAGAAGAAAATTTCAATAGGTTTGGTCCGAATAATAGTCAATAGGAAACAGACTAACAAAATTATTCACAAGTGCAAAATACCAATTATTAATTTATTAATTTTATTTTTATATAACTCAATGAATTAAAAAAATTTAAGTCCAGAAATTATTCATGTTTGCATATTTTTCTCTAGCTCTTGATATCAAACAAAATAACGTTTAACTAAATTTTATAATTCCTTACATATATAGGGTAGAACTATTGTGAAGACTTTTACATTTTTGAAGCAAAATCAAAATTTCAAACTATTTTTAAAGTATAATCCAACGAAAAAGTATTGTATAGGCCATTTATTTTTAAAACTATTTTTAGCAGAAAAGATGGCAAATTAGTAATTAAATTTTTTTTGATGAAATATTATTGAAGCCTAATGATTATAAATGATTTTAAAAATTCAGTGATAAGAAAATAAATACATAATTTTTATCTGAAACTAATTTAGTGGCCTCCAAAATTTTGTTATCCATTCTTGTATTCTATAATTGGACCCGAATGGAATTGAATTGAAGGGGGGTGTCAAATTCATCACGTGAACATGAAGTGAGAACCGGCGATGATTGGACAGACAAAACGACTAGACTATCACTTGCATGTTGATGTAAGAAATGGATATAGACTTATATAGGACAGTGATACCATACCACAAACTTTGTCCCCACAACTCTGTGATAACATGATATGTGGGTCGGGGGTCATTTTTGTAAATGTTTTGGATCAGAGGTATATTTTTATAAAATTGTTGAGGGTCATTTTTGTAAATATTTTTAAGATAGGGTAGTTTTGTAAATTTTTGTTAGAAATATAGGATATTTATGTAAAATTCTCTAAAAAGGGGATATTTTTATAAATGTTTGCCAGCGCATCCGTGAGTGCTGGGGGCATTGTAAATGGCAAGATATCTTTTTCCAAACTGATATTATCTGATCATCCATTAGAAAAAGCAAATAGGAATCATATATCAAAAAGGGACGGGTGATACCTGCTGTCCATCATGGATTTTCATAGATATTAAATGTTGCACATTATGTATAATTGTTACATCTAACATAACTATTACACCTCTTTATGCTTTATAAACTTGGTCAGTCGGGTATTCCAATGGACGCACGATGTTTCCGATCACTAAAGATATATATACCTTCGATAAGGGAGAGGATCTGCTGACGTATGCCAAGAAATGTAGATTTCACTAAAGAGATAGTGACCCAAGGTGGGACCCACCGAACCGAGGGCCCACCTCGGGTCACTCTCTCTTTCTCTCTCTGCCGGTTCGGTGTGCAGCAAGTCAGACGATAACCATCCAAAAATGCAGTGCGGATCCAACAACGGAGGTTGTAGAAATCATTGGAGGTATATGGCATTCTTGATATTATTGCCTA
This sequence comes from Cyperus esculentus, assembly GCA_030179965.1. Lineage (NCBI taxonomy): Eukaryota > Viridiplantae > Streptophyta > Magnoliopsida > Poales > Cyperaceae > Cyperus > Cyperus esculentus. The sequence goes on from JASGLE010000030.1 coordinate 917,655, forward strand.
GAATGACATTCTCGCGAGAGAATTAATATTGTTAATTTCATGTCGTGTGATTTTACAATAGACGAATTAAAAAATTGTTAAAACATGCAATTCAACAATTTCATGCGTGATGTTTTTGTGCATGTACATAGGAGCTCCTTAGGAATTGAAATATTCTTGGGAGGATTAAGAAAGTTTAATTATTAAGTGATGCAATTCTAACCACGGATGCATGAGAAAACAATGGCAGAATCTTTATATGCATAGTGAATACACTGCCAAGAGAGAACAAAATGATTTTAATTATATTTCAAAATTGTTGTAGGCGTTATCACAGACTCACAGTTATATATTATAATTTATAACAATTTTAACGGTTAGATTAATCTATCAACTAGAAAGAGGGTAACTTTCCAAGCACCTCAACTATGCCACATCATCAATCTTATTAACCATTGATTTTGTTTAAATCTCTTCATCTACTTTGATTCAATGGCTTATATTTATTCTCTCTCCCCATTTAATAAGATGATATGATGTGTCTAAGACAAAATTTAATCTTTAAAATAGTCCAACATTTATGTGCCATTATTTATAAATTATTGCATCATCATTATTATTATTCACATAAAAAAAATTTAAAATTATGTTCAATTTTTTAAAATAAATATTTTTAATTTATAAGTTTTATTATTTATTTGTTATCATATTTCGGGGCGAAGCCCGAGTTACCGCCCTAGTGTTAGTAAATAACTAAATATACCCACGCAGGACCGGCCTACTACCTAGGGGTGCCAATGGAACGGAACGGTAGCGGAAATGGGGTGTTCCATTTCCGTTCTGTTGTAACGGACGGAACCAAAATCCGTTCCGTTGTTATAACGGAACGGAACAACAGAAAAAATAACAACGGAACGGAACAACAGAAAAACTTGTTCTATTGCCATCCCTACCACTACCGGCTGATGCTGATGGTATTCAATACTGACGACCATAACAACGGAACGGAACAACAGAAAAAATAACAACGGAACGGAACAACAGAAAAATTTGTTCTATTGCCATCCCTACCACTACCGGCTGATGCTGATGGTATTCAATACTGACGACCAGAACTTGTCACCAGCATGACTGCATATATCCAAGTACCAAAACGGGGGCAGGGATTGAAGCACCTGCATGCACCCGATAATGTACTTTACTCTAGGCTTAATTGTAACATAACTACGGACTTACAGTTACAGAGTACAGTCCTCCTAGCTGCTACGTCCGGTTAACCAAAGAACATTTTGGGGTCGTTCCGCGGTGCTATTGACTTAAATATTTAAGTATTGCTAAGTCACACACGTTCGAAAAAAGAAAAATGGCTTAAAAAGGCTTAAGCCTTAAGCACCGGTCAAAAGGAGGCTTAAGGAGAAACTTTTAATCCGTATTAAGGAACTTGTGTTCAGAAGGATTAAGAGGCTAATGAAGTTAAAGAGAGTCTAAGGAGATCTAACGAAGGGTTGCCGAACATGCACATTAAAACTAGATAAACTGCACGTGACATTCTTGTGGTTGTGGTTTGTGGAGGGCAGGGGCAGGGCGCAGCAGTAGAACAGAACCCGACAACAAAACGCTGGCGGGTTTATGCACGCAAGTTAAAGTTAGACTCTCTCTGCAGGCCAGCCTGGTTTTGCACCGAACCGAACATCAAGTTTGGGAGCTTTGTGCCCCTAGAAACCGCACGAGACGGATCGATGGATTCACCCTCACATGACCCCATCCAAGAGTCGACCCAGTCCCAGCAGCCAGCCATATCGCAGTTCCAAAATTCTACATTCTATTTCGGAAAAATTTCATATATACCCAAACTATTGATCTTATCTCCACCACTGTTTAAACAGTTAAATTATTTTCACTAACGCTCAAATTTAAGGGCGTGAATCAAATTTGTGCCCTATAACATCTTTTTGTGCTGCCTAAACAACCAAGTTACAATTTGCGCCCTTTGATTTGGGCATCTGTAAAATTAATTTAACTGCTTAGGTAATAATGCAGTTAAAATAGAAAGTTTGGGCACCTGTGAAATTAATTTAACTACTTAGGCAATAGTACAGTTAAGATAAAAAGTTTGGGCATCTATAAAATTTTCACAGCAATAACATTTGAGCGAGGAAACTAATTCCAGAGCATCGACTCAACTCACTGTAGAAAGTTTATTGTAAATTAAGTGAAATAAGAAGTTCTTACTTTCTGGCAAGCAGAACAAGCCAACAACAGTGATTATAATTTACTCCTCATTTTTTCTGTTGTCAAAGTGTCTTTAATAAAGTCGATATGATCGCGACGTCCCCTTTCTACTATCCATCTTCAATTTAGTTACTTTACTCCATTTTGACAATTGACACTTTGAGATTCCTATAATTATTCAATTTGGTAGCAATAAAACTTTGTTATTTGATTTTTCAAGTTTCTGATTCAAATTAACGAGTTAGACTATCATACTAACGTTAGCATTTCGAACCGAAATGCTAACAGCCTAAAATTGTTGTTATCGTGTCCGAAATCACGATTTATGGTGCTCAATAAATTCTTTATATAGAAATATTGGGGAATACAAAAAATTTTTATTTTTAGAGTTTTCTAAGTATTTGTTTTGAATTTTAGAAAAGAGCTCATAAATATTAATAAAATATTGATATTTGACATGCTATTTTCAAAAATACAAAACAAGTACTTAGAAAACTCTAAAAATGAAAATTTTTTGTGTTCCCCAATATTTTCATATAAATAATTTATTGAGCACCATAAATCGTAATTTCGGACATGGTAACATTAATTTTGAGGCGTTAGCATTTCGGTCCAAAATGCTAACGTTAGTATAATAGTCTAACTCCAAATCAACATATCCATTTACTCTTTCGTTCAGTCCACAGGCGCTGACATTTTTGAGTAAATATACAGTAAGCTTAGCAGAGACTTTCTGTGAGCTTATATTAAATATTATATCAAATCACTTCCAAATTAAGATTTATATGGCTAATTATATTCCTTATATCAAATTTTGTGGTATGCAAAAAATTTTCATTTTTTGAGATTTCTTAGTATTTGTTTTGAATTTTTCAAAAGTGACGATACAATATCAATATTCAATATTTTATGCATAACTTTTAAAAAATAAAAAAATAGAAATCTCCGAAAATAAAAAAATTTGTATTATATAAGATATTGATATAAAGAGTAAAACTACCGTATTCTTAAGCTCACGGGAGCCTCTCGTGAGCTTAACACAAAAAACACTTCAAACCATATCCAAATTTTGATTTATATAGGTCAATAAATTATTTATATCAAAATCTTATAACATGCAAAAATTTTTCATTTTTAGAGATTTCTAATTATTTATTTCGGATTTTTTAAAAGTTACATATAAAACATTGATTATTTTATTAATATTGTATAATTGCTGTTAAATTTATTAAATTTTATAACAGTTTTTAATTTTGTAATTTTTCTGTTAAATTTGCAACCCATAAACTTTAAAGATGTTCATTCTATGAAAACTATGTAGCACTCAATTTTTAATTTGAGTCTTTGAAATTATCTTAAACTAGGCTCCAAGCCCGCGCTTCGCGGCGGGGAGTTTTGCAATTTGTTAGAATTTTTTTTCTGCTCTTTTTTTGTGCATTATGTCATTTATCAAATTGCTGATCCAACAATGAAAAAATTACAGCAAATAGTTTATCGATTCCAATTATCTTTTATTTCATAAAGAGCTTAGACCTTTAAAACTTTTATGTCTCATTCACAAATATAAAAGCAGTTTTGAAATAATTTGAAGATGCTAAGATAAGTACCTAATACACAGTTGTTGTAAACTTGAATTAAAAAATTTGGAATAGTTGATTGCATATATAAATAAAATCAAAATGATATAATTTTTTTTGTACACATGAAAAAGTATATTTACCCTTTTGTGAGCATATCTCCAGAAACGTACAAAATCGCCTTCAAATTTTGATTTATATGGCTCTTAAGTTTTTTACCTCAAAATCTTATGGCAAAATAAAAGTTTTTCATTTTTGAAAATTTTTAAATATTTATTTAAGATTTTTTAAGATTGACCACACCATATTAATTAAAAATAATCAATGTTTATTTATCACTTATAAATTTCAAAAATAAAAAAAATTTTTGTATCCCATAAGATTTTGGTATAATCTGTGCTATATAAATTGAAAATGTGAAGGTGTATTGGTATGTTTTCAGATGTATACTCATGAAAAGGATATGTGAGCTTAGCTCACATGTTTTACTCTAAAATAAATATGATACACATTCTATAGATTAGTAAATCATCGAAAAGATCATTTGATCGCTCAACAAAATAACATAAAGTAGGTGAATTATACTGTGGCAGAATTCTCACAAAAACAAATAAAAGGCCAAACCAAATCTGACTGTTCACCCACTTAGCCCCACAAATCCAAGATCTCAGCTCCATATCGCTGAGAGGCCAGCATTCTCCCCCTCTTTTAAGGGGTATGTATTATTTTTCTGTCTTATTACAATGTGTGAGGTAATAATGGTCTCTCTTAAAAAATAAAAATCCATGATATATGATCTCAAAAAATAGTAGTAGGAATTAGGAAAAGTTTTTGTCTTTTTGAAATTGTGTGGTGCATTAAATTAGGACGGCCGTCGTGAGTCGTGGCGACTGGTGAGTGCGTGAGTCAGCGTGACTGTGAGTCTGTGAGCATGGAATTTTTTTTTTTTTTTTTGATTTAAGTGGATATATTAATTTCACCACCTCCTATTTTTTTTTTTGGAGATATATATGTCCATGAAGGATTGAACTTATGGCCTCTTAAAATTCATTTTAATTAGCTACTACTTGAGCTACTAAGCCATCTGCTACCACTGTGAGCATGGAAATTCATTGAACAATAATAAAAACAAGAGGAGAGAAAGTGAAAAGAGATTAATAATGTCCTCTGGTAAAAGGGCGAAGGGAGGGAGGGAGGGAGGGAGGGAATTCATATCCTCTATGCGCAGTAATTTACTGTGCAGTGTTTGTTCCTACCGTTGGATCGATCCGCTTTAATATTCGTGCAGCTCAATCTCAAAAGACCCTCCCTATAATCCACAGCGTTGATTCGCTGCGCAGTATTGAGGATAAGCACTCGGACTCGGAGGGACGAGGGAGGGAGGGAGGGAACTATCCGTTCCATCCATCTCGTTCGCGTCTACGTAGGACGGAATCATATCACCTGTTATCCAAAATATGGATAACAGGGCCCTATTATTCTAATCGTGACTGTTGGATCAGAATGGACGGATGAGATTTGTTCACAAAAATTCTTGCTCCCTTCAAAAATTGTACTTTTATATCAATCTAAACCGTTCATTTTGATCCGACAGTCCAAATTGGGATAACAGGGTCCTGTTATCCCTAAAAATAACAGCAGATACGGACTCTATGTAGGACTATCACTATCAGACTATCAGTATCGCTGTCCTCCGTTCCTTCCCTGCACCCTCTTTCTTTTTTATCTATCCATCCCTTCCCTACTTCCTTTCGCCCTAGCTCCCTGCCACTGCCACTGCCAGTTTAACTTGTACTGAGGTCAGTCAGTCAGTCAGGCCCCCGCCCTGCGGGAATCCAATTACTATTATTACCATCATCATCTAATCAATCCTCCCACACGGGCCACACCCCCCCCCCCCACTCGCTCCCTCTCTTCCTTTGTCTTCTGACTCTTCTCCATCTCTCTTTGTCTCCCTCCCTCCCTCCCTCCCTTTTAGGTTTAGATATATGTCACCGCTTGCTAACTACCTAGCTAGCTGAATAACAAACAACATACATATTGACTTCACAATTGCTTGATTGATCCCCCCCCAAACCCTCCCATGGCCTCGGGCAGCCGCGGCGGCCCCCCCCGCTCCACCCATTCCCGCACCTCCCGCTTCACCTCCACCACTCCCAATACCTCCAACACCAACACCAACACCAACAGCGCCACGGCCACGGCCACCGCCACGGCCACCGCCACGGGTAATCCTACCACCACCACTACCAACCCCGGCACCGACTCGGTCAGCAAGGCCATAGCGCAGTACAGCATCGACGCCCGTCTCCACGCGGTCTTCGAGCAGTCCGGCGAGTCCGGCCGATCCTTCAACTACTCCCAGTCCGTCAGGGCGCCGCCGTACCCCTCTGTCTCCCCCGAGCAGCAGATCACCGCCTACCTCTCCAAGATTCAGCGCGGCGGCCACATCCAGCCCTTCGGATGCACCCTCGCCGTCGACGAGAGCTCCCTCAGGGTAATCGCGTACAGTGAGAACGCTTCCGAGCTGCTCGATTTGACCACGCACCACTCCGTCCCCTCCCTCGACCGCCGCATCGAACCCCTCACAATTGGTAGCACTTTCATCTTTCTTTTCAGTGATTTAGGTTTTCTAATTGTTCAATTAATTAATCCAACTGGTACTTAATTACTAATTTAGGTATTGGTGTTTTTTTTAACTGTTTGACTTGATGATGCAAAAAGGACCAAATTAGTAGCAGCTTAACTAACTCTTAATTAAGATACTAAATTTGTATAAAGTACAGAGGAACGTGGAAGCAACGCCACTGCAAGTTACCCATTTTAGAATGTATTAAACTAACTAAACAAGCTGTTAAAAGGAGCGCTTTGTGATTAAAAGAAGTGCTCCTTTTTTTAATTATTTCAGATCAGGAAAGAAAATATTAATATGTGATGCAAAGTGTGTTGGAGTTATCACTGGTACAGCATCAGAGTTTAACAATTTCTTTAAAGTTCGATGATGATTATTTTATTTCTAGTCTCAGATCAAATGTAATTAGAATAGCTAATGACAGTTACTTCGACAAGTTTAACAATGGTTTACAAATATCTGACAAATTGAAAACATAACTAATTGGGCAAGGTATTAGACGTAGAAATAGCTTAATTATAATATTATGCAATACATGTGTATTGTTAACAGTAGAGACTGTTAATATTAGGCAGTTGATTCACTGAGTAACTTGATGTACTGTACAGTGATATATCAAATCTCATAATTTTTTTTACAAACATGATATATGCATAATATCAATCTTTTTTATAATGTTAATTTTCAAAGTATTTCTGTCAAGAGATCTCCCTCAACATTTGTACTGTACTGAATTTGACAGGCACAGATATACGTTCTCTATTTACTCCTTCCTCAACCGCCAATATAGAGCGGGCAGCTGCAGCCCGTGAAATAACCATACTCAACCCATTATGGATCCACTCTCGAACTTCAGGTCGACCTTTCTATGCCATTTTACACCGAATTGATATAGGAATAGTAATAGATCTCGAGCCAGCACGGTCAGAAGACCCTGCACTCTCCATCGCTGGTGCTGTACAGTCACAAAAACTTGCGGTCCGTGCCATTTCCCGTCTTCAATCTCTTCCTGGTGGGGACGTTAAGCTCCTATGTGATACAGTAGTGGATCTTGTGCGAGAACTCACAGGTTATGATCGGGTGATGGTTTACAAATTCCACGAAGATGAACATGGTGAAGTGGTTGCTGAGTCACGGCGACCTGATTTGGAACCTTACCTAGGGTTACACTATCCGGCAACGGACATCCCACAGGCCTCACGATTTCTCTTCAGGCAAAATAGGGTCCGAATGATAGCTGATTGTAATGCGGCCCCTGTCCGCATTATTCAAGACAAGTCACTTGGCCAGCCACTTTGTCTTGTTGGTTCAACCCTGCGGGCCCCCCATGGTTGCCATGCGCAATACATGGCTAACATGGGCTCGACTGCATCACTTGCCATGGCCGTGATAATCAATTCACCAGATGATGAGCCCATGCGATCACCTTCTTCATCTCGCAGTGCCACTCAGATGAAACTGTGGGGCCTGGTTGTCTGTCACCATACGTCGCCAAGATGCATCCCATTTCCACTTCGATATGCATGTGAGTTTCTGATGCAGGCATTTGCCTTGCAATTAAACATGGAGCTCCAGCTGGCACATCAGATGTCCGAGAAACATATTCTAAAGACCCAAACTTTGTTGTGTGATATGCTATTGCGGGAATCACCTACTGGTATAGTTACTCAGAGCCCAAGCATTATGGACTTGGTGAAGTGCGATGGTGCAGCTATGTTCTACCATGGCAGGTATCATACGCCTTTTCTTCCATTGCATTACATAATTTTGTTATCTGGAATCTTTAGCCTTTTCATAGCCCAAAAAAATGTCAGGTCATAGTCTGATTTTGTCATGTTCCATTACTATGAATGTGCTGAAGATTTGATACGCCTGCTGATCCTGGTTTATGCTTTAGAAAACATGCATTTGATGAGATAACATAACTCGAATTGTTTGTTCTACTCAAATATGCATGTTACTGTGGTGACCTCAAGTCATTGAACTTCTATTTGGCCCCTACAAATTAACTCCGTCTCCTTCCAAAAAACAAATAAGATGAAATTTTGTTTTAACTTCATCTCCATACCCTCTCCATCCAGATTTTTTCATCATTTATCACCTGTCAGAAGTATTTATTTTTGTTTTTCTGTTGCACTTTCCCGCTGTTGTTTTGCGCCACTAAGTGTAAGATTTACTAGTAGAAGTGGGCCATGTGAGAGTTTAGTGACCGTTGTTTTTTTGTTTTTTTTGTTTTTTGTAAACTACTTCTAATATTCTCCTTCCTGATTTTAGGTACTACCCACTCGGTGTCACACCTACCGAGGCTCAGATTAAGGACATAATTGAGTGGCTCTCAACCTGCCATGGTGACTCAACTGGGCTAAGCACCGACAGCCTGGGAGATGCCGGTTACCCTGGTGCCGCTGCTCTAGGCGATGCAGTCTGTGGCATGGCTGTTGCATACATCACCACAAGAGACTACCTTTTCTGGTTCAGATCCCACACAGCTAAAGAGATCAAATGGGGAGGTGCAAAGCACCATCCTGAGGATAAAGATGATGGCCAGAGAATGCACCCCCGTTCCTCTTTCAAAGCCTTTCTGGAGGTGGTGAAAAGCCGTAGCTCACCTTGGGAAAGTGCCGAGATGGATGCGATTCACTCGCTGCAACTCATTTTACGTGATTCATTCAGGGATGCTGGTGAGGGAGTGAGCAATTCCAAGGCCATCATCAATGGTCAGCTGGGGGATTTGGAATTGCAAGGAATAGATGAGCTGAGCTCTGTCACAAAAGAGATGGTTAGGTTGATTGAAACAGCCACTGTGCCAGTTTTTGCTGTTGATTCTGATGGTAAGATTAATGGATGGAATGCCAAGGTTGCTGAGTTGACAGGTCTTTCAGCGGGAGATGCAATGGGGAAGTCGCTGGTACGTGATCTGGTGTTCAAGGAGTCTGAGGAAGTTGCAGATAAGCTTCTCTCCCGAGCACTAAGAGGTGTGTGAGTCCTCTTAAATTTTTCTTATTTTCAAATACTAAATTAGTATTATTTGCTTTAAGACTCAGTGGAAACCCCTTTCTTTTTGTCCAACGCATTTGAAACATTTCCATTATGTTTAAAAAATTTTGACCTGACACCCTTGCAGGAGATGAAGATAGAAATGTTGAAATAAAATTGAAAACGTTTGGTTCGCAACAACAACAAAATGCCATATTTATAGTGGTAAATGCCTGCACGAGCAGGGATTACATGAACAATATAGTCGGAGTATGCTTCATGGGCCAGGACATAACAGGGCAGAAGGTGGTCATGGACAAATTCATAAACATACAAGGAGACTATAAGTCCATAGTGCACAACCCGAACCCCTTGATTCCTCCTATATTTGCATCTGATGAAAATACTTGCTGTTCTGAGTGGAACACTGCAATGGAGAAACTAACGGGATGGTCAAGAGGGGAGATGATCGGGAAGTTGTTGGTCGGTGAGGTCTTTGGGAGTTTGTGTCGGTTGAGGGGACCTGATGCACTGACAAAATTCATGGTTGTGGTCCATAATGCAATTGGAGGGAAGGATACTGACAAGTTTCCGTTCTCGTTCTATGATAAAAATAAGAAATATGTGCAGGTATGAACTACCATGGCCAAAAGATTTTAATACTCCCCTTTTTCTTTCCAATTGCATTTTCTTTTCTCATATTAATTCATCCTAAAAGAGAGGTTTTTTATTTATTTATTTTGCCCATGTTCATTGAATACTGCATGTCTGTTAATGCAAACATGCATATGCATGCATGCACAACAATGTATTTACATTTCATTCCTATGCGATGCAACTTATCTACAGAACATTTCAATAATAGCCAGTATTAACTTTTTCTGGCAAAACATTGTTGCAACATTTCATGTATATCTCCTGTGATTTAATATCTCCACTACTGGTCCTACTTTTGTAGGCATTGTTGACAGCAAATACAAGGAGAGACGTGGAAGGGCAACCTAATGGTGCATTTTGTTTCTTACAAATTGCAAGCCCTGAGCTGCAGCAGGCACTGGAAATTCAGAGGCAGCAGGAGAAGAAATGCTATTCGAGGATGAAAGAATTGGCTTATCTTTGTCAGGAGATAAAGAATCCGTTGAGTGGTATTCAGTTTACAAATTCACTTCTGGAGAGGACGGATTTGAATGAGGATCAGAAGCAGTTTCTAGAGACAAGTGACTCGTGTACACGTCAGATGTACAATATCGTAAAAGATGCCAATATACAGTATATAGAAGATGGGTTAGTACTAGCATTGCAATTATTTAATATATTTGGTTTCATTGATAAATTGGTACCTTATTTAGTTATAGTACTTAATATGTGGCATTGATCATGTAATTTGTTTTCTTTTGATATGCATGCACAGGACATTGACCCTTGAAAAGAGTGAATTTCAAGTCGGCAGCGTTATAAATTCTGTAGTAAGCCAAGTCATGATTTTGCTCAGAGAAAAGGGGCTGCAAATAATTCGTGACATACCTGAAGAAATAAAGGAAATCTCTGCATATGGGGATCAGTGCAGGATCCAGCAAGTACTAGCAGATTTCCTGGTGAGTATGGTGCGCTGTGCGCCGTCAGATAATGGCTGGATAGAGTTTCAAGTCAAATTAACTCCTAAGAGGAGCAGTGATGGTTCAGAGACTGTTCTCTATCTGTTTCGGTCTGTCATTATGTTCTCACTATATAATTTTTTTTTGTTGGGTACTTAAAAAAGAGTGTATTATTACTTGGAAAGGGTGACAGAAATTTTATGTTTTTGTCGTGTTGTGCAGATTTGCTTGTCCAGGAGAGGGGCTTCCGCCAGAGATGGTTCAAGATATGTTTCACAATAGCCGCTGGAGCACTCAAGAGGGCCTTGCACTTAGCACTGGCCGCAAGCTACTTAAAATAATGGGAGGTGAAGTCCAATATATAAGGGAATCCGAGAGATGTTTCTTCTTGATTGCCATTGAGCTGCCAACTTCCCGAAATGACCGCAACATGGAGGATTGATATGTGGAACTTACTTTTGATGTACCAAATTTTGGGGTGGTATTAAATTACTAATCTTTTTCAAGTGATTAACCATGTATGTGTTACAATATCGAGGAGAAAGGAAGGTGTTCAGCTCTGTGGGGACCATGCGTCTCAGAGCCTGCGGTTGGGGGGATTGTTTTGGGTTATAAGGTTAAAAGAATCTGTTGTAGTTTGGTTAACTGCGAATCACGTGCGGATAAGATGAAGTGATTTTGTTGTATGTTATGTAGTGAGATCACGAGAAACCGGGATGGCGGGACTTGTTTCTCTGTTGTTGTATATTGAAATTTAAAATGCAACTGCAAAGCAAAAAACCCCCAACGATGTAAATTGAAATGTTCCATTGGTTCTTGCTTGTTTTCTTAAAGATTTCAAGGAAGGGCTTCATTTTTTACTTATGCTTGGAACATGCTACTACTAGACTAATCACTAAACTGAATCTGAATACAGGATTTCTGGCAACAAACAAACTAAACTGTGCTGCTGATTACTGAAGTCTGAATGTGCTGATGGTTTGAAGGCGTCACATTTTACTTTGAGAAACATCTTGCGTCCATTAAAAAATTGTCTGTACATCTATATAGAGATGTACGAAATGTAACAAATACATTTTGGAAAGTAACAAATATATTCTGAAATATAACCTATAGATACTATGGACAGTTTTTCTAATGTAACAGATACATTTTGAAAAGTAATAGATATATTCTGAAATGCAACCTATAATATTATGAACAGTTTTTTTATGGACGCTAGATATTACTCTCTTACTTTCATCTCTGTCTGGGCTCCGGGCAACGCTTTTGTAATGCGGAAGCAAAAGGGACGGAATTGGAACCTCAGCAATGGACCACTGGAAATGGAAAGTGAAGGATTCCTTCATGGATCGAAAACAACTGGTACAATTACCCACGCGGGATGACAGCAACATATATGAGAAATGAGAAGGGTCACATATAATGTCCACAATATTATTAGTGCCCACACTGTTATAAAATTTGAGTTCACAGTTACAAAAAATTGAGATAAGAGTTATTTGAGTTCACAGTTACAAAAAAATGAGATAAGAGTTATAGATTTTATGTAAGTGTGGATGTGTGGTCAGTTAAAACGAGGACAATTGAAAAATTCCAAATGATAAAATGATCAGTTCTACTACCCACAACAAAAGCACCATTTCTTGTGTGGCCCAGTGCCCCAGTTCGTTCTAGACCTCTAGGACTAGGGTCCTTGTTCATATGGATATATATTCCAGGTGTTGGGATGTTGGGTGGAAACATCACTTCATCCAAGTCCCCATCTTATTATTTATAGCCCAGTTCCATGTTGCACTGCTGCAGAGTGCTTTAACTGTTCAATGACGCTGTTAGAACAGTCCTCTAACATAGATTAGGGATCCACTGACTAATGACAATGTTTATGTTGACAATGATAGCTTTGAAATTTTTGAAAAAAAAATATAAAAAATCACATAAATAAAAAAAAAAGTTATTGGATTTACGACTTTTGGACCATTTGTTGAAGAGGAAGGATCCATTGACAATGACTCAATGAGACTTTTAAAAAAATTATAAAAATTCATAGTAAATCTTAAAATTGAAAAATGTTTTATGGATGCATTACTTAACTTATAGATTGATAGTGATTCAAGTTCCAATAAATTTGAATATTGTTTGATGCCTTATCAAAGTTTTATACACTTTTTCACGGTTGTAATATAACAGGCCTTTAAAGAGCTATCAAATGTCGCTTAAATTGAATATAATTGGAAACATGATCAATGTACAAGTTAAGTAATACTTTCGAAACTTTTTTCTATTTTTAAGATTTTTTGTGATTTAAAAAAAAAAATACTATTGTCAAGATTGTCAAAATAACTATTGTCAATAGATCCCTCCTCTTTGTTAAAAGATGCATAGAAAGGGAGAGGGGTTGTCTATTTTAAAAGTTTAGACTCTTGGAGACATTACCGTAAAAGAGATGTTCTGAATAAATTTGGATGCAAGATGTGCTGTCTAAAGAAAAAGACTTAATTTCTTATATATCTTTCAGCTTTCTCTCATTTTCTTTCTTTATTTCACTTTCACAATATCTCATTTGCCACTCAATACCTGTAACTTTATATTATTTGACCATGTGCTATGTTAAAAAATATAGCTAAATTTTTGAATTAAAAATGATGGGCAAATAAGAAATACTTACAAGTACTAAGTGGCAAATGAGAAGTAAAACTATGGTATTCTTAAGTTTAAAGAGTCCTTAAGTGAGTTTAAACTAAAAAACGTATCAAATTATATCTAAATTTTGACTTATATGGTTTGATAAATTCTTTGTACAAAATCTTGTGGCATGCAAAAATTTTCTATATATGAATATTTTTAAGTATTTAGTTCAGATTTTTTATAAGTGACTATACAATATTAATATAAATAATCAATGTTATATATATAAATGCCAATAACTTTTAAAAAATCAAGATTCCCAATGTCGAAATTGTGAGGTGATCCTTCCCATTTGTAATAATAGGATAATAGGAGTCATTTTTGTTATATCCAACTTCATGTTCTATGAGATAAAAAATGTATTGGTGTCATTACATATGGGCCGGGATCTCATACAAAACGCCCAACAGCCGAACGCTTTACTGTCAGGTGTTTCAACTTCAAACCAAATTAACAGCATACTAGGCTTTGGGATATTGGGCAAGTATATGGGCTCTGAGAATAGTTAGGCCGAAGTAGTGAATTGAAAAATGAAAAAAATGAAAAAACAAATAGAGAGAGAGAGAGATAGAGATGAAGACATAATTTTTGCAGGATGGGTCGGGTTCCTGTGCGGATCACATTTTGGTAATTGACAATTTGACATGTAAGAAATTTATAAATTATTATATCATACTTCTGTAAAATTACTGGAATTAAACTATTATACTAACGTTAGCATTTCAAACGGAAATGCTAACACCTCAAATTTATGTTATCGTGTCCGAAATCACGATTTAAGGTGCTCAATAAATTTTTTATATGAAAATATTGGGGAATACAAATTTTTTTTATTTTTAGAGTTTTCTAAGTATTTGTTTTGTATTTTTAAAAATAACATGTACAAACATAAATAATTTGAGTTATACTGTAATAATATAACTCAAATTATTGTTCTCAAATTTGTGTCAGAGTTCTCCCTTCTATAATATTTCGTAATCGTGGAAAGTTTGGATCAGTTTAAAGTTGTGAATTTCTTTTATTATTATTAGTTGTATGAGAGGACTTTATTGCAGAAAAAAATGTGAACGAGGTTGTGGTTTGTTCGGACAGACTAATTAAAAGGACGTAACATAACAGAGCACCTCTATCTGCACCTGCCTGCTGCCACATTAAATGCCTCATCTTTTTTGGTCTTTTGATCTCCTAATTGCCTTTTCTCTGCACATGCCATTGCTTCGCTGGAAATGAAATGATCATTGCTATCTATTTGGTACCATCTTTACTAACAACACTTTAAATACCAGTAATAAATCCGTGTGAAAGTGATAAATCTGTTTATTTGAACCAGCCTACTGTGTTCTAGTTGCTAATAAGGACAACGCTCTCTATATTGGAGGCTGCGGATTCAAAATCCGTATATAAATATGAGTGACTTGACCCTCATCTTTATCTAAAGAATAATAAATAAATAAATAAGTTCATAAACAATGTATAATCCTTCTCGATATTGATATGTAATTAACAATTACTTTATTGAGCAATTGACGGAATTTTTCTTTTACAGGCGAACATGTGTATTCAGAATCAGAACTCTCAGGAGAGTGATAAACAATTGAAGTATGCATTTAACTCGCTATATGCATGCAAATAACACATATATATTGTGTTCATTGAAAAGTTGTTCATACGTACGTCCATAGGCGCACAAAGAATGTAACAGATATAATTGATTTTGTAATATATAGCTCAACTTTGTAACCTATGGGTGCTATAGACGTATACTAAGTATTACTCTATATATATAGCTTAATAATCAGTTACAATAAAATGTATGTACTCAATTTAATGAAACAAAAAAACATATATAAAGCTTAAATTGTTGTATTGTTTAATTTAATTAATAACTTAAAAATCAATGGCTTAATTTTAGCTAGTGCAATTAAGCGTGCTAGAGATTGATAGAAATATACATATACATATATACACTCCCAAATTAAAGAAAGCTTGTTAAAATTAAAATGTGTTTATTATATATATATATGTACGTACTAGTAGTATTAATTGTAGTAACCATTTTTGTGCCATTTTTCAATAAATACATGCCCGGTAGGCCGGTACAAAGGTAGCACACTGATGAAAAATTAGATTAGAAAAAAAGGATCGAAACTGTGGGTGTGAGATGGAATGAGTTGAAATTGAATTGATTTGATTTGATTGCACAGAGGAGGAAGGAAGAGGAAGTTAACACAACACAGCACTGCAGAAGCGTATACAGCTGAGCTGAGTGAAAATTAGTTGAGAGTTTACGTGTGCATTAACTCTGCCTTTGACACTGGCGCCATCGCCACGGCCTCTCTCTCTCTCTCTCTCTCTCTCTGTCTGTGTGCTCTCGTTGCGATAGGAGGCTAGCAGCTGCTGCACCGTCTCTTAACTAATTCCTGGCCTCCATTACTTTCAAGACAGGAGTTTCACTGTCTCAGTACACTTGATATGGATCCGAATATACTGCTCTGCTTTTCCAATCAGATGGTCGGAATCGGTTTCTGCACCGATTTTAGAGTACTTTGATGTTTCTTAACTGTCAGATCAATAAAAGCAGAGCAGGGTCTGCTTTTCTGACTCTTTTCAGAAAAGCAGCGGATTCCGATCCCACTTGATATATACTATGATGTTCACACGCATTCATGTATGTATATATAATATACATAAAAGAGTTCAATTGTATATATAGATGATCAATTGAAAAAAAAGAGTTCAATTGTATATATAGATGATCAATTGAAAAAAAAGAGTTCAATTGTATATATAGATGATCAATTGAAAAAAAAGAGTTCAATTGTATATATAGATGATCAATTGAAAAATAAAATGAAAAGTGTGTTTCAGTAACTAGAATTAGTTTAGCAAATATTTCTTGCCATAACTATAAGTCATACAGATACAATTATGTCATTTTCTTTTTTATTTTTGAATCTATTCAACCATTCATTGATCATCATACTTCTTATCATAACTTCTTTTTCTCTAAATCAAAGTTGGCATACTATGTGTGCAACTGTGCATTAATCACATTCATATATGTAATAATGTAAAAGAAAAAAAGGTTGAAATTGAGTACCGGTTATCGGTGAGAATGGAGAGAAGGGAAGTAATATGGAACTCTAGTACGTGTATAGAGTGCTCCCTGTTTAAAGACTGACTCTTGGTCATTCATTCAATCATCCGCTCAAAATTATTTCGGAGCTTTTAATCCCTCATAAAAGCAAGCCGCTCTGTCAAAACCAAAAAAAAAAAAAAGGGAAGCCAACCACCAGCATTCAATTTAATCCTCACTCACTCTATGAATCTATATATACACTGCGCATTGCTGCACCTTAATCCATATCACATACATACAATTATACAAGCATCACAAAACATGGGGAAGGTTGTGAGTGGATTTCATGTAGTTGGGTTCATGGCATTGGCCATTGTCCTGCTTACCGGCATGGCCCAGGCCAGGCTGCTAGAGAAGGATAATTTAGGTGGTGGCGGTGGTTTTGGAGGAGGTGCTGGTGGAGGCGGTGGTCTTGGGGCGGGACTGGGAGGTGGGTTTGGTGGTGGAGCTGGGGGTGGTGCTGGCTTAGGAGGAGGTCTTGGCCATGGTGTTGGGTTAGGTGGTGGAGCCGGAGGCGGCGGCGGTCTTGGTGGTGGTGGTGGTTTAGGTGGCGGTGGTGGTGCTGGTGCTGGTCTCGGGGGAGGGTTTGGTAAAGGTGGCGGTTTAGGTGGTGGCCTTGGAGGAGGCGGAGGTGCTGGTGGTGGTCTTGGTGGGGGTGCCGGAGGTGGTCTTGGAGGAGGTGGTGGTCTTGGAGGTGGTGCCGGTGGTGGTGCAGGAGGTGGTCTTGGGGGAGGTGCCGGTGGTGGTGCAGGAGGTGGTCTAGGAGGAGGTTCTGGTGGTGGGCTTGGAGGAGGTGCCGGTGGGGGATTCGGTAAAGGTGGAGGTCTAGGCGGTGGATTTGGTGGGGGAGCTGGTGGTGGAGGTGGTTTAGGTGGTGGTGCTGGTGGAGGTGCAGGCGGTGGATTTGGAGGCGGTAAAGGTGGTGGTCTTGGTGGAGGTTTTGGAGGCGGCAAAGGCGGAGGCTTCGGTGGAGGTTTGGGAGGCGGTGCTGGTGGTGGCGGTGGATTTGGCGGTGGTGCAGGTGGAGGTGGAGGAGTTGGTGGTGGCGGTGGTGCCGGTGGTGGATTCGGAGCTGGTGGTGGTGCTGGAGGTGGCTTCGGAGGCGGCGGCGGATTCGGAGGCGGTGGCGGTGGCGGCTTCTAATTAATTTCATGCAAAAATGCATAAATATTCATAAGTAATTAACTAAGAAAATATGAGCAGCTTAAGCTAGTGAATATATGAATATATATATTCAATGCATTTGTAATGTTTCTACTATATATATTTTGATTTACTTTTTGGTTTTATGGTTTGTGGACTGTAAAATGAAAATGCACAATGAATTATGTAATAGATAAGTGATTAAGTATTCATTATGATTCTTCAATAACTTGAGGCCTTGTAAGTTGTAACAATTGCCATTGCATTCTAGCTTCATCTGTTTTTATTTTTTTTTTCAATCATTCCTCTTCTTCTAAAAAGTAAACGAAAAATTTAGAAAATTTCCAAGTATCCTCATTTTAATCGTCCTCACGTTCACACATACACAAAATTTGTAATTCTTATTGCAAATTATGTAATACTTAACTCAAATTTTTGTAATAATGTGTGGATACGTAGACATTAATAGGACCCAAAAGTTTATCATGTTTTTGATAGTTTCGTCACTCCTGTAGTTGAAGGTGGCTAGCTATATGCCTGTATGCATTGGAGTGGAACTCAATAGTTTAATAATACAGTTGGTAGAGCTTGAAAATATAGTAGCATATATATATATACCCTACGCAATTAATCGTTTTCATATATAGTTCATTGAAGAACATATATATTGATTCATTCTAGTTGTCATTCAGTAGTTATCTCACCCCATTTTCAGTGCTCTTTATATATATACACGACATATATACATGAGAAAAGATGAAGAAAGCTTCTCAAATTCTCATGCATATAATATTTTGTAAAATTTGGCTAAGCTTTCTGTTATGTTTGTCGTTGCCCCCTCTGCCATAGAAATATTTTGTATGTCAATCTTTAATTAGTTGATACATTCCTCTATACAAAATTGTGATTCATAAACTAAACCCGGCAAAAATTTAGACCCAGAAAACAAAATATATCTCCCCCTTATTTGGGCCTAGTCATAATAGTTATCTAAGTCCATCTTTATTTATAAAAAGTAAGTCCATCGGATGATCTACTAAGTGCAGCTGGATTGCTGGAAGCCTGGAACATATAGGCTCATTACAAAATTCTTCATGGAATCTGAAATTAAAAAGCCCAAATCTTTGTATACTGTGCCTTCAATACAGCCTATTTTAAACTAAAGCCCATTTATGAAAATATATAGTCCCAAAAATAAGCACAAACAAGACCACAATACTGGGAACCAACCAACGGTACTCGCCAGAAATTGAATTCTATTATGCGATCGAGTTGTGTGTCATTGAAGTGTGCAGCTCATGGTGAGACTTGAGTCTCAGTCATGTTGGCAATTGATTACCTTTAACAAACCAAGCAATAGGATGTGTCCACTTGTCGTATACGTACTCGTAGAGCATCTCCAACAGACTCCCTAAAAATGGATCCCAATATACTTATATTGGGTGTCATCATAAATTTTTTGGGAGCAAATTTCACCTCAATCTCCAACAGATTTCCAAAATATGGATCCCAATACATTTGAACGGTCTGGATTTAGCTCTGGTTTTGGGAAGTCATATTGGGAGTGCTAAAAGCTAGGCCAAAATAGGGAGATTTGGTTCTGGTTTTGGGAGTGCTAAAAATAGGGATGGTTGTTTGGACATCTCTTGGAGATGGTTTTTCTCCTTAATTCCCAATTTTTAGTTTTAGAAGTGTTTTAGGACATCTCTTGCAGATGCTCTTATACAGCTGCATGCGGTTAAACCGTTAAACAGTTAAAACTGTTAATTGTAGTCCAGTGCTATTTCACACTGATTACATATATATGCTGTGCTGCTCTGCTCTGCTCTGCTGTAAATATAAACATTACTACCTCCATTAAAGCACTGCATTGATGGTACATGTCGATCAGTAGATAGTAACTACTAATACATAGCACTTTGATCCTCGGCACATGCAGCATACAGATTCAGGGCCAGGATTTGGGATTAATTCGTGGTCATATTTGTAGTAACTCAATTGATCGCGCAACAGGGGCCAAAGAGACAATCTTTGGTTGAACATGGATCCTTCATAACTTGCCAACTACCGCCATTTGGTCCTCACTGCATATATCATGTATGGTACACTCCATATATAATACAGAGCTTGTACAAAGCATAAGAACAAGGAGGAGCTGATCAGAATCTGCTTCTTTAGTTTGCTTCTTACGTTCAGACATGTGGAGGGTGAAACACAGGCTTCTGCAAGTGATCATGGGACGGCGTCTCGTGGTTGTCGCGATCTCATTCATGGTTGTTTGGTTGGCTGCAGAGGGACGGCTTCTGGAGAAGCAAGGCCTACTTGGTGGCGGCGGTCTTCTTGGTGGCGGTGGACTAGGTGGTGGGCTTGGAGGAGGTTTTGGCCATGGCGGTGGGCTAGGTGGCGGGCTTGGTGGTGGGCTTGGTGGGGGTCTAGGTGGCGGGCTTGGTGGTGGGCTAGGTGGTGGTCTTGGTCATGGTGGTGGATTGGGAGGAGGCCTTGGTCATGGCATTGGGCTAGGAGGAGGCCTTGGTCACGGCGGTGGCTTAGGCGGTGGGCTCGGAGGAGGACTTGGTCATGGTATTGGTCTTGGTGGAGGTCTTGGAGGTGGACTTGGTCATGGTGGTGGCTTAGGTGGTGGTTCAGGTGGTGGGCTTGGTGGGGGTGGTGGTCTTGGAGGTGGAGGTGGGCTAGGTGGAGGTGGTGGCCTTGGAGGTGGCGGTGGGCTCGGTGGAGGTGGTGGTTTAGGTGGTGGCCTGGGTGGAGGTGGGGGAGCTGGTGACGGTATCGGGGGTGGAGCTGGCGGTGGATTTGGAGGAGGCAAAGGTGGTGGCTTGGGTGGAGGTGGTGGCTTCGGCGGTGGCAGTGGTCTTGGTGGTGGTTTTGGAAAAGGTGGCGGGTTTGGTGGAGGTGGTGGGCTAGGTGGTGGGGGTGGTGGCGGTGCAGGAGGGGGTGCCGGTGGGGGATTTGGTTCCGGGGGCGGTGTTGGTACCGGCCTGGGAGGTGGAAGTGGTGGGGGATTCGGTGCTGGCGGCGGTGGCGGTACTGGTTTGGGAGGTGGCAGTGGTGGAGGATTTGGTGCAGGCGGTGGTGGCGGTTCCGGTTTGGGAGGTGGCGGCGGTGGTGGTGGAGGATTCGGCGGCGGTGCAGGTGGTGGTGGTGGTGGTGTTTAAATAACTTGTCAAGCATATGGGTATTCTATATCATGCATCATCAGATCATCTAGTTTAGAACCTTACTCATTGTGTATTTTGTGTTACATTACATGCAATATGCATTTTTCAATTACTAAAACTAATCGTGCATCTGTGTTGCTGTGTAATTTTGTGTCAGTAGAGCATCCTATAGATTATCATATGGGATATATATATTAATAAATGAATGAATCATATGTTAGAGTTTCATCCATCTTTTGAACTTGTTTATTTAGGTGTTTGTGTTTCACAAAAGAAATACTTCTTCTTTAGATCATTATAATAACCCCATTATCAGAAAAAAAAAAAAAAGTAAAAAAAAAAGAGTTACTTACACCTGTGGACCGTGTAGTACAAAATATCATAAATGAAATTTACTGTTAAGCTTGGCATCATGTTACCAGTTAGGTCCATCTCATTTACTAAAGTTTTATGAGGGATTGTCTAGTAAAATCTGTTTCTCTGATCACTTGCCTATTTGTTTTACATAGCACCTATTCAGATAAAAATCACAGTTTTTACCAAATCCATGACAATAGAAACATCTTGCATCCATCGAAAAGCCATCGTACGTTCATAAACATATAAAGAATGTAACAGATATACTCTGAAATGTAACAGAAACATCCTGAAATATAACAGATACATCCTAAAATATAGCCTTAAACATATAAAGAATGTAACAGATATACTCTGAAATGTAACAGAAACATCATGAAATATAACAGATACATCCTAAAATATAGCCTTATGGACAACTTTTCTATGGACGCTAGTCGCTAGGTTTTACTCTAAACCAAACACCGATATTATTATGTATCATGTAAAGCGTTTGGTCTCTCTAGCATTTTCCACCTTTATCTTCTGCAGGAAGGCTTCACATTTTTTTTTTTTTTTTGGGCTAAATGTTACTGGCAATGTATATTCATAGAGGAAGTAAACTGAGTTATAATTTTTTAAGTTATTTTTGGAAGCAGAGACAACTGCCATGCAAGAACAGGAACAAGCATTGTGCTTAAATCCAAACCATTTGATCCGAATCAGAGTCTTAATTACCAGACAATCCTACTTCAGTCGTCTTATTTTGAGCAGCAAACGCGTTCTTACAAAAAAACGAAAACAAAAATATGAAGATAGACAATTAATTTACATCTATCAGAAAGACAATGCAATGTAGGTTATCTAAAACACAGTTTAAGACCAATTATTCTTGAATATTAAAATCCGTTTACATAATTTTTTGCCAAAAACCAGGTCTCTCTCTTTGCTTGTTTCTCATACAAAGCAAATCCAAATTTTGGGAGCTAATCCTACTAATACAGATAATGGTTACATAATCTTTGGAGATCAATTAGAGAACTCACTCGGCCGGGGTGATTTTTAAATTAGTGCACCAAAACTGGAGCTGACTCTGCACCTCCACCGAGCCAGTAGAGCCATAAGAAGTGAACTTGTTTACAGCATTTTCTACTCCCAGATAATCATAAACATCCTTCTCAAAAATTGAATTAATGCCACAAAAATCATCAAGCGACAAATCTGAGAGCTGGCATTTCTTTGCAACGCATAATGCAACAGCCCTGCCTACTACCTCATGAGAAGTCCTAAATGGCATTCCCTGATGAATGAAAAACATAAAAATTTTTTAGGGAAAAGGAGAACAAAAAACTAAGGTAAAGTTGGAAACAACAAAATGTCCCCCTAAATTTTACAAAATAAAGCACCATTTGAAACTTTAAACTTTAAATTAACTTGATAAAAAAAAAAAAATGCAGAAGATATATTTGCAAGAATTCTGTAAGTAGACAACTCTCTTGCTGTCATTGATAAATGTAAGAAGTTAAGGTTACTTTTACACGAATAACTACTTGGTAAGTGTGTTCATGAAAGCCGAGCAAGCTTAGGAATTCCTATCTTATTGGCTTGCAAAATACCAGTGTGCAAAGTTGTTGGATTGCTAGCTGCATATATGCCAAGCTACTGGGAACAAATAGCAAAGAGACTAACTAACAATTGAAGCTATGGACTAGACTATAAATGAATCTGTATTACAATGAAGGCAAGAGATTTATTTACCTTCTTCACAAGATAATCGGCAAGTGTAGTTGCATCCAGATAACCAGCAGGCAGAGAAGACCTAATTCTCTCATGGTTGAAGGTAATATTAGCAGCAAACACAGTTGCCACCTCGAGCATTCCTATTATCGTCTTAACACTATCAAACAATGGTTCCTTATCTTCCTGTTAACAAAATAAAACATAACAATTAAGTATGAATAAAGGTACATTGATAAAACAAACCCACACTCAGGATCCCTGATATTATTGCATTTTGAAGTCTAAAACTGGCCGTGAGCTCATCATTCAGTTCTTCTATTGTAAGACCAGTTCCATAGTGCTGGTTCCAATAAGGCATGGAGATAGCTTGTTGTGAGCTAACCATTGAGTTCTCTTATTTTAAGTTTTTAATATTTTCCTTAAGATCAAGCACCAAATTTAAGAATATCTTATTTTTCAATCACTCCAGCAAAATTACCTGAAGATCGCGATTATAAGCACTAGGAAGCCCTTTGCAGAGAACCAAAAGGCTAATGAGGTCACCTACAACCCTAGCTGACTTGCCTCTAACTAGCTCCATTGGGTCTGGATTTTTCTTCTGGGGCATTATACTACTACCAGTTGAAACAGAGTCACTTGGTATTATAAAACTGAACTCTTCTGAAGCCCACAGAACCCACTCTTCACCAAGCCGCGACAGATGGACAGCTGTGATAGAGTTGGCCGAGAGGAGCTCTAGTACAAAATCACGATCTGAAACTGCATCAATACTGCAAAGAAGATTGATTTATCAATCAAACAATTTTTACAAATTTTTGACTTAAGATGGAATCTATTTCACATTGAAAAGGTGATTTTTCTGCAAATGGTATTACATGACGCAATGTCCATCCCCCAACTACGCCCACCCACAAGAAAAGAAAGATAGAAGGAATTAATATAAAAAACATTTATTAGAAATAGTAGTTTAATTTGGTACCTATTTCTAAGTGGAGCAGCGAAGGCCAACTCTTGGGAAGTCATAAAACGGTTAATAGGAAGCCCTGTACCAGCCAACGCACAAGCACCCAACGGGGAAAAATTTAATCTGTCCTTGCAGTTTGTTAACCTACCAGCATCTCGCTCTAGCTATATAAAGGAGAAATTTGTAAATTCTCAGTTCAGAAGAGCCAATCAAAATTAGACAACAAAGGGGCAAAAGAAAATTTTAAACCTGTTCAACATAGGACAGAAGAAGATGCTGCAGAAGAACAGGCTGAGCTCTTTGCAAATGCGTGTAGCCTGGAACAATTAGTCCATCATTTCTCAAAGCCAGTAACACTAATTGCTCCTAATAAAAAAACATAAACGTCTGTGAGAACCAGACTCAGAATTTAAGAAACATTAAACTATTTAGAATACAATAAGAACTGCATGTCTTATCAAATTTACCAATTGGTACTATAGGGGAAGATCGATCCAATTATCCACCAATGTTCTTTAAACCATACACATACATACTATATGCAGATACGGATGATATAGCAATCAGCAGCACATGGAGTGTGGTACATATAACACAGCAATATTGTTTTCTCAAACTATTGCATCAGCAAGAAGAAACCAACCTGGAGTTGCTTAATTCGAGTGAGGATCCGATCAATAGCATCGCGGCACCAGAGCCTGAGATCAGTGACAACCTGGTCGTTCCGGCTGCGAGCAGTGTGCAATTTCTTAGCAGGCTCGCCAATCATATCAGTGAGCGTGGCCTCAATGTTCATGTGCACATCCTCCCTGTCCTTCCTCCAGACGAATTCGCCGGACTGAATCATCTGCTTAATCTTACCAAGGCCTTGGATGATCTGGTCCCTCTCCCCTTCTGTAATCAGCCCCTGATGAAGAACACATACCGCATCAATCAAAAGATAAACAGTGGCAATACATACGGAGTAACAGGTTGAGTCCATCTTCTATCGATGTACACCTATCTATCCATCGTATTTCAATTAACAGATGCCGCATTTCAGTTAAAATTATATCTTTCTGACTAATAGATATCATTTTAATTTCCAATTAACAGATACATTATTGTTTCCGGTTAACATTTGAATTGAAATACAGATGTCACATTTCAATTAACATTTATATCTTTCTGACTAATAGATATCATTTGATTTCCAGTTAACATTCATATAACTAATAGATATCATTTAATTTCCAGTTAACAGATACATTACTGTTTTCAGTTAACATTTATATAACTAATAGATATTATTTTAATTTCCAGTTAACATGATACATTACAGTTTCCGGTTAACATTCATACAAGAAAAGAGAAAGGGGTAGGTAGGGTGGGGAAGGGACCTGCGCGGCGAGCATATTGGCATGGGCGATGCTCCCACGGATATCGTGCATGCAGAGCTCCTCGGCCTCGAACGAGACGGACTCGGTGAAGCGCTCGACGGCCTCATGGACGCCTTCCTCAAACCTCCCTCCCCACAGCTTGCTCTCCTTGCTCTGGGCCTCCATGTCGCCGCCTTTCGACTGGGCGACCGCTCGGAGCGCCAGCGGCCGGGGCTGGGGTTTGGGGCTGCGGACGGCGCGGAACCCGATCGGGCAAATTAGAGCGGGCCGTTTGATCGGGGAATGCGAGTGGGAAGCGATGAGGGCAGTGGGATTAGCGGGGGCGGCCATCAATCAAAGAAAGAAGGAAAGAGATGCAAGGGAGGAGTGTGAAGGGTTTAGTTTAGGTTCCTAGTACTCGCGGGCGCCGACTCTGATGATGAGTGAAGAAAAGGGAATGAGTTGAGGTTTAGTCGGAAGAAATCCGAAACGTTTTTTTTTAACGCTCGACGACGTGGATTATAGGGGGTTTATGAGATTGAGTTGCACGAATCTCGAAGCAGATCCAATGGTTGAACTACTGCGCAGTAGAGGATGGGGACGCTTTCAATAGTAGAAATTAGAAGGGTTCAGTGAGTCTAATTTGCGTACAGAGAGAGGTGAGGAAAGTGTCATATTAGGGGTTTGTTTACCTTTTTTTTAAGAGCTAATAAGAAAGTGTCATGCTCTTTGGTCATACTTATTTTATTATTTTTATTATTTTATTTTTGGTATTGATAATTTTATATTGAAGTTTTCTAATGAGTGCATCTTTTTTTCTTTGATTTTTTTTTAGTGTTTACTATATTTTTAAAACAATTATTTTGCATATACAAATACTTAATATTATATTTATTATATTATTTTACAAATATATTTCTTTACTTATAGATTTATTGTGTTTCAAATTTCATTCATTTGAGTTCCATTTGATGCTTCATCAACAACTATTAAATTTAGACCGTTATAATTATCATGCAAACTTGATGATTCTTAATTGATGAAGTATCAAATGACACTCAAATTGAATAAAATTTGAAACACAATCAATCTATAAGTAAATGAGTATATTTGTAGAAGATTTTCTATTTTTAAGATTTTTTTTTGTGACTTTATAAGCTTCATGGTAATAGCAGAAATTTTGTGGTTATCCGATCCCCACTCATCAACATATTGGTTGTCAAAAAATCCCTTTCCATATTAGTTACTGAAATATATATTCAATTCTCATCTTTCTTTTGAACTTGCTTGTTTAAACTATAATTAACCCAATCAAAGGAAATAAAAATATGAGCTGTTGTACCAAACATCTCATAAAGGAGAATTTATTATTAATCTTTCCATAATGTTATCAGTTAATCAGGTCGTTTTGATTTTTGAGTTTTACCAGTTTTGTGAGCGATTGTCTAGCTAGTAAAAAAAAAAAAGGAAAACATGTAGAGTCCACCTATAGAGTAAGCCATCCAGCTATTCTTCTCTTACAATCTGACATACACATATGCACTCATATGCTTGTCACGGTTGTATATAAATGTTTACTGAAAATTCTGTAGTGTATATGTTTACTAGAAAATGATATATGTTGATCGGGAAAATATAAATGTTTACTGAAAAATAATATTTGTTCATCCAAAATACGATGGACCGATGAGCAAATAAAAGAGGTGGCCGCTACCTATCACTCAAAAATTGAAAGCTCCAAAATTTATTAGTGTTTTTTTTTTTTTTTTCCTGATCATGCCTGTTTGTTATTTGAGTGGTCCAAGGCCGTAAAAATTGAAAGCCCCAAAATTGACTGCTATCAGCATATAGATCAATTGAAGCTCTAACAACAAGTACATGAGATTGCAAGAAATTACAATATGTATAGCATCTATTTACTACCAATATATATTTCCCAATATTGCTACAATGTTCTCTGTCTGTCTGAGTGTACAAAATTCAATCAATCATAATAACAAGTGAATGAACGCTGATACAGTGCCCCACGCTTTGCCTCCTAATCTTCCCCGCTTTCACTGACATGTGGGTCTCACGAAGTGCATTGGGGCACTCGGGGAGCAAAACACGAGGCGTTTAGTATTTTTACTAAGGGAATACTGGCATGCATTTGGTTACTGTTAGTTGTTCAGTAATAAGCAGGAAGCCACTCAGAGCCACTGATGAAGTCTATGCTGAGGAACGGCTCGACCTCCTCCGAGCTGAACTGACGTGCCCACTGCGGACGGTTCGTGGAGTCTGCTCCCGGGCCATGGCAGTCATGCTCTCCTATCATCAGATTCCTTCATATATATGCCAAAAATTAGAAATCAGTTTATATAGGGTAAATTTCCTGATAAGTCACTAAACTTTGCTCTATATCCATAATTGGTTACTGAACTTTCATTTATCCATTTTTGGTCACTAAACTTTGATGTTTATCCAAATTTGGTCACTCCGTTAGTTTTTCTATCAAACTTAACGGAATAATTAATATGACATCAATTTTATGATTTAGACATATATCTTTTTCAAGTAAAACTTAAAAATATAAAATATAAATACACATTAAAGGACTGTTGGTTGTTCAACTACTTCGAAAAGACATATATCTTTTTCGAGTAAACACCGTAGGTTCATATACTGGTAAGGTGTATATGAGTTCCGGACGTTTTAAAGTATTAACACCATAGGTTCATATAAAATATGTGTTGGTTGTTCTATATGTTATATGCATCAGTATTCACAGTAAAGGTCTTTTCTTTTCGAAGTAGTTGAATTGATCAGCTAATTTTTCGATGCAAAGTTGTACATCATTCTATAATTTTATGAACCACATTGATGTATGCAAACATAATGGATGACAAGAAATATGAAAGTTGAAAGAGTTACAACAGAAGAAATACTTGCTGTCACCGGAGAAGCTCCAGTTGGTCCAACCAACCGGGCTGATGGTTTTCGAGAAGTACGTGTTTGAAAAAATGACACGTGAATGGGCTTCGTTGGCTCGCCCGAGGTAGACCTCGCCAACACCGTACACCTTCCCGTTCAAGAACACAAAGCCACTACTATCGTCTGCAGATTTCCTATTGTGTGCGGTGATGGAGCCCAGGATCACGTTTCGCCCGTCGGGATGCACAAAGATCTCACAACTCTGCATGTATCGACGTAAATTAGCTCAGAAAATCTCGCTTTACACGCTAACACGCCTAGTTATTACAATAGTTGGTACTTGGTACCAGTAGAGATATATGGCAGGGTCATATCTAGTGTCCTCAGTATTAGTGTCCACATGTCCTTAATATATGTCAACTCGAGACAGAAAACAAAATAATGGAAAGAACAAAACAACATTCTCAGCTGGCAAACCGGAGAAGTGGTTCGATCTGCGACTAAAACTTGCCTGAAAGAGCGACTGACCGCGGCCAAAGATGAAGTCGATATTGCCCTGGATATAACAGCTCTCGTAGAAATGCCGACCCTTGTGATCGAAGAGAGTATTGTGTGGGCTGAAGAAGCCGCAGTGGTAAAAGGCCACCTTGTCTCCCGAGACCTTTGCCGCCACCGATTGGTTGTGAGGCATGTTCGGGAACCCCCTTTCGGCATCATTCTGAGGTGTTCAAATACTTTAAATTTAGATTGCTGCAATCTATTCAGAACAATTCCTTGAATTAAAATTATATAACAGTATCTGGAGGTTGCAAGTGTCCGTCGAAATCTAAATGCGGCACGACATATCGTATGTCAGTATATTTATGCTTCTTCTCGAGTTTATATATATATCGAAATGAATGAGATAGTTGAACCTTAAAAGAGATGCCAAAGGCAACAAAGTGGTCGGCTTCCACGGTGAAGGTAGCCGACTGGGAGTTGTCGTCGCAGGACTCGTCGTAGCTGATGACCGTTCTTCCCTTTCCATTCCCTCTTAGATATATGTATGGCTTGTTCTTCGGCACCACCACCTGTTCCCTGCTCATTTCATGGCTTATCAACATCACAATATATATACTTTCATGGTTCAAACTTAATAAAAGTATTTGCAGAAATGCTATGAACTAAAATTAATAAAAAGAATTATACAATATCATTAACTAAAATTAACAATTATAATCATCATTTTCTATTTTTTCTTTTTAAAAATAGCTCATAATGAAGAGCAAATCATTATTGTTTTATACCAAATTAGACCCACAACCCCTAAAGCGTAAATAATGTACTTTTAATACTAAATTACAAAATCCAAGCCAATTTTTTTTGTTTCTAAATCGTAAATTAAATCAACCAGCAGGAAAAAAAAAAAAAAGATCACCTATATGTACCCGCTTTGACATGAACAACAACCCACTGAGAATTGTCTTCCTGCACGGCATTGATGGCAGCCTGAACCGACGTATACTTCTCTTCAGGCCCCACTTTGTAGGTCTTCTTGACATCAATCTTGGAATTCAGGAACTTGGCATTGATGAGAGGTTTTGTAATTGTGGGCGTCGTCGAATCCGCAACCAAGATCAAACAAAATAACAATAACAACGCGACCGAACCGGCATTGTTGCAGCAACGAACTCGATCCATGTTTTAATTTACTAATTAGCTGTATAAAAATTTCTCAGGCTGATTAATTTCTCTCTGGTTGGTTCTTGGGGAGGGAGGGAGAGAGGAGGGAATTGGAAGAGGAGGATTAATATAGAGATTTGTTGTTGTTGGTTGGCTTGGATTAAAAGGGTGGGAAGCTATCAACATGGAGTTTTTTGAGCGGGACAAATGAAACGGTCTGATGTTAGTTTGGATTATACAGGTCACTGGTTTCGGCCCAAAATTGTTTCCTTTTTGAGTTGGGATGGGAAGAGAGGTGACAGACGGGTCAGATCGGGTCGGGTCAATTTGACCGAATGACAATGTCGGGTATCGGGTTGACGACTACCGACATTTTTTCGGGTCTGGTATCGGGTTGACATCTGCTAACATTTTTCAGGTCGGGTCGGGCGGGTTTTTCGGGTCTAGTCAGATTTGCACCTCTATTCCCGGAACGTCATCTCGGGTCTCAGATCGTTCGGTTTCGGGTCGAATTGGGTCGTGTTCGGGTCAGTCTGACTTTTCCTGAAACACGGGTCGGATCAGGTTTGGGTAAAAGATTTTGCCACCTCTAGATTGGAATGATAGGATTCTAGGAAGCCCGTACATTTCTATAAAGAAATTATGCAGATACAGATCCAAGAGATAAGCTTACTTTAAAAGCATATAAAAAATTCTTGATTCTAATTTAATTTGGTATAATTTTATAATAGTGTGTAAGTTAAAGAAGAAAGGATAAAAGAATATATACAATATTATTCTAAGGTAAAGCTATCATGAGTATAAGATCACGGAGTCCTTCCATTAATCTAAACGGTTCATAGCATTCATTTAAACGGCTGAGAATTTAGAAATGTGTTTTTTTTTTTATTTTTGGGTCTCATCTTTTGATGGCTTATCAAACAGTTGTAATTCAACTAGTATGTAAAGAGCTATCAAATGTCCAATATCGTTTAAATTGAATATAATTAAAAATATAATTGAAAATATAATCCATCTATAAGTTAAACAATCTTTTTAATAAATAATTTTTTTTATTTTAAAAAACTTTTACTGTTTTTTTCAAGTTTATTTTAAACCTCACCTTCAAGATGGTCATGGTGAATGAATCATGATCCTCCTCTTTAATAAAAACTACTCAATGCGTTTCATGTTCCTGAGTTTCCTCTCCTCTGTATTGAATGCATGCTTAGTCTCTCTGATGAAATAGTGGCACTAGTTCTATCTCATAGAAGCATATAGTATATGCTTCAATGGCATTATACATTGAAGAGACTGCTGCATGTGCGCCATATAAGTTGAATCTTCTAACTACATTTATTAATACAAGTCATATTTTAGAAACTTTTTAAAAATAAACTGGTAAGTGGTACTATATAATTTCATGATATTCGTTTAGGCATGTTGAGCCTAAGCAGTGTAAATATAAGCTTTAATTATTTTCATCATAAACTTTTCTGTTTCTTTGTATTAATTCATTCTAGGCGGTCAACCAATTATAGATTAGAAAAGAAAAAATCAGTATTAATTTTACAAGCGCAACTAAGCTAAAAAGAAAGATCTAAGCCCTCTATATATCGTGTAGCATTATTGAATTTTTATCCTTTGTTGCAAAGAATAAAGGAAAAGGCATGTGATGGACTTCAATTTCATACTAAAATAAGATGTTTTCAATTGGTGCAGTCTATTCAAGGAAAACTAATGACTACCTTTCAAGGCCTGGGGCTGCCATCCTCTTGCATTCCTGTTTCAGTTTGATTTTCCAATTTTTCCTCTCCATTTATAGTTCCTCCCATTTGTCTCAACTCTCCATCATTCATCATTCCCTTTCTTTCTTTCTTTCAAAAACCAAATTTGAAACACATCTTATTAATTTGAAGACCTACCTTCATTTGAACATACTGTATCTTAGTATGGCCTCTTTTATGTACACTAGTCATGTTAGATTGATGACGGTGTTGTTCGTTTTCGTGAGTTCTTCGGTTATGTGTGCCGAATCCGATGTGATGGCAAGCTTCGTCTTCGGGGATTCTTTAGTTGACGCAGGCAATAACGACTACATCAACACTTTGTCGAGGGCCAATTATCCTCCGAACGGGATCGATTTCCCTAACAAAGTCGCCACCGGCCGGTTTACAAACGGACGGACGAGCATTGACTTAGTAGGTCCGAATATATATTTCCCTCGTTCGGTTTGTTTTCTGTGTTCTTCTGTATTTATGTTCATTTTCTCTTGATGAAACTCGGTGGTTCGACTTTTTCAGGTAAGGAACTGGGATTTGCGGAATTTACACCGCCTTATTACGCACCGGGTACGTCCGGACCAAAGGTGCTCAAGGGAGTCAATTATGCATCGGGAGCTGGCGGCATTCTCAACGACACCGGTGCATTATTTGTAAGCAATGTCCTACAAAAGTAATATTAATTCAGATAAGATTTGATTAGAATAAATGCGCAACTTCAAACTGCTCGTGCTTACAGGGCGGGCGGATTTGTTTGGATGCGCAGATAGACAACTTTGAGAAGACAAGGCAGTATATCATCTCCAGCCTCGGCGCCCAAGCTGCGACGAATCTGCTGAAGAATTCTATCTTCTCGACCAATATGGGTTCGAATGATTTCATCAACAATTATCTCGTTCCCGGTCCTCAGCAAGTGGTCTTACCGGCTGATGATTTTATACAGCAGCTTATCACCAAATACCGGCTTCAGCTCACGGTACTCTTTTTATTCGTCTCGTTATTGATTTGTGCACAAGATCCTATCAGTTCAGATCATAATTGATGCAATAACTGCCGAATATTCAGTACTAAAATTGACGTTCTACTTCAGTTTATTTGCAAAGAAATTCATGCTTCACTCGAACAAACCGTGGTTGCGCAGATGATTAAATTACAGCACCACAATTATCTCGTTCGAGTTCTGACAAGTGCTTCTGATATATATGTTCCTTTTGTCAGAGACTTTACTCATTGGGTGCGCGCAAGATTGTCGTGATCAATGTCGGACCTATCGGTTGCATCCCTTACCTCCGGGACACCCAAAACATAGGAGGCAGCGACTGTGCGGCGCGACCGAATCAGATAGCACAAGGTTTCAACACGAAGCTGAAGGCTCTGATTTCCGACCTGAGCACGAACCTCCAGGGCTCGCAGTTCGTGTACGGCGATGCCTATCGCATTCTGTCCGATGTCGTGACCAACTACAAGAGTTATGGTATCACCAGATTTTCTTTTTTCATACTTTAAACATTTATATTATATTATATAACTTGATTTCTTCAAAATTTATCAGATTTAACAAAATACAAGGCTGATCAATTCTTTGCTGATTTATTTATGGCTTATCAATTTGAAGGATTTGAGAACTTTGACAGCGCATGCTGCGCCCTCGTTGGCCAACACGGCGGCATCTTGCCATGTGGACCGGGCCCGTCGAATGTCTGCTCAGATAGATCGAAGTACGTATTCTGGGATGCCTACCATCCAAGCGAGGCGACAAACGCCATTGTCGCGAAGAAGTTGCTCGACGGCGACACAAGTTTTGTCTCCCCCATTAATGTCCGACAGCTAGTTCGATCCTGATTCCTTCGGAAGATGCGATCGATCTATGCGACTGCATACCTCAGCTCTGAAGAAACCATTAATGCCGAAAATATATAGTCAATTTTTTCTCAGATTTTTTTAAGGGATTCTGTATTCTGATATCAGAAAAGGACTAGTAGTACTGTATGTTATGTAAGCTCCAGTCAGGTTGAAATTTTTGTAAGCCTAAATTGTTAATCTAATTTGAAAAAATGTTATAGGTTTCATGGTGCATCCAATGCATGCAAATGCATACGGCATATATCATTTAAATTAAAAAAATAATTACATTGTAGTTATGTTTATGGTTACCTGGATGGAGCTTGTACATAAAATTTTGAATGAGTTCGAAGTTTGATTGTTCATTTTTCATAAAGCATTACAAGTTTTAGTTTTAGATTCTCTGAATTGTTTGATGGAAGACCAAATATTTTTTAAATGAAACAAAAGTGATATTTTCTCAGATTGCTCTACTTGATTAATTGAGAATAACATTCATAATTTAAGTTGTTTAATTTAGATGATATTTCACAAAATATGTATCACAAAATTGAATGTGTGGTAGGAAATGAAATGGGCTGTCCAGCTGGAATTAGGGAATTTAACCATAAGATTTTGTAATGTTTGAACGAATTTGAGACCCATCATAAGAAAAGAGCCAGGCAGAAATCCATAGCCATTCAACATATGAAACAGGATAACAGATATCCGCCATTACTCTCTAGAATTCCCATCTATCTATATATTACGTCCTCTCTAGATTATCCGGTACAGATACAAGTACAAGAGTAGAAATCAAACTCCATTTCACTGGGTCTAGTATTCCCATCTAATTTAGAACAAAAAGAAATTGCCTATCATTATCAATTCATCATAATCCTTGCTAATAATAAAAACATATTAGAAAAAATGACATGAAAGACCTATCCTCACATCTGAGCCGTTGATCATTTTCTTCGATAGATCATAACCGTTGATGTACAGTAATGTCCGTTGATCCTCTCAACCCAATCCATACCCCAGAAAGAGGGGTAGGATTTCTCACTTCTCAGCAATGCCACGCCATTAGATTGATTTTATAGGTAATTTATTTTATTTCATATCTAGCGTAGCATTAATGCCTTTATTAACAATTAATCCGGTTTCTATCTTTTGAGATCCTCTTAATTGTTATAGCTGACAACTGGTGGGAATGTGAAAAGTTTCCTGTGCGTACTTTAGCTTCTGTGATCATTATTTACGGCTCCTGTCTCTTATCTCTCTCTCCCAGATGCAATGCAGCCCCTCAAAATCATAGTTGTATCATGTACGTTCTAAAATCATAGTTGTTCATTATATTTGTATATATCACAATGACAATCAGGTATATTTCATGTTATTATATATTAGAAAAAAGTAATGTACTTTTATCGAAATTATATATTGGCCATCATCAGCAGGGAGATGAACGTGATATAAAAGGTCTACCATCTGATAGAAAATTTTCTGCTAATTAAAGTTATGCTCTCGGTTTTCTCATGAGATATATTATTCCTTTTATTTTAATTTGTGTAGGTTTTTCACGGAGTGCTCTTGTTGTAACTTGTAAATCTAAATCTTTCAAAGCAAGTATTTTTGTCCCACACAAAAATTAAACAGAGGTTCATGTTTGTCAGCCTATTAACTAAATTACTTTATAGTTATTAGCACTTTGTGTTTGTGCAAAACCGTGTTTTTAAATTTTATTAGTCAACTATTTTTTTCTAAACATGAGTTCATATTTGTTATTCTCATTTATCTTTATTAATAATAAGTTCTATTCCGGGGCAAAACCCGGGTTACAGCTCTAGTAAAATTAAAGACTCGTATAAATTATCTTAATTTAAGACACATTACATATTATCTTAAAAGTTTATTATAAAAAATAATAATTTCAGCCCAAAGCAAGGCGTAGGCTTTTCACTAGTAATAAATAAAAGAAAGGATACTTGTCTACTATACAACAGGGACTTTAAGGGTGTGCTCTAGAAGGGGGGAGAGGAGGGGAGGGGAAGGGAGGGGAGGGGAGGGGAGAGTTGATCAAGTTTCGAGTTACATTACCAAAGTCGTGTTACTTGCTCCACAACTACAATTACTAGAGAGGAGAGGAGGGTAACAAGATACAAATTGTAATTATGGAGCAACTAACATGATATTAGACAGGTAACTCCAAATTTGATTAGCCCTCCCCTCCCTTCCCCTCTCCTCCTCTCCCCCCTTCTGGAGCACACCCTAAAGAGTAAAATTTCGAACGTAGGAGCTGAGTTGAACGACGTCAGTTGACTTGAGCATCGGAAAAGGGAATTCAAATCGGGTGTTATTCTAAAAAGAAAAACAGGACCCTGTTATTCCATTGTGGACCGTTGGATCAAAAACAACGGATCAGATCTAGTTGAAAAAGACCTCTATAATCTAAAGTGGGCCGATCGGATCCGTCCATTTTGATCTAACGGTCCACAATGGAATAACAGGGTTCTGTTTTTCTTTGAGAATAACAGCAGATACGGACTCCAAACAAGGGACCTAAAGTTGTCAAAGTATTTAAACAAAAAGATATTAGTTTAGAAGTTTTTTACAGCGTGATGGCCTGACGGGCACTTGAGCATGTGCAAAGAGGCCTATAATTAATTATCAAAGTTCTCGAAGCGACATATTGTTGCAAATTAAGTTTGGGAACGATAAGTTCAAAAATGAATTGTGAATTAGCTTATCAAAACAAAATTAATTAGAGTCCGGGGTGATATACGTCTCACGAATAACGATATTACCGTCCTGTGCGACCCGTACCTCCATTTTCGGTGTCCAAATAGTCGATCCGAACAGCTCAATATGATCTCTATATCAAAAGCTACTGGAAAACCAAATTTTACGATTTTTAAATTTGTTTGCTATTTTTAGTGATGGAGCGAAAATGGTTAGATCCAATGGTTCTGATTCATACAAAACAACCATTTTCTCTCCATCATTAAAAACAGCAAAAAAAAAAATCGTAAAATCGTAAAATTTGGTTTCTTAGTATATTTTGATATAAATATCACATTGAGCAGTTCGGATCGACTATTTGAACACCAAAAATGGAGATACGGCCGTATAACACGATAAAACCGTGATATACATATCACTGTATCCTAATTCAAATTAATTAATTATATAATTATTATAGAAGATTTTGATTGGTATTTTATATTTTTTGGATTTAGATTGAAAAATAATTTATTTTATTTTTATAAATGTAACATTATCCTAATTCAAATTAATTAATTATATAATTATTATAGAAGATTTTGATTGGTATTTTATATTTTTTGGATTTAGATTGAAAAATAATTTATTTTATTTTTATAAATGTAACATTTTTAAGTGAATAAATTAGTTGTCTAGTTAAAAAGAAGAAAAAAAATATATATGTGAGAGAAGAGAAAAGAAAACACAGTGTTCCATTGCAGTGACCGGCTGGCTGACCCGACCGCAGCGCAGCCAGTGTGATACTGTGAATGTGATCGGACTCAACTCTCCTCGACGGGCAGCTCCACTCCTCTTCTCCTCTCTTCTCCTCTTCACTCGATCCGTCCATCCCTCCCTCACCGCAACTGAAGAAGAAGAAGAAAGAAGAAGAAGAAGAAGAGGGAATAACAATCATCGGATGAGATCCCCGATCCGATTCCCTCTTCTCCCCTTCCTCCTCCTCCTCCTCTTCCCCCTCCTCCTGCCGTCCGCGGTCGCGGCGCGGCAGGCCTTCCGCCGCGATCCGGGCCATCCGCAGTGGCACCACGGCGCCTTCCACGACGTCCGGGAGTCCGTCCGCGCCGATGTTCGCCGGATGCTCCACACCCGCGCTGAGGTCTATTACTCTCTCTCTGTGCTACTCTTAGCTGGTTAAATTATGACTCCTGTGAGCCGATTTGTTGATGCTTTTTGGTTCCTCCATGTTCTCAGGTCCCGTTTCAGGTTCCTCTGGAGGTGAATGTCGTTCTGGTCGGCTTCAATGCCGACGGAGGGTACAGGTACACCGTTGACGCCAGGAAGCTCGAGGATTTCCTCAAGTTGAGCTTCCCTACCCACCGGCCTTCGTGCCTCGAGACCGGCGACCAGATTGATATCGAGCATCACGTCGTTTACAATGCCATACCCGTAAGCAAGCTTGACCTTTAGAAAGGAAGGGGTTTTATTAAGATCATCATGCAGGTTTTTTTGAACTTATTACAAGTGGTGTTTTGTTATGGTGTGGGTAGGTTGGTCAGCCTGAGATGATTTCTCTTGAGAAGGCTCTCAAGGATGCAATGACACCCGCCGGAACTGCTAGAGATGTAAGTCTTATTTGCTTCAATGTTATTCACCGGATAAGAGGCAGCAGGTTTCAAGTTATGCTGAATTGCTGATAGTAGGATCCGAATCTGCTGCTTTTTTTAGAAGAAAAGCAGACCCTGTTTTTCCGATCGGATGGTTGGGATCGGTTGCTGCATCGATCTCAAAGTATTTTGGTTTTTACTGCATGGATCTCACAATACTTCGGTGCTTCTCAACTGTCGGATCAAGAAAAGCAGGGTCTGCTTTTCTTTTTAGAAAAGCAGCGGGTTCCGATCCCTGATAGTGGTGCTTCTTTATTCATTAATTGTACTTGATCATAGAATAAGAGAGAGTATTTTGAAGACCATCAGTGTTTCAGACTTTCTTTTTAGTCTTAACTTCTGCCAATTTGACTTCTTGCTGTCTTAACCGGTGTTGTTAAAATTTGTGTTGCTCAAAAGTTTCTGTCTTTCACTTTCAGAGTGAATATGGAAGGGAATTGCCTCTATACGAAGTGGAAGCTACAACGGTAGAGCCCATATTTCAAAGGCTTTATTCCTTCATTTTTGACGTGGAGAGTGGTGGTTATTCTGCCACTGAAATGGATCGACCGGTTCCTGCTGCAATCTTTGTTCTCAACTTTGACAAAGTAAGCATTGTTAAATGCATGTATTTAGTAATTCTAATGGATCCTTTCGTTTTTTTCCTCTGTGATGAAAGTTAAAGTTCGGTCTCTCAAATCTTGGGTTACTCATGCTCAACTATGTCCCCTGATTTGTAGTACTTATTCAGATAACCCTTTTGATCAGCTAGCTTTTAACTATATTAGTATATGAGGTATGGCGTGCCTACAGTATCTGGGGACTAGTTACTGAAGCACCAATTGAACAAGCACATAAAGGCAAAATACTAGGTGGATGATTAAACCAATGAAGAATTGACTGCTTGATCAGACTATCCTTGATTATATGATTAATTGTACTGTGTTTTTTGAGATCACCAAAGTCTTTGGTAACTTCACTCAAAATCTATTTAATATGCTTCGGACATCAAGTCCAAACCATTGAAACTGATAAGTGATGTGTTGATATGCTAAACTTATTTGTTTTCAATTTATCTTGCGTATAGTCAAATGGTCAAGAAAAAAAAAGACAAAAGTTAGTGCATGAAATAATCCAATAATCTTTGATTTTTGTGTCAAAAAATTGAAATTTTTATTATTGTATATTTATGATGTATATTGGTTTTAATGTTTGGATTTATTTTTTGAAATCAACTAATGATTTTTGTGTTACCCAAGTGCTTTACTCTATTTATGTTTGTATTATACGCATTTCATTTTTCTTATGTGCTATAGAAGAATGATTACAGCATTTATGCAGGTTAGAATGGATCCTAGAAATAAGGAAACTGATCTTGATAAGATGATGTACAGTAAGATTAATGCATTAACAGAAGAGGAGCTAAAGAAGCAAGAAGGAGATTATATATATCGGTACAGATATAATGGAGGTGGTGCCAGTCAAGTTTGGTTGAGTTCTGGAAGGTAAATCCCAAACTCTTACAGGCATTATTTTCTTTTTCATCTTTCCCAAGATTAACACTATTCTGCCACTTCTCTTTTTTATTCTTTCCACTATTTAGTGCTAGAAGAGAATTAACCCATAGGATTGGGTAATGGGATTAGTGGTTAATTCAATGCTTCGCAATATTAGCTAACCCAACTTTTGGCTGCAATAGTAGAATAGCAAAATTAATTCGTCAATCCAATGATTTGAAATGTTTATTTACCGATCCAAACACAGAACAACAATTTGGAACAGTTGTAAATATGGATTAGCTCTATTTCCCACTCCATCCAAACTTACCCACATTATATGTTCTTTTGATTTGGATTGTATTCTTTGGAAAGTACTAATTAGAAAATTGCTAATCACCTATTACTGCTTTGAATGTTTGGATGTGCCTGAAAAACGGCAGTTTCAGAATAGTCTGAATAGGGGTGTTATCCAAACAACATTCTGCTCCAAAAAAAATATATATATATATATATATATATATGGAATATTAACTATCCCCACTTTCATGAGAGAGATTCATTTCCTCCACTATTCCAACAATGTGTTCCAAACAACATTTCCACTAATCCAACTAGCAGCACATGTTCACTATTCTTATACTAATCCCAATAAATAAATTTATTATTGCTCTATCCTCATTTACAAAGATCAATCACTCTAGTGCACTAATCCTTGCATAATCCAAATGTGTGACTGTTGAGCTGACCAGATTGTGCTAACCCAGCACTATCCATAGAGATAGAAATGTTGGTGCGAAACCATATGAAAATAACAACACTGTTCTTAAATCAATGCTACTATCCATCCATCAAAGCTCCAGTATCTTATAATACGGTTTCTCCTTTTTTTTAAAAAAAAAAAGATAGGTGGGCTTTTTGTTAGCCACTAATTTCTATTAAGAAATATAACTGTTCATTGTTTGTATACACCTCATTAACTACCTATGTAAACTAATTTAACTATTTATACTTGTCTTGCAAAGAATAACCTTCAAAGTTCAAATTATATTACAAATTCAGCATGTACTTGGTTATGACAGCATTTATGTAGAGGTTTCTTATGTTATGACTTTCTCAATTTTATCTATGAAAAATGATTAATCAATTTCCTCCTAAAATTTTTTTTCTTTTCTTGTCAGATTTGTGGTAATAGATCTCTCAGCAGGGCCGTGCACTTATGGTAAAATAGAAGCAGAAGAAGGTAGTGTTAGTTACAGAAGTTTGCCTAGGCTTTCCCATTTGTTATTCCCTAGAGGAATGGCTGCTCCAAATCTTGGTTCCAGTAATGATTTATTTTTGGGGCAACTCAGTGCATTAATTTCTACTACAATTGAGCATGTCATAGCGCCAGATATCAGGTAACACATTACGACTGTAATGTAGTTAAAATGATGATTACAAAAGAAATAAAGGAATGAACAGTAATATTAAAATGTTTTTTTTTTTTTTTTTTTTTTTTTGTTATTTCCAGGTTTGAATCGGTTGACTTGACCACAAGGCTACTCATACCTATTATTGTTCTTCAAAACCATAACAGATATAACATTCTCCAACCGGGCCATAATTACAGCATAGATATCCAAGCAATTGAACGAGAGGTACACTAGCCTAATCTAACTGAAGCAGTATTGAGTTGTTTGTCGCTTTAAGTTAAGATGGATGGCCAACAGTATGTTAGCTAATCATGCCTTGACTGTTTTGTCAGTAGTTATTTTGCCTTTTATGACACCATATAGCACCTTTTAGATGAGTCTGTATCCAAAACGGGGGAACGCGGGGGGGGGGGGGGGGGGAATCTCAGCCGTCCAATCTGGATCTCAGGATCCTGAGATTTGGATTTTGATCGCAGCTGAGCGCCCTTTTAGATGACTTTGTAATTAAACATTTCCTATTTTCTCAGGTTAAGAAAATGGTACACACTGGACAAGAGGTGATAATTATCGGAGGCTCACATGCATTGCATCAGCATGAAAAGTTGGCTATTGCTGTTTCCAAGGCCATGCGTGGTCACTCTCTTCAAGAGACAAAGAGCGATGGTCGTTTTCATGTTCATACTAGAACTTATCTGGATGGTGCTATTCTAAAAGAGGTTGGTCCATTTTGTTCACTTTTTTTTTTTTATTTCTTGCTTTTATTTTCATTCACCTTACTCTAGCATGCTTCCCTATTTTAAAGAGAACAATTGAATACCATGATTACCACCATGTCCTGAAAGAATACAGAATTGTACTTGCATTAGTCCTGAACTCCACCCTGCTGTAACCTGTTCCCCACATGCACTCACCGAACCCACATGAATTTTCCTATGACCGACAAGGCCCTAAACCATGGCAAACTGCGAAGCAAAGCCCGAGACAACAGTGTTGAGAAGTGGAATTCAAACCCATGGCCTTGCAGTTGCATGCTGTAACTGCTAACCAGTTTATTACTCTTCTGTTTTGTAATTTTTTTTTTA
Source organism: Cyperus esculentus (assembly GCA_030179965.1). NCBI lineage: Eukaryota > Viridiplantae > Streptophyta > Magnoliopsida > Poales > Cyperaceae > Cyperus > Cyperus esculentus. The sequence goes on from JASGLE010000030.1 coordinate 959,703, forward strand.
ATTTAGGAAATGGAGCGTTCTGCCGATGTCCTTGCAGCCGGTTTGCTCGAAATGTCAGATCCTTCTGTTGCTAGTAAATTCTTCATTCGTCAAGTAAGTTATTTTATATTAATGTACATTGTTTCTTTGAACTACCTTTTGTTTAGCCCTCAGTTTGTCATTTTTGTAATTAAAACCTTAAAACAATTATTTTGGTGTTGAATAAAACTCTCATCTTGATCTAGCTTGGGGAGTTGAGATGCTAAACCTTACTCCATGAAAGGATATCAGATGTCTCTAGAAAACATATACTCAATATTTCCTTCTTTTCATTTCTTCATAGTCTTCCCAATGTTACTCTCCGCCACTATTTGATTTGTTCAAAGATGATACTTCATAGAATTTTGATAAGAAGCCATCAGTGTTGTATTTTCCAATTCCATGTAAAAAAAGCATAGATGAGCTATTTACTAGCGCATTCATTGCATTTGACATATACAAAGGCATTATAAAGTCTATGTATATTTTTTGCATGGTCTTGGGATTAATTGTTTATTTCATTTATCTGATTAACAGAGCTGGATGCGTGATTCTGATTCATCCACAGACTCTGTTTTAAAATCAAAACCAATATGGGAATCTTACCTCCCTAAGGCTGAGAGGAAGAAAAGAAGGCTTGAGAAGAAGAAACACGGAAATCTTTTCAGGACATATGGGACGCGTGTTATTCCTGTGTAAACTTTTCCCTTGAGCTTTTTTTTTTATTTTTAAGATTGCTATACGACTTTTAGCTGTGCAAGTACATCTGGTGTGGTGCATGCGAAATTTTATGCATGTTTGTGTTATATATGGAAAGTCTTTAATTATAAGGATACATACATAAGAGTTTAAATTGAAAGAATATATAAGAGTTCACTACTTCTCAAAGGGAGGTGATCGAATGTTAAGGCTAATCTTGAATTTGGGATGTTAACTCACCCCTTGACATGGGAAGCATTGTACTCAATACACTATTACACTTGTCTAGATCGAGTGTTTCCAATGCATTGTGTGTTCGCAAGTGATGTTTGAGTCCTTTTCAAGTCTTATTTAGCAGTTGTACTGAAACCAAAAAAAAATATTATATTGGAATTATAGGCCTCGTGTTGCAAACTGAAAGAAGTAAAATACATAATTGCAAACAAAATCTGAAATAAAAATGCCAAATAAAGAGAAGGCACTTGCCATGTACTATAATCTCTAGCAAGTCTTAGCTGGGAAGGTAAAACTTTTGACTTCTGAACTTATCCCACTGATAACTAGTGTGCTGAACTTTACTTGTTTTACATTTTTCAACAGGTTTGTCTTATCATTAGCCGATGTGGATCCAAATCTTCTAATGGAAGACGAAAGCCTCGTCTGGACAAGTAAAGATGTGGTCATCGTACTTCAGCATGATAAGGAAAAGATACCTCTTAGGTACGATTTGATGTTGTTTTCTAACATATTTTCTGCTCCCATTACCTAATAAGTGCCCTTGATTTGGCTTGGAGGTATGAGGTAAGCCCATTTGTATTTGGAATGCTCTGGTAGGTATGGTATAGTATGAGAATTACAAAACAAATGCACTATCATGGAAAATGTAGGCTTATACAGTTGAATAATAAAAAACAATGTGATCTTTAATTTCAAAGAGTCAAAAGGACAACCCAAACAATCTAGAGTCATTTTATTCTCCTACATTTCAGTTATGTATCAGAGACAAAAAAGCAACATGCTTTTCCATCAATATCACAACGGCACATTTTGGCTGGCTTGGCATCCACAGTGGGCGGCCTGAGTGCTCCTTATGAAAGAGCATCACATATTCATGAGAGGCCAATTGTAAACTGGCTTTGGGCTGCTGGGTGTCATCCATTCGGCCCATTCTCAAATTCATCTCAGATTAGCCAGATGCTTCAGGATGTAGCTTTGGTATGGGAAATACTATATTTTATTGAAGTCATCACTGTTTTTTCCAAAAGAATGCCATATCCTGTTTTGGTCCTTGTAAATTTGGAAATTTCTATCTTACCCCTATTTTCACCTGATTCAAAAATTGGACTACGTTCTAGCCATGTCTTGATATAATATGAGACATTTCTAAATCTGGCGTTCCAATTTGTGAATAATTACTCATTTGTTCCCATTTTGAAACTTCATGCAGAGAAGCACAATCTATGCACGAGTTGATTCTGCTCTTCGCAAGATAAGAGAAACATCAGAGGTAAACAGAGCAATATGCAATGCCTGTCTTTTTAGGTTATTGTAAGTATTGTGTAGTAAAATAATATTATTATAATGTTGCAGGTGATACAGTCTTTTGCAGCAGAGCACCTAAAGACACCATTAGGTGAACCCATTAAAGGGAAGAAAAACAAAACAGTTGGTGAGCTATGGATTGAAAAGTTCTACAAAAAGAAAACAAATTTGCCGGAGCCAATCCCTCATGAGCTTGTTGAAAGGCTTGAACAATACCTGGATGTAAGGATTACTGTTCTGATGTTCCACTTCATTGTTTCAGCTTGCTACTTCATTTGTCTGATTTTTACTTGTAAAACATTCAAGTAGTAAGGTTAAATCCAGCAACAATTACTTGATTATTTTTGTTAGTTCGGCCATTTATACATATGGCCTTATTAATAGAGCCTTCAGAGATAGGAGCCATATTTGCAGTAATTTAATGGTACTTCAGAACCTGAAGAATAATTCAGCGTTATTATTAAACAAAGCAGATGTTTTGGGTTTTTGCATGAATTGCATTGAAATGCATTGCCTAAAACTAACCTTCATTAATATGACATGTATCAGAAAATAGAGGAGCAGCTTGTGGATTTGTCTTCATTGTTATATGATCATCGTTTGGAAGATGCACATCAGAATAGCTCTGATATACTTCAAAGTGCTGTTTTTACTGAGCAGTAAGTACTAAGTTCCTTACTTTTGTCTATATTTTGATCGGTAAAAGAAAGAGGTATTACTGGTAGGGTTAAATGATGCCTTGAAATATAAGATAGTCAAATCTGTGTATAACTGAATCGTGGAATTTGGTCCAAATGGTGCATGAAATTAATTGCAATGAAGCTCGAACTGTATAACAGAAAGTAGTGTAAGAAAAATAACATAAATTAAGAAGGCGAAAAAAAAAAATCTTCGCTTCCCTACACAGCTATAAATTGCTTCACCTTGTTATTGGTTTCTGAACTATTTTATGATATTTTTTTGTTGTACAGTTATGTAGAGAGATCTATACAGTCAGAGAGAGAGAACATGAAGTGCTGTAGCATTAAATACAGTCACCCAACGCAGCCATCTCAGGCTTTTGTTTATGGAGGGATTCTGATGGCTGGATTTCTTGTATACTCACTTGTAATTGTCTTCTCCTCCCCGGTTCGCTGACAAGTACCACAATCGATGGGTTCTTTGCGATAATTTTTGTAGTTCTATGTGATAGACATATAGCCTAGTAGGACATGTATTTTATTCAGAATTTCGAATTGTATAGGCGAGTTTTGGTCTCTGATTCTAGGGCAGCAAGTTTTAGATATTGGACGGTTAGAATCTTCCTACAGATACAAATAAGATAGTGCTCTTCTTTGACTGAAAACCGTGGACCTTAATCCGACGGTTGAGACACAACGCGGTTCTTTAATATTGTAGAGCAACCGACTCCGACCATCCGATCGGGAAAAGCAGCAGATTCGGATCCGAAAACCGTGTAGATCCTTTTGGCAATACTCTTCTACCGCTGTGAGAATATAATCATACAATTATGCAAATCTACATTTTGGATGAGAAGTATTTCCTAATGCAAGAGCAAGTACCATCTGAAAGAAAGAATTCTTTTATGGTGCCAAAGAGAGACAAGCAGAGGAGAAATTAACGAGTTGATTGATAGTGTATTTTTAGCTTTTGTGGCTATGTGATTATCATCTTTTACGTCTTACTTTCGCCAATACTATTCCGTGCTTTCCAGATAGCCTTGGGGTTCATGATTTATCAATCATAATATTTGGTTTCTAAGTTTGAATGATAAGTATTGCTTCTTATTGGTAATCTAGTGTGAAATCATTACGAGAACATGAACAGCATTGCTTTCTGTTATTGTGGCAATATTTATTCTACCACTATAAATTTTCTAATGCATTTATAGGAAAGAAAGTGCATAAAAAATAATGCAATTTTACTTTTCTTTTATCCAGTGCTGATATTACCGCATTGGGTTGCCAATTTGCAATGAAAGAGCATTTCGTAATTTTTATGTTGGTGCCACAATGACAGCATATTAGCTGCATTTTCTAAGAGAACAAAAGATACACAAAAGTCCTATTCAAAATCGACGGGTATTCTTTGACGCTTGACAGTTGTTAACTTTAGAACCTTAACAATGATTTCATTAAATTACTTAAAATACTTTTACTTCATTAAATCAATTTATAATATCTTAATTTCACAAAATTTGAAACATAACGTAACACATTTTATCAATCTTTTTCCTACTTGTAAAACTTCTTTCCACGTTTAATATGGTAAATAATTTCCAGGTTTAAGATTTTCCATACATCCCAATTCACCATTTAACATAAAGAGTCTTTATCATACTATCTTAACAAGTCTTTTATTAAATTGACCATTCCTAATGCATTTCCGTCCTAACATTGACGCTCCTACAGTCCTCCTGCGTACGATCCAATAACATTTCATGCTTTCATATGAGTTCTATAATACAATTGTTATCTAGCTTCCAATTTCATGTTTAAAAGTTTTGAATTATAACCCCCATGTAATCCGAATTCATTTTCTAGTTTATCAGAATAACTTCTCCTTCTCCACATTGTGAAACATAAAAAAACAGGATGAGAAATAGTCAGACAATGCTTTCTAGGCAAACGCATGTGCATCAAAAATTGCAATATTTGCTCAGAGCCCAGTGCATTTCATCATTCCAAAAACAAACAAAAACAAAAAAAAAAACCCTAACTAATCATAAAATTACAAATTTTATTAAAGTTGGGTCCTCAGAAGTATGCTTGTAGTTGTCATCCAAAGAAAGACTATCAGGTCTCAAAGATTTCATGCCATCATCGGAACCCTAAATCAATTTCTCAAATTGAACCAAAAAAAAAAAAAAAGAATGAAAAAGTTTTGAAAAAAGTTGGTAATATGGGAGAAATAATTCGCTTCGCCTCACATTGAATCAGAAGCGATGCGACTCAAATTCCCCTGGGCATATATCACCCTCTGGAAAATTGAAACCCTAGATTGAGAAAGTACAGGGATCAACTCATCAAAGAGGGTTTATTTACACTTTGTACATAAGAGACCAAAAAAAAAGATTGTAACTTTGTAAGTATGAATCTAGAAATTGAAAACTAAACCAAAAACGATATTGTTGGAGATAACTCGCTGTTGATTCTTCTTCCTGAGAATTTCTGCAGCAGCAAACTCTTTGAACCCGACGACTAATGGAGGATATATAGAGAGAGGATTTGTTGATAATAAAGGAGGAAAAATTAGGGTTTTTTTCATTTCATTTCGGCCTTGTTTTAAGGCCCACTTTATATAAGCTTTTTTGGGCTATCGTTTTTTTATATTTTTTCAGGCCTTTAGTTCACTGCTCTTGTAATATATGCAGCATTAACACCTAATAACGTTTTAGTACTTCATTGGTGGAAGAGGAAAACAAAAGCAAACAAAAACAAATTATAGCGGGAATTTGTAGATCCAAATCATAATGACAAAGTCTAGGTCAAAGGATATTGTGATATAGACTAGTGAAAAGCTCACGTCTTTTCTTTGGACTGAAATTATTATTTCTTATAATAAACTTTTAAGATAATATGTAACGGGTCTTAAATTGAGATAATTTATATGGGCTGAGAACGTCAACAGACATTAATGTACATCAACGGTTATGATCTATCCAAGAAAATGATCAACGGCTCGGGTTTCTTATTTAGAGAAGATAGTTTTTTCATGTCATTTTTTTCAATATGCTTTTATATATTGTAAGGATATTGGATACGTAGAAATTTGTATTGCATTGTGCAGTTTACAATGCCAGCCGTTGGATTGTCTTGAGAGTCGTGCCAGTCCGGACTCGAGACGATCCAACAGCTGACGTTGTGAGCTGCACAATGCAGTTTAGGGGATGAGCACTCAGTCAGATACGTAGTGCTGAACGTTAAGATATAACAAGCTCCCTGTTCTAGATGGTACAACCGTTTGAATTTGATTCAATCAAAGTGATCCCAACCAACTGCTAGTTGTTAGTCTTTTCCTTTTCAATTTAAATTTTAAAATTCCAAGCCATCTGAAAAGGAATTGGAAATTTTCGGCATTTCTTTTACTCAGTTATCTGCCTTGTGCAGTATATATATGACAGCAAGTAGTGCCCCCATATAACAATAGTACCTACCATATATCAACTGTTTTGGCATTATTATGGGTATATATAAGGCATGGATTGATTAAAATATCAAGTATAATATTTATAGGTGTGTCAAATGCATTTAAGTTGGATTTTTTTTATGTGTTTCGTGTTTTGATTCCCTTATTTAGCTTAAATGATTGCATAAATAGAGTGAACATATGGTTAATTATTTAAGCTCAAAATCATATAATATCAAATCACTTCCAATTTGCTTTATAAGGATCATTATATGCTTATATCAAAATATTGTGGGATACAACAAAAATTTTCATTTTTAAGAAACTGTTAATTATTTTTTTGGATTTTTCAAAAGTAACTATACAATAATTATAAAATAATGAGAAAAGTCCGATTTTGGTCCTTGAACTATTGTATTTTGCTCGAATTGGTCCTTAAACTATTTTTTTGTTCAAATTAGTCCCTAAATTATTGGATTTGATTCAAATTGGTCCTTAAACTATTTTTTTGTTCAAATTAGTCCCTGAACTATATGGTTTGAATGATATTACTCTCCATTTTACTTCCATTTATGCTAACTGATATAGTTTAGGAATGAATTTTAGTATCAAAAAGTATAAACAAAAGTACCTGGGGGGAATATATGTACCAAAGCTATAAGTTCAGAGACTAATTTGAACAAAAAAATAGTTCAAGGACCAATTTGAACCAAATGCAACAGTTCAGGAACCAATTTGAACAAAAAAATAGTTTAAGGACCCATTTGAGCAAAATGCAATAGTTCAGGAACCAAAATCGGACTTTCCTGTAAAATAATCAATGTTTAATACATCAGTTATAAAAGAATTTAAAACAAGTACTTAAAAGTTTCTAAAAATGAAAAAAAAAAAAGGCATTCCACATAATTATAATGTAAAGATAATAATGAGCCATATAATTATATAAACTAAAATCTATTCACGTTTACTACATTTACCGGGTTAATTTGAATAGGTAATAATTTGTTATTCGACGTAAATGTTGCACGTTGATTTTATACAGTGAACGTAAAATCCGATTTTTTTTTTCTTATTCCTGGTGAATATTTAATTTGACTTTAATTGGAATTTTTCTTGTAGCATATAATCATATATACTTGGATTAATTGATTCCCCACGTTCCACTGTCGCGCACTTTTGCTGACAGAATTTTTTCTCGGCTCATAAACAAAGAATCGCATATTTGTTTTGTTATTTTTGCACCCAAATTTGTGGGATAAGAATCAGCTGCTTTTCTGTTCTTTTCAGAAAAGCAGAATCTGTTTTTCTAATTGGACAGTCGGGATCGGTTATCGCACGGATCTCAAAGTACTTTGATATTTTCTGTACGGATCTCAATGTACTTTGATGTTTCTCAACCGTCAGATCAAGAAAAACAAGCCCTGCTTTTCTGTTTAGAAAAGCAGGTGATCCCGATCCAAATTTGTGGAGCTGACCTGAGGCCACGCAGCGTTCCTCTGGCCACAGTCCCAGGCAAGAAAACTACAAAATAGTGAAATACCGGTTTACATTGTTACATATATCATGTGTCCGAGAATAATCAGGGAAGTCTGTCAAAGAAAATAAGAAATATCTTGCCACGTTAATCTTGGAGAAAAACATCGCGTACCGTCCAATTTGGAGCTACTTGTGGGACATTATATATTTTCTTGAGATGACACTGTATATATTTTTCCGATGGAATTTTCCGAGTATCTGATTTAACCGTTCACACGTCCACAGATATACAAGATTTATAAGTCTTTATTTCAAATCGTATAATACTTAACTTAAATTTTGTAACAATACGTAAACAATAGCTTGCAGAGGCAGTGCAAAGTCAACAGTGAATAGTAAGCTCTTCAACAATGGAGCTTTGAACTCCGATTAAACCGTTGAATTGTTTTTTGGGTCCCTCATGTTAAGTACATGTGATTTAATGATTTATTTGTGAAAAACGTCTTTAGCAATATTAAAACTGTTAAAATATGTGTTTAAGAGATATTTAAACATTGTTAGGATATGTGTTTTAGAGACATTTAAATATCGTTAAGATATGTTGATATATTATTGAAAGTTTAGAAGCTCACAAAAACTTGGTCCAGCTTATATTAACAATCGAAAATTATAAACTCTTTATTGCTATTGTCCTAAACTTTTTCTTTTTATTTTTTATGTAACAATCTTTATTACTTAATATTTTTCAATTTTTATGTACTTAGTTTGTAATTTTCTAAAAAAAAGAGTTTTATAATTGTTATTTGTACTTAATTATTAATTAAGTATGATTGTATAAGAGTGCATTATCTAATCTTTTTAAAGGTAAAGGTTATATGAAAAGTACATTGTACAATCTCTGTCCATGAATAAATGAATTTTTAGGAAAAGTAAACAAAATTAGTGGAAAAGTGAAATTACTTTTATGCCATCAATTTGTAATCATTACATAAATTAATTTATATATATAAAAGGGTAATCATGACATTAGAAAACAAGTGGATTCAAACAAGTGAATAAAAAAAATAAAATCAAATCGATAAAGTTCATTTAATTGGAGACAAACCGTAAAGAATATAAATTCATTTAATTGTGGAGGGAGGTTTTAATTTTTATTAAACGGTCAACTCTAAATTACGCAACTATGTTTCAAAGTGAAACTATTAAACGGTCAACTCAAGTTACGAAGCGTGTTTTAAAAGTTTGGCGAATAGACAGTCAACCAGATGCATGTTGCTCCCAAGTCCCAACCTTTTGGTTTGCAGCTTAGAGGAGCCTTTGCATTTCACATCCTAACATATGGCACGTGCTATACCACACATGGACCGTTGGATCTCCACAAGATTCGTGTGGGTTCGAATCTCGAGGCAATCCAACGGTCTATGTACGGTATGGTACTGTGCCATATGTTAGAGGATAAGCACTCGGAGCCTTTGCTGCATCCTGGAAGCAATAATAAATTAACCGAGTCTATTAGTCTATTCCTTCTCGAAAAAAAAAAAAAAAAAGTCTATTAGTCTATTGGTCTAAACACCGCTGACTTTTGACGTCATGTCAGACGTCTTTAGTTTTGGTCCTTTTGGACAATTTTTGCAATTCCAGAGCTTCTCTGTTCTCCTTGCTGTGCAAGCCAGCAATCATTTTAGTGACTTTTCGTTTATTTTATTTTACTGATTACTGATTGAACGCTTGTGTTATGTGGGCGCGTGGGTCCCGGTTTTGGGGCATCTTATGGCCGAAGCGGTGACGTCCTGTTTCTTGCTCCGGGGGAGAGTTCCTTGTGCTGTCCATGGTGTTACCATTTGCAATAACAGGTAGGTAGCGGCGGACCTTGTGTCAAAAATAAGAAGGGGCAATCAAATTTAATTTTGTTTATAAAATACATTAATCAACAAATTTTATTAATTTACAGGTATTTAATTAATTTAGGGGGGCAACTGGATAATTTTTTATTAATTCATACGTAATTTTTATAAAATTTCAAATATTAAGGGGGAGCGACTACCCGGTGACCTCCACATAGTTTTTCTTGTATTTGGATCTCAAAAGTCAAAAATATTTCGGCTCCACAAAGAAAACCCCCACCACCCAGCACAGAGATGGAACGCACGCCATAGGCCACATGAGACCAAACCCTCTCCCCCCCAACCTCTCTATAAATTTGCCTGCGGTACTTCCAAAGAAACCAAAAAAAAAAAAAAGGCATCATCATTCATCACATCAACACACCTTCCAAAACAAAAAAAAAAAAAAAACAAATCTCCATTCCTTCATTCGTTCCAACCTCCGATCGATCATTCATTAGGGTTCTATACTTCTATCTAGATGTGTCCATCCGGGCGGGCTCCGACCTCCGCACTCGCTGGGCCATCACCCGACGTCCTCCGACCGGCATTCGACGTGCTGGACTCGGACCGGGACGGCCGCATCAGCCTCGCCGACCTCAAGCAGTTCTACTCCGATCTGGCCGCGTCCATCTCCGACGAGGAGATCGCCGCCATGATCTCCGCCGCCGACGCCGACCGGAACGGCTTCGTCGACTACGGCGAGTTCGAGCGCGTGTTGACCATGCGGCGCAAGAGGGAGAACAGGAACACCGCTGTTACAGAGATCTTTGAGACGATGGACCGCGACGGGGACGGCAGGGTGGGGTTCGAGGATTTGAGAGCGCATCTGAGGACGGTGGGGTTGGAGGTGGTGGATGAGGAGGTGAAGGCCATGATTGAGATGGCCGGAGGAGGCGCCAACGGTGGCGTCAGCTTCGACGGCCTCGTCAAGTTGCTGCAAAATGGCTTCTGATCATCAATTTTCGTGTCTGGTTCAAATTCAACGCGGTTAATTTTGTCATTTTGTCAAAGAACCACAACTTCTTGTTTGTTAAGAAATGTATATGGCCTTTTTCGGCCTTTTTTTTCTTGATTTCTTCTTTGTTTCTTGATTGAATGGATGGTATAAAACTGCTGTCTCGTCTGGTTTGTGTTGTGCGATAAATTCTTGCCATAGAACCGTGTGGTACTGGTACCTGCACTTGTGAACTTGTGATTACTGATTAGGTTCGTCTGAATATCGTTCTACGGACAAAATGTTCTAAATTTATTATAGAGAATACAGTATCAAATTTACTTGCCAAATTTAAGTTTGGTCATTCGACATTTGTGTATTTTTTATGATGATATGCGAAGCATTTCATATATTTTTTTAATGCTTTTGCAATATATATTGTTGACTGATTCCATATTCTCCGTAGCGCTGCATTGTGTAGTACAGAATGTGAACCATTAGATCATCTCAAGACCTGTGCTAGCTCGAATCTCGAGATGATCTAACGGTTTACATTCCCTGTTACACAATGCAGCGCTACAGAGGATGAGCGCTCTTGTTGACTACTTATATGACTCGACCGTAGCATATTTCACATCAGAAAACATAAAAAGAAACTCAGACCCTTCTTTTTCATATGTGCTGTTAGTTATTCGCATAATAAGTTAATATATATGCTCACTAATTAAAAGAGGCTTGAGTGAATAAATCATAATTTTGCTCGGAGATTCTTGCAAATATTAATTAAGAGGAGGGATCTATTGACAATGCTTATAATGACAATTTTGACAATAGAGATTTTGAAAAATTTATAATAATTCATAAAAAATCTTAAAAATGAAAAAACTTTTATGGATGTATTCTTTAACTTATAGATTAATAGTGTTTCAAATTTCAATCAATTTGAACATCGTTTGATGGTTTATCAAAATTTTATACATTTTTTAACGGTTGAAATTTAACGAGCTTTAAAGAGCTATCAAACGTCACTTAAATTGAATATAATTTGAAACATAATCAATCTATAAATTAACAATATCTCTATAAACTTTTTTTTAATTTTTTAGAATTTTTAACTATTTTTACTAATTTTTCAAAATTTTTATTATCAAGATTGTCAAAATAAGCATTGTTAATGTATCCCTCCTCATTAATTAATGACCTCATTTCTCTTCTGACAAGAGGTAGTGGGTACGTCTCAAAGAAGGAAAAAAAAAAAAAAAGTACAACATGATTTTTGGTGGGAAAGGGAATCAAATCAGTAAACACTTGCTCTCAAGTTCTTGATTCGTACTACAAACAGAAAAATGAACTGGCGCTATCGCCTTTCTGGTTGTTAGTATTTGGTCCCCCTTTCTCTTTGTCTTGGCTCGCGAGCAAGAGGCTATCACGTGTAATATATATGTCATCAGCAACCAGACAAACCGAGAGAAAAGAGAAACATCTTTAGTCCATAGAAAAACCGTCCATACATTCATAGACCCATCCATATATCTATAGACGTGTGCAGAATGTAATAAAATAATATACTCCGAAATGTAACAAATACATTTCAGAATGTAACAAATGGGATGCTATGGACGCTAGGTATCACTCGTAGTTTTAGCTCCTTTCTTAACTGAGAAACAAGTTTGTGTCCGGCAAATTTAACAATTTATTGTTATTATTATTATTGAATTATTGGTTAATTAGATAGACTATTGTTGGACTCTATACACTACGGGTCTGTTTGGCAAATCAAGGAATAACAACAGAATAGTGCTATCCGATTAGTAAAAATGGATTAGTGGTTGTTGGAAGAGTAAAAAGAATAGTGATGTTTAGAGTTATTCGGATAGTGGAAATATTGTTTGGCAAATGACAATTGGAATAGTATTGTGATAAATATTTTTAGAACTATTTTTAGAGCTATTCGAATAGCTATTTTGTTATTCGACCAAATAGGAGGAATAGCGGATTAGCAATTTTTAGGACTATTCGAATAACTATTTTCTGTTTGGTACATAAAATAGCTATTATTTTACTGTTCTATTCCAATTGTCGGTTGCCAAACACACCCTACCCTTTTTAATTCGTGTTGGAATTTACCTGCTAAGTTGTGCACGATCTTCAAGAAGCTCAGAAAAGGCTTAAGAGTCTTTTCCTCAAAAAAAAGAAAAGGAGGGGGGGGGGTGGGGGTGGGGTGGCGCGGGAGGAGTGTTCTCCTTTCAAATTTGTCATATTAGTTGTGTTGTCAGACATTTGATATTGTAATCTTCATAACCCCAACCACTTTGATCATAATGCCAAATTCACTTTGCAAGTATTGTACAAGACTCAAACTTCACTTCTTTTATAGTATATGAGAAAAAAAGAAGAAGAAGGATGAATCGATTGAACGTTTCTATTATCCCAAATAGGAAATAGCACAAGTATGTAGATCAAAATCAACACACACACTTGAAAGAACTACACATTATAGAACCAAATCAACGATCATGATTATTTTAAAAATGAAAATTTGAGTTTTGCAAAGAAACAAAACGTAGGTTTCGCAATGAAAAACTTTTGTAACAGAGTGATGAGAGCTCAAGAATGATTGAGATTATTGAGTGCTTCAAATGAATAGCTATCCTTCAAGTAGGTCTTAAGAAGGATTTCATATCCTCCGCAGCCTGCACAGATCTTAAGAAGATCCAACGGCTCACATGACTAACTGCGACTTGCAGTACAACAGGAGATTAGTAATTCTCAAGAAGCCAAGTAAAATGAATCTTCTCAAGCCGAAGCGTCATAATGATACCTGAATTGTTGCAATTGTCAACGAAGGGTACATTAAATTTCGAATTTTATCTCATTAATAATTGCAATGATTAAGGCACGAATTTCTATTTTTATTTTATTTTTGAGACATATTTTTATTAAATAATAATTATTTTAAAGTTATTTTGAGTTTATGGTGATTGGAGCACCTGTTGCTAGAAAGAATGAATAGATGGCTTGAGAATTGTTGAATGGACTGTGTATTATAGAGAAACGGGTGGTAGTTCAGTTGGCAAGTAAAAAAGTCTTTAGCATATATCTCCATACAATAGAAAAATAGTTTTTTTATGGATGTACAAAAATTTTTGATGAGCTACATTTAACATTCTGATGTTTTTACAATTTCTTCTAATAAATTAAACACATGAAGTTTCCAAATTCAACAAATATTTTTTGGTATAACAAATGTACTCAAGCAGGTCGTGGAGCCATTTCTGGTACCAAAAACACCACGAATGACGCATGTAGATATTTCTCTACATAAATCGTATAATTATCCTCTACTGCTTGATTTTCAAATTGTCACGGAGTTCTTTGAGATTACAGCTGACACGAATCTCAAAGTAAATCGAATGGATCCCGTCAATTTGCTCTTTATTTTTCCGTTTTCCTTTTGGCTTATGTTTTTCTTTTTTTTTTTCCGGAGTGAAAGTGAGTTGGTCAATCCATCTAAGCAAAAAATTCTAAAATATAAATGTGCAAAATAAAATAGTAGTAATAATACAGTGTTCAAATAAAAAAAATAACGACTTAATTTTGTTTATGAATAATAAATTCCATATTGTTTTGCTGAATATGCCCGTAAATACTAAACAGTATTGTAACATGTTAAAAATGAGGTAGGTCTTGTTGTTTAATTGATTTCAGAAAACAAAGACGAAAGAGGATTTGCTTCGAATTGACCAACTACCAGTGATAGGTACTTGGCACCTTTTTTTTATTTAAAAATAAAAAGGCCACCACGCACATTTTTTTAAATAAATGTTATTACTAGCAAGAAACTCACCCATTGTATGGGCATTTTAAATTTTGATCTCATACCGTGTAATACATATAATGTGTTTTCGATTTTTGGCTAACTATTATCATTTAAATTTCATCTTTACACTAAATCAACTTATTGAATGTTAGAATATAAATCGTTAATTTCTCACTAATGTAAATTATAATCAACATTGATGTCTTCTATACCAAGATTGATATCTTTCCATTTTTGTAAAAACCAAAATGGAGATGAAGTTGTTTAATCGGAGAACATCTATGCCTTTTAAATCAATGTATTTTGATCTGTACCGTTGATTAAGGGGTATAATAGGTATTAAAAAAATTTGAAGAAGAAAGAAAAAAAATGGAGAGTGTAATAGTTACGTGCTTTATGATATAGTATAGATTATTATTATTTTCTCATTCTACTTGATTATATACCATTTTCCATTTTTTTTTTTTTTGCTTTATCTTTTGTTGTGGCACACTGGTGAAGTGGTGATTAAAAACTCTCTCTATTTTTTGGAGTCTACGTTCACAATTCAAAGTAAAGTGTTGCATAAATATGTTAACACTTAAAAGTAATTTACAAGTACTCGACACTAAACACATATCTGAACATAGTTCAATTTTACTTGTGAACACGGAGTAAGGCAGCAGCTGAATGCAGAGTCATTACCAGTTTTGAGTACTTACAAACTTTTTCAGCGTTATTCAGGTTTTGAGCACTCCACAGTCCACACACAAAAATAGGGAAAGAAAAATCAGTGAAACTCAATTTATTTAGAGGTAGACAGAACAAATTCTGAAAAGTTTAGCAATGAGATGGGATCCACTTGTTCTGTTCTTTTAACAGAATTTTCAATAGAAAGTTAGTTGTATTGTGCCTCCTCTGCCTTCCTCTCCCCACATTAATCTCCCTTCAATCCAAACGTCATGTATCAATATCATTGCATATATACATTATTAAGACATGTCAAGCAAAATGGATGTTTGCTTTGAATGGCAGTTGGAATGTTTAACTTGCGTCTTATTATAAGGTAAATTCTTCTGCGAATCAGAAGAAATATGGACCGTTTTTATATTATTTATTTGTTTTGGGTTGGAGGGTCACAATATATCTTTTAGGCACATTTAAAGACCGACTCTTGATATGTAAAAGAGAATCACTTGATTAAAGATGATCACTTAGATTAAAAATGAGCAGATAATTGACCAACTCGTAGCACAATGCCACAATGCCTCTATCGGGGCAAGCACAATTTCTTCCTTTAAATCTGTTGATCTCTAGCTAAATCAATAGCTAAAGAAATTGTCCACGTACTTAGAAAACCCTGTATTTTTATGTAAACTGTTTTTTTCATTTTTCCATTTTTTTTCCCCATGATCATGATGTCAATACTCAACACAAAAACCTTGTATTTTGTATTTTTGTTAGAAGTGGATAAGGCCTTACCGGATCATTAAGATCCACGCACTCACTTGTGGCGAGCACCACTGCACCAGCAGTGGGTACATTCGTCAATTCACAAATCAAACAAAACCTCCAATTCTCATCGCCTACTGCGCAGTAATTTACGGCGCATAGATCAAGCCGTTCAATTTGCTTCAAGATTCGTGCAAATGAATCTCAGAAACCACCCCTAGTAGTCTCCATCGTTGGATCGCTGCGCAGCAAAGTGCTGCGCAGTAGAGGATAAGCACGCACAAATCCCCTGACTTGCTGCATTGTGCAGGTCACAGCGTCAGCCGTTTGATCGTCCCGAGATCCGCGCTGACACAAATCTCGAGACAATCCAACGGCTGACATTGTGAACTGCACAGTGCAGTACAGCAGGGGGATATGAATTCGCCAAGACCTCCCGTGTTAAACAAACATTAAAACCGCGCAAATCTCGAGACAATCCAACGGCTGACATTGTGAACTGCACAGTGCAGTACAGCAGGGGGGATATGAATTCGCCAAGACCTCCCGTGTTAAACAAACATTAAAACCGCGCGTCCTTCCCGCAAGCCTTTGCACACCGTCGATCAAACAAAATAACAAATGGCGCGCAATCTCACTTCCCCAGCTCTCCGCTTCCTCCCTGTGAATTCCCGAAAACACCCTCCCCGCGCTCTCCCCCAATTCTTCTCTCCGTGTCCTTCCCTAGCGCCGCCGCTGTTCAATCGTAGGCGGATCAGTCTCGCGGCCGCGCAGCAGAGAGCGGAGATGGCGACAGTAGGCGGCGGGGGGGAAGCGGTAGGGGGAGAGGTAAAGTGGGGGAAGGTATCGGCTGTGCTGTTCGACATGGACGGGGTGCTCTGCAACAGCGAGGAGCTCTCTCGACTGGCCGCCGTCGACGTCTTTGCGGACCTCGGCGTTGCTGTTACCACCGAGGATTTCGTTCCTTTCATGGGCACCGGTAGGTAAACTGGTAAAACGATCACTTTTAGCTCCGATCACAGCTAAATTGCAACCTATCTTGTGTGCAAATGAAATGATTGTTGTGGTTTGTGCAGGTGAGGCTAGATTCCTCGGAGGTGTGGCTGAACTCAAGGGATTAAATGAAACTCCGGAGGAATTGAAGAAGCGCTTCTTTGAGATTTATCTCAACAAGGTATTGGTTTATAAACTACTACAACTGCTACTTGTTATGCTAATAATGCTATAAGTATAGAGTAATACCTAGCGTCCATAGAAAAACTGTCCATAACGTCCATAGGTTACATTCCGGGATGTATTTGTTACATTTCGGGATATATCTGTTACATTTTGTGCACGTCTATGGATGTATGGATAATTTTTCAATGGATGCAAGATGTTTTTGATATGTATATTCCACATTTAACAATCGACTGAGGCTGGGTGTGTTTGGTTTCAGTACGCAAAGCCCGAGTCGGGAATCGGTTTTCCTGGTGCGCTTGAACTGATAAAGGAGGTAAACATGATATCACATTGCCATGGATCTGTTCAAGTTTTTGTAATCTAGGTCAAAAGTGGGTAATCATTTTTATCTTTTACCTATGAGCAGTGCAAGCAAAAAGGACTAAAGGTAGCTGTTGCTTCGAGTGCTGATAGAATAAAAGTGGATGCAAACTTAGCTGCTGCTGGGCTTCCTCTTTCCTTGTAATTTCTTTTCTCTGATTTTAGTGTCTATATATAGATTATCCGTTTGTGAATTTATCGGAAGAAGGTTCTGTTCTATACATGGAACCATGCCCTTTACTCTCATTTTCTTTTTATTGATATTAGGTTTGATGCCATTGTTTCTGCTGATGCTTTCGAAAATTTGAAGCCAGCTCCTGATATATTTTTGGCAGCATCAAAAATCTTGGAGGTTGACCCCAATGAGGTAATCTAATTAGTTGCAATCTCATGTTTCAAAGAGTAATCTTGGAAGCTCAAATGTGATAAAGAGAGAAACTGCTGACAATGGGTGGCGATGACCAATATTTTGGGCTCTCCTCTTGTAGTTTTTTTTTAATTGCCTCTAAGCCTCCAAGACCACTGTCTCCACCGCACAAACAAGAATTTAGTGCAAATTATGGCATCAAGCAGAAAATATGCAATAAAGCCATCCTATATGCACCATTTAGACCCGACACACACATACACACACTGCATCAATAAAGAGAGGATAAAAAGGAAAAAAAAAATCAAAGACTCACAAAACAGTACAACTGTACAAGAATCAGCATTAAGCATGATATTTGTTCTGCATTTTATAATTTGTACCAGAGATGCTGGTGAGTGGCATTGATTTTATATTTCCATCAAAGCAAATGTGAAAGGCAATTTTATATTTTGTTATTGTTTGTAATCCTGGTTGAGACTGACCTTTTAAAGAAAAAAAATAACATTATCACAAATTTGTTTCTTTATAAAACAGAGGTTTAATAAAATAAGAAATAGAACTTGAGGGGTATCGCTGAAACGTGAAGTTTGAGGAACTTAATCATAGTCTTGCCTTTGTCTATTGTATCTAATATAAGATGATATATACAGTGCGTTGTAATAGAAGATGCTCTTGCTGGAGTACAGGCTGCCAATGCTGCTAAAATGAGGTATGCCGGTGGCTTCAAAATTAATATATCTATGCATGATGGCTAGTTTAAAATTCATAATATAATTGACATTATATGATGTTAGAAACTTCTAAGGATTATATAAGATTCATACTCTATGATCTAAACATATTCTCTCTTTTTCCGGTGTTTGCTGCAGATGCATTGCCGTGACTACTACTTTATCTGAAGAGGCTCTTGGTCAAGTGAATCCTGCCCTTGTTAGGAAGGACATTGGAGATATTTCAATTAACGACATTTTGTATGGTGGCTCTGTTAGCTCATCAAGTATGTAGCTCATGAAATGGAATCCAGTTTTTTTCTTTTGTCAATCCTGAATATGTTGAACAATGATTTTGATTATTAATAAGACATTCTGAAGCTTAAGTATGGTTTTCTTGTTCACAAAATGTTGCTAACCAATGTGAGACCTTAACCTCCTTTTAATTTCTTAGTTATTGATATTAATTGGATTTTTCTATAATCTGCAACATAAGAATTCTAAATATGGCCTGAACTTGGCAATTTCAATGTGGCCTCTCCCTCATAATGTTCAATGACTTCCTTTTACTTCTTCCTCTTTTTTTTTCCACTCATTATGATCCGCCCGTCTATAATTATTAGCTCTCACATGGCCAGGTTTTCAACAGTGTTGCATTCAGTGGTAGGATTGTCATTGAAACAGAAGTGTGATAAATTTTGGTAGGTTTCATGTTTGTATGGAATTGAACCATGCTCTTGATATGTCAGCTGTGAAACAATCCTCATGTCTTTAGTTATAGATCATAGGTTAAACATTTGCCATGTCTTTATCTATCAATGAAGGGCCAAAAGTTCTCATACCCAGTTCAGAAAATTGAAGTTCAAGGGCCTGTAGTTAGACAAATTTTCAATTTTAGGCTATTTTTTACTTTTCCTCGATCTGAAGAATATAGTGACCACTGGAAAGTTGGTGCAGATGGGAGGGGGCAAAGCTCAGAAGGCACAGGCTATTCCGGAAATGCTTCTTCAGAAGGGCCTAATGGTAAAATATCTGAAGACAAAAGCTCTAATTATCAGAAGGGCGACTTCCTTGGAGGGTAAGGTCAGTTCAACAGTTGTCAGTGGAGTTTCGGAAGTTCTTCACAATAGATTCATCAAATTAAATTTTTATTTGGACAAATAAATTCCAAGTAATATGAATTCATGTGCGATGTATTAGTCGGGGCCTTTTTAGGATTATCTACACTACAGAGTAAAACATTAAAGATGAAAGCAAACACTTTGTATTATTTTTGGTTGTAGTTTAATATGCTTGACTGGAATATTGCGTTTTTTTTCCAGTTGTTTGAGAAGTTAGGGAAATAGTTTATCTTTTGCTTTTCTAGGTTGCTAGGCTCTCGGCGAGAAGTATTAAGATATGGAAGTCTGGGAATTGCTATTTTTTCTTTCCTCATTTCCCTTAGAAATTGGAAGGTATTAAATTTGATACGACTGTGGTCACATTGATTGCATCTGTGTAATTCTTTAATTATGTTCAGTTTATTTCCAATAAATGGGGCTTTTAATGCAGGCGATGCAATTTGCCTCTCCTAAAGGCTTACTCAACTTTTTCATGGGTCAGGACCGTTCAATTTTGAGTCAGAATGAAGGCAGGACAAATTATATTTGGCTATATATATCCTATATTGATTATATTGTCACTGTTCAATAATTTGATGTTGTTTGATATTGTAATTACGTTGTTTGTTATTCTATCCAATTCTGTAGTCTTATCCTAGTTTCCATGCTCTCATTAATTCAGGAGATTCTCAGTCCAGCAGAAAGCAACAAATAAAAGCTTATCTTGCTGATTTAGAAGCCAGGCATGTAAAGTTATTTATATATTTATCGGGTACGCATTCGTTCAGCAATTTCCCGGTTATATAGTTAAGTTATTCGTTGATTATATACTATTTTAGTGGATCTGGTGCGAAGGTACCTGAGTTTCCCACAAAATTGGACTGGTTGAACTCGGCTCCTCTCCAGTTTAGCAGGGTATGTTTTAATTGATTAGATTTGGTGTCTTAGTGTTGTATATATTTGTTAACATTTAAAAACCTTTTGAATTCTTTTTTTAATTCAAAAATCGTTTCAGGATTTGAAAGGCAGAATAGTTGTGCTAGATTTTTGGACCTATTGTTGCATAAATTGTATGCATGTTCTCCCTGATCTGGAATATCTAGAGAACAAGTATAAGAACGAGCCTGTAAGTTCTTTTTTAATCTGTTCACACTAATGTCATTTATACTCTTGTCTCTTAACTCTTGAGTGGCACAACAATTTTTTAATTTACACAATTATTAGATGGAATTTCATTAATTAGTGCCAGGGTACACAACCAATGCAAACTAAGGTTCAATTCTTATTTAAAATTGTTTCAACTATTTTTGTTATTGCATTGTAACTTACCAGTTGCACTTTCTTCATTTTACGCAGTTCACTGTTGTTGGGGTGCATTCTGCAAAATTCGACAATGAGAAGGATCTTGAAGCTATTCGTAATGCTGTTTTGCGATACAATGTGTCTCATCCTGTAAGCCTCAAGTTATTGTGTTGTTTTGTTCAAATTGCATTTTACAAACTGCCCTTAAGTATACAATTAGTTACTCCTGGATATGTTTTCATACAGAGGCACTAGAATTCAAAGTTACGTGTATATTTTGTTAATGTGTATGAAAACCAGATTCGAAAAATCTTCCTACTTTGATATTCATTACATATTGAAGGTTGTAAATGATAGCAACATGTACATGTGGAGAGAGTTGGGAGTTAACTCATGGCCAACATTGGTTATTGTGGCACCCACTGGGAAAATCCTGGCCCAGTTATCTGGTGAAGGCCATAGGAAGGTACATATAGCTTTTTCCTCACCCATGCATGGAAATCTATCTTTGGGTTCTTTTACAAATTAAATTGGTGACCTCATTTTTTGCAAATGACAATAAATGTTTCTCATACATTAAAACTGAGATCAATGGTGGCATTTACAGTTTCCACAAATGTGGTCAACTGGTTGGCAAGGTCAACTCCAAACCTGTTGTCTGGTTTCAGAAGCTGAATCCAACCACTAAAACTGATCTTTTTTGTTTAAAGAGTGATGTGCTTACATCTATATTTGTAATTTCCAATTTCATTCTTTAATGTTGAACCTTCTTGCAACTCTGGCTGGGTCTCATCTCTAGCCTACCCAACTTGTTTGGGACTAAAGAATTTGTTATTGTTGTTGTTATATTGAACCGGCCAGATATGTGATCAACTGGTTGGCAAGGTCAACTCCAAACCTGTTGTCTGGTTTCAGAAGCTGAATCCAACCACTAAAACTGATCTTTTTTGTTTAAAGAGTGATGTGCTTACATCTATATTTGTAATTTCCAATTTCATTCTTTAATGTTGAACCTTCTTGCAACTCTGGCTGGGTCTCATCTCTAGCCTACCCAACTTGTTTGGGACTAAAGAATTTGTTATTGTTGTTGTTATATTGAACCGGCCAGATATGTGAAAATGAATGCATTGAAATAACTTACAAACCTTCCTTGTTTACTGTTTTCCATTGCATATAATTAATTTGGAACTCATACATAATGCGTGTAAAACATATGACTTGCAAATTTATGTTTTATTACTTGTTGCTACTGACCCAACAGTAATTGACTAAAAATTACATTTAAATTTTAGAGAATCGTTTTGCAAACATGGACAGATGTAAGTAGATGTAAACAAATTTATAGAAATAAATTTCCTATTTATGTTTCGTCAACTGAGCAAGTAAGAATATATGTAGTAAATAAATCCAGTATTTCTTGGTTTTCAGGATCTGGATGATGTTGTTGACGCTGCACTGGATTTCTACAAGGAAAAGAAATTACTAGAAAACAAACCTCTTCCTTTGGCTTTAGAGAAAGAAAATGACAGTCGTTTGTTGAAATCACCACTCAAGTTCCCAGGAAAACTTGCAGTCGATTTGCAAAACAATAGATTATTCATATCAGATAGCAATCACAATCGAATTGTGAGATTATTCTCTCTCCCCCCCCTTCTCTTTTTGGTTCATATTTTTTTCTATCTCGCTGAAAGACACTGTATTCTCTATCTAGTATGAAATAAATTCTCTTTCATAATTTTAGGTTGTTACAACATTGGATGGGAATTTTGTCACTCAAGTAGGTAGCACTGGAGAAGAAGGATTAAATGATGGTTCATTTGAGACTGCTTTGTTTAACCGCCCTCAAGTACATAGTCTAGACCAGCCTTTTATAATTTTATTTGATTTTCACTAAATATTTTGTCCTTGGATGCAATTTAGAAACTCAAGTGATTATTACTTTTTGTAGGGTCTTGCATATAATCCGAAAAAGAATGTCCTATATGTTGCTGACACTGAAAACCATGCTTTGAGGTAAAATATTTCCTCTTCTTTCTTTTAGTGTATTTAGTGGGCTTGTTGGATGATTTAGGCGGCATTGGGCATCACTCTAGGCCCAAAAACAATTGTATGGTTTAATCATATGCATCTTGATATTTGAACTTATGTGCTTCAAGAACTTAGAGCTAATATGGCAATATAATTTTTCCTATTATATGTTTGGTAGGGAGATCGATTTTGTTAATGAGACTGTTAGAACACTTGCCGGAAATGGAACAAAAGGATCTGATTATAAGGGTGGTGGTCGTGGAAGTTCTCAGGCATGAACAAAATAACTTAAAGAAAAGATCTCTAATCTTATAATTATTTTACTCTTTAAGCTCAAAGTGCATTTATTTAGGTTCTGAATTCACCATGGGACCTTTGCTATAATCCTTTGAATGAAACTGTGTACATAGCCATGGCCGGGCAGCATCAAATATGGGAACATAGCATAAATGACGGTGTTACCAGAGCTTTTAGTGGCGATGGTTTTGAGAGAAACCGAAATGGATCGAGGTAATTTCTATTCCTCACTTTTCCTTGTATAACCCCCATTTGGTAATATGTCGGTTCTGGTTGGGGCGGCTTTGCATTTGGATTTGAATAAAAGGGCAGCACACTACCTAATTATGCCCCCCATAGTTGAGAAATGGTGATGTGAACTCTGCCCATTTACCTCTTTTGATCGGCTATGAAATGCCACCTGATGAGATAACATTTCTAAATTACGACTTCTAGTGAGCATAGTGAGTTGAACTTTCTTATATAATTATAAAAATGTTGGTCTTATTGGGATTTGACATTTTCATTTTTGACCAAAATAGAATGTAAGTATGAATGTGCGGTGTAGAATTTAAATTCTTCAGCATTTACAGAAAACCTTAATACCAAGTGGGTCAGAAATCATCTAGGTTGAATTAGGCCAAGAATTATCCATCTACAAAACATTACAATAAAAGATTGTATCAAGTTCATAACATAGGTACATGATGCAGTTCCACAAGCACATCATTTGCCCAGCCTTCAGGAATATCGTTGTCTTCTGGTGAGTTACAATTCTTACTTGTTCACCTTGTAATGGTGATGTGACAGAGAATAAGTTCAGTACTTCCTACAGATATGCAGGAGGCTTACATAGCTGACAGTGAAAGCAGCTCAATCCGTGCTATTAATCTGAAAACTGGAGGATCCACATTGATAGCTGGTGGTGATCCATTGTTCCCAGAAAATTTGTTCAGGGTACTGGTTACAGTTTAAGCTTACCATATATGTTATTGATTATTTTCTCCTTTTTCGGTAAATTAAACTTATTAGTTATGGTATTTTTAGAGGACATCCAACTTTTAAACTCATTAGCTATGTGCTTGAGAGGATATACACATTTTTTAGTGTTTTCAGTAACCTTCTTTAAGGCATTTACAGAGCTTCACTGGCAACACTGTATTTATGTAATAATGTGATGTAAGATATGTTCTGATAGATGTTAATAATTTAACTGTATCTCAAAGCCAAGAGCAGGTATTAGGTCGAATGAAAAATTAAGCTAATCAAACAGACGGATAAAGCTTGTGTTTTCTTGGTTTGTATGGAACGGAGCAAATTGGTTGAGTTAATATGAAAAGTTAGGGACTCGTGTTAATTTTTCTATTAACTTGAGACTTGTCTGGTGTTGTTTCCAGTCAAAAATATGTTTCACTGTCTGTTTCCTGCTGTTATCTAACCAAATATTTTATTTTTGCTTTGCTTAATTTAAAGTTCGGAGATCATGATGGAGTAGGATCTGATGCACTCCTTCAACATCCATTAGGTGTACTGCGGGGATCAGATAATCAAATATATGTAGCTGATTCATACAACCACAAGGTAGGTCTCTGGCATGTGGTTGCATTAGTTTTTCTAAAATGTCTTTATACTATTTTTAGAAATGTACTGAATGCAATTCAATATGGCAGATAAAATTGCTAGATCCAGTTACAAAAAGAGTCAGGACACTGGCTGGAACTGGAATTGCAGGGTTTAAAGACGGTGCTGTCCTATCAGCTCAGGTTAGCTCAGTTGCACTACTATAAACTTTTGTGCTCATTGTTTGATAAGCTCTGATGTTCAATCTCTTGACCTTTCTTGTTTTTGTTGCATAGCTTTCCGAACCAGCAGGGCTTGTTGAAGCAGAGAATCGTACATCTCCTACACTCTGATTTTTTTTTTTTTTTTTTCAAAACAACACTAAAATTTTTATCATCCTGAATACCTTTCATTTTATGCTCTGACATTGTTTTTATAATATGCATTGAAAAATTGAGAATAGGTATAGTCAAAGTAAAGTGACCAAATCATGATCAATCCCACTTTATATTAATTTAGTTGTATAATTTGTGCATGGTTTTTATGTAATGTGCAAGTCCAATTTATTCAATCGGATATAGCGCTACAATTATCGGCAGTACTGAAATTAGATTCATCGTTAGTAAGTGTTTGAAAATTTGGGTGTTGGATTCAAAGATGATAGTCAATTCATATAATTTGTATGCTTGATAAGATCTGGTGCTTTTTGTTTGCCAAAGCAAAAGAAAAGGTTATACTTAAGAGTAGTTTTCTTGTATTAATGATATGGAGCTGGTATTTTTCTTAAGAAGAGCATGCGGAACTGGTGATTTATCTAGCTATGATTGAATATCTTGCAGGTAGGCTCCTTATAGCAGATACAAACAACAGTGTGATCAGGTACATTGACCTGGATGATAAAGATCTCCAATTGTGCACGCTGGAATTGAAAGGTGTGGAACCTCCTGCAGCAAAACCAAAGTCATTGAAACGTCTGAGGCGGCGTTTACCAGCTGATGTGCAAATTATTAAAGTTGATGCTGGTGGCCCAAAGGAAGGTTACCTGTTGCTCCAATTTTCTGTACCTGATGGGTACCATTTCTCTAAGGTTAGTGATGTCATTCTATTTCTGTTCTAATCATCTCAAACATATCATTTTGCATCACAAGATATCATTGGCACAGGATATTTGAAATACCAGTACTGGTATTTATTTTTATTTTATTATTATTATTTTTTTTTTGAGGTGAGAGATAATTCACAATGCCAATGTATTGTGTGATCAACCCAAATGAACATTAAAAAATAATGATTCACACTCCGTGATGAAACCATGAACATGAAAAAAATTATAATTAACACTATTTTTGTACTATCTGGCGGATTCCAAGTGGTAGTGTACAGTCTTCACAATCCAAAGATGAGCACTAAGATCTAGATTTACTTAATTCCTTGTGCCATATTGATATGTGGATCTCATTATATCCTTACTATATATAAAAGCATATTGGAAAAAATGACATGAAAGGGCTATCTTCCCCAAATAAGAAACCGACCATTTTCTTGGATAGATCAAAACCGTTGATTTACGTTAATGCCCATTGACATTAATGTCTCAGCCCATTAAAATTTAAGACTCATATCAATTTCCTCAATATAAGGCCCATTACATATTATCTTAAAAATTTATTATAAGAGATAACAATTTCAGCCCAAAGCAACCCATGGGCTCTTTACTAGTTGTTAAGTAAACACCCAATGTGAACTAGATTATAAACTTCAAGTAGAACTGGGCTGCGTTGCTTGATGCTCCAATCGGAAACAAATCAGTGCGCCCGGTACGACAGAATATGTGTGAGATATTTTTGTTTTAAAACAATTATGATTGCGTGATTTATTATCAACAAGCAGGAAGCACGTAGCAAGTTTGAGGTTGACATAGAACCTGAGAATACTATTGAGTTGGAGTCCTATAGTGGAAACTTAAACCCAGATGGTTCGGCATCTCTTTATTTCAAGAGAATCTCTCCTTCCCCAGCAACTGGCAGAATAAACTGCAAGGTACTCTTTGAATTTTTTTTTTTTACTTGTAAGTTGATGCTGTAATATGCATGACCTCAGAAAAGTTCATAATACCTACAATGTCAACCAGTTAAGTGTTTATACTGACACCTGAACCTAGGCCAGCAGCTGGTATCTCCAAATCTGCAAAAGAATATTTACAATAAATATTTACAAAATATTTGAGTTATCAGAATATTGTTGCAATTGATGCAAGGTTTATACTGTTAGAGACCCTGCCAAAAGGCATTATTGTAGCTGCCTGGATAAAATGATCCTTTGTTGGTTCGTAGGTAAATCATTTATCTATCTACCCTGGACTATATCATATAAATAGTTCTTTTAATTGTGTTATTCATAGGTGTACTATTGCAAGGAGGATGAGGTTTGTCTTTATCAACCCGTAGCTTTTGATGTGTCATTTCAACAAGAGGAATCACAATCTAATTATCCGGCAAATATTACACTCAATTACGCGGTAACGCCGAAAGTCACTTCAGGTACTTCGCAGCTAACATTCTCCAAATAGGAGGATGTAAGAACCTACAAGGACTACATGTTTGAATTCAATATTTGTAATTATTGTGAATTCAATATTTGTAATTATAGTGCTTCAGTACAAACAAAATGCATTGTTTGTAAAATTTTGCAATGGAACGGGAAAGAATTAGAGTGGTGGCATAAAATTGTCCCGATTGCAAATGTTAACACTGCAACAGGAAAAAATTATCACCGTGAAATATCATGATATAAGCTGAGACAGATGAAGGAACTTATTAAAATTGTAACTGTTTTTCTTCCACCAAATAGGTAGGTACATTTTCCTGTATGCTTGAGACGTTAATTGGTATCATGTATTTTTATATTTTTAATATAAGTGGGAAAGTACCGATTTCATTTTGAACCATGGAAGTTTCAATACATATGAAGTGGTGGTACCAAGCAGCTGGTAGTCTGGTACCAAATTCATTTTTTAGACTAAAGTAAACCCTTTGCAACTAAACAAAAACCAAGCCTGAAGAACTAACAATTTTTAACTGGCACAGAATAAGCACATCAGGTATATATAATCTCATTATAAAAGAGGATCTAGCAAAAATATACTTTAAATAAGGAAGGCCGTGAGCCCTGAAAATTTATGATCAGTATATTGGTGCTAAAAACCAGCAAAAATTCAGTAAATTTTTTTATGGTATTATCTGTTTAATCATGAGACCATGTTTCCGGCTTTATCCAGAAAGAACAAAGCAGCAACAACCATGTAGCTTTTGTTGTTTGACGGCAGGCCAATAATTAAAACACAGTTTAAATAAATGGGATAGCTGGTAGACTTCCACACACCTAATCCTAATGAGCTAGATTAATATGAAAACGTTTATTTCGCTCTGAAATACTAACGGTACAAAATATATTTTGCTAAGTCTGAAATTTTGATTTATGGTTTCCATTAAATTTATCATATGAAAATGTAGGGGATACAAAAATTTTCCATTTTTGGAGTTTTTTAAGTATTTGTTTTGAATTTTTCAAAATGGCTCGAAAATATTAATAAAATAGTGTTTGTTTGTACATGAATTTAAAAAAATCCGGAATAAATACTTAAAAAACTTCAAAAATGGAAAATTTTTGTATCCTCTAGTATTTTCATATGATTAATTTAACAGGAACTATAAATCAAAATTTCGAACATGACAAGGCATAATTTGAACCGTTAGCATTTCGGAGTGAAATGCAAACGTTTTCATAATAATTCTGCTCAATCCTAATTGAGAACTAGCTAGCTGATCCAAGTCAACTGATTGATTGGTTAATGGTTTGTGCAGTGCATGATCATTAGGGTTCCAAAAAAGGTTGCTTATAAATGCAAACAGTCCCTATGAACTTGTAGCCAGCCATTATTGGACTCATCTAATTCTTTTGTTTTGGAGTTGGGTTCTCTTTGTGAATGAATGAATGAATGCCGTTTGCTGTAATGATTAATCCATAATTCTTTCCTTCTCAAGGGAACTTTATAAATACCTAATAAAAGTAGATACTAAGCTAACAACCATAATAAACAGAATAAAATTGTGGCAGTTTTGGTTCACTGATATGTTGTTAGTGTGGGTGTCTCACTGATTCCTGGGCCCTCTCAGAAATACTGTTACGTGCTGCTTTGGAGATATCACAGTAAATCAGCATTCTTAAGAAAGGATCCATTTTCAGGGGTAATTACACCTGATTTTACTTCATCTAGGAATTAGGAATTTAGGATACGCTTAGGTGCCTAGCACGCGTATATCCTCTTTAAGCTATGAAATTATTCCATTCTTTTTGATTTTTTTTGATAATTGATTGTTAGTGGGTTATGGGTACTTTAAATTGATCATTTGCATCCTCTCATTTTATTGGGCAACTGGACAAATCCTTTCTTAAGGCTAGCATACCTTTTGTGGCTCTCGTTGCAAGTTCTTGTGAGCTTGTCTTTTTTTTCTTTTGTTTTTTTTTCAAAAATTTGATTGCAGCTATCAACAAATTCTTGTGGGCTTGTCAATTGTCATAACAGCATGGTTATGCTGTTTTGGAGCCTAAGTGAAAATGGTGAAAACTACCCATGTTCTATGGTTTGAATGCATCAAGAATTAACTGTTATTTTCAGAATAGGATTGGTTGTGGACTTGTGGTTCATCCAAACACAATGGGGTTGTTCGGCAGAGGGAGATCAAGGCTCCTCAAGAGTCCTTAAGGGCCCTTAAGGGCTTGATCCACACCAACCCACCGAACGTCATTTCCTCAGGTGAGATTAAGATGTACTCCTCAGCCTTTATGCTTGATCCACCCTCCCCCCTTCCTCAAGAATTTTGGCTCCTCAAAGCTTCCTCAAGAGTATATATGAGCACTTTATTGACTATATTACCATCAATCCGTACTAGTTCTTAGGAGCTACTCATTTTTTTATTGTTTCCTAGTATTAAGTCTTTGTTCTTGATCCTATGATTCCACTGAACATCAGCTCCTTAGAAGGGATTAGATTTTTGATCTGTTGTCCCTTGATCCGCATTGCCGAACAGCCCCAATGACTAGAGTAGTGAGATAAGTTGCTAAAATTTCAATTTCGAGTAAAAATATGGATCAATTGTTATTCTTTTCAAATATCTATAACTATTTTGAATATACAATCTAAATAACATTTTAATATTCCAAATAGCACCATGTTTATATTAATTTCAAGCTAATTCAAAAATCACTATTCTTACTAATCTCTTCTCAATTCCTTCATTCTAATACTAATCATATATTAATATTGACTGCATTTGTCTTTGCACATTCTAAACTATATTTGCATTGCAAGAGTGCCATTAACTTAAGCAACCAACCAGGAAATCTACTGGTAGAATTTCTTACTCGAGTAATACCTAGCGTCCATAGAAAAGTTATCCATAGTGTTTATAGGTTACATTTCATGATGTTTTGTTACATTTCCTACACATCTATAAAACATATGGACGGTTTTTTAATAGACGCAAGTGTTTCTCTTCTTACTACCCTTAACAAACCATGCTTGTCTATATATACTTGTACTGCCCATTAATTTCTTTGATACCAGTAACATGAACCAACCAAGCATATTGACATTGTACAACCTAGACAGCATGATCCATCCTGATCATAGTGGGTCCAGTTGCGTACTAAACGGAGAAGGGCTGAGACTGTGGCAAAGTAAAAGATGGGCCCACTGAACAGTGTCTCATAGATTAGGTCTGGATGTTGGTCTCAGAGAGGGACCCCTTTATATATGGTATGTTTAATGAGGAGGGATCCAATAACTATGGGCATTGGTAATTATGGTGACCATTGTTTTATTTATGCATAAATTGAAAAATCTAAACCGTCAAATGTATTCTATATTATCTCAATAATATATACCTAAAAAATGATAAAGTTTTAACATTGTTCGATAGTTATCAAAAGAGGAGACAAAATCATAAAATTTGAACTGTTGATTTTTGTTAATGCTTGATGGACATGTAAATAAAATCAAAATGATATAATTTTTTATATACACATAAAATATGCTATATACAACATGTTTATCAATTAGTTTCCTTATTTAAGAATTTAAAATGTAGTTATTTAAGATTTAATTTCACGGTCACCGATCGGTCACCAAAAACATGGTTATTTGATCCCTCCTCATACTTAATATGTAATGTACTAATGTTGCCCATTAGGAGTGGCTTTAGTTTATTTTATTTTACTAGTGAAGAGTCACACCTTGTTCTGGACTAAAATTGTTATTCCTTATAATAAATTAATAAGATAATATGTAATGGACCTTAAATTGAGAAAATTGATACGGGTCTTAAGTTTTAATGGGTCGAGACATTAAAATACGTTAATGGTGGTGATCAATCTAATTAACTAATCAACGGCTAAGATTTATTTCTTGGGGAAGATATAACTTTTATGTCAAAAATTAAATATTCTTTTATTAGGAGTAAAGTAAGGATGTGCTCTCTCAAGCAGTCCCTTATGTATGAGAAATTAATATTCCTTAGCTATATATTTTTATTTCCTTCAAAACATGAAGAAACATGACTTGGTTTTCCTGGGATTTCTTAATCATGAAAAGGCACGTCTTTCATATTTTTGTTTAATCCAGAAAAATCAGGTAGTTGTGCAAACATAATGGCCGGATAGATATATTTTAATTAATAAGCAGCTGGTAAGAATTTTAACATGACAAATACTGAAATACAGATATTTATTTTCACACTAGTAAATAGTCTACGCCTTACTTTAGGCTGGAATTATTATATCTTATAATAAATAGCCGAGAGCTAACTGATGTGGGCCTTAAATTTTAATGGGCCAGGATATTAATGTACATCAATGGTAGTGATCAATCCAAGTAAACAATCAACGCTGAGGTTTCTCCTTTTGGGGAAGACAGAACTTTCATATCAAAAAATTCAATCTATTATTAGGAGTAAGGATATTTTTCCCCGTTTCTGGGTCCCACAGGCAGTGACCCGTGACACAGTGTGGTGCATGCCAAGCTAAATACATGCCACCACTAATTCACTAATTGAGAACTTGAGATTCTCACATGCCCAAACAGTAGCTTGATTTTCATGATCTGCTTCCCTTCCCTTGTCTCTGCTACAAGTACATCAGATTGGTGGAGTGGAGTTCTTTTTCTTTAAATCTGGTCACGTCAATCGCATACATGATACAGGGAATTGAGTTATTAATTTGTGCCCCCCCTTTTTTCAGAGAAAAGTTAAGTTGTTTGTACGTTTTCATTCAACATGAATGGGATAATCTTCATAGCATGGTATCTTTTTCCATCATATATATATATATAGAGAGAGAGAGTAAATCTAGTGTGCTCCTAGAGCACGGAAGCCTCCTGTGCTCCTAATTCAAAAATCATACTAAACCATCATGAAATTTTGATTTATCATTCTTATTAAATTCTTTATATCAAAATCTTTTAGGATACAAAAATTTTCCATTTTTTTAGTTTCTTAAGCATATGTTTTAGAATTTTTTAGAATGACCTCAAAATAATAATAAAATAATGTATAAAACTATGTCATTTTAAAAAAATACAAAACAAATATTTAAAAATCTCAAAAAATGGAAAATTTTTGTATCCTATGATATTTTGATATAAAGAATTTAATGAGACCCATAAATTGAAATTTCGATATGGTTTAGTATGATTTTTTGAGTTAGGAGCACGGGAGGCCTCCGTGCTCCTAGGAGCACCATAGTTCTTACTCATATATATATATATATATATATACATAGCTAGACTATTGTGCTAACGTTAGCATTTCGATCCGAAATGCTAACGCCTCAAAAATCGTGTAATTGTATTCGAAATTGTGATTTATGGTGTTCAATAAATTCTTCATATAAAAATACAAGAAATACAAAATTTTTCCATTTTTAGAGTTTTTTAACTATTTGTTTTGAATTTTTGAAAATAACTCATAAATAATAATAAAATATTGATGTTTGTTCATGCTTCTTTAAAAAATACAAAATAAATACTAAGAAAACTCTAAAAATAGAAAATTTTTGTTTACCCGTATATTTTTATATGAAGAATTTATTGAGCACCATAAATCACGATTTCGGATACGATAACATAATTTTTGAGCCGTTAGCATTTCAGATTGAAATGCTAACGTTAGCACAATAGTCTAACTCTATATATATATATATATAATGAGTAAATCTAGCGTTCTTAGCCTCCCATGCTCCTAACTCAAAAATCATACTAAACCATTGAAATTTTGATTTATCATTCTCATTAAATTCTTTATATCAAAATCTCTTAGGATACAAAATTTTTTCATTTTTTGAGTTTCTTAAATTATACTTTTTTGGAATTTAGAATGAACTCGAAATAATAATAAAATAATATATAAAACTATGTGATCTTTAAAAAATACAAAACAAATATTTAAAAATCTCAAAAAAAAAATGGGAAATTTTTGTATCCTATGATATTTTGATATAAAGAATTTAATGGGACCCATAAATCAAAATTTCAAGATGGTTTAGTATGATTTTTGAGTTAGGAGCATGGGAGGCCTTTGTGCTCTTAGGAGCACCATAGTTTTACTCATATATATTATAGGATAATATTTATGAGAACGGATCCAATGACCACAAAATTTAGTGCCCTTAATGACCACATTATTATTTATTCATAAATTAATAAATCTAAATAGATGTATATTCTAAATCATCTCAAATACATATATATAAAAAATGATGAAAAATTAATATTGTTTCGATTGCCATCAAGAGAGAAGAAAAAAATCATAAAATTTGAACCATTGATTTTTGTTAATGCTTAATTCACATGTAAATAAAATCAAAATTATATAATTTTCTTATTACACCCAAAATATGATATATACAAAACATTCCATCAATTAATTTTGTTATTTAACTATTAAAAATGTATTTATTTGAGATATAATTTTGTGGTTACTGATAGAGTACCAAAAGTTGTGGTTATTTGATCCCTCCTCAATATTCATAGCATGGTATGCTTAGAAAATTTGCCAATAGTTGCAATAATCTGTTCCATACTATTTTATCATACATGAAATAACATTAATTAGCCGAAAAAACATATATATACCACTTCAAAGTTCAAACGAGCACAAATTGTGCTAACTCGTGCCGTTGAGAGACAGTTAGTAGTGCTGGTTTAGTGGCGACAAAATAAATGGATAAAATTTCCATTTCTGTTTTCACAATTTGGTAACAACCAACCAACAAGTTCATGAAACAGCCCACGATGGATTGGGCTCTTGAGTCTTCGACGTAATTATTGTGTTTAATTAGTTGGGTGGAGAATTTTGATTGATTCCAATGAGACGAGTTATATATATATATATATATATAGCACATTATTTTTAAAATTATATATATATACCAGTAAAGAAACTAACACATTATAATGAAGGGCCGAAAGCTCATTCCTTGTGAAGAAACTAATACATGCCTTAAATTTTAATGGGCCGAGACATTAATGTACGTCAACAGTGGTGATAAATCTAAGTAAACAATTAACGGCCGAGGTTTATTCTTCGGAGAAGATAGAATTTTCATGTCAAAAAATCTAATCTCCTTTTATTAGGAGCAAGGATTATATATATCCTTCAATAATAGTTCAATTGGCTTTATTCATGATCGCCCCCAGTGTAGAATTATTTGATTGGAATAATTAAGTGCAGAGTTCATGTGCAAACCTGCAGAAAATGAGATGTAATGGACACCTCTTCGTATATATCAGCCAAATTATCATGGATGCTTGCAGAAATGAGAAAGTTTGTCATTTCCCAACTCCTTACTCGGATCGGCCATCCATGATTATCTTTAGTTTAATTAGCGCTGAAATCAGCTGTGATCCAAATCGGATCGCAGGGCTCTAAATCCTACTTCAACGGATGAGATTGATTCAAAAAACCACAAGCTTCGGATCAGAATCTCAAGTCCCTGAGATCCTTTTTGGATCGCAGCAGATACGGACTCAGTTTAATTGACCCTTGTGTTAAGTTAATTTTAAAAAAAAAAGTTTTACTTGGTTGATTGTGAAAATTGATTTTAGTGTGGACAGATAAATTGTGGATTTAGAGCACTGTGCATTTTAAATTTAAGAATAGTCAATAAATGAAATGTGATGGAGGACAATAGGGCTACATAATTATGCGAGTCTTTGCAGAAAAAAACAAATATGGTCAAATTTCAACCAAAAAAGTTTATATATATTTTGTGTTTTACTTCCAACTTCCAACTGTAATCTGTATGTTAGGGCAACTTTCACAGTAAATAAATCTTACATGGCCATCACCTCATTAATCAATCATCATAAAAAATAAGGGTAATTAAGATAGGGGCACATGAAGATGAATGCAGAGAATGGAGTGGACAAGCCAACAAGGGCCCAACTGCCCAACACAGAGTGGAAATTAATACGAAGCATGCATTGTTGGCGGCGTAGAGAGGGCGGAGCAGGACCATGCGCACAGAGGGAAAGCATAGCATGGGTTAGCATTAGCATGCACGATGCATCAGAGAGTGCTCATCCTCTGTAGCGCTGCATTGTGTAGCGCAAAATGTGAACCGTTAGATCATCTCGAGATTCGATCCAGCACAGATCTCGAGATCATCTAACGGTTCACATTCCGCCCTACACAATGCAGCGCTACAGAGGATATGGAATCTGCATCAGATGCATCTGATGATGGTCTGGTCTGACAGGTTTGAAGTCGCACGTGACAATCCACGCGACCCGGTCCGGTCCGGTCCGGTCCGGTCCAGTCCGGGAACAAGGAGAAAGGGAAAGCGAGAAAAGGTGCATCTGTTGAGTGCGAGTGGTGACCACCACGCACCACCACGCAGGCAGGCAGGCAGCGTTCCATTGAGCATTGAGCTCTCTTAGGCCTCCCTCCTCCTCCCATGTGCTGATGTGCTGACGGGCGCAAGCGGCTAAAAAAAGTTCCTACGCTAAACTCGATTACACAGCCCAATCCAAACTAAAACTGCCAGTTATTATTTTTTGAGGGGTAGGGTAAACCTACTAATTTTTTCATTAAACAAAATAAAAGGTACATGGGTATTTTACAAGTGGTAAGGACGAAAAAAAAAAACTGCAAGTACTTATTTGTATATACTGAAATTCATACTCTA
The DNA here is from genome assembly GCA_030179965.1 of Cyperus esculentus. Taxonomy (NCBI): domain Eukaryota; kingdom Viridiplantae; phylum Streptophyta; class Magnoliopsida; order Poales; family Cyperaceae; genus Cyperus; species Cyperus esculentus. The sequence goes on from JASGLE010000030.1 coordinate 995,766, forward strand.
GAAAGAAGGTAAGCTTCCAAGCTTTTTAGCTATGCCACATCATCATTCATCTCAAGCATTGATTTTGTTTCTCTCTCTTTTTTTATCTTAATCAAATGACTCAATTTAATTTTTTTTATTAAAGATATAATATCATGATGTACATAAAGAACAATTTAAGACTCAAAATATTTGCAACTCTTTGTATTATTTTATATAAATTGAGATGTAGCCAAAAATATATTATATAGAAAATATGTTAAGTTTAATATTTATCTAATAAAATATATCTATGAAAATATATATTTATTTTTAATATTTGTTAATTTATGTAATATTCGAAGCCCCAATTCACAGCTCTAGTTTGTATAACGAGTGCAACGAGCGCTCATCCCCTGTAGCACTGCATCTCAAGATTTGATCAAGCATAGATCTCAAGATGATCTAACGGTTCACATTCCGCGCTACACAATGCAGCGCTATAGAGGATATGGAATCTTGTCGAACGAGCTACACAACACAACAATTCATTCAAATGGAATCGGTGAATCACGTCCTGATATCCTAATTTGGATAACAGGATGCTGCTATTCTCATCTGGACCGTAACATCAAAATAAACAGACGTGATTAATTACAAAAATAACAGCAGATACTGATTAATTACAAAAATAACATCTAAATGGGTCGATCTGAACTGTCCGTTTTGATCTAATGGTCTGGATCAAAATAACAGCAGATACTGATTCAAACAGCACTTACAAGTATTTATTATATGCTGAATTTCTTCTCTGATAATTATGTATATAGATGGGGCGTGAATCTTTACTGCCCGGCTACATGTATTACAAAATTAATTATGGGAGACGCACACATCTTCTGACTGAAATTCCAAATTAATTAAACTTTGGAAGCAACAACATCAAACTTTCTCGGTGATTAATGCTCAAATACTAAAACAAAATTTAAAATTAAATATTCTCATATACCAACATATAAAAATATAAAAACAAATAAGTTATTTTGAGCTGCAAATAAATTTACATGTGACCAAATTAAGATACCAGATCAAATACTAACCTTATCAAATTGTCAACGAAGTATTCATTGTTAAATGTTAACATATATAATTAGATGTTAATTAAGCTCCAAAGTTCCTACACATGGTCTTACCTGTCATGCTCCTATCCTATCCTATATGAACTAAAAAAAGACATTAATGTTGATTAGCATGCATGTGCTTGCAATTATAGTACACCTCTTTTTTTTTTTTTTTTTCCTTTTTCCTGTCATGTGGATACATCCGACTTTTTTCCAAAGTTGAAATTTAGAAGCATGTTGACTTTAATTTCCTCATCGGTCCCTTTTTTTCTTCATTCATTTTAGTTAATGGAAGAACTGCGAAACCACTGAAGTGAAACCATGTGGTTAATACTGGATTACCGGATTAGCATACCAATGATACAGTGGTGGTAAACTGGTAATTGCTGAAACAGTGAAACCGATGATAATTGATAAGGGGAGGAATTTAGGAATAGCCTGGTATAGTCTGTCTAAGTTAGAATTCATATCCCTTGTTGTATTACATTGTGCAGTTCACAACACCAGCCATTGAATTGTCTTAAGATTTGTGTAAGCACAGATATCGAGATGATTCAACGGCTGACGTCGTGAACTGCACAATGCAGTAGGGATGAATACTCTGGGCGTGTTTGGATGGTGTGAGAGTAGTGCTAACTTGAGTTAGTGACTACAATGTTATTTCATATTTGGATGTATAACTAACTTTTCAAAAATATTCGGTTTGTGGCTACTTTACTAACCCAACAAATAGTTGAGTTAGCTACTCTCCAAAATCTTTGAGTAGTGACCTCTCACTAACCCAATGTTTCATCCAAATACACTCTCTGTAAGTTAAGGAGAGGAACTTTTGTAGGAATAAGGAGGGTAATAGCGTCATTTGAGAGACAAATGAAGAATAAAGATATGCATGGTATAATCAGTATATCCCATTATCCCTGGCTTGGCTTTGGCCTGGCGCAGTCGATCCCAAATTAATTAAATCACGGGATTAAGGCTGGCTGCGTCCTGTCGTCTTCCCCTCCCCCTTCTCTCCTTTCCCTGAACAAGGTTCCCACCCATTCCTCCACTGACATTTGGGCCCCACCCTCCAATCCAACACCATTTCATTTGTATCGTTTCTTTAAGTTAGCGAATGCACTCGGCGCACTCCGTACAGCACATGCATTCCGTTTCCCCTTTGTTATTATATCTCTCCCCTTCCATCGCTCTCCTTCTCTCTGCCTCCCTCCCTCCCTTCCATTCCGCCGTTTCTTCCTTCCTTCCTTACCCAATTGCAACTCAACTCACCCCACCAGCTTCATCTTCACTCCAGCTACAATCAACCAACCAACCCCAACAAACCATGGAGGCCGAGTCATCTACCTCCAATCACCACCAGAGGAAGCGAAAGAGAACCTCCACCGAAGCATCCGACAAACCCTCGCTTTCCTCCTCCTCATGGCGGACCGACAAGGAGCACCGTCTATACTCCTCCAAGCTCCTCCAGGCCCTGCGCCGTGTCCGCTCGGGGTCGGGGTTCCCGCGAGCCGAGCCGCCGCGGAGTCGCGCGGTCCGGGAGGCGGCGGACCGGGCCCTCGCGGTCTCGGCCCGCGGCCGCACTCGATGGAGCCGCGCCATCCTGTCGAACCGATCGATCAGGCTGAAGCCCAACCGGATTAGGGTTCCGGTGCCTGCGCCGGCGCCGGTGGCAGCACGGACGAACCGGACGGAACAACCGGAGGGGAAGAGCGAACAGAAGAAGAAGGCGGTGGTTTTGCAGAGGAAAGCGAGGGTCTTGGGACGGCTCGTGCCGGGCTGCAAGAAGCTGACCTTCCCGACGCTGCTGGAGGAGGCGTCGGACTACATCAAGGCGCTCGAGATGCAGGTCAAGGCCATGAGCGCGTTGACGGAGATTCTGGCGATGATCGGAGGCGGTGCCGAGGGTGTACCGCCGGTGCCAGTACAGGACGCCGGTACCAGTACCGGTACAGGTCCGCCGGCATGAGATTGAGCTGGGTTTTGACGTTTTGTTATTCAATTGGTTTTTTTTTTTTTGGGTTTTGGGGTTTTAATTAGGAGGAATTAATTCATGTAATTTGTTGTAAATTTGGGTTCAATCTGATGAATTAGATCGTCTTTTTTTTGTTCCTCTTTCTCTCTTTTTTTTATTTTTAATTTGTCATTTTTTACCTCCTTTAATTTAATTTTGGTCCTTTTTTTGTGTGGCGCGCAGTATGAAAATTTTGGGTGAAATTTGTTGTAGCATAGCCACCGTACTTGCATTCAATTCATTTTCAGAGAAGAAAGCGAGACACATTGTGGATAATTGGAATATTGTTTGATTCTTGCATTTTATTTGAACAAATTTCAGAGTTCTATTCTATTAATAAAAATAATAGTTTTTTGAATTTCTTATTGTTTGTACAATGGATGTTAGTAGGAGGAAATAACAGAGTTGCAGGGTGTCAGATGCAAAAGAGCAGAGAGAGAGAGAGAGAGTAGGGTATCCCTCATGTGTATGTACAGGTATGCATGTGTTGTATACTTGTATTGTATGTATGTATAAATGTAGAAGAAAAAGAAAGGAATACATAATACGGCGATGGCTAGCAATACCAACTGGGCAGCAGCTACAGCTACCACTACGAGAAGAGCAGGGCAGCAGCTGCTTTAACAAAAAGCGGTAATATGAAACGGGAAGGCGAATAAATGTCACATGGCCATGACTCATGACCTTCTCTCCTCTCAGCACTATTATACGATTATATGATATTGTTAGCCAAACCAATATACTTGAGTTCATCATTCTTATAGATTCTTTATCCTTTAACTTTACCATGTGATGTGATCACTGATTGGTGAAAAGATGAGGATCCGTTATCCAACCAGTAGGCGACACATCAACCGTGTAAAGAGGCATGGTGCGTTCCTTTACGTAATTTCGAAGCCGTTACTTGTCATGTAAAAAATGTGCCAATGTGGTTAATTGATTCTATTAATTAATTTGAATGGAAAGAAAATACCCTCAAAACCAAAAAAATTAATGAAGGAGATGTCGTCGGCTCAGTCTCGATCGTCTGGATTGAATGAACGAGTAAGTAGACATGGATGTTGAAAGAAAGAAAGAAAGAAAGAAAGAAAGAAAGAAATGGAGAGGAATTAATTAGTCGATGATGAATATGATAGTAATTAAATGGAGGGGTGGGGGTTTGGATGCGTCGCTTTCGAGCGAGGCGATCACTAGACGACAAACAAACACAGCGAGAGTGATACTCTTTGAAGGGGATGGATGATCCAGTCCAGTAACCTGTACTGATTCCATCATTCCGTTCCGTTCCAGTCAATCGGGAATGCAACTGCGACACTGCACCATGTACATTTGTTGATCGGATATTCGGATCCCATAATAAGAATCAACGAAGCATAAGGGAGGGAGAAACGGAGGATTGAGATGGGACGAGAGAGAGAGAGAGATCGGACGGCAGGAGGCGCTCAGACCTAGACGTAGAATTCCACTCTATCCTCCAACGTACTGCATTGCGCAGTTCACAATGTCAGCCGTTGGATCGTCTCGTGATCCGCGCTGGAACGAATCTCGAGACGATCCAACGGCTGATGTCGTAAATTGTACAAATACAGTACGTTGGGAGATAATGAATTGATTCTAGAAAGGGTGTCATGAGGCATGAGTGCATGACTCATGAGCTGGCTCATAATGGCCTTGTCTATCAATATCATGAGATGAAATGAAATGGATCCACATGGCCACGAGCCCATGCTTCTTACGTGACCCCGCGCCTGGAGCAGGAGCACTCAGTCACAACTCACAAGGTATCCATTCATTATTTGTATTGTATTCATATGCCATGCCACAGTGAAGAACTGAAGATCAAGGTATACGAGTCTAGTGAACAGCATATTACATACATAACATTCATTCCTTCACATACTGTATTTTATACATTCTATTAATTTCTTTCTCTGTCTTCTCTTAGCTGCCTACTATTATTATATTATTATATATTTGTTTATCAATTTATTTATTTTTTTACTTGTTTTTTATGTGGGTGTGTACGGTTCTGACTGTTTCTAATTATTATCTTGTCTTTTCCTTTTTTTTTTAAAAAAAAAAAATGAAAACCCCGTATGAATAGAATAACTGTTATCGTGTCAGCTCACGACCTGAATGTCTGGAAAGCAATGACACGAGGCTAGGTGGCATTTTCTCCAACTCAACCGTAATTTTAAATAAAGCCAGGCTGCCACCTGACATAATCTGGTCATTTTTAGTTGGTCTTAAAATTATGAAAAAAATACTCAAAACTTTTTAAAAATGCAATTTTTTCTGTATCCCAAGATATTTTATATTTTAATAAGATTCGTGCCAGCACGGATCTCGAGATGATCCAACGGCTGGCTGCCATTGTCTCAAAAAAAAAAAACTGCACAATGCAATAAGTCGGTCAGGAGATGAGCACTCGAGGGCGGATTTCATATCCTCTGTAGCGCTGCATTGTGTAGCATAGGATGTGAACCGTTAGATCATCTCGGGATCTGTGCTGACTCGAATCTCGATATGATCTAACGGTTTGCATTGTGTGCAATGCATAGGGGTGAAAACGGATCGGATATCAACGGATAGTAGGCAAAATTGTATCCGTATCCGCTTTAGTTTTTCGGATACGAATACGGATACGGATAGTTCCGGATACGAATACGGATCGGATATTAAACGGATACGAATACGGATCGGATATTAAACGGATACGGATGCGGATACGAATATACTTCGGATATTAGACTTATTATTAAAAAATATATTTTATATAACTTTTTTATGATAAATCACTAACTAAAATGGTTAAAATTACTATGAAAATTAATCACTAATCATAAATATGTTATTAGTTCATCGTGGATCATTATTATCATAAATATTACATGTTAGTTAAGAAAAAATCCATAATATTCATTATATTATTAGTTACAAGTTATAAATAATTATAAAAGAGATGAATTCAAAGTCTAATTAGATACAAACTTCATTAAATTTGAAATCTACATAAAAAATCCAATTGAAAGACATATAATAAGCCTTTGAAACGGATATCCGAATTACCATAATATCCGGGTTCGGATAATTATCCGTATCCGTATCCGTATCCGTTTCCATATTCAAAACCGTATCCGTATCCGTATCCGCATAAATTTTATCCGTATCCGTATCCGTATCCGCAAATATCCGTATCCGAATATGCGTATCCGTAAAAATCCGAATACGAATCCGGATACGGACGGATACTATCCGATCCGTTTTCACCCCTAGCAATGCAGCGCTACAGAGGATGAGCACTCCATATGCAGACAGGGTAAAAACTGAAAACTGAAAAGAGAGGGGAGCAAGGCACGTGGGCCGTACGATGGGCGTAGTGATTAGTGAGAGAGGAGGTGGATCCGTGGATGGGAATCAATCATCGAATGGGAATATGGGATGGCGTCTCGTCGTTAATTTACCTGAGAAGAGATCCATTCGCCCCGCCTCAGCCCACGCCACCGTTCATTTACCTGCCTCACTCCCTCCATGTCCATGAACACGATACATTGAATCCCATAATGATAACGCCACACTGCTCTTGTCCTGGGACACGTATCTGTAGTTCACAGGACGGAGCCAGGATTTTATAGTAAGGGGGGTTAAAAAAATATTGCCGCAACAAATTTTTTGAAAATTAAAATAGTTCTATATCATATTATTACAAAGTCAAAACTGTTAGGTTTCATTACAAATGCAATAAATATAATAGAAGACATTATATCTAGCCCCCCCCCCTCTCTCCGTCTTTGGCAATTCATATCCCCTGCTGTACTGCATTGTGCAGTTCACAAATTCAGTTGTTCGATCGTCTCGAGATTCATTTCGGCACGAATATTGAGACGATCCAACGTTGGGTTGACGTTGTGAACTGTACAGTGCGGTAAGTTAGGGGATGAGCACACCACCACGTATTTGGTGTCATTGCTCTAATCTCTCCTATGTGAATCAGTGAATGTGAATGACTGAATTCAATTCAGTTCAGGATTTAATTAAGAGGAGGGATCCGGTGACAACGCTTCAACGGTGCCAACGGTGCTAATAGGCAGATTTTCATATCCAAATTTTGATTTATATGGCTCAATAAATTCTTTCTTCAAAATCTTATAACATGCAAAAATTTTCCATTTTTGGAGATTTTTAAGTATTTATTTCGGATTTTCTAATAGCGACTATACAATATTAATAAAATAATCAATGTTTCATATATAACTTTTGGAAAATCTGAAATAAATACTTAAAAATCTCTAAAAATGGAAAATTTTTGCATGGCACATGATCTTGATATAAATGATTTATTGAGCCATATAAATCAAAATTTGGATATGAAAATCTGACTGTTGGCACCGTTGGAGCGTTGGCACCGATCCCTTCTCTTTAATTAATGCCCTCTTTTCTTTTCTTTCTTTTTCCCTCTCCCTACATGTTCTATTGTATTCAGGTGTCCATGTGAAGAAATTGCTGGGAAGTGGGAACCTAAACTTGGCCTTACCATTTTATTTTAATTTCAATGATTAATGTAATCAGCAACAGAGACTTGCCCATGTGATGTGGCCGCTTACATTGGACAGAATTAGCAATAAATTCATTGAATAACTCTCTCCTCTAAAATGTCCCAGAACATCTCTATATCAATAAATATAAAAAAAAAAGTATATATTTTTTTTTATTTATTTCATTGGCATCCTCTTATTATCCTTCAATTTTTGAAGAACTTTTTTGTGCTGCTGTTCACAAGTGATGTGCGTGCGCATTGTACAGTACATTAATTAAAGTATAAAACTATCCACCCAATTCTCTTTTATGAGTAATTAATCACAATCACATATTAACAGCTTCTTTCTTTACTTCTGTGCACTCGTCGATGTGTTGATATCAATTCAGCTATACCCATTCATAGCAATTATAAACATTCTTCCAGGCCAAATTGATATGGTCTGTAGACTGTAATTTGACCAAATTTTGACTAACCAAGAGTCAACAAACTATTAATTATTATCCGCACCTTGATCCTATCTTTATTAAAAAAAAAGGTAATACCGATTTTGTGACAAATTGCCCTCCGACTATCAATTAGTCATCTAATATTCCATTTAGAAGTATGAAAGACCAGAATACCCTTCTGTATACATGCGTGATTTTTTAAATATAAAAAGTTCAAATCATATTTGATTTTTTTAAATATAAAAGAGTTCAAATCATATTTAATAAAAAATCGTTAAATATTAAAAAGATAGAGAAAGTTATTAATATTTTGTGTCGTTAACACAAAATTTATACATATGTATTATTTACTTTTTTATTTTATATGTCATGAATATTTTATATTCATATAAATAATTATAATGGAAAAAAACTGTTTACGTTTTAAATGATTTAAAATTATTAATCAAATTTCAGGTAAACAAATTCTTTAGGTCATGAAGTTTGTCGTTTATAATATTTAAAAAAATATTTTGTATCATTCTATTCATGAAAAAATTATGCAAATTTAAGAGAAAATAAATAAAATAAAAATAACAAACATATCAGAAATATTTTCTTGAATATTAATGCTTTTGAAAACTACTTGAAATTTAATATACATATAAATATTTTAAAACTAAATATTTTTAACTTTTTTATATTTAAAATATCATGTATACATAACGGTATTTTGGTCTTTGCATACTTCTAAATGAAGTATTAGATGACTAATTAATATTTTGTGTCGTTAACACAAAATTTATACATATGTATTATTTACTTTTTTATTTTATATGTCATGATTATTTTATATTCATATAAATAATTATAATGGAAAAAACTGTTTACGTTTTAAATGATTTAAAATTATTAATCAAATTTCAAGTTAACAAATTCTTTAGGTCATGAAGTTTGTCGTTTATAATATTTAAAAAAATATTTTGTATCATTCTATTCATGAAAAAATTATGCAAATTTAAGAGAAAATAAAATAAAATAAAAATAGCAAACATATCAGAAATATTTTCTTGAATATTAATGCTTTTGAAAACTACTTGAAATTTAATATACATATAAATATTTTAAAACTAAATATTTTTTAACTTTTTTATATTTAAAATATCATGTATACATAACAGTATTTTGGTCTTTGCATACTTCTAAATAGAATATTAGATGACTAATTAATAGTTGGGGGTAATTTATCATAAAATCGGTAGTTCGGAATGGCACGTGTCCAAATTAAAAGTTCGGAAACCAACTTGTCAAAAGCCAAAAGTTTGAGAGTCTCGGTTCATTATCCAAAAAAATATATATATATATAAAAAGTACCTCCATAATTCCATTCTCCAGTTTCATAAAGAGTTGGAGAAGACGGTACAAAAGATTATTGCTTTTGCATGCTTTGCTCTCGTTCTCTGAAAGAGGAGAGGAGAGGAGCACGTGGGTGGGATTATTGAGAAGCCCCATGCTTGCTAAGGCTAACTATCAAAAGTGCAACTCTCTCTTTTGGCCTTTTCTGCGTGGCATGCATCCTTCAATTTTTTTATATTTTTATTTATTTTTTATTGAGTGAGGCATCCTCAATTTTTTTTTAGTGCAGCCTTCAAATTTTTTTTTTGAGTGCTTATCCTCTGCCTTAAGGTACAGTGCGTGCAGGCTCGAATCTTGAGACAATCCAACAACTTATATGTTTTATGATATATTACCTTGAGGTAGAAGATGTGAAACAGAAGATGTGAAATCATCTCGACTGTACTGCATTGTGCGGTTCACAATGTCATCCGTTGGATTGTCTCAATATTCATATCAGTGCGGATCTTGATGATTCAATGGCTAATGTTGTGAACTGCACCACTCCCGCTGTTCTATTTGTGACATCCATATTGTTTGACCTGATTTAAGTCCTCAACTAATTTCACCATTTTTATTTTCTTCGTTTATTTCTCAAGGAATATAATATTCCCTTCTGAAAATGATAATGCTTCCCAAGTTTCCATTAAAGCAATCGGAAAAAAAGGCTAATTCTGCTATCGATCGGATTAAATATTCGTCCATTTTTTAGAATTGCACGGTTACGATATGTCTTTCAGATACAATTAAAAAGAAATGTTTGATAAAAATATATCGGTTCAAAATAAAAAGTTACTTAGTTGATCTATAGCAGAACAACTCATAAATTTATGTGGCATGTAGAGTTGTGGACAAATTAATATTTCATCAACCACACATGTGACATATATAATTGCAATAATTAACCAACCACAACATTTTTGACATGCATGAGTTGACCAACGGACTATATATCATTAACGTTAGTGGCGATCAACAAATACAATTATTAATATATCATTAAGGCCAAAGTATATATATACGAAAATGCTATGGGATACCGCAAAAGATACCATTGGGGATACCATTAGATATTGACTGCCAATAAAAAATATGATAAGTTGAATATTTAGGAGGTTAAGTTAAATATTTAAGATGATAAGTTGAATAGTTAGGAAGTGTAATGCTGCAAGTTAAATTAAGAGTAGTTTTTATTAGTTGTACTAAAGCAAAATGTGTTAAGTGTAATGCTGCAATTAGGTTTTTATTATGTGGAGTTTTTATTTGTTGTCAAGCAAAATGTGTTAAATTAATATTTAGAAGGTTAAGGTGAATATTTAGGTTTAGTTGAATTGGTCAAAGATCATGGTATCTCCGACAGTATCCCTAGTGGTATCCGAATATCTTGACTGATATATATATGTGTGTGTGTGTTGTTTGGCAACGACTGATTTGAAAACTACATTTTATCGAATATCAGTTTTAGGAATGTAACGTCGCTCGCAAGTACTACTTTTTTTTTCTTTTTTTGTTGTTGATTTTTTTCTTTTATTTTTTCCCATCTCTCTGTTTATTTCTGATGAGAGTTTAAGGCTGTAAATTATCTATATCTATACTATATTATAAAGCACGTAAGTATTGGACGTCTCCATTTTTTTTCTCCTCCTTCAATTTTTTAATTCCCATTCTACCCCTTAATCAATGGTAGAGATCAAAATGCATTGATTTCAAAGGTGTTGATGTTATCCAATTAAACAATTTCCTCTCCATTGTGGTTTTTACAAAAATGGAAATATATCAATTTTGGTATGGAAGACATCAATTTGATTAGAATTTACATTAACGAGGAATTAATGTTTTATATTCTAAAATTCAATGAGTTAATTTGGTGTAAAGATGAAATTTGAATGGTAAATAATTAGCCAAAAATCAAAAGCATATTATATATATTAAACGGCATGAGCTCAGAATTTGAAATACCAGCGGGTTTCTTTCTAGTATTAAAAAAAAATTTGTCTGCTGTTACCTGACTATATTAAGCTCATGTGCTGTCTTTGGCTATATATATTACCTAAAATTTGCATGTTTACCAGTGGAGAAATCAAAACAGATTAATGGGGATTATTTCACAAAATGTCCCGTACGTAGAAAAATAGCAATCATTCGGCAATGAGAAATGATTGAAACAGAAATTAATTAATTAATTAATTAATTTCCTGGAATAATAAATTAATTAATTAATAGCTTAGAAAATAGTTAGCATGACAACAAAAATACAACCTTCAAAGAATAAATCAAAGTCGTAAGGAAAGAGACAACATTTATAATCCAAACATTAAGTTTTTTTTTTATTATGCAAGTTCTTGTATTAATTTTCATGATGAATATATCAACCATTCAACCGTTCTATTTTATTTTATTTTATTTTATTTGCAACAATAATATTTCTGTATCCATATTTGTCTTCTATTTCTTGCATTTTCATGATGAATACATCAACCACTCAACCGTTCTATAATTCTATTCAACTTTATTTGCATCAATTATATTTCTGTATCCATATTTTTCTTCTTTGTCGGCTGATCATTCACTCACTCACTGAGTCACTGTGGAATGGGTCTCATTATCTTGTTCGCCCAAGTTGACCCAACAAGAAAATAAATATGTATATTTTTCTTTTGCTTATTAAGACAAGAAAATAAGAAAACTTTATATTTTGATTTGGTATGAATGCTGAGTCAGTGTTATATTGTTATACCACGCTTTGTTATTTTATTTTTTTTGGGAGGGTATAAGTTGGCAAATTGCAATTCTTTTCACACACATGATCGATGCAAGATAGATTATTCTAAAATTTATGAGCCATTATTCATACTTTTTTTTTTCTTTGTGCCTCCCCGAGACATTGCAAGATTGATTGTATATCATACTTTTTTTTTTCTTTTACAAGAATATAATGCACCGTACGGAACGAGTCTTCTTATTTATATTAGTTATAGTTATAGTTATTAGTTATTTATTACTGAATAAAAATGCTATCCTTAATTTGATTCTTTGAATGAATGCTGAGTCAAAGGAGAAGGTATACATGTCACAAGAGTGACAAAAAAAAAACAGAGAGAGAGAGAGAGACACCCTACATTCTACGAACAAATCACACACACTACTCTCAAAAGTACGTATCTGCTGCAATCCAAATAGGATCTCAAAACCCTGAGATCATGATTCGACGCATGTGATTTTTAAGAAGTTTTTTTAAAATAATCTCAATCGTTAATGTAAGATCTCAGAATCCTGTGATTCAATCGGATTGCAGCTGATATCAGTGCCTACTCTCAAGAGAAAGCAAAAACGAAAGCATTACAAAAGCAACAAAAAGAGAAAACAAATTTGTTGCTGATGCCTTGGTGGGGAGTCTACGGATGGAAGCAAGTAACATGGGAAAAAGATATGAGAAACATATTATTGCGTCTATTGAAAAACCGTCCATACATCCATAGATGTACATAGAACGTAACAGATACACTCCGAAATATAACAGATACATCCTAAAATGTAACCTATATATGTTATGGATAGTTTTTCTATGTACGCTAGGTATTACTCAAAAGATATATAAGCGGCACACTCACTCACTCACTCACTGATTGCCACAACTTGGTTGCAAAAAAAGGGTCAATCAACGAGAGACCAGGAAGGGAAAGAACACAACAAGTGCAAATTGCAATTGGGAATTAAGAATTAAGAGTGCTGTTCCATCGGCCGGCCGATCCAATGGCTGATTTGATTTGATTCGTTTGTGAATTGAATTTGAGGGTCTTGTGAGTTGTGACCCTGTTGTTGTTCATTCTTTTGTATCTCCATTCTAATATTTTCTGGACATATCCTTTTGTCAATTTAAGTTTGAGAAACATTGATCTTACGTGCATTAAAAAACCGTCTATGCATCCATAAGACTATAGACATGTGCAAAATATAATATATGCATTGTGAAATGTAACAGATACATCCCAAAATGTAACTTATGGACAGTATAGACAATTTTTCTATAGACGCTAGATAGTACTCTTTTAAGTTTATGTTCTTCTCAGTAACTATTCCTATTCAAAGTTCCATTTGCGCATGGAATTAATGTACTTTTGCCATTATATGCTCTTTTAGGTACTAATGAGTTTTATAAAAAAATGTTTAATTATGCTAATTTATTGGATTAAATCTTTTGTATTAATTGTGTCATTCATGAACTATGTCTAATCAACATAATTTTATACTTGAATTATATAAATATTAGTTGTGTCTGTGATGTAGAAAACAAAATTGAGAGGAGATCCAAGCAGAAGAAAACAAAACAGGGAACATGGGGTGTGATCTGATCTGATCTGATCTGGGGTGACAACCTTCACTAGGCGCCAAACAAAGAGCTTTTGCCTTTTGATCTATCCATACTACATACTAGCTATAAAATAAATTAAAAATTATATCACAAGATCCTTTCCTTTCTTTTTCTTTTTTCTTTTTTTCTTTTGAATATCACAAGATCCTTTCTTTCACTCCAACATTTTCTCTCTCTTTTTTTTATTGAATCACTCCAATTTTAATTAACGAGTCAAAAACACGAGCTCGAGCTCGGCTCGTTTAATTAACGAGCTGACCGAGCTGGCTCGTTAAGCTCATTTATTTTTTAATAATAAAATTTTAAGTATGTTATATCAAAATTTATATAAAAATTAATATAAAAGGACTATAAATATATGTTCATACACATTTTACATAACAATTTCATATAATTTGACCATATGTTGTATAATATATTAATAATTTACGATAAGAGCAGTACAAGTTGCAATTAGTAATAGTTTATCGAGCCAAACGAGTTTAACGAGCCGAGCCATGCCAAGCTCAAGCTCGGCTCATTAGCTTAACGAGCTTAATGAGCGAGCCAATAACGAGTTGAGCCCGAGCCACTAACGAGCGAGCCACGAGTTTTTTTGCCTTTTTCTCAAATGGGCCTCTTAATCGTGGGTCCCACCCGGCAGGAACCATGCATGTTATTGTTTTCAGAGTCATACCTACCGTTCATATATAGAAAATCCATAGAATTCACAAAGTTGTATGACAAATGAGACCTATGTAGACCCCAATATAACAACTAGCTTGTGTCATACATGTGACTCTATGGACAGTCCATGTATGGATGCAAGATGTTTTCCTTGTTTTCACAGCCGGTACGGTGGAGTTACGTACGTACCGGTCTTTCACTGCCTTCCCTTAATTTCAAGTTTGAACAAATTAACTTGGATCTTTGCATATGTTGTTTGTTCAAATAATAGCCTTGGCTGTTTATGGAATTATGGTTCATCACATGCATATTCAGAGTTCTTATCAGACAGTAGGGTTCTGCATGTCTTGTGGTGGAGTTTATGTTTATTGAGGAGGGATCAAATAACTATATCTTTGGTGACTGGTCGGTGACCATGAAATTAAATCTTAAAAATTAAATAACTACATTTTAAATTCTTAAATAACAAAACTAATTGATATAATATATTGTATATGTCATATTTTATGTGTATACAAAGAATTATATCATTCTGATTTTATTTACATGTGCACCAAGTACTAACAAAAATCAACGGTTTAAGTTTTATGATTTTTTCTCCTCTATTGATGACTATCGAAACAATGCCAAAACTTTATCATTTTTTATGTATATGTTATGGAGATAATATAGAATACATCTAACGGTTTAGATTATTCAATTTATGCTTAAATTAAAAAATAGTCACCATGGTCACCAATGTTTATGGTTATTGGATCCCTCATGTTTTTATTATTATACATCAAATTAATCATGGTTGCACACTTGCACTGACCACGTACTGAGTGTAAATCCAACAGATAATATATATCACAATAGAACAATAACCCTCCAACGTATAGTCATATACGCACGTGTTAAAAAAAAAAAAAATTTATACAAAATATAAAGATAATGATCGAATCTGCAAGTTCAATACGATGTGTAAAATTGCTAAATATATATGCAAATTGTAAGTTCCTCAACAAATATGCAGACTTTTTTTTTTTTGGCAGATACGAAAATAAATAAAACTAAATAAACTGTAAATGCAACAGATTGTAAGTTTCTCAATATTGCCCTTTGTTTGTTATTGATTCTCTCCAATTCTAACCGAGGTGCCAAAGATTCTGAAACCTAAAAAAATAAAAAAAAAAATAATGAAAACAAAGCTTGCACATGGAGCACGTGACTTGCAGCGAAGCAAGTTGAATGCGATAAATCATGAGAAACATACTATAGAGGTGTACATAATCTGACGGATACAATCCGAAATGTAACAGATGCATTATGAAATATAACTTATGAACAATATGAACAGTTTTTCTATAGACGCTAGGTATAACTCATAAATCAATAAAGGGAACCACTCATAAAGGCACAATCACAATAATCCGTTTGCACATGTTCGTCTTTACTCTTGAACCTCTCTCTTTTTTTCCTTGGTTCCTCTCCAACCCAATACCAATTTATGAGATATAATTATGACCGTCTATCCCAGATCGGACGGATTGTATTGGTCCTTACGTACTCTAAAAATGAAGATTTTACAAGTAGATCGCTTGAGAAGGAGAAGGGGTTCCTTGACAACTAATTAATTAATATAAGTTTGATAGTCAACATCCAAATAAATAAAAAAAAAATATTTACAATCATTTTTAAGTTTATGGATTCATTGTGTTTCAAATTTCATTCAACATTTGTTAAATTTAAATAGTTGTAAATATTGTATAATTTTTTATGGAGTATGAAATGAAATTCAAATCGAAATACAATCAATTTATAAGCTCATATCATGAGTATGATTATAATAACTTCCTATTTAATTTTTTTTTTTTTTTGGATTCACCTTGATATGGACCGTCAAAGTAGTCAAATGTATACTTGTGAAGCTAATTGGTATTACTATATGGTATAATGGATCTAGAGTAAATCTACCCTATTTTAAGCTCACAGAGATCTTCTATGAGTTTAACACCAAAAACATATCAAACCATATTCAAATTTTGATTTTATAAAGACTCAATAAATTTTTTATAACAAAAGCATGTAACATGCAAAAATTTTCCATTTTTAGAGATTTTTAAGTATTTATTTCGGATTTTTTAAAAGTTGCATATATATGAAACATTGATTGTTTTATTAATATTGTATAGTTGCTATTAAAAAATCCAAAATAACTACTTAAAAATTTCCAAAAATGAAAAATTCTTTTACGCTACAAGATTTTGATATCAAGAATCTATTGAGTCATATAAATCAAAATTTGGATACGGTTTGATATGTTTTTTGTGTTAAGTTCACGGAAGGCCTCCGTGAGCTTAAGAACACGGTAGATTTACTCGAACCATTATATCATATAATAATATCAATTAGCTCACGGAAGGTTCTGGTAAACTCAAGAACATGGTAGATTTACTCATTGATCCATGCATACCCTAGTCTAAATTAATAGTGGATTCTTTTGCCAAAAGTGGCGACCACCACCACCTTGCACATTTGCTATTTGCTAACACGAGAGAGGCACGGAGAGAGATGAGCAAAACTGCCAAGGAATGAATGAATGAGAAGTCATGTCTTTCCTTTGTGTAACTGGGGCACATGGGGTGCATATATAACTTAACATGGCATGTCTCCTATAGCCTCCAAATTAAAGTGCAGAGCATCAGGTATCAGTAGAGGGGATTCCATATCTAATTCCCTCGTTTTTCATTAAGCATTTATATTTTTTCTTAATAGATATCATTTTCAGTAAACAGATATACCATACAGTAAACATTTATATAACTGAAACAAGCACATAGATATACGTACGTGGTGTCGGTGTGTGTGTTAGACGACTGTAAGAAAAACAAATGAATGATTTACTTTATAAGATGGACTCTATCTATTTTTCATTTAATAGAAGCAGCTTAGCTAAACTTTCTTTCGGTATTGTTTGTTTGGGTCCCAATTCCCCCCTGCTCTGCACCCTATTAATTAAAGGCGTTCACCAACAATTATCACAATTATGTATGCAAAATATATATGTCAAATTCCTGTCAGACCAACTTTATTTCGCATGTAAAAAGGTTCTGAATCAACTTATTCAATCCATCAGCAAAGTACTTCCACATTAAGAAACTAGATACTTGATGAAAAAAATATGAATTTAATAATTTAGATGCATCGGATCAAACAAACACTCTAGACAAAATGTGATTTGTAGAGCGAGTTAATTTAACTGTTCTCACAGTTTTTTTTTTTTCCTTTTTCTTTTCAGGGTGCTAGCGCGGACAAATTCACCAATTAAGTTGCATGTGCACATTAAAATAATGGATCTTGAAGTCAATGAATAGATTTTTTTTTTAAGTGAAAAAAAAAAAACTAAGTGCAACGTAACAAAAAGAAACAAAAAATGTTGTTGGCTTCAAGCTGTGGAGTACAGGGCAGGCCACTTGTATATGTATATGAACTAGAACTAAGAACATGAATGAGCCTAAATGTATATCAATTTATCAAGGATTAAAACTAGGAAAAGGATCCTTTCACAACAATTTTTTGACAACTTTGAAAATGAATTCTCAAATAAATATAAATAAAAGGATGGGGACCGGGGATAACTGTTTGGTTTGACAATCATGACAACAAATCATCAACTTAATATAAATATAAATAAAAACTTTTGTGTAATTATATTCTTAATCTCATTAATCTCATAGATTGGTTCTGTTACAAATTTCAAAAAATTTAAGTATTGTTTGATACTCCATCGAAACTCATCAAAAAATTTTAATATTTACAACGATCCAGAATGTAATAAGATAGTGTCAAGTAACAATCAAATTGTTTGGAACTTGAAACATAGTCAATCTATGAGATTAAGAATAAGTTACACAAAAATTTTAATTTTAGAGGTTTAATTACTCATTTTTATTTGATGATCTATTGTCATCGTTGTCAAACCAAATAGTTGTCATCCAATTTCCACTCTACAATCTCTAAAATAAAACCTTTTTTACTAATATATTCTGAAGATCATAGATAGATTTTTGTTTCAAATTTTCAGCAATATATTTGAGTATTGTTTAATATTCCATCGAAACTCATTACATTTTTTTAACAGTTACAAATATAAAGCAATTTTTATTAAATCCGATAAATATCAAATGCAACTCAAATCGTGTAAAATTTTTTAGAAAATAATCAATTTGCAAGGTTAAAGTTAGTTATAAAAGTTTCTATTACAAAGATTTTATTTATAGTTATTAGAGAGTTAATTGAGTTCGTATCTGCTGCGATCCAAATCAGATCTCAGGGTACTGAGATCCCAATCCGACGGATATAATTTTTAGGGGTTAAAATAATCAGCACCGTTAGATATGAATCTCGGGGCCTGCGATCAAACATGAGGAGTAAATCCAGTATATGACCATAAGGGACTTCCAATTTTCATACATTGCAAGATGCCAAGATTCAAACGCAGAGTTAATTTTTTTTTTTTTTTTTGATAAAAACAGAGTTAATTATGAAAACAATTGGTTGTCAAATCTTGAACCGAGCACGAGCACTTGAACTGTGAAAGCATCAAGCAATCAAGCATGGCATGTGCGCACAATTTGAGCTAGAGATACCGAGTCAGTCAGATGAGATGAGATGAGATGAGTCCGAATCTGCTGTTATTCTTTGAGAATAACGGGACCCTGTTTATCTAATACGGACCGTTAGATCAAAACGGATGGCCCTATCGACCCAATTAAGATTATAGAGGGCTTTTTAACAATTAATCCTATCCGTTGATTTTGATCCGACGGTCCATATTTGGATAACAGGGTCCTGTTATCTAAATTGGGATGACAGTGGAATTGAATTCAGATGAGATACTCATATACAGGAGGGGTGGGTGATCCAGGAATTGCGTACGGCTTGCAGTGCAACTGCCCAGATGTGGGACCCATCTACAGTCTCTCTAGCAGGACCACTAACGGATCGTCGAGATCCCGTGTGGCACCTCTCGTGTGTGCCAATCTCGGTATATAGTTCTTCCATGTGGACGTTGATCAATGATCATGCCGTGGAATCGGGATCACCTGCTTTTTTAAAAAGGAAAACAGACCCTACTTTTTTTTATCCGATGGTTGAGAAACACTGAATTATTTTGAGATCTGTGCGGCAACTGATCATGACCGTCCGATCGGAAAAGCAGCATATTCTGATCCTGTCGTGGGGTAAATAGGATTTACATTTACAATATAAAAACCATCGGAAGTGAATTCTATTTTTTTTTTTTCTATTTGTATATAATGTATTAGTGCATATATAATTGCAAAAAAAAAAAAAAGACCAATAAATTGTGATTTAGATCTGAGCTTTTAAAATTTCACGAAAAAAAAATAAATTCTACAAATAATTTATTAATATTCGGTTTCATTTTTTTTATATCAAATTGGCAAATCCCCCGTTTAAAAGATTAGAAAATATATGACCATAAGGGACTTCCAATTCTCATACATTTCAAGTTTTAGCATATATATGTGATATGTCTGGAGTTTGAGATATAACGTTAATGTGAATTTCTTTTCTTTTTTTTCTTTTTATCCATCTAGTTACTTTGATTTTTTTGGGGGGGAAATGGAGCAGAAAACTGGGAACAGAGGAGTAAATAAATCCAGTATAGGGGTGTACAGTAGGAGGCACCAGTGAGTGTCCCCAGAAGTGGAGCATTTCTGCGTTTGTGAGGTTGGTGGCTGTCCATTGTCCACGACATGTATGCGGATAATTCCAACTGGAAATCTCAGCCAATTTTTATTATTCTGTTTCAGCTCTTTGCACCTGTCCCTTCCCTTCCGAATTTTGCTAATTTGGCCGCTAATTAACTGTTATGGGTTTGAAAATAAAAATAGAGAGAGAGAGGAGTAGAATTCGCCATTAAAATCACATTTTTCAAGTGTGTGTGTGTGTGTTTTTTTTAATTATTTTAACTTATTTTCTAGAAGAAAACGTTATGATTCTTATTTCATTATCATACCACCGTGGTGGAATAATATGTTACATATGAAAGTACCCACATATGACATGCAGACGTATATTTAGTACTTTATGACTGAAAATTAAGTCAATTTTATTAAACATTTAATTTTGAGACTCCACTAAACACAAATCTTCATTCATTATTATTGTTGTCACTGCTACTACTATCATTACTATTATTATATAATTTATAATCATATGTGAGAGTGAAGAGTCTGATTTGATATTGAACTGTTGCATTTGATTCAAATTAGTCTCTTAGCTATTATGTTTGGTTCAAATTTGGTACTTAAACTATTGTATTTGATTCAAACTATCGTGTAAACAATTTTTTCTATTCAAATTGTTCCCCGAACTATAGTGGGGTTGGCTTCTATTGCACCATCTTTATTTTCATTTATGCTAACTAATATAGTTTATGAACAAAATTTAGTATCAATTAATATAATTGAAAGTAAACGAAATGGACAATATGAACCAAACTTGACAATTTAAGAATCATGTTAAACCAAAAAAATAGGTTAAGAATCAATTTGAACCAAATACAACAGAGCCAATTTAAAAAAAATAAATAGTTTAGGAATTAATTTAAATCGAATACGATAATTCAGATACTAAAATTAAAATTAGAGTTTGCTCTGCGTGAGATTAATAAAAATAAGTTTGTTGGATGTAGTATGTTCATATTCCAAAGTTTATGCATGCATGCACTTGGAAATTGTTAAGATTTGGTCAAACATTCTCCTTAGTTTTTTTACCATGGATGGGGACTGAGGTGAGGGGACGACGAGACCTTCCCATTTGGCCATTTCACATCACAAATGCTCGTATATATGCACACTTCGTGTCTCTGTTGTGTCTGCATCATGTGATATCTACGGTTCTACGACATTTTGTTTTCTTGCTATCGTAGTCGGGTCATGATATACAAAGTAAAACTACTATGTTCTTAAACTCACGGGAGGCTCCCGTGAGTTTAATACAAAAAACGTAACAAACTATATTTAAATTTTGATTTATATGGCTCAATAAATTCTTTATATCAAAATCTTATAGCATGCAAAAATTTTTCGTTTTTGGAGATTTTTAAGTATTTATTTAGGATTTTTTAATAACAACTATACAATATTAATAAAATAATCAATATTTTATATGTAACTTTTTTAAAAATCCGAGATAAATATTTAAAAATCTCTAAAAATGGAAAATTTTTTCATGCCACATGATTTTGATATAAGAATTTATTATTGAGTCATATAAATCATTATTTAGATATGGTTTGATAAGCTCACGGGAGTCATATAAATTCCAATCAAAATTTTTTCATGCCACTAGTTTTACTCTGATATATATCATATTCAGTATATCACAATGCACATTGGGGAGTAGAGATTGGAATTTCTATCTTTTCTTGGCACTATTTTTATAAAAAAAATCCATGTACAAACAAGTGCTATTTTGTTAATATTTTAGAGTCACTTTGAAAAATCTAAAACAAATACTTAAAAAACCTAAAAAATTGGAAGTTTTTGTATAAAACTTATCCCCTAGTATTTTCATACGATAAATTTAATGAAAACCATAAATCAAAATTTCAAACGTGACAAAATATAATTTAGACCCTTAACATTTCATAGCTAAATACAAATATTTTCATATCAGTCTAGCTCTATATTATGAATAAACACTTTGATATTCAAATTTAAGGAAGCAATGGATCAGATTGAACTGCAGCGAGCCTCCTCTTCACAGTGGAGCCAGTGAAGCCCCACAGCCTGCTTTGCTTCCCTCACAGTCACGGGCTTACATGAATTTTTCACATGATGCTCGTGAAATTATGAACCTCGAAAAATGAAGGCAAGGCGTTGGTGGCAGACTGGCAGTGAAAACAGAGTGCTCGTGGTAAGTGAAAGACAGAAACTTGGTTGGTGGTTAGAAATCTGACATGGGACAAATTTTTTTTTGTTGTTGTACAAGGAGATATTGAGTTTGTTTTCGTTCTTTTATTTTTTTTTTAATTGAGATTTTCCGAGACATAAAGAGCCGCATTGTAGATTGAGAAGGGATATATACAGACAATGATTATCTTGACAATCTTTTGATATTGGAAATTTTAAAATTTTTTAAAAACATTATTAGAAATTATCAAAAATAGAAAAATGTTTACATAAATATTGTTTAATTTACAGATTGATAGTGTTTTCAATTATATTCAATTTAAGTGACATCTTATAGCTCTTCTTTTTTCGAAATGTTCGGATAGCTCTTCATAGACCTAACAAATTACAACCGGTAAAAAAAATATATAAATTTTGATTAACCATCTGTTCAAATTCACTGAAAGTTGAAACACGATCTATATAAGTTAAACATTGAGAATCGTTAAAGTAGCCCATTGGCAATTGCAGAAACGGCCGGCTCTAAGAAAATGAAGGCAGGCCGAAATAAAAGAGAACTGGAAGTAAATGTACCTCACAAAAGAGAGCAGGAAGTAAGGTAGAAAAGAAGGAACAATTATGAGGTATAAAGATAGTGGGCTTCATAGATAGGTATGAAGAGGGCCTAATCTTAGCTTAGGGCTGGAATGATCTGCCCGCGTGCTACCCAGGACCGGAAGCCCGGCAATGGGCCTGTGAACTTCTTTCTACTTGTGGCCAGCCCACACCACCTGAAATGCAAAATTATGCAATGCTCTCCTTTCAGTTTTTCAACGAAAATTTTCATAAATAACCCTCAAACCTATAAAAATTGAGTGTACAACTGTGTGCTAGGAAAATTTCACAAATGATCTTGATTGGAGTGCACATACTAGATGCACCGCACAAAGTTGGTTTATATTTCCTATTTGTTTAAATTTCAAACTTTTTTGTTTTAAATTTATAGATAATAATTATAATTATTGTAGATCTTTTCACGAACATTTTGGAATGTAGTTGTACGTTTTCGAGAGAGTTTTATATCAAAATTCATATTCATTTAAAGATCAAACTTTTTAATATTTTTCGTCGAAATTTTTGAGATTGTTTATTTTTATGATTTAAAAAAACTTCAATGGACTTGATATACGAAAGTAAATTTATTATTATTTAAGTTTCAAGTACATTTACACAATTTTAATAACATCTGATAAATAATTAAAATAAATATATCTAATTTTGTCAGTTTTATATCATGAGCTGATTACTAAAATGCTTCAAAATCTTGTGAATGAAACTGATATGCAAAGCAATTTCAAGAAATCCAACGAAACATATATAAAAAAAAATCTCTAAACGAGCATAACTTTTGATAGGAAACTTCCTAAAAAACGTACAAACATATTCTGTAAAGCTCATAAAAAGATCAACTATAATTATTATTTAGAAACTTAAAATAAAAATTTTCAACTTTAATAGAGACGCACATAGCAGGTACACTCCAGAGTCTAAATAATAAAATGAACTTTGTAGAAGAGCATGGCGCATCTAACCTATGCGCCCCAGTTAAAGCCATTTGTGAAATTTGTCTAGTTGGGTGACTATACTGTATACACTCTAACTTTATAGATTCGACAAGTTTGAGGGTTATCTATGGAAATATTTCCCTTTCACTTCTCTTTTCATTCTCGCCAGTGTCCGTCGTCGCTGCCTCGCTTGCTTCCTTCGTCTCCCTTCGCTTTCTCCTCTCCTCTCCTCTTCGCCCTAAAACCCTAACCCCTCCTCTGCCCCTCTCCCAAATAGAGAACGAAATACCTTATCATAGATGGACATCGACTCGGAGGAGCAGGTCGGTTCGGCCCCCGCCGCTCCCATGGACACGGAGCCCTCAGCCGCCGCCGCCGCCGCCAATCCTTCATCAGTAGTACGTTCTTACCCTTGCGATTTCTTCTTGCAACACCTGTTTCTACTTTCTTTCTTTCTTTCGCTGATTCTCTCTTCTTTGCTTGCAAAGAAAGCGGATATCTCCGACTCGATCAAGAATCTCAGCATCGGGGATTCCTCCTCCGGCACCGCCTTCAAGAAGAAACCCGTTATTATAATCGTCGTCGGCATGGCAGGTAGGTACCTCATACATACCACCATCATCTTCTACTTTATAATGGTTAGGTTAATCGCTTACAATTGTACAAAGAAGAGTGAGTGTTCACCGCTGATCAACTGCTGTTTTCTTGCGCTGCAGGGACGGGAAAGACGACCTTTATGCACAGGTTGGTGTGCCACACGCGGGCCGCAAACCTGCGCGGGTATGTCCTCAACCTAGACCCCGCTGTCCTGAACCTCCCGTTCGGGGCAAACATCGACATAAGAGATACTGTTCATTATAAGGATGTTATGAAAGAGTATAATCTCGGACCCAATGGAGGGATCCTCACTTCTCTTAATCTCTTCGCCACAAAGTTCGACGAGGTACCTTTCTTATTGTGAGTATATTTGTTACCTATGATGATGAAAAAAAATTACATTGAGCTACATTGGGGGAATAATTACCAAAATAAACGCTTAAAATTGATTGATTGGGGATTGAATAAAGTAAAATTCAGCTGGCTTGGGGCTTTATGTAGACCAAAAAAAGCAAGGACAATAATAATTATTTGAATCGTTTAAAATGAATAACTGATGTCTGGTTTCCCTTAAAAATGAAGTGGCCAAATGTAAAGCAGCACTATGGTACATGTATTCAGTTGTTCAGTACGTTTTTAGGTATATTCATAATGGTGTTTCGTCATTGCAGGTAATATCTGTCATTGAAAGGCGTGCTGATCAGTTAGATTATGTATTGGTTGACACACCAGGCCAGATTGAGATATTTACATGGTCAGCCTCTGGTGCTATAATTACGGAGGCATTTGCATCTACATTTCCTACTGTCATCGCCTATGTGGTAGACACCCCTCGATCTGCTAATCCGGTTACTTTCATGAGCAATATGCTCTATGCCTGCAGTATACTTTACAAGACCCGACTTCCGTTAGTTCTCACGTTTAACAAGGTTGATGTTGCCAAGCACGAGTTTGCACTTGAGGTACTTTACTGGTTCTTTCTTTCTTCTAAGGCCAATGTCCCATCTAACTGCTGAAATTATGTTTAGCCCACACAGAAATAAGACACCTTCCATATTCCTGTTGCCCAAGACAGTCCCTATTGAGGTACTTTGGAGATGCATGCGACATGCTTCTCATGAGTCATGACACATATCATTCTTTTATGTTTTTAGAGCACAATATTTTTTTTCCCTTTTAGTTATGATTAGATGCATTCAAATGAGAATTGACAATTGTAAAGTGAGTATATTCAGTTTTGAGGCTGAAAGTTATGCATACTTTACAAATTATTTTTAGCTATTTCTTGGGTGAAGTTTCCTATTTTAGGTGCTAGACGGTACTTTGCTATATTTCCTTTTTATTGTCTTAACATAAACAGTGAGAGGCTGCAGCTAACCGTGCTCTTAGATTGTTTAATTTATACACTAAAGTGTCTACTTGGGGCATTGCAGCATAAAATTTCTTTGGTAAATATGTAATATTAAATTCTAAAAGGGAATTTTTTGCATAATAGCACATAGTAACTGGTCAATTGAAACCAAAATTCCACGGTAGAAGATTTTGAATTGTTAAAATCAAGATTTTTTCATGTAAGATGATGAATAATCCAACTTGTTATTCAGTGGATGCAAGATTTTGAGGCTTTTCAAACAGCAATGGAGTCTGATTCATCATACTCCTCAACACTTGCAAGAAGCCTTTCTCTGGCTCTTGATGAGTTCTACAAAAATCTCCGTTCAGTGGGGGTCTCAGCTGTTTCAGGTGCTGGGATGGATGCCTTTTTCGAAGCCATAGACCTCAGTGCAAAAGAGTACATGGAAACCTACAGGTATGCCATAATTGTCCTAATTACTAATTATTTTTCAACTTTTTTGAGTCAAACATGAAATATCTGCACTGTAATACTCTTTTACCCTTTGATTTAACTTCTTTGCAATGTGGCAAAAAATTATCGCTACCTTGTTTTAGGTATTTGGGAATGCAGGATGGGAATTCCCAGTAGCCACAAATTTGGGGATATTGTCTGAAAGGATTTGTAACAGCTATTGGATATGTATTGTCCGTAAATTATGAAATGCCTCGATGCTTTTACTTTTTCCAATATATTTTTTTAGAAAGGTCCTTCAGCATGCATGCAAATATACGTCTGTTGAATGATTTTGCTTGCCTGTTGTCAATTTGTCATCACCGTCTTTTATATCAAATTTGAACCTTCTTCAGTTTAGACCCATGTGAATTCCCATGAATTATTAGTACATGTTTTACAATTATGGAAGGGGTTGATGTGGTATTACTATGTTGGTGGGTAATGTCAGGCAAATTTTGCTGGATTTTTGCTATTAGGCTTTTAAAATTTTGCTGGAATATATCCAGACTTTTATATTGGCAAGTGCAATTACCATATTGAATCGTGCCTTGCACTTTGCAGGGCTGAGCTGGACAAGAGAAAGGCAGAGAAAGAGCGGTTAGAAGCTGAACGCCAGAGGGAAAACATGGCAAAGTTGAAAAAAGACATGGAGAAGTCAAAAGGTGGGACGGTGGTGCTAAGTACAGGCTTGAAGGACAAAAAAGGCTCTGGAAACATGGTAGGAGGTGAAACTTCTAAAAGCATCATGGAGGCAGATGAAGAGGAAGAAGAGGAAGTAGAGGAGCTTATATTTTCAGATGATGAAGAGGATTATGATGAGGGTGAAAATGAAGAAGAGTTCCGGTTTGACTTGTGAGGTATGGTCGTTGTATAGCTGTTTCTGATGTAATACTAATGGTTACAGTTTTAGCGTGTAACTCAACAAAAAAATGGTTAACTTGTATTGTCATGAATTTGGCTTGTGGACTGGAAACCAAAAACAAGTACTGCATATATAACATGGTCAATCCGGTTAAAGAAAAAAGGCAGTTTGAGATCAAAATCCGACAAATGTTCAGATTAACATGGCACTGACCCCTTGGCAGTTATTCTGTAGACCATTTTCTGGAACATAACTGATGACACTTACATTGCATGAAATTTGAAACATAACCAATTAATCTCTAAGTTCGACCTAAGTTTGAGAATACTTGTAGACTGTTTTTTTCATTCTAAATTTTCAATCTAAAATGAAAAACTATTGCCAAGAGTTGTCAAGTTTATATGCACCAGTGGTTTAGTGGTAGCGTAGTAATTTTCCGTAATACAGATCCAGGTTTGATTCTCAGCTGGTGCATAAACTTTAAAAAAGATTGCAAGTTTACCATTGCCACTTAACCCCCATGCATAACAATAGGGGTCTAATAGTTGCTTGGAAATCATGTCATACAGAACATTCATTTCCCTTTATTACACTGTCATGAACAAACCATCAATAGTAGGCTGTAGCTAATTGGGGTGATTAATTCATTATTACATTGTTGCAGGTAACATATTGCGTACATGTTCAACGCTGGAAGATCGTCTCATCTGTTCTAGGTGATAGCCTTGTGGATAGAAGAGTTAGGTGGTCATGGTTAATGTTGGGCTAGCTAGGATGTTTTTGTGCAAACAAAGTGTTAAAAAGATCCTATTGCGAGTATGGGGTTGGATTTTAGTCTAATGAAATATTGTGATGAATTAAATCCAACTGTGATTCGCATTAGGTTTGTTGGTCGGTGAAAGCATTTTGTCGTACTGTATGGTAAATCTTGTGAAGCAAACAGATTCCGCAGATGCACGTAGTGCTTGTTAATTTGTATGGCAGGCTGCGGCTATTGTACGAGCAGTTGGGGATGAATTTTGATATGATTGACTGATACGCATTTATTTATAACTTAAAATTTAACATAGTTAAACGTACTTTCATAATATTCAGCCTGTGTAACAAGTCAATATCCAGTATTGCCCTGCTATTTACTTAGCTTTTTTTTTTTTTTTTTTTTTTCCGAAGAAAGTAGAATACTGTTTTATAGCATGGCATCTTAATTGGAAATTTGGAATGGGATATCTAGCATGTGCGCATGACCAACAATATTACTGGATGTTTAAAAGAAGAGCGCTATTTAGTTTCGACATTGGACATCGATGGAAATAACAAATAGACTGTCAATTGTACTCCATATGGTTCTATTTGTAACAAACACACTCATGATATAACTTCTATGGACGTCCGTAGAGTGGATACGTAATGTCTTCTTAAAACAAAGAAAATATTTGCAGCGGCCGGTATGAAGCATGATGTAAAAAAAAGAAAAATACAACAAGTAGTGGGCTGGAATATAGGACTGGAAAAGAGCCCATTGATTTATGAGAAATTATCTTTACCCCTAAACTTCTCCCTTACCCATCTCCAAACTAAATTAATAATATTTTTTCTTTCTTTTTCATACTCTCATAAATTTTGAGTTTTTTTTTATTTATTATTCTTGATCTTACTATTGTATATATCCTTACTAATAAAAAAAACATATTGGAAAAAATGACATGAAATGGCTATCCTCACATCTGAGCCGTTGTTCATTTTCTTTGATAGATCAAAACCGTTGATGTACGTTAATGCCCGTTGACGTTCTTAGCCCGTTAAAATTAAGGTCCATATAAGTTATCTCAAATTAAGACCCATTACATATTATCTTAAAAGTTTGTTATAAGAAATAATAATTTCAGCCCAAAGCAAGAAGTAGATTTTTAATAGTATATATAAAAGCATATTGGAAAAAATAACATGAAAGGGCTATCTTCCCCAAATAAGAAACCTGAGCCGTTGATCATTTTCTTGGATAGATCAAAACCGTTGATTTACGTTA
Organism: Cyperus esculentus; assembly: GCA_030179965.1. Taxonomy (NCBI): domain Eukaryota; kingdom Viridiplantae; phylum Streptophyta; class Magnoliopsida; order Poales; family Cyperaceae; genus Cyperus; species Cyperus esculentus. The sequence continues at coordinate 1,025,057 of JASGLE010000030.1, forward strand.
ATGCCCGTTGACGTTAATGTCTCAGCCCGTTAAAATTTAAGGATTATATCAATTTCCTTAATATAAGGCCATTACATATTATTTTAAAAATTTATTATAAGAAATGACAATGTCAGCCGGCTCTTTACTAGTATATATATATAAGTGTTTTGTTCGATTGAGGATATGAATTGCAACCGGTAAAAGTGATTTGTTGTATTTGAAAAATAATTTTTAACATAAAATGTATTGGGATGCAGTTAAGAAGGTTTTTTAAGGGATGCAATTATCAACCCTTCATTTATTTATCCTAAAAGAGGCCGTTTGGTGGTGTTTTTGACTTAAATATTTAAATATTGCTAAGTCACACACGTTCGGAAAAAAAAAAACATGGCTTAAGAAAGCTTAAGCCTTAAGTCATGGGTATGGCTTCCTTAAGATTCCGGGCAAGGCTTAAGCCTCAGTCAAAAGGAGGCTTAAGGAGAAACCTTTAATCTGCGTTAAGGAACTTGTGTTCAGAAGGATTAAGATGTTAAGGAAGCCTTAGGAAGCCTAAGAAAGGATTGCTGAACATGCACAAAGAGAATCGAAGCAGGCCATCCCAGGCCCAGGCCCAGGCCCATGTTTGTGCCCTCTATCATTCATTCATTCATTCCGCAGCACCGCACTGCAGTTGCCTTCCTTCCCAAAAAAAAAAAAAGGAAAAAAAAAAGAGACAGCAGCGAATCAGACCGGCGAAGATGTTTCTGCGCAGCATTCTACGGGGCGGCACCGGGACGCTGATGATGGCGGCGTCGGGCAAGGTGAAGGCGACGACGGGCATCGTGGGACTGGAGGTGGTGCCGAACGCGCGCCAGGTCCTGATCGACCTCTACACCAAGACGCTCGCCGAGATCCAGGCCGTGCCCGCCGACGAGGGCTACCGCAAGGCTGTAGAGAGCTTCACTAACCACCGCCTCCAGATCTGCCAGCAGGAACCGGACTCCGACCTGATCGAGCGCAAGATCGGGTGCGGCCAGCTCGAGGAGCTCATCGAGGAGGCCCAGGACGAGCTCAAGCTCATCGCCAAGCTCAAAGGTTCATCATTCTTTTCCGATCACTCTCTCTGCCGCTTACTTCGCTGTTTATTTGTTTTAACATCAATCATTACATTGCTGTAACTTGGAATTTGTTCAATTTGTAAGTTCACATCACATTCCCTTGAACTTGAACCCCAACTAGTGTCGGGATTATCCGATTATGCCTTAGGAATTGTTTCATTTGTTACTACCACTGTAATGGCTCGTGAAGCTAGTGTTTATGATGCAAAACATGCTTAATGGGTTGGCTGGGTTGGGATTTGGGAAGAAATGGACATGGGTAGGGGAGAGGGAAACCGTTAGACCTTGTTAAAACATGGATTAGTTGTTGTTCTACTATTCCATGTGAAACATGGATTAATTGCTGTTCTTTTCAACCATCTATCATTATTTTAAACATACAATCAAATCAACATTTTTACTATTCCGAATAGCACCATATTCTGTAGTTCTCAAGCCGATCTTAAAATCACCATTTTCTCACTAATCTCACTTTCGATTCTCTATTCCACTAATGTTGTTTTATTCTTTGCACGATCCAAATGCGCTGTGCTTGTTAGGAGGATAAAGGTGGGATAATAGGGATAAGTCAGGGAGTCACTTGTGAGAGTGATGATAAGAGTTATCTCTCTTGTTACAATTTTTATCTCTCGCAAAAACACAGCCTTGGGATTCTGTATTCATAGACAGTCAGGAAGAGTTATCTCTCTTGTCACCATTTTTATCTCTCGCAAAAACACAGCCTCGGGATTCTGTATTCATAGACAGTCAGGGAGTCACTTGTGGGTACTACTCGCTGACCTTTCAGGACAAATTCACTGAGGATTCCCAATGGCAACCTTAATCCTTTTTAGCTCATTATAACTTGTTCTGATTGGAAATTTTGGACTCACCTAGGAACCTTGACAACAATTATTTAGAAATTTACAAACTTGGACAATTAATATATTACCAGTGGGTTCAGTATTCATTATTCAATTTAATTTGGGGTTGATTCCGGCTATTGTTTGGCTAACTCGACAAATCCTACACAAGTGTTAGCCTTTGACCCAACTGTGCAGATTTTTTTCTTTTTTCGGTAACTATTTCCCTCACTGCATGAATTTTGTTTTTGTATATAGAAGAACTGATACAGACTTGTCACCGGTAGTAAGTCCTTCACCACATGGAAAGGGGGTTGACATGAACTTTTATTTCACCTATCATATATTATTTGGGATTTCTTGACGGCTTATTATTTATGGTTTGAATCAACGAGCTGTAATTGGGTCAGCATAATTGATGATCTGTGATGTTGGTTTCTCTGTTAAGATCAATTCATCGGTCATGCCAGCTATTCACTAGACAAGAACCAGTATATTCTGAGATTTACTGTTTTGACTTTTCTTTTTGCAATGAAACCTTTCGCTCTCAGCACAAAGCCCTTATAAGTTATCATACAAATGACACAAAAAGAAGCATACAACTGAAAGAAAAAAGGGTTGTTTCTGTGTTTTAGTGGTATGGTACTGGTATCAGTTACTGGCAGACTCAAACATAATCTTCCTTTTTTTAGGTCAAACAAACTATTTTTTAACTAACATGTATAGTCTTACCTTTTGTTTATAAAATCTGCAGAGTGGGACCCATGGGGTGTACCTGACGATTACGAATGTGAAGTGATAGAAGATGACACACCTATCCCTAAGCACGTACCTCGTCACAAACCGGTTAAGTTGCCTGAGGAATTCTACAAGACAATGGACGCCGTGAGTTCAAAACCAGTCATAGAAGAGAAGAAAAGCGAGGAGCCGGCCCCTCAATTGAAGTCTTAATCCATTATTACATGAGAATCATTTGCACCACTTTGTGATGATGCTTTGGCCAGTCAAGATGGCCAGGTTATGTTTAGGCAGGAAATAATTGCATGCCAGTATATGACAAAGACTGGGCTGTTCTATTTTTTTTTTTTTGCTTTTGGTTCAGTTTTCTTTTGAAAAGCTATGCGATTTGTATGTTAAAAGGACATCCCGTGATTAACAGGGTTTATTTTGTTTATGCCTTGTTGATTTGGGGACCTTTTCCTTGTCCTTAATTTGTTCGCCATTAAGCTCAACAAAAGCTGCTTCTCTTTATTTTTATTCTTTTTTTTTTCTTTCCCTTTCTCCTCCTCCTGGGCTGTATTTTAAAAACATTTATTTACCTGTTAACATGGACTGAACAAGGGAGCTTAACAATAGCGGAGCTTGAGCTCAAAATTAGGGGGCCCAACAAATTTAAAAGGGAAATGTTATCTATACAAAATTTTTTTGCTTCGCATGCTAAATTAATTTTTTTAAACAATTATTTACCTTTGAATTAGTTGATTTAATTGTATTAAAATAAAACATTAAGAAGAATAATGATACTTTAAAATTATTACAATACCTTTTTATTTAATTTAAAGGAATATAATGGTTTAAAGAATTTTAAGTTTGATATGCAAAGCAAAATTTTGATGTAATAGTGCTCCCAAATTAAAACCAGTAACTAGTATCCTTCCATATATCACAACTACCATAGCAGCATAGCTGATAAAAATCCATAATTATTTGGAGTTTACTTACGACTGAGTTCTTTTAAGATGTGTTGCTGGGCAGGTGGGAAGGAGAACAAATGCTTCATCAATTTCAGTAGCTTATTTTCTTTTTTATTTTTCTCCTTAACATATTGAAGGAGTTTTTTTTTTTTAATCTCTCAGAAGTATTTATCCTATTTAGTTTTGACAAATCTAGAAAAAAAAAAAGAGTTTGGTTGAATCAACTATTGTATCACACAACAATAAAAAGAAGAATTAAAATAGGAGGGTGACACTAGCTAACTGGTAACTGCAGTAGCCCTAGGCACTACGTGTTGTTTCCAACTAAAATATTTCACCAAGTCTTAGTCTAAGCCATTGAAATTTCTTGACTGGCAGGATGAGAAAATAAGCGGATAGCATATTGAGTTGAGTAGGGGGGCCAACTTGTAAAATAAGTGAACTTTACATGGTAAAAATTAGTCCCCTTTCATAGTTTTCTAAAATCAGGGGGGGCCACTGCCCGAATTGGTCTAACTAAGCTCCGCCACTGGAGCTTAAGGCCTTAAGCTGAGTTATGATTGGACCTTTTGATCCATAATAGAACCAAGCGTAGATGTTGTTGCATCAGTAGAACGCTATAACAAATCTGAGAGTCAGAGATGACATCCTTCATTGCAGCTACCGTAAAGATTGCAAAAAAAAAAAAAAAACATTTCAAGCTCCAATGAAGGATGTCATCTCTGATTCTCTGTGTACTGCATGTGTTGGGGACTATGCGAATTTCGTCAAGCGCAAGGATCCTATCTATCACCAAACGATGTGAAAGGTTGAGATGCTCCCTCCCTCCCTTACTGTGCAATTCTGTAGCAAAAGGGGTCATGATGATGCTGCCATGCAGTTCAATTCAGTTGGTACTACTACAACCTTAGGCCGTACTCGTAGCATGTGGTTTGAGACTTTGAGGGAGGAGCACAGTTGTTTTTTGTTTTTTAATGTTGGGAAAAATGTTGAAAAATAATATTACAGAACTTTGTTAAAAGCCGAAAAAAGAAAACAATAAGGCCATGTTTGCTATCATAGTTTTATATGGTTTTTTGTAAAAATTATGAGAGGTCAAGTTTAGAACATACTCCCTCCGTCTGAAAATTTAAGGCTTTTTGCCGTTCAAAAATTTTTCGAAAATATAAGTCGCCTTTTCTTTTTCTCTTCTTTTTAATAAATCTCCGCTTCAAACCCTTTGCTGCTGCTGCTGCTACTGCTACCCCCCTCCTTCCTCGTAATCAATCAATCACTCACTCCCCCGTAAATCATCAAATTCTCAATCTCTCCTTCTTTCTCTATTTCTCTCTTTCTATCGGTAGTAGTAGTAGTAGTTGAAAAATTGGTTTAATTGAGCTCCGATCTTGCTGATTCTCAGCTGTTACTGTCAAGATCGCGCCTTTGCTGCCGGGAGAAGCCTGTGAATTGGTGAAATTTCGATGGATTACTCGTCGGGTGAGGAGGAGAACGGGGGCGGGTTCAGCATCCTGGGCCACTCGATCTCCCTGAAGAAAAGGAAGAGGCCGGACTCCCCCTCTTTGTGCTCCTTGTCGGCGTCGTCTCTGCGGCCGGAGGGTTACTGTTTTTTGGTTTCTGCTTCTTGGTACTGGTTTTCTTCTATTGATTTTGCCGGGTTCTGATACTGGTTTTCGGTTTTTGATTTTCATGACTGGTAAATTACAGGGAATTGAATTGGTACAGGATACTGGTAAAGGGGTTTGGTACAAGGGTTGTTTGAACCGGTATAGGGTTACTGGTTGTAGCATAGAGGTATACTGGGTTGATGGTTCTAGCACAGGGTTCTGGTAAATGAACATGACAATCTATAATCATGTGATCACCCTATCTGTTTCAACTCAGAAAGATAGAGCTAAGACTAAACGTTCTACAGACGATCTCGATTCACAGAAAGATAGAGCTAAGGCTAATGATTCTTAATTGTTAGGAGCTTAATTGAGCTAGTATGGAGTAAATGTGCCCGGAGGAATTGTCGTTGGTTCTCTTTCTGAGGTGAAAGATGCCATTAAAAAAGTCATCCCTAATGAAAGTGAGGTAAGCTTTCTATACAATTATAGTGAGGACTGAAAGGTAATGTTCATAGATTGTGGCAGTGGTATCATTGGTTCTTTTGAAATAGTACATGTTCAATTTTATTTTCCTATAATAGAAACTAATTGGGGTGTTCAAAGAATCCATTAAAGCGAACTGTTGGGGGCTTTTTCCATATTATAATTTGGCAAATCACTAGGTTCCAAGGCAACAATCACTGAGTGCGTGTCCTCTGCGGTAACTCAATTTTTGAGTTACCTGCCCGTTCGATCAGATCCGTTGATTTCAACAAAACGGTCAAGGATTGATTTAAACGGTGCCCACTTTAGAATTTACGGGGCAGTTATAATAAGGAGTGGGTCAACTCAAAAGTTACGGTACTGCAGACGATCTCGATTCACAATCACTAGGTTCCAAAACAAATTTTAGATATTCTTATTTTACTTGACCTGCATGGTATGGTATCTGAGTCCAAATTCTTTTGTCAAGGCTAGTTTATATCTTAATAGAAAAAAATGCATGTTTTAGACTATACAAAATCCATAGACACATTGTATAACTATACGACATCCAAAAGAGCCACAAGTATAACATACAATATTCATGAAGACATACGGTAGTACAATGTCTCCAATACACTTTCATACAACCGACGATCACAACTTAGTGAATCTGGAAGATTGCCTAGTTGAGTAAGCCTCTCTTTGTGCATATGGGGAGACTTGTATGCATTTCCTCCTCCTGCTTTCATTATTTCGAGCATGCAACATTGCAATGTGAGGAATACCCTATTCAAAGTAGCTGCATTGTATTCTTGAAATGCATTCTGAACATTTAGTATTAAGTCATCAACACTTCGAGAAATTCTCTTATCGGTTAAAGATTGAAGTGAAGCAAAGAATCCCAAGTCTAAAACATTCAAATCAGGGGAATTAGGAGGTTGGTTCGTCAGGCGAATATCAAGGCCTGTTTCGGCTGCTGCGAGACGGAAATCCTCATCTTCAACGGGTACATGTGTTCTAGCATTATCTTGTTGAATCCATATGGTATTGTTTGCTTGATCACGAGGCCAATGTTTTTTAATAGCTGGCAATACTTCAGTAGTTAAGTATCTCCTTATCGTGTCTCTGTCAACCTTGATAGTCTTAGTGACTAGTGTCCCCCTCCTTCTGTTTCGGCTCGACCTCTGTGCTGGTTCCTGTTCGAATAGTTCAATCAATTAGTGTTGTTGAAATGAAGTAATAATTACAAAATTAAACAAAGCACTAAATACAAAATTTAGTCGAATATGTTACCTGTCGAACGAGAGGCCATACTCCTATCTTTCCATCAAAAATGCAATTTCCTCCTTCATCATATATCGGCCTTGCCACTGCCGACAAAAACATCACTTTATCGACGTCACTTTTGTTCTGAACAGTTCTATGTGGGTCGACCTCGTCAGGAAGCATGTAAAAAGTTCTAGACTTTTTAGAAGTGTAGAACCACTTTTCATCTATGTGAACAATATTGTGCATGCTTCTAAATCTGGGTTGACCATGTAATGTCTGTGGATCTAGCATATCCACACAAAACTGTAACCTGGCCCTTTTGTTGTCTTCTTTCAAATGTGGCTTTAGTGTGCTAGAATGTCTTCGTAGCTGTCCCTTCACAAATTTGTCATGGAGTGTGCTTTTTTTCACACCTAACGCTTCGGCAAGACTTCGTATAGTACTCCTTCTGGCAAGCAGAATACTACTAACACGTGATAAATTAAGATCAATTTTTTTCCGACCACAATTCCCTTTGTTTCTTGAACTTACATTGACTGCCACTCCTTGTTCATGGCATTTTTTTGCTCTCCTCCAAATACGTTGGACAACACGCTGGCTCACATTGAAAGCATCGGCTACGACCCTTGTGCTGTCCCTCTTGAGTTTCCAATGGGAACTTTTTTCTAATAGGGCCTCATATATTTCTTGCCTTAGTGAATCTGGAATTATTCTTCGGGATTTCTTATTACTATCTCGAGTGCCGCCATTGGCCACTTCATTAATTGGCACCATTGCTTGATCCGATGAAGGGTCTCCATCTTCCAATCCCTCAGGTGGGTAGTTGAGGTCAATAATTGGCACCATTGCTTCATCCGATGCAGGGGCTCCATCTTCCAATTCTTTAGGTGGGTAGTTGAGGTCAATCATAACTTATGTTGGCACCAAAACCGGAAATTAATAGTCCCTGAAATAAAGAACAAATAATGAGTTAAAGCACACTGCAAAGCTAAATTGCATTCCATCTTTACTTATTTTGAATTTTGATAGTCTCGAGCACATCCTCGGGAAATCATGACAGAGGTGTGATGAAGGCACTACAAGAATTGAACTTGTATTGGAAGAGCATGATCTATAGTTTGTAGTCTTTACCGGTACAAGTATTGACTCTCTGTATCAGTCAGTACAAACTGTACCCACCAGCATATTGAATAGATATTACTTGTTAGTACCCCTGTAAGGATCGGTTATGTTAAAATGTCACTTTAAAAGATGTCAGATTAACAGAAATATCAGTAGATATTTGGTACTCCAGCAATATTGAATAGATATTACTTGTTTTTACACCAGCAATATATGAAAAAAAATTATATATTGTCCCTTTGATTGAAATTCCTTGGTTCCAATCTGACAATGGTAGAGGCTGACTGAGCAACGAAAGTAGCAAACCAGCAACAACTCACAAATGAAGGGCATTTTGGAATTGAAAAATGAGGAGATGACGTCCTGATTTCTTTTCTTTTTGCTCCTACTCTTGCTCCAGCTAGTGATGTTAGTTAGATTCTTTTATTTGGTTAGCTTAATTAATATCCGGATGTCCAATGTTTAAATAGGTGTCAATCAATGTTCTTGGTTAATGTGTGTAATCACTGTGCCATTTTGATCTTTTAAATGGTTATTGTTTTATTAACAGAACATTGTTACCCTTCAATTCTGATCTTTTGTCTTTCTATGATTGCTTGTTTTCAATTTTAGTTGGTGATTTCATTACTATCTTCAGTAGCAGTAGATGGTTCAAATACTGGTTCAAATCGGAGCTGTTAAACAGAGCAAAAGATAAGGACCAAGTAGATTGAAACTTGGAGCAATATTTGACCCCACTGGGTGGAGAGCTTTGATTAAAATAATATGGTACCTCAGCAATGAGAAGAGCTTCCAACTACACATCCACAATGGAGAGCTTTGATTAAAATAATATGGTACAGTACCTCAGCGATGATCAAAAGAAGAGCTTCAATGAGGAGAGCTTTAGCGATGAGATGAGAGCTTCAAGCAACCGGGAGAGGTGCAGTTTGAATAAATTCAAAATACACCAACGGTTTGGCGCTTTTTGTAACAATTCAGATATATGTGTAAAATTTTAACAATGAATTTAATAATCAATTGAGGGCAAAATTGTAATTTCATACATTCCTTAATTTTTGCTAAAAGTCTTCAAAGACCTTAAATTTTTGGACGGAGGGAGTAGTAAGTTATAGCTTCAAAATTCTAGTTGGACTTATTTTTTTAGGGCCTGTTCGGGAGATGGGAAATTCCCGTGGGATGTCACTGTTTACAGGGGAAAACAAAAATCTGTTGAGACTAAATTTTTTTGTACCCATGATAACAGTAACTTTCCTGCAGGAATTGCCTGCAGCCGAACAGGCCCTTAAGAACATGGTTTTGGAGTTTTTTAATTTGTTTTTTATTCGTAACCATGATTAACATTATTTAAAACTTGATGTCTATAATGATCATAGAACATAACTAAATAAAATTACAACATGGCTTGCTAACTCACACCCTAAAACTCCCCACTCCATAGTCCCTACTCCTGAAGCACCGACCTCCCAAAAAACAATATTTTGAAAAAGAAAAACTAATTTCTCACTTCTCACTGACATGTGTTTCACAATTCAATTCACAGTGTTTGTACATAAACTCTGAGATGGCCGGTCTATGGGATTTCTATGCGTGATTGTCTTCTACTGTGCAGTACAGTACTGGGCAACGATAACCTTTAGATTAATAGGAGGGTTTTTGAGATTGAAGCTAGCACGAATCTCAAAGCCATCAGATGGCTCATCTGTTGCGCAGTACGGTACTGCGCAGTAGGTGATATGAATCCGATTTTTATCTGCTGCCATAGTTTTGATGGCACCACATGTCATAGTGTCTATGACAGTGGGACTCACAAAAAACAGTCCCCTATAATCTACAAAATCTCAGCCATCGAGATTAATATGAACTGTGGAGATTAAAAGTATGGCGCGTGGTGCTATCACAACTATGGCAGCAGGCTCTCACCCCAGTCTATGAAGTACTGATGAATGATCAGTTTCTTAAAAATACATTTTTTTGGACAGTATCGAGATTCGCACTGAATTTTAGGATTTTGATTTCTTCTGTGAGAGGGACAAACTGTGGCTTGGTTCCTTTGTCAAATTCCACATAAATTCTGAACTCCCTGTGTGGTCATGTCAAGAAAATTATTCTATTCTTTAATGCATAAATCTGAGCTCCGGTAGGTCAGATGAATGATTTTTCTTACTTATAAATATCGAGTATCTAAGCCCAAGCCCTCTTATGACAACAGAAAACAATTGTTCAATAAATTTTCCTTGCATCACTTAACATGTGTAAAATTTATATTATTCTTCTAATTTTATTTGATTAATATCCAATAACTTGATTAAATTTTATTGCCCGAATTAATTATAGGTGTTTGGGAGTAGTACAAATAAGAAACTCAGCATTTTGACAATGATCCATTTTATTCTTATTATTTATGATAATTAGCTATATATGTAATTAAAATTAGTTGGAAAATATATGTTTAAGTTTTGAATAGGATAAATAGGTGCTCATCTTTTTCAAAAAAAAAAGTTTTGAATAGGATGAAAGTATTACATGCAATCAAAATTTAACAATCAATATCATTTATTCGACGGCAGATGTACTCTATCAGAATGTAAATTATCAAGTAGAGCTATAGTCAAATCAAGTCGTATATTATTTAAAAAAACAATAAAAACTTCTATTCAATTACATGTCCTTCTAAGAACCAGTCTTTGGTCTAATGGTTAAGGGTAACGCTTTTCGTGTGGGAGGTCGCGGGTTCAAAACCCAGATGAGAGTTTTTTATAGACATTTAAATTTGAGTGGCTTGAACTCATCTTTATCTCAAAAAAAAATTACATGTCCTTCTAAAACAAGTAAATTCATTTATTTGTCAGGAGCAAATAAAAATACTATCAATTCAGTATTTCTGCCACAGAAAACAATTTATAGATCAAACATTCTATCATAATATAGCATTCTCTCGCCTTGCTGTTTTACATGTCCCATTCCAAAAAAACCAAACAGGCAACTTGCTATACCAGTCCCTCTACATTGTCAGTATTACTACCAAAATATCACAAGTACCCAATTAAATTTTCTTTTACTTAATACCAGAATGGATTAGTTTCTAGCACCTAAACAAAAAAAAAGAAAGGTCCCAGATATGAGATAATAGACCTTACTGAGACATGGAAACAGATACATTAGCCAACTGGAGGAGTCCAGTTCCAATAGGCAGTGTATTCTGTTGATGCCCCTTCTGTTCATAGCCATCAGGAAAGGTAAGGAAACCCTGACTGACTGGTACAGCTCCGGTATCGCCAAATGTAAGCATGGGAGGAAAGGAAACCATTAGCTCAGACGCATTCAGTTGAAGAAAGTTACGGAAGAAGGCGGGGGCGACTGCGTTTGAGTTTGGCGCGGCAAGAGGGCTGCGATCAAATGAGATCTGAGTGCTGCTGTTGGTTGGAGTTTGAGCTGCCACCTTTGGTTTCCGTCCCGACGGACCAATTGGCAAGTCACTGCAAGCTATAGCATCCAGATCATATCGGCTGAGCTCAAAGTTGGTAACAGCATTGTTGCCCCTGAATTTAATTGCCGCCACATCGTATGCCTCGGCTGCTTCCTCTTCAGATGCTACGGAAAATTGAGCCATAATTAAAAACAAAATAATGTGCTATTAGTTTTCGGATTTGAATATAGTGATGATGGTGTTTGAACTTTGAACTAAATGCAGGCTTACCGAAAGTTCCAAGGTAGAGATCCTTATTGCCCGCAACACGACCTATCCTTGCTTGCCAACGGCCATGCTGATGATGCCTACAAATGAAAGATATTCAAAGGTTACAGCTGTTGCATTATAAAAACCAGATGAAGGGCTGCAAGAGAGCACATGTTCAGTTCTTGAAAATTAATTTCCAGAAAAAAAAAAAAAAAAGGATTTGGCTATTGGACCAGCAATGCTGGTACTGGAAATACTTCAGTATGCAAAATTGCAAAGAAAGAAGATATAATTTTTTGAAATAGAAAAATCAAAGTTCAGTGTCATACCGGGCTCATAATTGAGATAGCAGATTAGAGCCCGGTACGATACAGATGCTTTTTTTCATTCCTTTGTTATAATGAGTTTAACTTTAGCCTAAGGCAAAATGAAAATTTTGAAGATTTCTCTAATATTACCTTGTGACTCCCCTGTAGATAGAGGCACCTCTTGAAAAACCACTGCTTTTCCTAAAAATCAACCAAAAACATAAAAAAGGCTGTGAGAATTTACAATCATAGATGCTAACAACAACCAATTACTAACTGATGAAAAAAGATAGTTGTCAAAAATAAACAGAAGTTAATGAAAAGATGAGCTGCGGTTGTACCTTCTAATTGAGGCAACAAATTCTTGCTTCGTCATGTTTTGCATTTCCTCTATCTCCCTTGCATAGTGATCAATCTACAGTGGAGTACACATTTAAATTAAATTTCGATAAACCACGGATATACAATGTCTATGCGTGTAAGTGTGTGGAAATAGCGAGGGAGAGATTAGATTACAGGGAAGTTGGTAACAGCACTGATGCCCCAATACTTGATAGCCGCCAGATCATAGGCCCTTGCGGCCTTCTCTTCTTTGTCATAGCCACCTGCGTTACAATAGGATGTTGTTAGTTATATACTATGTCTTGGTATTTGATCTTGTATTATGTTACATGCGAAAAAATGTGTACCTAAATAAACTGGAGAATAGGCAGAAATCAGGAGCACCACCATGAGCAATATTTTGCAACAGAAAAAATTGTAATCAGGATCCACTAAATAGCAAATATATACTTTATAAATAACAACATTAATAGGCTGCAATATGAATATATAACATGCTGGTAATAGTAAAAGACATTCTGGTTAGTTCTTATTCACACATAATGTTATAAGCCTCTTTAGCCAGATTCAAGAAAGATAATTAGAATGAGTAACCTATTGATTGAAATCATTAGCACACTAATAAATCTCCATTCTTCATTTCTTTGTATGAAGTAATGATAACTGACAAGAGCCTTTCTTTTTTCCTCAAAAAAGCAGAAATTATTAGAATTAAACAGGGCAAACTAGTGGTTGCATTAAAATTAGTCAGAGATATAATAAAGAACAATCAGTCAAATCAGGGAGAATTTATTTAAGTATTATCCTCCCTCCTTCCAGACCAAACCCACAACCCAGTGGTCAAAGATACTGATGTGGGGCATCAGGTGTACTTTCTCAATCAAACCCAACCCAAACCCAAGAGCCACTGTGTTGCACAAAACAGAAAAGTACTTCAAAACTTCAAAAAAGAAAAGCAGAGAGGGTGGCAGATCCTACGGGGTCATTCTCAAAAAAAAAAAAAAAAAAAGAGTTCTGAGTTCTGACTATGAGCCAATGGGCTATGGACCTATGGCTGTCTCTGGTCAAATCAAGTCCCCTTCTCTTTTTTATTAATTTACTTACTTGAAACTCGGAGTGGACTGGATATGTTTCTTTTTCTTTCATGATAACAATTTTGACATGCCAGTACACTGGATTAATTATCAAGGGCTTGTTCGGCACCGAAGCTTAAAGACAAAAGCTTAAAAATTTAAGTGCGGTTAAGGAACTATTGTTCGGCAGAGTGACAATATAAGGATCTCTCTGAAAAAGTAAATCATGATGGTGGCAACCAATCAAAAATTTTTCAGACTTTTTTATTAGGCTAAGGAGCTGTCTAAGGAGTGTAACAAGCTAAGGAAGGGGGAGGAGGGTTGCCTTAGTGGTTGAGTCTAAGGAAGGACCTTTAATTCTTTCAAAGGAGCTCATGTTCGTTGCATTTTAGACAGCATAGCAGGCTAAGGAGTACTAAGGACCTCTAAGGAACCACTGCCGAACATGCACCAAGGGCTTTGGTATGTGACTATAATGAGCCCACCTGTAAGGGACGGAGTCCATATCTGCTGTTATTCTCAAAGAAAAACAGGACCCTATTATTCTAGTTTGGGCCGTTAGATCGAAACGGACAGATCCTATCGGTCCACTTCAGATTTTAGGAGATCTTTTTCAAATAGATCTAATCCGTTGATTTTGATCCAACGGTCCAAATTAGAATAACAGGGTCCTGTTATTCTATTTGGAATAACAGCCGATATGAATTCGTAAGGGACGTATGCTTTGCTGTATAAAATAAAGATGGACTATAGTAGTGGGCCATCTGACTTGTTGCTGTGTAAAAATTACAATTACAAACTTCATAGTTAAAATGAGGACGCAATACAAATGTCGCATCAACTTGTTAGCTCACAATTCTTACTCCTAATATGCTTATTTTTTGATATGAAAGTTCTATCTCTCCCAAGAAATAAACCTCAGCCGTTGATTGTTTACATATATTGATCATCACCGTTAACGTATTTTAATGTCTCAACCCATTAAAACTTAAGACCCATATCAATTTTTTCAATTCAAGGCCTCATTACATATTATATTAAAAAATTTATTATAAGAGATAAGAATTTCAGCCCAAATTAAGGTATGGGCTATTCAAAATATGCTAACTTTCAAAAAGAATCTGATTACTTTAATTTTAATATAATTGGCATGAAATTCCAACTAGAATCCGTTGCTCTGAGAAGTCTGAAAGTAAAATGATTAATGGTGTTTCAAATATTAATATAACACTATAAGTTGGGCGAGTCATCCAAAATAAAGTCCGAAATTTTCGTCAGAAATAGAGTACCAGATACAAATAAGGACGAATTGTGCAGAGTTACAAACTTACAAGGAAGCATCAACCACTGACGATATACTTTTTGACTCGATTTACAGCTACACGCAATTCTAGCTACAAAATAAAAAAAAGGTAATGCTTCCAAACTGAATTTATTATTATTTCATTCGACCATAATAACCATTATCCAAAGTCCCAGGCACCATGCAAGTAAAAGGGTCGTGCACGGCAACAAGACGGCCGGAAAGACTGTGCACAAAAAACCATTATCCAAAAGCACCCAAATAAATTTTAAATAAAAAGTATCTTTCACACCTTATATAAGAATAAAAAATCTGTTCATGTTTCAAACTGAATGTTCTTTCATTTGTGCCTTAATTTATTGAAGAGTGTATAAATTAGTGATTGCTGCAAAAGTGGGGGAAAAAGTCATGATTGACCAGTGGCGGGTGTTGCACTATAGAAACTTGAAAGCGACACCGGTCATTTGTCTCACTCACTGGTCACTCTCTTGCTCTCTCTCTATCTATCTATCTATCTATCTATCTATTCTATCCTTCAATCCTTTCAAATAAACGGCGCAATAGGGATATAAGATATTGTCATATTACTATATTGTTTTGTACATGTACAGTTTGTACACGAAGAACAGACATCAATCAAATCAAATCATCACCCCCAAGATGTCATATATTACTTACTAAATAATACTACTCAGTTAATGAACGAATGAATGGATTTAGTATAGTATGTATGCAACATTAGAAATTTAGACGCATACCTTGCCTGCCTTTCCTCTTCTGGCCCTCGCGCTTGCACGTGTTGTCCCAGAGGTGCGCCTCGTACCGCCCCGTCCACCTGTGCCTGCATTGCCGAGCCGAGAACTTTCAGAATTCGTTCACACACAAACACACTCCTTCTCCAATTCGGTCATTACTCATTTGCAAAATTTATTATTTATTTATGTTGCAATTAATCACATTTTTGTACTGATATTCATGCCATCCACATCGATCCACGCTGATATTTAATCAATATTTTATAATTATCCTATCCACTGTCAGTGTTAGGTGTGCAGCGATTATTAATTTTGTCATTTGCTAGCAAAGCCTAGCATGCAACTCTTACATTAGCTATACTTAATTTAAAGCTAAATCTCAAGAGCAAGATGCACTAATTAACATTTGTGAACAATTTCAAAAATAGCAATGTAAGAGATGTGTATATTATTATAGCCTAACTCACATATATAGACCATATAAATAATTTTGAACATATTTCTGAATTACAATATTATTGTAGCCGGACTCCTATATAAATAAGTTTAGAATTTTTTTGCTATTTCAAAATTATTACCATATTATTGTAGCCGGACTCCTATATATATTCCCTCAAATTAACAAAACCAGCAATAAATGAGTAAACTTGAGTATTGCACTATTGGTTATTCCATGCATGGTGTATGTAACGTAACGTACTGCTCGTTACAATAAAAAGAAAAGAAAAGAAAAACACATGAACATATATTTCTGGATTACAGCTGCTAGTTAGCTAGACAGCTGGTCGTGCATATATATACGGCTGCATGCGAATTCAAACAAAAAGGAAACTGAAGAATGATCACCAGCTGTGTAAAATGCATGAATGTCGTTCTACTGTTTCTAGTGACTTCCATTTTCATTAAAAACAACAGAAAATCCATGAACATCAAATTAATGAAAAACGAAATCATAGAAATTAGAAAGAAAGAAATGGAAGGAGAGATAGATGACCTTGTAACGCCGCGATAGATGGAGGTCCGGACTGAGGATCCGACGAGGCCCAAGCCGCCGGCGCGTCTGTCCGGCACCGCCGCCAAGGACGTCTGATGAGCGGTGACAGGAGGCGGCGGTAGCGCATGGATGGGCGGAGGTGAAGGTGTCGACGTCTCGATCCCGCTGTTGATCTTACTGATCAGCAAGGGATCACGATCGCGATCGTCCGCCGTAGCAGAGAGCGAGTCCTCGGCGTCGTCGGCGAGGAGCAGCATCTGCGCGGCGGGAGCAGCGGCAGGGGGAGGGAAGGATGATGATCGGGAGTGGTGGTAAAAGGGGGAGTGATGATCGGGAGGAAGGAGGTGGTAGTAGTGAGGGTACGGGTGCGGGATGAGGAGCTGCTGCGCCTCCATTTCCGGCGGCGTCATGAGGGTTGTGTTGAGCGCCGGAGTCATCGATGGATATTGGATCAATGGATAGAGAGAGAGAGATTATATCTATTTATATAAGTGAGAAGTGAAGTGAGGCGGTAGGCGGTCAAACTCTAACTCAAAAGAGAAAAGGCGGAATTAATATATGGATGGATAGGAAAGGGAAGGAAACAAACAAACAGCTTTGCGGGGAATAGGGCGGCGAAAAGAAATCTGGAGAAAGAGCACCCGCGGAGGGAGGGAGGACTATTATTATTATGAGAAAGAGCGGGCTGGTGCGTGCCAAGGTACGCTTCTATTTATATAGAGGAAGAACGTACAAGTGCTTATCCTCTGCTGCGCAGTATTGTACTGACTGCGCAGCGAATCAACGATGTGGATCATAGGGCAGTTTTCTGAGTTGAGTTACACGAATCTTAAAGCGAATCCAACGGCTATCGTACTGCTCAGTAATTTACTGCGCAGTAGAGGATATGAATTGAGGAAGAACTAGTAAGTTGCCAACAAAGATGGCAGCACCTGCCACTGCCACTGACGTTATGCTGCCCACAGTACCAGTACCAGTGCATTATACTACTCTGCATCTGCAACTGCGAATATTACAACAACGCACGTATCGGATGGGCATGGGCCTCGCCTTCACTACTGGACTCCCAATTTGTCTCCTCTCTAGTTTATGAGCCCATACCTTAAGGGCTTTCTTCTTTATTTATTACTTGTCACTCCTATTTCCTATTCCTATTCCTACGTCCTTTTCTTCTCGAATTGAGATCCTCTAGGTTAACTCAAAAATTGAGTTTATCCGTATAATAATTTTACAAAGGGCTTTATAAATTTTAAACACTGACCGTCTTGACTGTCCTGAACGAGATTTGAAACCTACAGCCCAAATATGTTCAGACTTAAACTCAAATTTTGAGTTAAGGATGCGGACTCTTTCTCCTCAGCTCAGGATTCATTAATTATGTCACTGAAAGCAGAGTGCAAGGCTGCCAAAACTGATTTCATATCCCTCTGTAGCGCTATACAGTGCAGCGCTACAGAGGATGAGCACGCGCCAAAACTATGCCAACTGCAGATTGTAAACATTTTTTTTCATCTTATAACCGACTAACTCACAATTTTACAATTCCACAATGTTCTATTTTGAGCAATGTTATGTTATGACATACATTTTCTTTCTCCACACGTACATCTCTCTACTTTTTGTATGTCATTAACTTAACCTCATTCTAGAACATTTCATCATGGCTTACTTCAAGTTAAGATGTCAAATTGAATTGAAATTGTCCATCCACATGAAAAAGAATATCTAGTACCTGTGCTATATATGAGCCTATGAAACTTAATTATAGCATGACATATGGCATCTTTTATTTGCGAACTCGGAACTGCATGTGGTTCCTGGTACGATCCATGTATAGTGCATTAATTGTCTGGTCCTGAACAGTAAGTAGTTGCTTGTACAGTAGTTGTAGTATAAACACCAGTCAGGTAATCATATTTCCTACTAGATCCGATCTACCGTACGAGATCTACCTATATTTTATAATACTGTATACTTTTTTTTATAAAATTCTATAATACTATATACTTTGCGTAAGAGGTGCCTCTTGGAAGTACAGCAGCATCTTGCCTTGGAAATTAAACATGCAGCCATCGATATATGAGGAACATTCAGAATATAATTTATTCTGATTCATAAAGAGCCTACGTACTTAGCGTCTACAGGATATACGAGTAAAACTAGCGTGTTCTTAAGTTTACGGGAGCCTCTTGTAATCTTAACTCAAAAAACGTATCAAATCATATCCAAATTTTAATTTATATAGCTCAATAAATTCTTTATATCAAAATCATGTTGCATACAAAAAAATTTTCTCTTTTTAGAGATTTTTAAGTATTTATTTCGGATTTTTAAAAAGTTACATATAAAACATTGATTATTTTATTAATATTGTATAGTTGCTATTAAAAAATCCGAAATAAATACTTAAAAATCTACAAAAATGAAAATTTTTTGCATGTCACATGATTTTATATAAAGAATTTATTGAGCCATATAGATCAAAATTTGAATATGGTTTGATATGTTTTTGGAGTTAAGCTCACGGAAGGCTCCCGTGAGGTTAAGAGCACACTAGTGTTACTCAGGATATACATCCATATATAGAGTTATAGTTAACAAATTTGAGAGAGATGTTATAAAATTGATGTAATTTTGTATGCAATTCATAATAGAGGAGGGATCAAATAACCATATTTTTTGTGACTGATCGGTGTCCGTGAAATTAAATCTTAAATAACTATATTTTAAATTCTTAAATAACGAAACTAATTGATATAATATGTTGTATATACCATATTTTATGTACATACAAAAAATTATATAATTTTGATTTTATTTATATGTGCATCAAGCATTAACAAAAATCAACGGTTCAAGTTTTACGATTTTTTTCTCCTCTCTTGATGACTATCGAAACAATGTTAAAAATTTATCATTTTTTATGTATATGTTATATAGATAATATAGAATACATCTAATGGATTAGATTTTTTAATTTATGCATAAATAAAAAATTAGTCACCATAGACACCAATGCTCATGGTTATTGGATCCCTCCTCTTTATAATATTGTTATCTTCATATTTTTCAAGTCACTTTTTGAATATGAGGCTAGTAATATATATGAGGAGGGATTCATTGACAATAGTTATATTTTTGACAAACTTGACAATGATACTTTTAAAAAAATTATAGAAATTCATATAAATCTTAAAAATAGAAAAAAATTTACGATGATAATAAGAATAATCCCGCAAAAATTTAAAATTTTAAAATTATTTGATATCGATCCTTTCAATATAGGAAAATCATTTGATCTTGATAAACAGAATATAACAACTTTGACATGAGAAAATGAGATAAATTAAGGACAAGGTTGTCAAGTGAGATTAACTACGCCCTCGCTGGACTGACGTGCGTAGTCATATGATGTATGTACGTAGTTACGTACGTATAGCGCAAAATGGCGGTATATATATAACAAAAGCATCACGCAAGCAAGCTAACGGACCTAGTTAATACAGATTTACTTGGCAAAGCATATTAAGCCTTTTCATAACGGTCATGAATGTTAGTTTTATCATTTACTAACAAATTCAATATCCATCTACGTACAAGCACAAGCAACCTGTATATATATTTTTCGATCAAACAGACACAAAAAAATATATGTAAACCGTGTGTGTATATTCTGGCTTCTTTCTAGTAGTGCTTCCAGATAACGAAGGTTCTGTGGTAATTATCTGTGCTTAAAGCCAGATTCGGATAAGAGTAATATCTATCGTCTATAGAAAAGTTGTCCATGTAGCGTTCATAGGTTATATTTTGGAATGTATTTGTTACATTTCGGGATGTATCTTACATCTATAGATGTATGGACAGCTTTTCAATGGACGCAACATGTTTCTCATTCGGATAACATACCTAAGAGAGAATTAATTTCATAATATTCTCTCAAACATGCTTTATTTTCTAAATTAAATTTAGAAATACTTTTGGAGAATTTTTTTTTTTTTTGTTAAATGACATCGAATATTGCATATAATACTGGGACATTGACAGTAGAAAAATGAAAATGATAGTGTTAATTAAATAGATAAAATCTGGCCGGATAGCAAGGGGAGAAGAGACAAGCGCGCATACGACTGCAGGGAGGGAGTTGATAATATTGCCGTGTCGTGTAGCGGAGGACCCAGTCCCTGATGCCCCGCCCCGGCCCGCCCGGCTGATCAATTTGTCTCTTCCCCCCACATCGCAC
Source organism: Cyperus esculentus (assembly GCA_030179965.1). NCBI lineage: Eukaryota > Viridiplantae > Streptophyta > Magnoliopsida > Poales > Cyperaceae > Cyperus > Cyperus esculentus. The sequence goes on from JASGLE010000030.1 coordinate 1,045,829, forward strand.
GGACGGCGTGTTCGGCCGTTAGCGCGTAAGCGCCGTTAATCCCGCTCCATGACACATCGCTACTCGACATGTTTCCTTCCGTTTAATCCGTTTTACTTCCGTCACTAACCGCCTCTCTAGCTAACCAGTAACCACTGATCAGCAGGTCCGGTCCGGTCAGGATAGGATAGACGGGCAGGTGCAGGGTCTCGGTTTGCAGAATACGCTGTGCTGTGTTTTGTGTACTGTATCTGCATTTTTCTGATCTTGTGACGTGCGGTTTTGGAGGTAGATTGGATTGTTCAATTATTAAGCTATACACGCGTTTTGTTTAATCTGGTTACTGGTAATTAATCCGCCAATCCTTTTGTTTTGAGTAAGATGTAGGGTATATAGAATATATGTCCATAACAACTATACGTTATAAATTTGATATATACGTTATATCTTTTGTACTAAACGTATGAATAGTTTTTCAATAGATACAAGATGTTTCTCTTCTGTTTCGTGTGGCTCACTGCTATTTCAATTTCCTTGTATTTTTTTTTTTCCTTTTCTGCTTTCTATTAGTTAAACTAGTAATTAAGTGTCTAATTTTATCGACGAACCTTAAATCGATGACCGATTTACTTGAAATTGCATCAGATTGAAAGTAACTTCAGCCTGTCACGTTTCCGGCCATCGTCGCGAAATCACTGAAGTGTGGCAACCCAACCCAACCAAACCAAAATATTTTGAAGATAGGAAAGCAAGCAAGCCTGTTATTAATGAATGACCCACTGAAGGAAAGAAATGATGGAGCCCAGTAGTGTAACTGCATCCAAGTGTTGGGCTTTATGTTTGTACAAGAGTTGAGCAATCCAAACATACAAGCAAAAAAGGCTATGAAGGGATCATGGGCCGTGTGTTGGAACTTGGAACCCCCCGATCCGGATTGAAGTTCCATCGACTTGGAAGCTTAAATTTTTATTTTGGTCAGTATCGTGATGGAAACATGGTAATTATTATTTGATTTTATATTATATCGTACTATTCTATGCAGATTACATTAAAAATCATAATAATAATAGAGGAGGGAACCATTGACAATGGTTATTTTGACAATCTTAACAATGGTAACTTTCAAAAATTTATAAAATATCTTAAAAATAGGAAAAAGTTTACGGAAGTATTGCTTAACTTATAGATTGATTATGTTTCCAATTATATTTAATTTAAGCGATATTTGTTAGCTCTTTAAAGATCTTTGAATTGCAACTGTTAAAAAAATGTACAAAATTTTGAAAGTACAAATGATATTTAAATTGACTAAAATTTGAAACACTATAAATCTATAAGTTAAATAGTGCATCTATAAAATTTTTTCATTTTTAAAATTTTATATAAATTTTTACAAAATTTTAAAAATAATTATCGTCGAGGTTGTCATATTTTATACTTTTAAAATTTTTTATAAATTTTTACAAAATTTTAAAAATAATTATCGTTGAGGTTGTCATATTTTATATTTTTAAAATTTTATATAAATTTTTACAAAATTTTAAAAATAATTATCGTCGAGGTTGTCATATTTTATATTTTTAAATTTTTTTATAAATTTTTACAAAATTTTTTAAAAATAATATCGTGGAGGTTTTCATATTTTATATTTTTAAAATTTTTTATAAATTTTTACAAAATTTTAAAAATAATTATCGTGGAGGTTGTCATGATAACCATCCTCATAATAATATATACTACGTCTCATAAAATAACATATAGTTTGGTAGGGGAATGTTGGGCTGGGCGGAGCGCAGCAGCCAGCAGCCCAGGCCCAGCAGGCAGACAGGGACTAGTGAGTGAGACTGAGAGTGGGGCCCACCGAAGCTCAAGAGAACAATAAGTGTCTCCGTGTCCGTGGCGGCTTTGACCGTTCCATTGAATCCATTCCTTTCCCTCCCAATTCCATTTATTCTTATTATTATTATAACAGTATATAAGTAGCAGCGTAGACTCTTGTAGTTGTTGCAAGTCTCAGTCGGGTCCAGTCCAAGTAATGCAGCCTCAGGTGCTACCCACCTCAGTCAGTTCTCCTCACCATCCCTCCCTCCTCATGAGTCATTCAGAATTGAAGACGAGAGAAGGAAGGGAAGAGAAGAGAAGATTCATCAGCTCATCATCAACTCATCATTCAGAATTCAGAGTAGTGCCTCCCACTCTTCATTCCTTTTGTTGGTTACTTGTTGTTGGTTCCTCCAATCACCCATATCTTCTTGAATTCTTGTTGATCCTCTGTGTTCAATTGATTCAGATTCAGATACCCAATTCATGATTTCATCTGAATTGAATTTCTAGTGTCAGTAATTTGTTAATTAGTTAAGAAACCATGGATTTGAACGAGTGCCCGGAGCCCTTTACGCCGTCACAAATGCACATGTTCCATTTACTTCCATCAAACCACAATCAGAATCAGAATCAGAATCATAATCAATTGGCCATGGAATCTGGCTCTGATTCCCAACCCCCGCCGCAATCCAAGAAGAGGCCAAGCTCAGCCATTGTTGCCCACAACAATTCCAATTCCGACCAGCCAACCGCTGCGGACGGAGGCCGTGCGAAGTGGATGTGCCAGGTCGAGGGATGCCCCGAGGATGGCACTGGGTCCACTCAGCTCAAGGACTACCACCGGCGGCACCGGGTATGTCCTGCCCATGCCCGGGCCCCTTCCGTCACCCTGCGTGGCGCCAACACCCTCAGCCGGTTCTGCCAGCAGTGCAGCAAGTTCCACGCACTGCACGAGTTCGATCAGGACAAGCGCAGCTGCAGGAGGCGCCTCAACCGCCACAACCGCCGCCGCAGAAGCAACAACCGCCGCAATGCTGCTCCTGAAAATGCTCCCCTCTCCTTGGCCGGCTTCAGGCCCGACGAGGCCAGGGCTGTCGTGCTAGCTCTGTTGCACATTATCTCGCTCTTTGAGTGTTAGTATCCCTTCTTTAATTCATCATACTTTTTAGTTTTTTACTTTGAAGTTAACTTTAGTTGCACCGGCTTAGTTTTATCCTCTTGTATGTCCAATTAAGGTTTCTGCGCACAAATTGGTCGCGATATGAATTTGTACTGCGGTTTTGAGATATCAGGCTGAAGCACACTGCCTCTCCGCGCTTTGCAAATTGCGCAATAGCCTCATTCTTTTTATTATATTTACTTATAATGTAATGTTGATTATTTTTTTTAATGGACTGTTTAGCTGCCAAGCCCGACCCGGCAAGGGACCAAGAGCTTATACGCCGCCTCCTCGCAAACCTTGCAACCTCATCTCTGTCCATTGATATCTCCGACCTCTTGCAAAAATCAGCAGCTCCCACTGGTAACCCCGGTTCATCCTCCAATTCAGAGTTGAATGCAACTGCTGTCAATGCAACGGAAGGCCGAATCAGGGACTTCGACTTGAATAATTCCCTATTTCAAGATGAAAATGATGATGAACCTGAACCCGAGTATGAACATGAAAATGCGGCGGGAGATTTAGGAAACATTTCCCCGGAGTTGTCACAACCTACTGGCGATGACTCAGATTCCCCTTCGCTACCTTCTCTTGCCTCTAATGGTGATTATCAGGTACTTAATATGAGTCGTGAGAAACGTTTTAATTTTTCACGTTGCTAAATGTACTAGTCCACTATTTCTTTTCTGCATAATCACTTATGTTTGTTTTTATTACGTGTAGCATTTATGCATGTTTATCTATCTTTCTTAAATTCTGGTCTTAATTTATCAGAATGATATGTTGTTATTTCAGGGACGAACCGGTAAAGTGGTGTTCAAGCTCTTTGGAAAGGGTCTTGCTGACTCTCCTCCTAATTTGCATTCTGAGGTAGTTATAAGATTATAGTGCTTCATAGTGCTGGTTTTAATTTTATTAACTTTAAATTATTCAATAATCATTTAAAAAATTTTCTTTTTGGCTTGCTATTTCTGCAACCATTTACTGCTACCTTATCTGAAATTCTGAATTATTAAATTCGATGCAGATTCTGACATGGCTGTCACATTGCCCAATTGAAATGGAAAGCTACATGAAACCGGGATGCATAGTTTTAACTCTATATCTGTGTTTACCTAATTCAGCATGGCATGAGGTACTTTATTTCAGTGTTATTTTCTGTTTCATAAATTGACCTGTAATCTGGTTCTGAACCTGAAAATCACGTCTGAACTAACAAGAAATGCGGAAATGTGGTGCTGAAAATGGATCAATATCCTCTTTTGCATCATGGACTCATGGTAACAGGGTTGTGGCTTTGTTTTGCTTCCTATTTATTTTGGATAAAGTTTGTACAAAAAGACCACTACCGGCTCTCATTGGCAGTTACAGTATAAACAGATAAGAAATGATAAGTAACATTTATCATTTTTCTGTCTAAAGCTTGCTGATAATCTAGCTTATTGGATTGAGAGACTGGCTTTCATCCCTGAACACGACTTTTGGCGCACTGGATGGGTGTATGTGACATTGCAAGATCAAATGGTGTTTATGTATGACGGTCAGTTTCAATTAAGATCCGTTCTATCCAAATTCCAAAGCATCGACTTGCAATCCATAGTTCATGAATTTTTGGAATATAGATGCTTAGATGTTATTTCAGTGTCAAATGCTGAATGATGTTTAATAGCAAGTAATTAAAATTGAATTGGAAACTAAGTAAAATCGGTATTACCTCTACTGAAGTGACAGAAACCAGTAGTACAAAAGACCTAAAAATTTGATACCAATCACAATTTTGATTTTACTTTCAGGTACATTAGTTTTAGAAGGTCCTTTAAGCTCAAAAAATTCAAGTCAATTCCAACTTTTGAGCATCTCGCCAATTGCTGTCTCTTCCGCTGCCAGCGTAACCTTCTGTGTGAAAGGTTATGGCTTATCTCAAACCGATACAAGGTATTTGTGTTTCTCTTCACACCCACACACCGACCCAAATTTTGGGAAGGATGTGGCCCCTAGAATATGTCCCAAGTATGGCATTGCGCATTTAGTAATTAGATAAATTTCAATTACTATTGTACTAGTGATAATTGCTTAGCGGAATATTGCACATGGGCATTACAGTGATTACATGTATGACAAGACAGGCTGAACTCTATCGCAGTTTTGGTTTTATCTATTTCAAAAACAATATTTCAAAGAAAATAAACAATTATGATGCATCTTAGGTTCTCTGTTGCGTATGATGGGGACTACTTGGTGCAAGGTTCTTTACAAGAATTTGCAGAGAAAACAGATGAGGCTGTGCCAGGCAGTCCTGAGGTCCAGTGCATCAGGTTCTCTTGTAAGATACCTGCCTCCAACGGAAGAGGATTTATAGAGGTGATTGTTCTTATTCTTATACAATGTATGAATTTTTGTGCATGTATTGCGATTTATTTATTTATTTATTTCAGAATTGTGTTTGAAATATATATATATATTTTGAATATAGATGTGATGATCTGGTTAGTATTCATAGTTCTCAATTTCTCTTTCCCAGATCGAAGAGGACGACCACAGAGACTTCTCCTTTCCATTCATAGTCACAGACGAAGCGACCTGTGTCGAGATTCATGAGCTTGAATCTGAGATCAATCTCATTTCTGACCAAAAAAATGATGCAATGGAGTTCTTGCAAGAGATAGGATGGCTCCTTAGACGAGCTGAATGCCAATCTGATGCTGCTACCGACTCTACAGCCTTCTCTGCATCGCGGTATAGACTTCTCATATCCTTCGCCATGAACCGTGAGTGGTGCTCTGTGTTGAAGAAGCTTCTGGACATCTTATTTAACGAGGACATCCGTTTGGACAACTGTTCAGCAGAGGAGTTTGTATTGCTGGAGGGCCTCTTATTCGAGACCGTCAGAAGGAAATCTAAGCCCTTGGTTGCATTTTTGTTGAGGTACAAGTTACGCAGTCGAGATTGCCAAGAGAGATACCTGTTCACACCTGACATGGTGTGGCCCTGTACAAACAACATGCCGTTCATTACGCCTCTCCATCTGGCGGCCACGATCGATGGTGCAGAGAGTGTTTTGGATGCTCTAACTGACGATCCCGGCAAGGTGCATCTTTCATATTCTATTTTTTTTTTTGTCATTACTGAATTGTGAATACTGTGCATATCCTCTCGAAGCCAGGCGTGTATGAACCGAGATTTAACACAGTTTATCTCTAAATCATGTTTGACAAGATGGGTGTTTGTTATTTTTGTTTATTATTATTAGAATTATTATTCTAATGGTTCTCTTTTTATTGTTCTGAAAAATGTTGTACTGACATCAGATTGGGATCAAAGCATGGACGACATCACGGGGCAGCGACAGACGAAATAAAACCCCGGCAGAATTGACATTGGAAAGGGGCCACAAATCATACATACAAATGGTCCAGAACAAGATCGACCTGATATCAAAGAATTCTCAGGTAGTTGCCAGCACTCCAGCCGCCGCAAGCAGCAGCTTGTCAGGACATTTCGACGTAGAAAAGGGATACCGACACTGCAAGCGCTGCGTGCAGCAGGAACAGGTGTTCCACAGGTCCCCCGTGAATGGGTTCCTGGTGAATAGACCGGCGGTCCTGACTCTGGTTTGCATAGCAGCAGTTTGTGTATGTGTCGGCTTGATACTGAAGACGCCGCCTTTTGTGAAGTTCACTAAAGGTCCTTTCTTGTGGGACTCTTTGGAGAAGGGTACCATGTGAGGATCTGGCTACCACCACTCGCTATCCGACAATCGCCGAGTACATGTAGGTTTTAACATGATCATAATCATAGAGCTAAAAGTTCACAGTGAGGAAATATTGTAATCTTCTCTTAGGTATTTTTGTCATCTTTACTTTTATTAGTATATATGAAAATTTGTAGTTTGCATTAGATGTACATATAGGAGATATAAAGATTGTGATTGAATATTTTTTTATTATAAAGATAATCACTTTTTATTATAAAGATTGTGATTGAATATTTTTATATTATAAAGATAATCTCTTTTGGTTTATGATTGAAAATTACTTCTCCCTTTAGAAATTGACAGCTACCATTTTGGAAGCAGTGATAAAGTTACTCTAATATGCAAGAGGATACTTCCAGAGTATGTTACATTGAAAATGAACTAAATAAGGGATTTTTTTTTTTTTTTACTTTATGATGGTCAGTGAATGATAATTAAAATCCTAGAGTGATATTATAGAATTTAATTGGCTAAGTGTAAATCAAAATTTCGTATAATTTAAAATTTAGTAGTAATCTAGCAAACAGTTCAAATCATTACATTTGATTTCTGATCAATACTATTTAACAGTACCAAATCAAAGCTAGTATTAGGAAAGGTAATTTAAACTGACATTATTATTTTTTTTTGGAACATCAAAGGTCCTTAGGCAACGAATTTTATTCATAAGAAGTGATTACATTCATAGAGAATAACAGAAAATTTTCTAATCCAAAACCAAATGAAACATAATAACATATTCTATCTACCATCAAACCTTCTAAGTTCTTCTAAGTTCGATAATAACATTATTAAGTTGCCAGATAAATATGAGGAGGGATCCATTGAGGCATTCACTGATTCACAATTCTTAAAATAAAAAAAAAAGGCATTATGACACTAGTCAAGATAGAGCGTCATTACACAAATTCAACTTAAGAATATTTTTCCCCCAAGAGAGACTTTATTTATCAGTGAGAACCCTAAATTTCAGAGTACAAAATAGGAAAAAGTATTTTAACTATGATCATCGATTGGAAGTAAAAGATATTTGAGTAATACCTAGTGTAAAATATACGTCCATAACGTTTATAGGTTACAATTTCAAGATATTACATTTTTTTTTATATTTATGAACGTATGAACAGCTTTTCAACCGATGCAAGATGTTTCTCAAGATATTTTAACTTATGATCGATCTGACGGACTGGGCTGAGCCTGTGGATTGGTCAGTCAAACTGTCATTATCTCCTGAAAGCTAAAGGCCAAGGAGTTCCAGCAGGTTTTTCACACCTTATTACCTCACAAATTTGAAAGAGTAATAATTAGCGTTCAGTTACATTTCGGGATGTGTCTGTTATATTTCAGGATTTATTTTTTACATTTTTTTATATTTATGGACGTATGGACGACTTTTTCAGTAGACGCCTGATGTTTCTCAATTTGAAATTACCACTAAGAGTCTTTTATGGTACATATTTTTATGTTATTCTTTATTACATGAGCTGTTCAAATAGTTAGCGCAGTTGGGATAATAATTGGAACATACATTCAATTTTTATGATATATATTCATCTAGTATTTCAATGAAAATACTTCAGAAAAAATAAATTGGGATCCTAGATGTGTTTCATCATTTATCATTTAGAAAAGACACCAACTAAATATTTGTAAATCTTGATTGGTCATTCAATGAAAAAGAAAGCCATTCTAATTCAACTGTATTTTTTTTTCATGGAAAATTAAACAATTGCAAATAAATCTTTTAAACACGCACAAACTTATATATGATGAATGTCAGTTAGTTCTTGGCTTAAATAAATTTGAAAATATATGAAGCATATCTGATGTATTCTATGAATACCTATTGAAAACAAATAAAAACCATTTTCTCTGAGAAATAATATATATTTCACAAGCTATCGGAATTAATTGTTAACCACAATAAAAATAACTTAATTAACTAGTTTGGGTTTATACACAATAAGAGGATTGATGCCGTGACTCTTTTGAATTGAAGCGTTCACATTTAGTGAAAAAAAAAAACAGAGAGATAAAAAAAAAATAAAAGAAAGACTAAGGCTGGTTAATTTGAATTTAAAAATGAGCAAAATTAGAAGCAATAAACACAAACAACTTGTGCTTAACGTAATTAATCGGAACGAGGGAAAAAAGTTAGACTGGGCAATTATTGCATGTGACTGCATCGATTACGACTATTATACTATGTTTACCAACCAATCAATTTAATGAATATAAATATAAATTGAATACTAGAAAAATATAACTGTGAAGAATATAATTCAGAGTAATTAACGAACCTTATACAAAAAAAAAAAAAAAAAATTCAAACATGTAGAGCATATAAAATACTTTTTAGTAATATCTATAACTATAAATAAACATGAATTTTACAAGTAAAAAACAACATTAATATAATGTATCTGTTCATAACGACTAAAGAGCATACTTTTCTAGTTTTCTTCACACAGAAGTCCTAAATAAAATAAATATAGAAAAATTTTGGATGCAATCACATAATATTAATCCATCTTAATACAAAATTTATATACCCAAACATTCATATCCGTAGAATTTCGTTAATATTGGGTCATAAAAGGGCAAAATATATATGTAGACCGTAAAATTGCAAAGAATCACGGTGGAGCCAGACTCCGAATCAAAGGGGTCTAACTTTTCCGATGAAACATAATTCTATAAGTATAGATACATTTTTATAAAACTTTTAAGGTATATTTGTGCAAATATTTTTTAGGGTAGAGCCAATTTCGTAAATCTTTTTAGAAATTAAGTATATTTTGTAATTTTTTCTCAAAATGGAGATATTTTTACAAATTTTTAGGGGTATATTGTTGAAATTTTTTTTCCAGGGGGGCTAGTGCCCACCCCTGTTTCATGCTGACTCCGCCCCTGCAAAGAATACAGCAGGGGAAAAAAACAAAAAGGACAAAAAAGTTGGAAGGGATTACAAGAAACTAAAAAATTCTACATATGCAGTTGGATTATATAATACGTATATTTAACAACAGTAATGACGTACCGGAAAAGAACTAGTCAATTAGTAAAAACTAAAAACTAAAAAGGATTATACATGTGAACAAGGATTTTTATTGATTTATTATTTTTTTTGTATTATGTTATATATGATATTTATATTTATCCAGTAAAAAGGGAAGAATTAATATACATGATATAATTTTACCAAAAATTATAAATCAAATAGAACATGTCTGAATGAACAAAAAAATTAAAAAAATATTAATATACAGCTCTAACTAATTAAGGTACTTAATTAATTATAATTGAATTGCTACAATTAATATAACTCGATGGAGAGAACATGCATCTCATTAATTCCTCTCTCCTTCAAAACAACTAGTCAAAATCAAAATGCAAAAAAAAAAAAAGGGAACAAGGAAATGACCAAAAAAAAAAAAAAAATGGAACTAATTAAGTTGTGATCACAATTTAGTAATTTACAAGGTGCATCCACAGAAGAGGAAGAAGAAGCCCATCATGGCGACGAGGGCGACGGACTCGAAGGCCATGACGACGCTCCACACGACGTCGTCCAGGACGGAGAAGTCGAGCTCGGGGAACTGAGACACCGCCCTTCGGATGACCGACAGGTCCACTCCTGGCAACTGGCGTCTGAGAGCGGAGGAGCTCGGCATGAGGTTGCGGAAAGTGGAGATGCTGATCGTCGCGGGCCACCGGAAGAAGGAAGACAAACCCCTCCCCATGTGTTGTATGTGTGTATCAATGGAATTGGAGGTTTGTGGCAGTTGGAGAAGAGTTAATGAATGAAGGAATGCTATGCAATGTTGGCATGTGAAGGAACTGAGGAAAGGGAAAGAGAGAGGGACTGATCAATGTAGAATTTTCTGGCAGGTCATATCTGGTGTCCTCAAAATTAGTGTCCACGTATCCACGTTGTTACAAAATTTAGTGTCTTCAAAATTAGTGTCCACGTATCCACATTGTTATAAAATTTAATGTCTTCAAAATTAGTGTCCACGTATCCACATTGTTATAAAATTTAAGTTAAAGTGTTACACAATAAAATTAGTGTCTACGTATTCACATTGTTACGGAATTTAAGTTAAGTGTTACGTAATTTGAGATAAGAGTTACAGATTTTGTATATGTGTGGACAATTATTGTCCATGTATCTGCATCTGCATTGTTACAAAATTCGAGTAAAGTGTTACGCAATTTGAGATAAGAGTTACAGATTTTGTGTATGTGTTGACGTGTGGACAGTTAAAATGAGGACGCTTGGAAAATTTATTTTCTAGCATAATTTTGTTCTGAGTGGGGGCGGGACCCGCTGTCAGCTTCACTGGATTCCATTTCCATATCTCAGTTTGTGGATTGATTAATGAAAAATTGCTTTAGAATTCTGTGTCTGAGCTGATTAATTGAATTGAATTAAATTGATTAGTTACTATACATGATGATGATTTTTTTTTTTTTTTTTGAGGAAAACATGATGATGATGAATTGATAACGACCAGACTATTGATTACGTTTTTTGTATATTTAATTAATCAATTAATTACTTCTGGGCTTAATTAGTGGATCCCAGGCCCATTCCCCATGTGTTACACATTACTTTGCAGTGCTGAGCTGAAGCCTCAACCGTTATTAGTTAGGGAACTGATACATGATATCAAAAGTGATACCAAAAGTGATATCGACTGTGTTGGTATTCATATTAAATGTACCAATATTCAAGTAACTCATTTAAATATTCAAGTTATTTATAAAATATATTTCAGTACATTGTACAGAATAAGTTGTATAGTGATACCAATAATTTGAATACGTACCTTTTTTTTAATTTGAATATTAATACAGTCGGTACAAATTTTGGGTATCACTTTTGATATCCCCATAACATTTTAGTATTAGTTATTAGTTGTATTATATTCATCCAAGCTGTGTATAAATTATTGTTTTTTGAGGAGATCATGGATTCATGCTTCCCACTTGATTGTAGATTGAATTGCCCTTCAATGACCCACAGTACTGAAACATGGTAAATGAGTATTAAATTTAAAATCAAAATTAAATTTGTGAAACATTTTAAAATTTAAATAGCGGAAGTTGACAAAAGTTTTGGGATTTTTGTATTTTTGCGAGTACTTCCAGCTAGTAAAGGCTATACTGTACAACTATGCCAGACTATAGTTCCAGCTATAAAATACATGTGTACGGCTCCAAATTAATATACACTATATAGGGATAATTTATAAAATTCATATCGACTTTGGTGTTTCAGGGTGCTGTGTGTGAAAATATAAAAACAAAACCATGTCCCAGATTTATTAGCAAACAAAAAAAAAAATATATAGACTATATATGGCCCAGAATGCCACTAAACGATGACAAAATAGTATAATAGAACAAACAAAGAATAAATACTGATTCTTGACTCACAGAATCTAAATTATTCATGGAATTTAGATTAAAGTATTGCTTAATGATACATCAATTATTTTTAGTTATGTATCACTCAGAATTTAAATCACCTTTTGTATTATTATAAACATACAATGGAAATGTTCAAAATTTCTTAAATATAATATTTTAGAGTTGTTTATTTATGGGTTAGCTAAATAAACTTTTATTTTGAATCAAGTGGTTCTTATCAAACATTTTCTTTTAATTATATTAAAAAATATATTGTGGCTATTTAATTATAAAAAATGAACGACCCATATTTCATCTGATCGATCCATAGCAAAATTAGCCTAAAACAAAAGAAAGAATGCGTTTGCCGGGAGTCGAACCCGGGTCTATTGCTTGGAAGGCAATTATCCTAACCGTTGGACTACAAACGCTTGGATGCTAATTTTCCAGATCATATATTATATATCTCTATATATCTAATCCAAATGAAAATAATTGAACATGTACAGAGATATATTTTAGTGAATTATTACATTTTTTTTTTAATGAAACTGGGTGAGTTGATTTACATTAATGGAACTAAAGACATTTGAAATTTTGGACTATACATCATAAAATCACCTAATTGCAGAAAGTCATTAATTAATTAGAGGTAAAATATATGCATTAAAAATTTCATAACTAATTATCATCCTCTCTTTCTTTGACTTCACAGTTCACATCCTTTTGGGCTTGTTAGCTCTAAATTATCTGTCCTACATGAACCCCTCTATATGCAATAAGATGGTGTTGATATTTTGTACTGATCATTTAACTGGACAGAGCATTACCTTAGAAGTAAAAGCAAATATATACATATAAATGTCTTAGTTAAGTAGGTCAGGGGTCTTTTATGATATTTAATTTGAGTGGCTTGATCAATCATTTTATCTCAAAAAAGTTAAGATGCTCATATTAACAAAATCCCCCTTTCCTGATAGTGATCATTCTCATCTACCTTTAAAATAGATAATAATTAAATTAATGACTAATTAGATATAGATTATTAATTTGGATCCAAAGCTTGAATTTAAACACTGTCAAGTGTCAATTATTAAATATTCATGGATGCCCCTCATGAAAAGTAGCTGACTTTTTTTTATCTTGCAACCTTCATACTTATCACTAGAATATTGGCTGGTTTTCAGATTTTGTACATTTTGAGTAATTGGAAGTTCTTAATTCAAAGCAAGGAATTCGAAACTACAAAAGTAAATAAAATATATAATCCCACTATAATACATTGTGTCTCTAATTTCTTTTTTTGGGACATTAATTTGAAATATATTACTTAACTTTTGTTATCTCCCAACACTGGTACCAGTCGGTACCAGTAATTCTTGCCTGCTTCAAATATGAGAGGATTCTGATATATGGAGGCCTGGATATTATTTTAGTATGGATGGTTGGTTGAAACTATAATTTGCAAATTTAATTAGATTATCTATCAATACTACAAATGTACCTTTTTTATTTTTATGTACATCATTTTATTTAATTTTGTCTTTCGCTGTATTGCATTTCGATGGGACAAAATGTAGTGGAGACAGCACAGATGCAATAATCAAACGGTGACAAATCGTAGGTAAAGTGAAATTTTAGCAGAAACTAAAATTCCATTTTGTTCTTCTGATGGTGAGTTCTCAATCTGAGTGCTCATGCTTGCCTTAAAGCAATATACAGTGTGGACCGCTGGATTGTCTCAAGATTTGTGCAGATTCAGATATCAAGACGATCCAACCGTCTACGTGCTTCACTGCACATTGCATTACTCTGAAATCCCCATCTTGACAACCAAAAAGAAGAAAGCAATGCAATTTTTTTTTTTTTTTGAAACATCAAAGATCCGTAGGCAACAGTACATCTTTTTTTTTTTTTTTACATTTTTCTTTTGTAAAAGTCGGTTGACGATGATCAACCAACAATATTATTAGCTGAAATTAAGATAATTTAATTACATAGTAATTACACGTGAAATTTCAAGTTATGAAATTTTCACTGATAGATTGGTTGGCGATCACTAACCAAAACTATCATTACATAAAAGAAAAACTGCACAAAATAATTATTTGGGCAATCACAGTTTTTAAAATTTTAAAATTTAGAGGAAGTTTTCAAATTCCTACCCCGCGCCACAATTTACTGAAGAAATCAGAGCTTGATTTCTCTGAAGTGCTCCAACTCCATTTTACACCGGCGAAAGCGCTTGACATTTTCGCTATGACGTCGTTCTTCTCAACGTCATTTATGTCGTTGAAGAAACGGAGTTCCACTTCGCTCGGAGCGCAAATTTTCAGAACAATGGATAAAAGATCGGTGTCGTTGAAGTTCTCTGGTGGTAGATTCACTACAATCCTTGATAACGATGCTGGTTTTGCCGTGTCGGGGCAAGAAGGAGATGAACGCTGCCACAGGTACCAAACCACGGGACCGATTACGAGTTCCTCGGTGTTTTCGAATGCTTCTAGCGCATCGCATATCGAAAAGACGGGGTACGAGTCGAACCAGCTCATGATAGGAGACACTTCAAGCTGCAAGCTTTTCAACCCTTTGTTTCCGATGAAAAATGGCAGGAGCCGCGGAACCTCGAGGGACTTGACAGTGAGCTTTTGCAGGTTTCTGGGCACTGATACCATGCTAATTTTACTGGCTTTTGCAACCGAGATGCTGAGATTGCGAACCGAATGACAGTCCAAGGTGACGACACAAGGTTGCATGCATCTCAGCTTGAGTTCCTCCAAATTGGGTGCCTGTACATCGATCGATTGCGGATAGCCGGTGAACCGAAACCTCAGTAGTTGGTTGAGATGGATTTTGGGTTCTTTCAGACCGATTATGTGGATCAAATCGAGGAACTTGAGCGAAGGGAAGTATGCGCCGAGGTTTACGAGGTGTTCGTCGTCGATCCTCACAAACTTGAGGGCTAGATTTGTGAGTTTTGGCATGAGCTTTATGCCGTCGAATGAGAGCCATGCGTTTCGTATAAGCAAACTGTCGAGATACTTGCCTGTACATATTGTTCGGCATTTTAGTTACATAGATGTCGAATTGGATGGATTTATAGTTTAAACTTCGTCGAAAGTGATACGGCAAAGTCACAAATAAGTTGGTAACAAATAAATTGTTAAATTATAAGAACTTGAATTTGAATTTGAATTTGAGAGAATTTATGTGAAAAACAATGAGAACTGACATGTATCAGACATGAGTGCGAGAGCGCTCGAAAAGCCGACAGGAGACTTGTTCGAGGCATTTACAATGCTGAGCCTGCAGAGTTGTTTACAAACGAGCGGAAGCCACGCGGAGAGGAAGCCAACTTCAGTGAGATCATCCACTTCCTCAGTTCCAACAACCGATCGGGGGCCTTCGCCAGAGACGGATACAGACACAAGCGAGGCGGCAAGGAGCGAAACGAGGTTAATCACCCGGGTCTTGAAAGGTAGCAGGTGCTGGTTCTTTGAGTGTGGCTCAAGGGAGATGGATGAGGTGTTGTATGACAGGGAGAGGAGCCGGTGCGAGGCGAGCCGACAGCTCGCGAGATCAGCCGTGTTGGGTAGCCGCTCGAATATCGTTAGGAGGACATCAGAAGGAAGATCATCCATAATAAAAAAAAAATAAAAAAAAAACTTTGTGATATGTAACTCAAAGATGTGTGTTTGATTTTTGAATTGAAAAAATGAGATGCTTGTTAATTTATAGGGGCTTGAATTTGGTTCAGTCAGCAAGAGGAGGAAACCAAAAAAACAAGAAACAAGAAACAAGAAACAAAGAACAAAGTAAGTGTGCATGGTTTGTGCCAAAACAGCAAAGAAGATCAAAACCAGCAAAAGGAAAGAGTATACACTCAATCTTTACACATCAGAGAGCCGTTTCCAATGGGCTTCAATTGAAAAAAAAAAAAAAAAAAAGAACTAAGGAACAAGGCATAGGAGGAGCCGTTTGAGATTTGACCCAAGTACCAGTTTTGAGATCCATTAATAAATTAATGAAAACTGTGTACAGTAGTGAGACGCTGAATCGTCTCTCTCTCTCATCGATCAGGCCGTCACCCAAAGTAATAGATATCCTTATCCATAATTCCATACCGAGCATAGCATAGGGGCCTTGAGGCTCAGTTCATGTATCAATTAGGATATACAAGAGCCGTGACTCGGTTCGTCCCAAAAAATGTTACCAAATGAATAAACAAAAATTTTATTTTATAGAAATAAAAATTTATAGAGAAAACAATTGAACGTGTATTTAAATATTTAGTACGAGTAATAATAATATAACAATTTGTATAAATAATAAGATATAAATACTGTTCGACCATTTAAAATATAAAATTGTGTCTTAGACATATCACACTCATATTATTTAATAAGGAGAGAATATATGTAATCCATTGAATCAGAATAAATGAAGAGATTCAAACATAATAAATGGTAAATAATATTGATGATGTGGCATGGTTGAGGTAATTGGAGAGTTACCACTCTTTATGGAGTATAGATTATTGTGTTTCATTCTTATTTGTTGAACCAAAACACTTATTATGACTATTTAACGCATTTGTTTTCCTTTATGCATTTTATTATCTCGTTATTTAATAAACACTTATCATATCACACTTATTTTGTAGTATTTTGGTAATTTAAACATATAAGATTATAAGTAGTACTGTTATATATTTATATGAGCTTGAGCTCACCAAAGTATAACATAATCACCTCAAGGTTATAATTTGTGTCATTTATTGAATTCTTGTGGGATACAAAATTTTAAAGTTTCTTAATTATTTGTTTTGGCTTTTCTAAAACAGTTTATTTGTTATTATTTTATTATTATTTTGTAGTAAAAATATGAAAACGCTACCAAAAACTAAAATGAAAAAACTTTTTTTAGCCCAAAAATTTTTTATATTAACAATTTAGTGAAAATTGTTGTAAACCACAATTGAAGATATTAAAGCATGTTTTTTAATAAATATAACATCCATATTTTTGGTAATAACTATGGTGAAATTGCGATTGCCGCAAAATAAATAAATAAATAATTAAATTAATTAGAATGTTGTCGTCCGCTAATATTCTTTCTCCTACGTACAGAACTTTTGAATCGTCACCACCCAAATAAAATTAGTAACTCGAGCAAAGCATCGTTTCTGAATTCTGATAGCACAAACAATAAAGCGAGGTTTACAAAAATATAGATGGAAATATAAACACTAAAGGAATTTTTCGTGACAATTTGTGATTGGAAGATTATACAAAACTTGTTACTGACGATCTGGGAAAAACAAGCCTGCGTCATCTATTACATATCGTTCCTAAAATTACCACTTTATGCGACTGTATAGTTTACATACCATGGAACCTATACGGCTGCCGTCTATCTTTATAATAATATATTTAGATTTATACAATTTTCAACAATTCGAATTAAGAATTGTTTTTTTATCGTTGGACGAAATTAAATTCAAATATTCAATAGACCAATATCGATTGGCTCGACCTTCGAACCGGTCAAATACTTCACTGCTTAATTTGAAGACTTAAAATATGATTGTTCGTGTCAAGTAAAAAATAAGCACGTGCCTCCCTTTGCTTTGCTTCAAAAGAGGTTTATTTGAAATTTTCTGATGAACCGTTGTTTAAATATTAAGAGAAAGAGGAAAAAAAACAAAAGAATGCGTTTGCCGGGAGTCGAACCCGGGTCTATTGCTTGGAAGGCAATTATCCTAACCGTTGGACTACAAACGCTTTGCTGCAATTTTCAGCCTTTTTTAATGAAAGCCAAATTAATCAGACGCCGCCATAGATTGAAGGTGGGGAATTCATATCCTCTACTGCGCAGTATTCTGTCCGTTGGATTCGCTGTAAGATTCGTGCAACTCAATCTCAAAAAACACCCCCATAATCCTCATCTTCGATTCGCTGTTAAGCACTCGAAGGTGGGCTGGACTCGTAGTCGTAGGTTAGGGTTTGCGTCAATTCATATCCTCACTGCGCAGTACTTTGGCCGTTGGATTCCCTTCAAGATTTGTGCAACTCAATCTCGACACCCCCCTTTAATCCACATCGTTGATTCGCTGCGCACTACAATACTGCGCAGCAGAGGATAAGCACTTGGTTTGCGTCTCCGCCAAAACCCTCTCCGTCCCTCCCTCAATCAAATCCCTCCCTTTCTTCCTTCCTCTCTTCTATAGGGTTAGGGTTAGGGTTAGGGTTAGGGTTTTCGAGACCAGACGCCTTCCGCGGTGGCATGTCGACGGAGAGGAAGCGCAAGGTGAGTCTCTTCGACGTCAAGGACGACGTCTCCGTCTCCGCCAAGTCGGCCCGCTCCAACGGGTCCGCCGCCATGGCCGTGCCGGGCGTCAACCGCTGGACCGGCCGCCCCTACTCCGCCCGCTACTACGAGATCCTCGAGAAGCGCAAGACCCTCCCCGTCTGGCAGCAGAAGGACGACTTCCTCCGCATCCTCAAGAACAACCAGACCCTCGTCCTTGTCGGTGAGACCGGAAGCGGTAAAACCACCCAGGTACTGTTCAATCAGTTCATGGCCTTCATGCTCAATTACACAATTAATATTTTTCTATTAGAACAGGATTGCATATTTCATTTGATGAAATCCTATGAACAGCCCATTATTGATAGGAAAAAAATAATCTAGTCCAACCTAATTAATATTTTCCTCTAAAAACAAGCATTTTAGAGGAATAAATTCTTATTAGATATTGATAGTCTGCCGAATAGTGAGTAGAAATTATTTCATGTAGACTCTCAATCCCTATAGAAACCTACATAATTTGTGTATGCCGAACAGACCCTTAGGTTATCTGGCTTGGGTTTCATCATCCCTGGTTTAGGTTTATTGACCACCTATGTGTAAAACTGTATTCCAAAAAACATCATGAAAAGAAGAAAAAAAGGGGTTTAAGTGATTACTGAATGAAACTTACAGATTAGATGTTTTGATGTTCACAGATACCCCAGTTTGTTTTGGACCTTGACGACCTTGGAAAGAAGCCCATGGTAGCATGCACGCAGCCGCGTAGAGTGGCCGCCATGTCGGTGTCGCGCCGTGTGGCAGAGGAAATGGATGTCACTATCGGAGAGGAAGTCGGTTACACTATTCGTTTTGAAGATTGCAGCAGCAACAAAACTATGCTCAAGTAAGCTGTCAAATAACCTTTTTTTTTTCCCTCTAACTCATGGATGTGAGTAGTATTATTTAGGTTAAAACTAAACTGTTTCAGTATACATTATTTCTGGTTGAGGTAATATAAGTGACAATTTATTGATTTTCCCGAAGTGAGTTGTCCTTAGCTCGTAGTTAATTGTTAAGGTTAAGGTTATAGCTTGCTGGTAGAACAATTTAGGTTTCTTCTGGTTCAGATTTTACACATGACCTTTTGTCGACGTACCTTGATTGGAATGTTGGGAAGAATCACATTTATGAATCTAATCACCACCCCATGAAAAACTGTTGTTTACATCAGATACTTAACAGATGGTATGCTTCTGAGAGAGGCAATGACGGACCCACTTCTGGAGCGATATAAGGTTATAATTCTTGATGAAGCTCACGAGCGAACTCTAGCTACTGATGTGCTTTTCGGACTTTTGAAAGAAGTATTAAAGAACCGACCAGACCTAAAACTTGTTGTCATGAGTGCTACACTTGAGGCTGAGAAATTCCAGGGGTACTTCAATGGGGCTCCGTTAATGAAGGTTCCTGGTCGGCTTCACCCAGTAGAGATCTTTTACACGCAAGAACCTGAGAGGGACTATTTGGAAGCTGCTATTCGTACTGTTGTGCAAATTCACATGTGTGAGCCACCGGGTGATATACTTGTGTTTCTCACTGGTGAAGAGGAGATAGAGGATGCATGCAGAAAAATCAACAAGGAGATTGGCAACTTGGGAGATCAGGTTGGTCCCATTAAGGCTGTTCCATTGTATTCCACTCTACCACCTGCTATGCAACAGAAGATATTCGACCCTGCCCCGCCTGCATTAACAGAAGGAGGTCCGCCTGGAAGGAAAATAGTGGTGTCAACTAACATTGCTGAGACATCCCTTACAATTGATGGTATAGTTTATGTCATAGACCCTGGTTTTTCAAAACAGAAGGTTTATAACCCTAGAATCCGTGTCGAGTCCCTTTTAGTATCTCCAATCTCCAAAGCAAGTGCACACCAGCGAGCGGGTCGTGCAGGTCGTACCCAACCTGGAAAGTGCTTCAGGCTTTACACTGAGAAGAGCTTCAACACTGATTTGCAGCCTCAAACATACCCTGAAATCTTGCGGTCCAACCTGGCAAACACTGTACTAACCTTGAAAAAGCTGGGGATTGATGATTTAGTGCACTTTGACTTCATGGACCCACCAGCTCCAGAGACTCTGATGCGGGCCTTGGAGGTGCTGAATTATCTGGGTGCGCTAGACGATGAAGGGAATCTGACCAAGTTGGGTGAAATTATGAGTGAGTTTCCTCTGGACCCACAAATGGCAAAGATGCTTGTTGTTAGCCCCGAGTTCAATTGCTCAAATGAGATTCTCTCCATCTCGGCTATGCTTTCAGGTACGTACTTTTTTAATTTTTTCAGTTTGTTGACTTTAGGTTTTTACAATTATATGATTCTTGTGATTGGGGCATATTAGAAGTGCTTTCGAAATGTTTACTATAGAACTATGTTGTGTGAATCCTATTTGCCATAGACACTTCTTGGATTCCATTCAATTATTTTGTCATTGCAATTCCACTTGTTAAGTTTGTCGTTGGAAGCACATGTACATAATTCAAATTGGTGAAGCACACAATTATGCCATGCAAAAGGGTATATACACTTGAACAAATGGGTGGATAATTGACAAGTTTGGGTCAACATGTCAGGGGCATGTTCTATGATGCCATGTTAGGTCTTGATATAAGTAAAATTTATTGCTTACTATCATTATTATTACTATTTTTATTTTATTATGAGCAACTGTCATGCAATTATGCCAATCGATCGGGTTGATCATAGATGTGTAGTGGCTGATGCAGATAGTTGCTTTGTTCAGTTATTCTCTCTATTGGTGTTGTTCATCACTCACGCGTTTCTCTGCTCTGCTGAAATGACCCACAATAATGTGTGGGCCCCACTTGTCATTATGCGTTTGTTTCTTTAGTGCCGAATTGCTTCCTTCGACCTAGGGAGGCTCAGAAGGCCGCTGATGAGGCAAAGGCCCGGTTCGGCCATATTGATGGGGACCATCTCACTCTTCTCAACGTGTATCATGCCTACAAACAGAGCAGTATGTTCTATATCCCATTGTCATTGGTTTTCTACTTCTCTCTTCTTTGCAGTTGACCTAAATATTTGTGTAATTCTTGAATTGGAAATTGAGTTTAATTTTGGTACCTGATGTAGATGAAGATCCACAATGGTGCTACGAGAACTTTGTAAATAGCAGGGCTATGAAGGCTGCAGATAATGTGAGGTCGCAGCTGGTGAGGATAATGTCGAGGTTCAACCTGAAAATGTGTAGCACCGACTTCAACAGCCGGGATTATTACATCAACATCCGCAAAGCTATGCTTGCGGGCTACTTCATGCAGGTTGCCCATCTGGAGCGTACCGGCCACTACCTCACTGTCAAGGACAATCAGGTTGCCCATCTGATTCAGCTGTTTAGTAGCATAAATCCGGTCAACCCTTGTATAATTTGCTTGTTTAAAGCCATAGAGTTGAATTTTTGCATCTCAAGCTAGAATGTTACAGGTCATGTGTTATAATGTGGTCATTGAATATCTTTCATGGTTTTGCAATGGAATTTTGGTATGTATACATGCCAACTCTCTGGAGAAAATTGATAAGAGAGAGAAAAAATTTTGAATTGCAACTTCTAAAGGGATTCCTTGCACAGTCAATTGTTGCCTATATTTTGATAAATTAATACACCAGTCAAGGTATCTATTCGTGTACACCTCAAAAGGGGCTTTAAAAATTGTGATGCGACATGTCTAACTTTCTATTAATGTTATTTATATTTGTGAACAGGTGGTACATCTACATCCATCAAACTGCATGGATCACAAGCCAGAGTGGGTCATTTACAATGAGTATGTGCTCACCAGCAGAAATTTTATCCGTACTGTCACTGATATCAAGGGAGAGTGGTATGTCCTGTTATCTGCACTCTCCTCTCTTCATTAACAAAAATGTGTTTTTTTTTTTTTTTTTGTTGGTTGATGATGATAAAAATTTAAACATTTGTTTCAGGCTAATAGACGTAGCTCCGCATTACTATGACCTTACCAACTTCCCCAACTGTGAAGCGAAGCGTGTTCTTGAGAGGTTGTACAATAAACGTGAAAGAGAGAAGGGAGAGAGCAGAAGCAGAAGATAGTTGTATTTTTCTTATATCATTATGCCTTTATCTTTTAATTAATTGGGCTTAGTAGTTATTAGTGGTTCGGTTCAGCTATGATTAACTTTTATAATTAGCTTGAGGTCTTTGAATTTTGGAGAAGATTTTATCAATAAACCTGGTGAAAGCTGTTGTATCATTTATAACTAACATATGTCCTTTTTCATGCGGCAGCAATTTTTCATGGATTTTTAAGTTGTTAAAAGTTCCATCCTTGCTTTGTATTTTCATATGCTTTATTGGATGTGACTCTTGTGAAACCTCGGAAGTTTATTTGGACTTCATGATGGATAGAAAAGATTGATTTTTTAGTTTTCAGTTCTATTGTGCTTTAGGTTGGCTTATTTTAAAAAGTTTGTGCGTTAAAATATCAAGTATTAACTCCACGTTAAGTAAATTGGCTATAATTATGTACACTCAAGTCTTGAGAGCGCAAAATGATCGATAAACGTGCGCAAAACTGTATATTATAAAGAGGAGGGATCCAATTAGAGGTGGCAAATTGGGCGGGTCGGGTTCGGGTCGAGTCAGTTTGACTTTCTAGAATATCTCGGGTCGGGTGATGGGTGGGTTGTGTCGGGTCAATTTTAATATCAGCTTTTTGGGGTTGTATGTTGATTTGAGTTGGATTTGATACTATTTGATCTTGGGTCGGGTCGGGTTAGTTTGACTTTCTTGAAAATGTGGGGTCGGATCGGGTTTGAGTCGGGTCGGGTCGGGTTCTGCTATCTCTAGATCCAATAACCATGGGCATTGGCACCCATAGTAACCGTTTTTTTTATTTATGCATAATTTGAAAAATCTAAACCATTAGATGTATTCTATATTATCTTAATAACATATACATAAAAAAATGGTAAAGTTTTAACATTGTTTCGATAGTCATCAAGAGATGAGAGAAAATCATAAAACTTGAACCGTTGATTAATGCTTGATACACATGTAAATAAAATCAAAATGATATAAGTTTTTATATATACATAAAATATGATACATACCACATATTCTATCAATTAGTTTTGTTATTTCATAATATAAAACGTAGTTATTTAAGATTTAATTTCATGGTCACCGATCGGTCACAAAAAATATGGTTATTTAAATCCTCTATTATAAATGCACATCTATATTTGCATTACAGCATTAGCACTTCCGACAGATGGGTATAACGGTATAATCTGTGTTTTGAACTTGGTTTTTATTTAATTGAAGGCAAATTTGAATAACTGCATGGTTCTTGCGGGCATATTACCTTGAATCATAAATTCATAATGCATATCAAACACTTGATACCGAATGTATATGTGGAAATCCATTAATGCGCCAATGCAGCACTGTTATGGGTCTGACTTGTGTTAGTTCTTGGAAAGATGTTGGATCCTGTATTTGCCAAGGAACAAAACACATAAAATCAGTTGCAAGACCAACAGATATGTTAGTCTGCCACAGCCATCTAATAATTCGGTACTCTTCTTTTTGGGCGTTAATAGGGACATGGCAAATTCATACGTGGGAAATCTCATAGGGATCTTATCACGAAAGAGGATCAAATAACCACATCGGTGGTAACCACAAAATTAAATCTCAAATAACTACATTTTAAATTCTTAAATAAAAAGACAAATTGATAAAATATTTTGTATATATCATGTTTTATGCCTATACCAAAAACTATATCATGTTGATTCTATTTACATATGCATTAACAAAAATCAATCGTTCATATTTTATGATTTTTAGTCTCTTGATGATTACGGAAACAAAAAATTTTAATCATTTTATATATATATATGTTACTGAGATAATTTAGAATACATTTAACGGTTTAGAGTTATCAATTTATGTATATAAATAATAATGTGATCACAGAGGGCACCAATTTTATAGATATTGGATCCCTCATCACGAAAATGAAATTACATCTCAAATTCTTTAGCTTTGATTCTTTTGAGTGATTACCAAAGTTTCAGATGCAAAACACGAAAAATATGGATCTAAATTATTAAGAAAAGAATATCTTTGTTTTATTTATTGTTTGTTTCCCAGTACATAATTTTAGACATCACGTATTTTAACCATCAAAACTAATAATACTCATCCCAAGAAAAGAAAGAAAGCTAATCTATCTCTTGAAAAAATTGGACGGGCAAGAGATGCAAATATACCCTCGCTTATCTACAGAACATTTCACCTAGGTATTCGGCCTAATATTGCTTTTCAAGCCCACTAATTATTTCAAACAGTCCGTTTTTGCTCTACACCCCATCCGATAGAGTTGCTATTCTATTTGCCATTTTTCCAGCCGAGGTCAATGAATGAATGAAAAACATATGAGAATTGATTTAAACTAGTATTGCCGGTATACTGACGATCATCAATGACAAAACATAAAGTGCTACCGAGAGGGCAATTCCAATAACAAAATTATGAGCCAGACGCTTGTTGTCTCTGCTAGGCAAGAAAGCCACTTTTAGTGTGTTTGTCAGCTCGAATAGCCTGTGTGATACCTGTATAAACAAATTAACAGATCATTAGGGCTCAGGGATAATTTTTCAGTAATATATTTCATGCAATTACGCTTCAGAAAAACTTGGGGAGTCACATGACTGACTGAGCTAGCTAAATTGGAAGTATTTCAGATACTGCTCTTTGATTTTGCACAAGTCCATGGTCTGGAATGCATTTTCAAGGTTGTCAATCAAGTGAAGGAATCAGATCCCATTATAATAATGTGTAAAGGCATATCAAGCAAATATTTTGTTCTTTCTTTGTTTTCATATTCTGCAGTCTTCTCGAGTTTAGCAGACTGTAACTCTCTTATTTCTATTGATGCAAATTATAATCATTCTTAAGACTTAACAAAGAATCAGCCTCAAAGGCTAATTAATTGTCAATCCTCTTTATGTAATTAAACTCAAATACGTGATTCACATACCGCAACATAGATAGCAGTAGTCAGCATAAAATTGAGCATTGGATAACCAGGTATAAGTGAAAGTAACCACTTTGGCTGGCCATTTGGCACATCTGACCTGAAAAAACATAAAAAAAAAATATAGGAGTATAAAAAAAAATGATCCTTAGGATATGCAAAATAACAGTCTTTTGAGGTTACAAAAATGGTCAATCGAGAATTTTACCTGAGCCAGATATGGATCTGAGATATATACGTCTCCAGTGTAATCTTGCCAAGCCATCTAACGGAATAAGAAATTTACTTCTATTACATGGCCAACAAAATTGCGAAAATAATTTTAATTAAACACTAAGAACTTGTGTCTTTATTTCAACTTACGCAAAAAGTGTCATCGAGCAATTCCGAAATTGTTGGGTGAAATTCCGCAAACAGATATAGACCCTTCAAAATATATAGAAAAATAGTAAATATAAGTTCCATATTCAAACCAGGCAAAAGAGTCAAGGAAAACAAAAAAAGTGCCCCAGAGGTGGGGTGTGCAAGGGCATCTGTGTTGGAGAGAGATCGTGAGTGAAAGAGGGAAAAATTCTTACGTAATTGGAATCCATGATGTGTAGGGATGGTACTTATTGTAAGTGATTTTGTCTAGCTTGTAAATGTACTCATACCAAAGATATCCGACCTAAGCAGACACATACAATGTAAGTAGAGTATATCGATGCATGATGTTGATATCAGTTTACACCAAGTTAAAAACATTACCACTACAGAAACTGTGACCACAAATGACTTAATTGTAATTCTGACTTTAGTTTCTGATTCCTCGAGTTTATCCATCCACTTCTCGACCTGTTACATAAACCAAAATTAAAAAATATTCCAATCTCTGACCTCCTAAGCTCTCTGTTATTATTATTTTTGAGATCCATTATGTATAACAGAAAGTATGAGATAAACTCACAGTGGGATGGTAATAGGCATAAATCATTCCCACAATCCAAATGTAACGATCAAGCCCGGATCTGAAGTGCCATTCATGCAAAAGGGGCAAGTTAGCTTTTGATGGGTCTGCATCTTTATACCCTACATTTATAGTACAAAAAGCAAAAAGAAAGTAAAGCACCTTTCAAAGTTAAAACTTAATGATACTGTTTCTCGGCATACAAAGTACCAATAAATGCACTTTGGAGTTTGGCATTTAGAACTCTTTCTGAATTTAAGCAGTTTCTGCTAAGACCATTCTAAGGATGCACCTCAGGAAAATTAAGTTTTAGTTTTTTTGGAAAAGATTGAAACTATTGCAAATGTGCCGCCTTCTCAAAATGAAGGGAAACATGCATATTTGATGAGCAAGGTTATTAAATAAACAATAACGGAAATATAGAAACAACACCTCAAGATAGTATATCAGAAGAGAATTAATCAAGTAACAAATGAAAAACACTGACCTACGAGGAATGTGAACGGTCTCCACAATATTTCGAAGATGTTAGGAACCTCCCAAATGAGAATAACCACCAAAAAACATGCAACCATTTTCAAAGCAATCACTGAACCCCTCTCATTGTATTTGTTGAATAGACCAAGTGCACCATAGACCATGAGGGTGAATAGAGTGTGCATGGGACATATATAATATAGCATGTAGTCATTGTTAAGAACTATGCAGCAAAATGTCACCAGGAAATTGAGGCGCCACATCATCTGCATTTTCATAGCAAAATATGTATAAGATCCTTTGGTACGATAAAAACGCTTAAATTACCGTTATTAACCAACTCAACGAAAAAAATATGCAAGCAAGAGAATTTGAAAGCCGTCTAATACATGGCAGCTGGTGCTATAGAAATAAGGCTGCCAGTACTCAGCCTGATGATCGTATCAGTAATAGGTTCATTAGCAAGTCGCTATACTCTGTCTTGAATATGTTCAATTGTGCATTTCCTTTTTATCAGGTTAAAGCTTATATTTTTGTGCCTTGGTGAAATTTTACTGCAGTATTATCTTTTTCTATGGTGAAATTCTCCTCCCAAGTTAAAAGAAGACGACCAAAAATTCAACCCTGACAAGAGCAACTTAAAACCTTTGGGTAAAGGCCAGAACATGATAAGACTAATATTTGAGCCATTTTCTAGATAAGAGTTTCGAAATAGTATAAAAAGAAGCACTTTGTTCTCAATGGATATACAGAAATACTTGTAAGGTAGAAAGAGGTCAATGGAAGCACCTGAGCAAACCTCGCAAGGCTGAAATCTTTCCGCACATAATAGTATGAAAAGTTACCAAACCCGGTCATCCATACATATGCAGCTATAAAGACTCTAATAGCATTGTATATCTCCTTTGCATTGAAGTAATGGTACATCAAAAACAAAACCTGCAAGAGCAAAATATATGTATGCATTATAAAAGCAACACTTTTTGATGGTCATGGGAAGGTTATATCAAATGATAAATGTTGAAAGACACCATTCTTGCTATACATGAGACATTAGCGGTGTGTAGCAATACAATGTTATTTAATTGACACCAGAGGAAATATCAAGCATAAACTCAGAGAAGTCCCAAATCAATAACCATATTCCAATATCACTTGAAAGAGTGACACGTATAAATTTTGATAACACAATTAGCTACTTACAAACTATCTCCATATATTACAATGTTAATGAGGGGAAAGGGAGGGTGAAAGAGCAACATGGTAGCTGGCTGTGCCAAGATTATTAGAAAAGTGAGAGAGAGAGAGAGAATGGGAATAGAACCTGCATCCAACCCTTCCATTCCTCAGTCTGATGCCTGTTCAGGTAAAGTGTTGACTTCCCCGTGAAAGCTGACTTATCTTGATGCACCTTAAACGAAGTCATAGCGGCCACTATTATCAGAAGAAAGTATAGAAACAGGAATAGGTCCCTGTTGTAGTTCTGCACCAAGGAAACATACAAATTAGCATCAACACCAATATTATTAAACAAAAAATAACATATTGCAATTTGTGTAGTTTTTTTATAAGAAAACATATGTAAGGACGGCAATGAAGTTCCCAAGTGGAATCATCAGGACACAAACCTGGAATTGAATTTTCTGTCTTTGAGATAAAATTGTACCTTTGCTGATTCTCCAAGGAGACTTGTTCGGTCGCATACGTAGAAGTACAGCAACAATCCTCCGAATTCAGATCTGAAAAGGGATCACCCAATCAACATAGCTCGCATATGGTAATAGGAATAAATGGCAATTATTTACGCGGCACCAGTATTTACTTACATTGCCCTCAGTGTCTGCCGGTTCTCCAGTAGAAAAGCCTCATCCATCCAGAGGAATCTGAATAAATCGCACCGTTAGTAATAATCACTCTTTCATTGTTTTTCATTGCTCACATCATCACTTTGACTTCCATTAAGCTCGATTTCCTCTTGCATTGCATATGTATATGTATTGAAAGTAAATAGAAACACAGAATTGGTTACGAAATAGTCAAATAGAAACCTTAAAAGAGGGGAGAGGGCGCCGGAGGAGGAGGAGGAGGAGGAAGCATGGGTGGATTTAACCGAGGCTTCATTGATCAGAGACGCGGACTCGACGTCCTTGTCGGAGGAGGTCTTATCCAACACAGCCAGGTTGACGTCCGAGTGCCTGCTGAAACACAAGCAGCAGCCATTGTCAGTCTGCAATGCTGCAATGGATGAATCATGAATGGGGGCTGTTAAAGAAGGAAAGGAGTGACTGACGCTTTGGAGGGGGCGGAGGTTCTGGTATAGTGCAGGTACTCGGCGTAGAGCCACGCGATGAGCGCCGGTATGAAGCCGAGCAACGCCGACACCTGCAATTCCATCAGATCAATCGATCAATCAGTCAATCAATCAATCAATCAATCAACCAATCTGATAAGGGTAGGGTTTGGATGATACCTGGCCGGGGGTGATTGGCCTGGAGATCTCCATGGGCGTGGCGGGTCGATCGAGATCTGGACTAGAGTAGCTGGATGCTCAGGCGAAGAAGGCCAAGACGAGCATTTCGCGACGCCGCCGATCAACGAACGAGCGATGGATGGATCTTTGTTATGCTGCTGATTATGATGAGAATGTGAATTGGAGAAAAGAAGGAAGAGTGGGAGAAAAATAGCGCGTCTTTATTTAGATTTTTAGATTTTAGATTGAGATTCGATGGAATTGCATTTGCAGTTGTGTTCCGAGGTCGCTCGGTTAGGTGGCCGGTTCTACATACAGGGAGAAGATCATCAGTCACAGTCTCACAGACACTCAGTACCATGTACTGACCTTAGCTCAGCGAGTCCATATCTGCTGCTATTATAAAGGAATAACAGGACACTATTATTCCGATACGGACCGTTAGATTAAAATGGACAGTCCGGATCGGCCCGTTTAGATTATAGGGAACCTTTTCTATAGTTAACTGTATCCGTTTATTTTTATCGGACGGTCCATATGAGAATAATAGGGTCCTGTTATCCAATAAGGACCAAGATTCCTAGCTCAGCAATAAGGACTAAGATTTAATCATTATTATTAATTATCTTACCCATGTTTAACAATTAACAACTCTTGTTTACACAATTAACAACTGCCCTTTGACGAAATCTTTTTGTTATTTATTCGATATACTTTTTTTTTTTTTTTTTGAGAAAATTTATTCGATATACTTAATTAAGGCATCAATTACCTTGTACTCTGTGCACATAAATTTGCTGTTGACGAGTTGACGTCAACTAATTTTGGGTGCCAACTCCAATCTGCAAAAACACCGAAACACAAGTTTTTTTGAGTTTTAGCTTTTATTATTAACTGTTAGGTTTGAAGTTTCAACACACCTGTGGAGTTGTTGAAGTATGAACTGACTTGGTTGTCCAAACTTACTTTTGAATCAAGCAATTCGATTTAGTACTTAGTTAATTAGCTGGGTGGGTGAGTGTGACAATGATTAATGGATTCATTTCACTCAGAGCACCGACAATCTCAATTCCCTCCTGGACCTACACTTATTACTGAGAAAAAGACGTATATAGTAGTTGGTGGATGAGAAAAGAAAATACAATTCATGATTCATCGGACCAAATATTTTAATTTCAGTGCTGAACTGCTGATAGATAGAAAATCACGGGGAAATTGACAAAGTTTGGTTGCACTTGCTTTAATGTCTAATGGAGCTGGTGAGTTTATATCACTACCGGCACTATTACAGTGTGAGTTCAAATCTGTTGTTATCCAACTTTGAATAACAAACCCTGTTATCCAAAATATGAATCGTTGGATCAAAATCAACGGATGAGATTAATTATAAAAAAGCCTCTATAATCTTTATTAGGCCGATTGGACTTGTTCATTTTGATCTAACAGTCCATGTTAGGCAAAAAGGATCCTGTTATATTCAAAGAATAACAGCAGCCTCGCACTCATTATAGTGTCGGCTGGATCCCATAACATAGGAAGGCGTGACCAGCACGTGATTAAGCATTAATGAATCTATTATTGTCTAATTAGTAATTAATAAGATTGCGTTGACAAATTAATTAACAATTAATAATCTCGTGGCTAAACAGGATCTCGCTAAATTCTACTTGCAAATTTTCAATATAAATGATGCACCACTACCGAGTCTATTATTATGTTTGTTAAATTCTCGTGGTCAGATCTTGCTACTCGGGCATCAACCAAATTAATTAAAGAGAAATTATCTTTGCATCCCTAAACTATCTCCATATCTATCCCCCAAACTAAATTGGTAATATTTTCTCTTTATTTCTCATACTCTCATAGAGTCCGGCTACGGTGCTTCCATAAGCATTTCGGACCGAAACGCTTATGGTGCAATTTCGAAAATTCGTCATCTGAAATTTTGATCTAAATAGCTCATAATAATCTTGGCATAGTTAACTTGTTTGATACCAATTTTTACCATTTTAGGATTTTTATTGCTATTTTTAATGAATTTTTGAAGATTGACATACAAAATTGATTTATTTTTAATTATTTTAAGAGTCGTCTTTCAAAAAATCATTAAAAATAGTAATAAAATTCCTAAAATAATAAAAATTGGTACCATACAAGTTAACTATGTCAAGATTATTATGAGCTATTTGGATCAAAATTTCGGACGACGGATTTTCGAATTTGGACCGTAAGCGTTTCAAACTGAAATGCTTATGGAAGCACCGTAGCCGGACTATATATATATATAGAGTTAGGCTACAATAATATGCATATCGCGGTTTTACCGTGCTATACGGTCCGTATCTCCGTTTTCGGTGTCCAAATAGTCGATCCGAACCGCTCAACTTAAATCTTTATACCAAAATATACTAGCAAACCAAATTTTAGAATTTTTAAAATTTTTTGCTATTTTTAATGATGGGGATAATATCACTAATTTTGTATAAACCAGATCCCTTGGATGTAGCCATTTTCTTCCCATCATTAAAAATAGCAAAAAAAATTAAAAATTATAAAAATTGGTTTGCTAGTATATTTTGATATAAAGATTAAGTTGAGCGGTTCGGATCGACTATTTGGACATCGAAAACGGAGATACGGACCGCATAGTACGGTAAAACCGTGATATGCATATTATTGTAGCCGGACTCTATATATATATATATAAGTGTTTCGTTTGATTGATGACGTTTGTTGTATTTAAAAAAGAATTTTTAACTAAAAATGTATTGAGGTGCGGCTAAGAGGTTTTTTAAGGGGTACAGTTATCAACTCCCATTAATTAATTGTTGGTCTGTGTATGCTCACACTATGCGGCCAGACTTTGAATACTAGGTACCTGTTGTAATTTAGATACTTGTTTTCATTTATCAGTACATTTTTATTCCATTTTTATATTAATAACAAAAATAAAATAAAAAATCACAAGACCGTCAGAATTCACAAAAATAACAAGGTTAGATGGGTTTTTAATTTCCTTTCACAGGACAAATAGCTTATTTCCATGGACAGATAGAATATTTCTGAAAGAGAAGGTTGTTTCCTTCCAGCTTCATAACCTGTGTTCCTACCGGATACCAATAATTCGTTTCTAGATTAATAATGAAGTGAATTTGTTGGAAAAGTTGATCATGTTATTAATTTTTTGAGATATTGTGAAGTTGTCACTCAATGAAAAGTGGAAACAATGTGATGGTACATACGATATTAAAAATTTGATCAAAGTAATCTCGATTTATTTATTCAAATGAACCAAAAAAAATTATAAGAAATTCAAATATGGCCTTGAATAAAACAAAAATGTTTTTTTTTTTCTTAAATAAAAAGTCCCCAGGCAATGGTCTATAGTATCCGTCCAGCAGAAAAAAAATAACCTATCTAACCTTCATATTTTTGTAAATTTCGGCATACTGGTTTTGGTCTCATGATTCTTTATTTATTTTCTTTCTATTATTATTTAGGGAGGTGATAATTGTCCCCCTTTAAAATCCTCCTTATCTATCCTCCAGTATATTTTTAGTTAAATTTTTTTTTAAATAAGAAAAATGACTTTTAGTGGTTACAACTCACATTCTTAACCGAGCAAAAAACTTATATCTGTACAATAGAAAGATAAAGAATAAAAAAATTCACTCAAAATTTATGAGGACATAAGAAAAAAAAAGAGAAAGTATTATGAATTTAGCTTGGGGGATAAATAAGGGGGAAAGTTAAGAGGACAAAGATAATTTCTCTATTATTTATTAATAATTTTTTTTATTATTTTCTTTCCTATAGGGGGGAAAGTATTTGTTGATTTTAAATTTGATTTAATTGCATCAAATTCTTTTGATTTTATCATTTTTCTTGCTTGCCCCGACAAAATGCAGTACTTGTTGGATGTATTTGTGTTTATTATCATTACATTTTCCGGACAAGAAATAAGATATATGTTCCAAAAATGTTATAAAGCGATAACAAATTTTGTTGGTTAAAAATGAATATTATGTGATATGTGAGGAGGGATAACAAAAATGTACGTTTTTAAAAGATATGTGATCCAAAAATTTTCCGACATGGATCATAAGATATTTTTTTCGGATATTGCTCCTATAATCACACCTAAATAATTTTATTAGTTAAAAATGAAATTTAATATTAGATATTATTCATTTGTACTCTTTGGATAAAAAAAAAAATCTATATTTTGAGATAATTGAAATGAAATGCCTTTTAATTCGGAAAAGAGTATATTGAGGACTTGAACTTGAATTTGCAAAGGGATTCGGACTCAACTGTTGTTGAAATCATCCTTAACATTGTGCTCCACAAATTAATTAGAGAGGGAAGGGAAGGGAGGGTATAGAATGGGAAGGAAGGGTATGGAAGGAGCAAAATGAGTTCACCTCTTCTACACTCTAATTTAGAGGGGACAAAATTAATTTATTTGAGGGGTAGAGGAGGGGACAAAAATTGTGAAACAAGTAATTCATTTGAATTCACTTCCTCTCCCATTCCCTCCCCTCATCTGCACCCTTTGGGCCTGTTCGGCACCATAGATTAAGGAGGTGAGGATTAAATGTGTAAGCTCTACTAAGGAGCTCTTGTTCGTCATGGAAGCACGCTTAGAAATCTTGGATTGGGCGGTTGATAAATTAATTTTTATATTTGAATGTGCATGAAAGACAACACTGCCCTTGTTTCTTTTGGAGTCTCTACTGAGGAGGATGACCTGTTGTGGGTAACATGGTCTTTTGGAGCACACCGTAATAAGGTAATCGAACTGGAGGACCTTCATTTGTAATTTGACAGTTGTAATTATTTAAAATAATCTCCCTAAAACCCGGAGTCATCAGTGGAATTGCAATCGGGGATCTATTCTATGTGCATGTTCGGCAACCCCTCCTTAGGCTTCCTTAGCCTCTTAATCCTTCCGAACACAAGTTCCTTAGCACGGATTAAAAGTTTCTCCTTAAGCCTCTTTTTGATCGGGGCTTAAGCCTCGCCCAGATTCCTAAGGAAGTCATACCCATAGCTTAAGGCTTAAGCTTTCTCAAGTCACTTTTTTTTTTTCGAATGAGTGTGACTTAACAACACTTAAATATTTAAGCCAATGAAACCGCCGAACAACCCCTGTACAATCTGCACCGTAGCAGATACGGAGATACGGACTCGAAAAAATTGGCGCGAGACGGAGTCACCGAGCCCGACTTACTGCACTGTGCAGTTCACAATGTCGGCCGTTAGATCATCTTGAATCCGCACAGGTACGAATCTCGAGACAATCAACGGTTTTCACTGTGAACTGCATAATGCAGTACAGCAGGGGATATGAATTCGACTCCGACCCGTCGAAGCGCTCCGTTCCGTTTCGTTCCGTTAGTTCCTCAGTTATTATAATAATTCTATAAACGATGACGCCGCCGGAACATCCGCCGCAACGCCCGGCGGCGGAGATCGCGCGCCGCAAAGCGTACAAGGGGCAGGCGGAGGTGAGCAGCGGCCGCAGGCGGAGGGAGGGTCAGTTGCTCCAGCTCCGCAAGTCCCGCCGCCACGACACCCTTTCCAAGAGCCGTCGCGCCGACGCCTCTCCGTCTCCCTCCTCCACCGACTCCGGATCCGCCAAGCCCGACTCCGACCCGCCGTCTCCTCCCGATCCCTCTTCCCCTCCTCCTCCTTCCGAAAGCACAACTGATGCAGATGTAAGCACTCTCCTTTTCTTAATTCTTGTAGTTGATTTAGATTACCTGTTCAGGAAATAGTTTGATTGATTGCAACATGACTTGTTGTACCATTTGTAAATTGTAAGCCTTTTTAGTTCCTAATCAGTAATCAATCACCAACTAGGCAATGCTATATTTAGTTACCATCCATCTCAAAAATTTTGATCTACTTTTTTGATCAATTTTGCTAATTGACGTAAGACATTTAGCTAAAAACAAACAGACAAACAAAGGAAAATCAAGTTCCTGATATAACTGACCTCATCTTTTCTGTTCAGTTAGTCCAACGATCTGCTTGAAATTAGTAATGGGCTAGAGTCCGAGGATACTTCTCTGCAACTAGAAGCAACCGTCCGCATAAGAAAGATACTATCCACTGGTATATAACACACTCTGACTTTCTGTTTGGCAAATTGCTGTCCATGTTTCGCTATCTTGCTGTTTTGTATGGGAAAATCGCAACCTATGTTTTATTGATGTTTTGCAACCTATGCATACCATTTTGAACTTGTTAGTCACAAATCTTTTCCAACTAATTAAACTATGCACGGTCATGCAAAATGAATTATCCATTTTTTTGGTGAAATAGAAATTTTTACTTAATCGACATTTAATCTCTGCCAAATTGATTTGTTGATAATTTATCTCATGTTGGAAACCCATAGCAGCTTCTAGGACTTGATTTAGTTTATATATACAACGTAAGAATGATGGAATAATGACAGGTTGATACTCACTATTATCTATGATGTGTTTGGATGAAAGTGTTGGTTAATTAGGATAAGCCACTAACCCAAGAATTTTGAATAGTAGCTAAACCAACATTTTGAAATGCAATATACTCATCCAAACAGAGTAGCAAATAGGAATATTTGCTAACCCAGTCAATACTATTCTCCACCCATGAGAGCACTCCCTAAAAATTATTGGAGTGGTATTGTTTGACATGGAAGATATTTGGTTTAATTATCATCTCTAAATATTATAGATGGAAACCATCTTGCTGAAGAAGTTATTAGAACGGATGTAGTAGCAAGACTCGTGGAGCTGCTTTCAAGTAGTAAGAATCCTCAACTGCAGGTATTGCTACGTTCTATATATATTTGTTTTCTATACTGCTATATTTTTGGAAACTTCCAATTTCTTCTTTCTTTGGCAGTTGGAGGCAGCATGGGCACTCACCAATATAACTGCTGGCACATCTGAGCATACAGAACTTGTCACCAATGCTGGAGCTGTGTCAAAATTGGTTGAACTTCTTGAATCTGCACGCAGTGATGTTAGAGAACAGGTTTGCCATTGATTTGAGTTCTTTTGCTCTTTAGTGTGTTAAGCTATTAGTGTAGTTACAAATGAGCATCGATTGTTGTCTTAGCAACAAGTGAGAAATTTTCAACTATTACCTCTATTATTTGACATCATTAATTAGAAATTATTACCAACAAGTGAGAAATTTGGCAGTTGTCAATTTTGTGTGCTGATTCTGGTATTGTGAAAAGTTCAAATTTAATTGTGCACTTTTCGTCTGCAATAAGTGATAACAAGTTTTTTTGAATCTCCTTGTATATATGCTTGCTAGGCTATGTGGGCTCTTGGAAATATAGCAGCAGATTCACAGAGATGTAGAGAACTTGTTATTGATCAAGGAGGCCTCATTCAGCTGCTATCCCAATTCAATGAGCATGCAAAAGTATCAACTATAAGAATGGCTACATGGGCATTGTCTAATATATGCTTTGGGAAACTGCCATCCATATCTCAGGTAATTTTCTGGGAAATTCATTTTTGTCCAGCTAAATATTTCTTTTCTTATTTTGTTGTATGGTCTTTTGCAAAGCAATACTTGACGTGATAGCTTAGTCAAATCCATTACTATTTTTGAGTAAATGTTGTCAGTTTTGCCCTTTCATGATTATTCCCACGGGCCCTATTATGTTAGATCAAGGCTGTTCTAGAGATACTCCGGCAGTTGCTTAATTCAATTGATGAGAAGATTCTATCAGACACATGCTGGGCTGTATCTTACCTATGCAATCACAGCACTGATGAAATTCGAATGGTCATTGAGTCAGATATGTGTCCACGACTTGTGAAGCTTCTGATGTAAGATTCGTGTAGCTCTATTTCCGTTTATAACTGTTTCTGTTTGTAATTTTTTATGTTAATACAAAATTAATTGTCCAGGCACTCATCACTTAAGGTTGTTACTCCTGCAACTTTAGCCATTGCTAATATCTCGACTGCTGATGATTCTCAAGTTCAGGTTAAGTTCTGTTTACCTTTTTTGGCTTTGGAATTAGGATGTAGAAATACTCGTGTCTTGATTTATTTTGAGGTTCCAAAAAATTTGTTGCCAACTCCTAAGGGCAACTCCTAAGGGAGTAAGGGTTTTGTGTTTGCCCCTAAATATGATCATTTTCAAATGATGCCAGCCTGTTGTGTTAAT
Source organism: Cyperus esculentus (assembly GCA_030179965.1). NCBI lineage: Eukaryota > Viridiplantae > Streptophyta > Magnoliopsida > Poales > Cyperaceae > Cyperus > Cyperus esculentus. The sequence continues at coordinate 1,083,411 of JASGLE010000030.1, forward strand.
AAATGGGTTGTGTATATTTTAACTTGTCTGTTTCTGGAATAGAAGACATTTGGATTGATTCCTGAGTTTGTAGATTAGATTTTTCAAGAGTTCACCCGTTTGGATGGGTTCCCAAATGAAATAGTAACAGTTTTTGTGTCAAAATACCCAAAATTCTGCTTTGAGCAGCACTTACGAGTATTTCTTATATGTGAATAGGTAAGTATTTGGTCCATTTCAGGGTCTTATACGCTTTCACAGGTCAACAAAATGTGTTTCAATTCTGGGTTGTATCTGTGTATGCAGTGTCTTATAGATAATGGATTACTCCAATGCTCGCGAAAACTTCTTATTGGGGATTACCAAAAAAACATAAAGAAACAAGCGTGCATGATAATCTCCAATATCTGTGCTGGGACCAGTACCCAAATTCAGGTAAATTTTTACTGTTCATATATGGTTATATAATAGTTGTCTTTCATTTTTCTTTTTTTGTACAAAAAGCTAGATACTATGTGTGGCAAATAACTGTTTAATTTGTATCAGGCCATTATTGATTCAAAAATAGTTCCTGTTCTCATACAACTAAGCCAACATGTCTTATCCGATATAAAGAGGGAGTCAACATGGGCTATCGCAAATGCTGCCTCTGGTGGTTCTCCTGAGCAAATTTGGTATGTTTTAATCTATGTTATACCAAGGTTCTAAAAAATCTCCATGTCCGCATTGGACATATTGTATAATGGATACACCTGTGAATATGTATTGGATATGCCACCTCATGTATCTTTTTCTTTCTGTCAATTGGTTACCAACTAACCACCTCGCTTACCACAATGATTGTACAATATATATCTGACTCAACTGATGTAGTTAAGATGCCGGGCCACAAGGTATGCCTATTTTTGTTACACAAAGGTTGTGCATTGAAATATTTCTGAAATATTATCTGCTACTGGTTACTAATATATGTACATGGACTACTAGAGTTCAAATCGTATAATATTCAAGAGATTTTTTATTTGTTAAGTATCAAAAGGTCTAACCATTGAAAATTTTAAAAGCTCTTTGGTGGGTGATGGTTGCATCTCAGCACTGTGCAATGGTCTCAGCTTTTGTGATCCTGATCTATTGTATGCATGCTTGAATGGCCTGGAAAACATACTTAAAGTGGGAGAAATGAAGAAAACAAAAGAGGAAGCCGGCACAAACACATATGCTGTGTTAGTTGAAGAATGTGGAGGTTTGGACAGATTGGAAAATCTGCAGGACTTCGATAATGATAATATATATGAAAAGACTATGAAATTATTAGAATGTTATTGGGTAGAAGAAACTAGTGAAGGCGAAGCACCCAACGAGCCTAGTTGCAAAAATACTTGGGTAGGTTAGCGCAAATTAAAATTTAAGTTGTAGTTTAGCTCTCAAGTTCAATAGCTATAGTAGTGGCATGTCTTCTCCAGTTCTCCTGCAGAGACATGGTTTCTAAGCAAGGGGTGGGCTGGGGTTGTACTTTGTAGATTTGAAAGAGTTTTTGTAGTGAGAATGGGTTTGTAATTAAGGAAAAAATGTTGGTCTCGTTGAACAACACATATTTAGCTATAGCTAACCTGTGCATCTGCAGGACTTCGTTGTAAGTGTTGTCCTTTCTTTTCTAAGAGCTGTTATCCAGAATTTGCCTGGGAAATGGAAGATATCTTCTGGGGAGAGTGTCACCAGCTGCCATAGAATTCTGATAAGATGACAGTTCAAATTCCTCAAGAACAGCTCTTTGGCACCATGTGCACCAGCCCAGGATACAAATTTATGGTAGCAGATACAAACCCATATTTTAGGAAAGCCTAAAAAGGCCATAATTGTTAGAAAATGAATTTCATATATATCCTTACTAATAATAAAAGCATATTGGAAAAAATGATGTGAAAGAGCTATCCTAAAATCTGAGCGGTTGATTATTTTCTTCGATAGATCAGAACCGTTGATGTACGTTAATGCCAGTTGATCTTCTCAACCCAATAAAATTAAAGGCCCATATAAATTATCTCAATTTAAGATCCGTTACATATTATATTAAAAGTTTATTATAAGAAATAACAATTTCAGCCCAAAGCAAGGTGTGGATTTTTCACTAGTATGTAATCAAATTGGGACTGAAAATTAGTTCTTGAAAAAAATGAAAGCTGTAACAAGGCAGTAGTTGATTAAGAGAGCCGAGCCTACAATCCGGAAATATGTAAGCCCATATGATATGAATCATACGATAGCATTATTGGGTTTGGGTCCAATAACAAAGCAGCAGCAACCCACGGCTGTCAGTATTGTACTACTATTGCGTGAAGTAGAGCGGAGGAGAGGCCCAAGCAAAGCAAAGCAAAACAAAGCAAAGCAATGCAGTCATCGTCTTCGGTGTTCGCTGTCCATGCTCTTCCACCAAATCCAAGCCGCTCCAGATCCACGCCACGTGTCCCCTCCCGCCGCCTCCACCAAATCCAACCCTCCCGCCTCCAGATCCACGCCTCCGCCTCGCCCGACCCCGCGGCCGCGCCTCCTCCCTTGAGTCCGTTCGAGGAAACCGGCGGAGTCCAAGCGCAGGCGCTGTACTCGGCCCAGGTCTACGATCTGACGCCCGAGAACGTCGATCGGGTCCTCGATGACGTCCGGCCCTACCTCATCTCCGACGGCGGCAACGTGGATGTCGTCTCCGTGCAGGATGGCGTCATCACTCTCCAGCTTCAAGGTTTCATCTCAAACCCTCGTTTTCTTATTGTTCATTTCAAACCCTACACTGATTGATCCTCAATTAACAATCCCTTCGTAGTTCATACGAATTGCTTCCTATCTGCTTATCATGAATCATGCATATGATCTTTCATGTGTATTTGATATCAAATTTAATTTATGTAGGAGCATGTGGCAGCTGCCCCAGCTCAACAACCACCATGAAGATGGGCATCGAGTGCGTGCTCAAGGAGAAGTTTGGTGATGCTCTCAAGGATATCCGCCAAGTTAATGATCAACTGCCATCGGAGACCACTGTTGAGGTATACATTTAGATCAATGTACCACCACCGCTCATATTTTACTATTTATAGGCTCTATTTCTTTACTTCACCAATTTACTTAGTTATGGTTAATCAAATTGTCTTTCTTAATTATTGTCATCAAATCGTCCACAGTAGTGAGAGCTCTTATAAACATTGTAGCAAAATTTACCCAACTAAGTATGACCTTTTTAATTCAAAACCATTATTACCCGGTTTATACTTTCTGAGGTGTTATTTAGTCAGACCTGTTAGCTTTGTGACTTGCGTTTTATTGACTATAAACATTCATGTCATGTTTAAAGTCATCATCGTTAAGCATACAACATTTGATGTTGGATTAATGTAGTCAGGAGAGGCTAATCTAGACTCGATGTCATGAATTAGTTACTTGACTTTGATTTGTTATGGTGGTTTATTGTGCAGCAACTTGATTAATCATGTCAGTTGATCTGTCTTCCGTCTAACAAGCATACTTGGTTATTATTTTCCTTATGTTTCCGTCTTTATTGTCTACCTTTCCCTTTTCTACACCTCTCTTTCTTTCAACCAATAATGAAGATGTGAAATAATCATTTGGGAAGGGGGAAAGAAAGCTCTGAGGGTGAGGGCGGTTTACCAATGAATAGTCTGGGGGAGAAAAGGGTGAATAATCATGAAAAGGTGCGAAAAAAAGGGAACTTTCAAGAGAAATATACAAGAGTGGTGGAGTAATTGGGTTCCCTTTTACAATCAACTCGGAGCAACCAATCAGTGGAATGTACCTTCAATCCTTCATAAACGTTAACAGTATGAAGTTGATTTAGGCATGACTTTGTTGCATTTTATATATTAATTCAATGTGTGGTTTTTAATGTTCTTAGGCTGTGAATAACCATCTGGACATACTGAGGCCTGCTATAAAAAATTACGGTGGAAGTGTGGAGGTGCTTTCGGTGGACGGGGAGGATTGCTTGGTGAAATATGTTGGACCGGAGTCGATTGGCAGTGGAATCAAAGCTGCTATAAAAGAAAGATTTCAGGATATTGTTAATGTTGTTTTTACTGAGTAGATGGCTTACTGAACCCTGTATGGCAATTAAATGAAGGTAAAATATGCACCTTGGGCTGACAGATACATCTTGTTAATAGAGAAAAAAAATAGGTACTGATATTGATTTACCTAATGAGATAAACTTTGAAAAGCCCATCACTTTTTTATGATGGGGTCAGTGATTCAGTGCTCTGGTAAAGTTTGCCCTTACAATCTGCTCCAAAGTGTCAAATTAGTAGCGCAGAGCACTTTCATATAAAATAATCACGATAATAATTTATAAATATAGCAAAAATTGGAGACATGATAATTCATTTTCAACTTCAAAAGGTTGGGCGATAACCCAATGATGCTTTAGATTGATTCAATAATATTCAAGGATTAACATATGCTGCCCTGCCTATAAAATGAGAAAGAAGTAAAACTATGGAATGCAAATGGGAAGTATTCTAGCAGCAAAGGAGATGTTTCCCTATTTTTTTTTCTACTGCTAGAAGTATTTATAAAGTCAGTAGTACAAAAATGTATTAGATAAATAATGTCACACCGTATCCACTTTCTGTGCAAAGCTATATACGGTGCGCAGTGTACCTGCAAGCAGAGCATATCTATCTGATCTAGAAAGTAGAAGCTTATAAAACACAGGTCCAAACAAAGACACAATAAACAATGGAGATATTATTGTTCCTAAACAAATCAGTTTATTTATTAAAATTTTTGTTTGATGCAGAGAGGGCGAGAGAATAAGAAGCAAGAACTAAGAAGAGGCAGAGACAAAAATAACAATGATGATCCCTGGAAGTTTTAACCACACGAGAGGTCTCTATCAAAATTTGTCCCATTTTGTTCTTGATCCGGATATTGTTTTCCCGTGAAACACCTTCCAAATGTTGCAAAGATATAATACTAGTCATCAGAAATTGCCAATCAACTGAGTCTTTGCTCAGGAGAAAAAAAGCCCCAGGCTTCGATAAAAGAAAGACTAGCTTTTTTCTTTCTTGTGCCATCTGCCAAGATATGAAAAACCCAACAAAAAAGGAAAGGTAAACTCTCGTTGTAGTTGCAGTGCAGGGGAAGGGAAGGGGAGGAGAAAGCTGGGTGGGATCATGCGTTGATAAAGCCAGCCAGCCAGCCACTGCACATGTTAGAGTGCACAGTCGTAATTACTGTGGCTTTTATTGCTGGGGCTGCCGTTTTGATTTTTCTGCAGGCGTGCATTCAAATTTCCATTCTTTTATCATCATCATCTGCTCTACAAATTGTCTCTTCATTACTTCGGTACCTTTCCAAAGAAAATAGAAATTTTCTCTGAGAGGTCATTTTTTAGATAAAGATGGGGGTCGAGCAAATCAAATTTAAATGTCTATAAAAAGCCTCTAATCTGAGTTTTGAACATACGGTCTCTCACATGAAGAGTATTGCTCTTAGCTATTAGACTGAATGCTAGTTCTTTCCGGGAGGCCATTTCGAGAGTTATCTATATTAGTCGAAGCATACATATAATTATCACTATAAAATACTACTTGCAAAATAATTGAAAGATCACTAATCAATGAAATTAGTGTTGTTAGTTTTTTTTTTATGTATATAATATTTTGCCACTATAAAATATCACAAAGTGCCAATGGTAATGGATTTGGTAGTAGTGGCATATATATATATATATATATATTATATTCAGTCCCTCTTATTCCGTAGGCTCATCATTAAATTCCAAGGGAATCTAGGTGAGATTTAAATTCGTAGGCTAAGCGAGGGATAAATGTGCAATTTGGAAGACAAATTCTTCCTATATAGTATATATAAAAGCATATTAAAAAAAATGACATAAAATAACTATCTTCTTCAAGTAAGAAATCTGAGCCGTTGATCATTTTTCTTGGATAGATTTAAACCGTTAATTTATGTTAATGCCCGTTGACGTTAATGTCCTAGCCCATTAACCGTATCAATATAAGGCCCATTACATATTATCTTAAAAATTTATTATAAGAAATAACAATTTCAGCCCAAAGCAATGCATTGGCTCTTTACTAGTATTTTGAAATGAGGATTGAACTTATTTTAGTGTTAAAACTTAAAACAGTTGATGCCCTCTTTGTTTATGTTCCTGTATGCACTATTAGACTTCATACTACTTTAGTTTTTTTTGCCTTCATCTTATCTTAGTATACAATAGTATCAACTCCTGTAGATCGACTGCTTATTAGTTGTGCATCCCTACTAATGCCAATGTGCGGTATAAGAACATTTTTGTTTGTAATGAAACATGTGGATTATCCACTATTTACCAAAAAAAAAAAAAAAAGTGTGTGTAACTGTGTATACAAAACCCGTGTGTGCCACTTTTTTTTTTTGGAGAATAAATGTGAGGGCAAAGCATCTTATTCAGGTTTGAAAGATTCGACCTTCCACATAGAATTTTTTTTTTTTAATCTTTATGTTGAATAGGATAGGTTGATTATTCTGTTGTGCAAAAACAAATATATATATATATATATATAGAGTCCGGCTACAATAATATGCATATCACAGTTTTACCGTGCTATGCGGTCCGTATCTCAGTTTGCGGTGTCCAAATAGTCGATCCGAACTGCTCAACGTAATTTTTACATCAAAATATGATAGCAAACCAAATTTTAGAATTTTTAGAATTTTTTTGCTATTTTTAATGATGGAGAGAAAATGGCTAGATCTAAGGATTCTGATTCATACAAAAAAATAATTTTCTCCCCATCATTAAAAATAGCAAAAAAATTCTAAAATTCTAAAAATCGTAAAATTTGGTTTCCTAACATATTTTGATATAAAGATCACATTGAGCTGTTCGGATCGACTATTTGGACATTGGAAAGGGAGATACAGATCACATAGCACAGTAAAACCGTGATATGCATATTATTGTAGCCGGACTCTATAGGATCCATTATTTTTTTTTTGGAGATAAAGATGAGGATCAAGCCACTCAAATTTAAATGTCTATAAAAGACCCCCCATCCGGGTTTCGAACCCGCGACCAGCCACGTGGAGAGCGTTGCCTTTAGCCACTAAACTAAATACTGGTTCTCGAATAGGACCAATTATTATTTATATGTTGGGTGTTTAATCATATGTAATGTAATTCCGGATACACGAATAATATTATTCTAAATGATGGACGTATGCTAAAATTTGAACTTAATTATCACAACCTTTTCGAATTAGACAAAAACTATAGTGATCAGCTAACAATGTAAAGATAATATTTAACATACCAAATAGAAAACTATTTAAAAGAACAAACCAATAATTCAGATTGAAGATTTTAATTTATTGGATACCCTCGCATATATATACAATAAGTACTATTAAATTACTCAAAACAAAAAGGGTAAATGCATGGCTAGCTGTATATATAATATATATTATGCAACTATCGAGAGAGAATGTAAAGAAAAGATGGAACTTTATGAATCTTTTACGTGATTTAGGCAAAAAGAAAGAGAGAGTAGCCAAGGATCGAGAGAGAGAGAGGTCAGCCATGCATTTGGTTTCGTTTTGTGACCCCCTTTGGTTTTGACTAATTAGTTTCTTCTAGGAGACCGTGGCACCTGTTTCCTCCCTTCCCCTCCAGTGCTTCATTTCAACTGGAATCAATAATTAGTTAATTACCTATCCATTAATTAATATATATGCTATACCTTTTTTTTTTTTCTTGAGGAATATATGCTATAAATTAATTAATATCATGCTTGTTGGGTTCAAAATTCCAATTCAAATTAATTTTGTGTGCCACCACATATCTTTTAACTCATTTTTTCAATTTCTATTTCAAAATATGACGCTCAAATTTGAATCCAGACCGTCGATCTTGTTAATATTTGGTTAGAGATGTACGCATATAAATTTTTACGATTTTTATAGTTTGTTTGATTCGCACTATATCAAGAGATAAACGAATAAATGTATATGAATAAATCAAGCACAATTAATTAGACTCAATCTTTTTTGTTTTCATTTTTAACATCTTGATCTAATGCAAAACAAATTTCAAAAATTCAAAAAATTTATGAGCATACATATCTAACAAATATTAATAAAATCAACAGTTTAGATGTAAATTTACAGTGTTATGATTTGAAATATATAAAATAAACAATGAGTTGGCGGCTTGGGTGGCACACAAATTTGATGGCACTCTTTCTCTCTTAATTCAAGAAAATTGAAAACCTAGAAGCACTATATTTCTCCATTTTCATTACATATTGAAGATGGGAAAGGTAAGTGCTTTCCTCTTCTTTGGAAATGTATTTTTTGATGTTAGTAATTAGTGGCTTAGTGCTGATCATCTCTTCCTATAAGCGGCTTTGCACTTGCTTTAAGACCCATGCATGCATGCAGAATATATTATGGATCTGCTACTAAAGCAGCATTATAATACGAAATATAAATAATGAGTAGCAGGCAGCGTCCACCTTTTAACTTATTTAATGGTTCACTGTATTTTCAATGAACAAATATCATTTTTAGTATACATTTATATATTTCTGATTAATAAATAATTAACAATCATTTAATTTCTAGTGAATAGATCGATATACTACGATTTCCAGTAAACATTTATTTAACTGTGATAAGCACATGAATGTATGTGGTGTGTCAGAACTGTAAAAGAGGTAGACGGGTGACCTACTCTACATGGGTAGACTTTACATGTTTCTCATAAATAAATGGCATCAAATTTCGTGAACGAACCATCCATTATGACGCCACGTCGGCACAGCTTCTATTCTATCATTGTGCACGCCAACATAGAAACATTGTGCTTGTAAATTGGCTCTTTTTGAATACCTAACAAATTATATTCAAATCCATCCGAACCATCTAAAAATTTGAGCTAAGAACATGCAATGTTTGTTGCCCAGCAGATCATGATCATGACCAATCTTTGAATTGTTGTAAATTTTTGCAGCAAAATTGATATTTCTACAATTGATATGTTTATTTTTTTTTCTATAATAAGTTTATTAGGGTGTTCTTTTATGGATTGATCAAGCAACAGTTCATTTTAAATCGAGAGGTTTGTAATTTTGCGGGTCAAACATTCCTCTTCAATTGTGTATAGAAGATATATCATGACCATATTATTCTAAAAAATGAACAATCTATATTTCATCGGATTCATTGCAAAATCAGCCAATTTTATTTAATTTCTTTGACGGAATTTAATTATTAATTTGTAAAATTGATTAGTACTCTCTGCAACTTTCTACTGATTGAGCTGTGATGGGGGTGCAAGTAGCGGCTCTAAATTTGGTTGCCTTTCACGAAAAAAAAAAAAATATAGTAACAAATTAATAAAAAAAATAATAAAAGTAATAAATTAATAATAAATAAATAAATAGAGATTAAAAAATAAATAAATAAACAGATAAATGTTTGAGTGCCAGTTGGGTTCGTTTAAGGAGATGTACTATTTATAACTGCTTATTCTCAGGAATATATATATATGACTGTTATTATTGATTATTGTTTACTCTTAGATTGTTTCAAAATTTATAATTTCAAGCTAAAATATGCGTATTAATTATGCATTTATTCAAGAAAGATAATCGAATACCCAATGAATATATAATATATAAACGAAAAAAAATAAAACATTTTTTTTTATATAGTAAGATCAATAATTGAATCCCCAATGAATAACAGATACACTCGGAAATATAACAGATACATCTCGAATGTAACTTATATATGCTATATATGGACAACTTTTCTATAGACGCTAGGTATTAGTCATCACAATAAACTGGCCTAGAACTAGAAGCAAAGTTTGTCCTAAGCAAATGAGTAATACCTAGCGTCCATAGAATATATGTCTATAGCGTCCATAGGTTATAAAATTGAATGTATTTGTTACAAAATCGGATGTATTTGTTACATTGTGAGAATGTCTATGAACATATGGATTTTTATCCGCTGCCATAGTTTGTAATGGCAGCATGCTGCCATAGTCTCTATGGCAAATGGGTACCCTAAAAAACCTTTCTATCATCCAAAGAATCTGAGCCGCCCAAACTAATTTGGACCGTTTAGATCAGCTATGGCAGCTTGCTGCCATCACAATAATGGTAGCAGATTCTCATCCATGAACATATAGATACATTTTCAATGAACGCAAGGTGTTTCTCAAAGCAAATGAGGAGTCTATAAATAGGCAGGTATAGTCTCTACTCACTCAGCTACTATTGCACTATGCACAGCAGTGGCCAGTGAGTGTGAGTGTTGAGTCTCCAAATTAACTCAGTTAAAGTTCACCATTATACTCATAACTCATCCATCCATCCATACTTCCTTCCACCATTCATTCCATTCTCCTCAAAAAGATCCCTCCCAGCTGCTGCTGCTTCTGACTCCAAATCTCTTTGCTTTTTTTTTACTCCCAGCTCTCTCTCTTTCCATCTGAGTGTGTGTGCAAGGTAAGAACTAAGAAGCTTGTTTTAGTTCCTCCTCTCTTTTGGTCTCTCTATTTCCATACTCTTTGTGCCTTTTGACCTTTTTTTCTCCCCTCTTGATGTGAAGCTCCATTTGATTAGTTTTTGTTGCTCCTCTATTGTAAAACATCATATATATGTGTATTACCAAACTTAGTTTACTATCTGTTACTTCATATTGCATCCTTGTACATAACTTCTTGTATCTTACTTAATTTCTTTGCTCTCTGTCTCGATCGATCTCAGGCCGGCCTTCAATTCAACAAAACAAATGGCAACCGTGCAAGTCTTCTTGGATATCTTCAAGCATCTTGTAAGTGCATACAAATTAGTTAGTTACAATCTAGGAAAAAGATCAGGAGCAAAAAAAAAAAAAAAAAAAAAACCATTTTGTTGTTACCTATCTGAAGTTCTTCATCATTGCAAAATATATATGCATCTTCTACTATGTATGTTCATGTATGGATCAACCCCACATACGTGACTGATTGATTGTCGCGCGTGGTTGTGGCCAAAATAGTCTAGCCAACACCCTTAACCAGTACAAGAAATTAAGAATCACATGGATTCATAAACTATAACATTTTCTTATAATGCAATTTTAGATTTTAGACGAGGCAACTTGATCAGAAATAAGGATTCTATTTCTTGTGTTGCTGCTAACAGAACTTTTTTTTTTTTCAATGTTCTTTCAACATGCAGGAAGCCATGAAGTCTTCAATTCCGGCTCTTCTGGAACATCCAAATTCCCCTAAAGGCTCTTCTGAGAGTTCCATTATTCATCGAATACTGTTCTTCTCGAGTGATATTCAAGTCTTTTAGATACAACATGACGCTATCCTGATTGAGCTTTTTCGCCGCACTTTCTTTTTTAAAATTTTATTGTTTTTTTCTCGCTACACTTGACATTTCTCCTTCTTGACCTTGTAAGACCTTTTCTTGACCTTGTAAGACCTACTTGTGTCCCCTCCACTCCTCTTCTCCACCACCGATTTCTGCCACCGCTATTCTGTCTATCCCTCCTGAGCTGTTTTTGTCATAGGCTTTAAAGACTTGAAGCATCTACACATTTTGTATAAGATGAATGCTATTATGGAATAATTTGTATTTTAAGTTACTGTTAAACTGTTTATGCTGATTGATTAGAAATTTAAATTTTTTTAAATGCAAGTTATAGATGTTTGAGTGCAAAAGATGTGACAGTGAAATATTCTTCTTTGGACAAAATGATGCGGTTGCATAATGGGACCATATATATATAGAGAGCGTGTTTGGATTAAATGGACCCACTCAGAGAATTCTTGATCCCAGAGATATATACTATATGAATTGGTATTCTTGTTCATATATATTGTAAGTATCTGGATTGCAACTATGTTACATTTCTCATGATCTTGTATCTGACATACAACTACGAATTTGTACAGAGAACAGCCACCAATGTGCATATGTAGCATCTCAAAAGTTTCCAAAATTATTTTCTTGAACGTAGTTTATATATATATAAACTTTGATTCTAGAATCTCCCAGTTCATTTTAAAATGTTGCTGAAAGAAGTTTAGCAGTTGCCTTAGAGATGTCTGAAATGCCTTGATGTTATTATATTTGATGTACTTTTAGTTTTAGTAATTTGCATAAATAACCTTCACACTCGAAGAATACATCATACATATAAATATATAATTTATTTATCTGTTCATAAAATATGATTTAGACTTTAGAGTTAGCTTTAGTATATTGCCAATGGCCACAATAGTAAATATTAAATCTTGAAATTGTTCAGTACTCTTCGAGTTCAATGAGCAGAAGAAAATAAACTTGACCAACATAACACATTGACAGAGGAGTTACTGTACAGGAAAAGAGTACTAGAATTGGTCATTGCAAAAGCTAAAAAGGCTCTACTTTCTGGCACATGCTTTCTGCCAGTAAACAGTTGAAAGCTTTCATTGAGGAAGAGAATAGAGTTTTGAGGGGGTTGTGCAATGTACTGGTACTGGACACTACTGGGCCTCCCTTGAAAGTTTTTATTGGTTTCTGTCAATTGGGTGCGTGTCTTTGTAGTTTGTACCTTCTTCACCTGGAAGGGGTGGTAAAATAAAGAAAAACATGTAGTAGCCTACCCATCCACTCCTCTTACGGTTCTGACATACCACGTGCATCCATGTGCTTACTATAGTCGCATAAATGTTCATTGAAAACCGTAGTGTATCTGTTTACTGGAAAACGATATCTATTGATAAAAAAGATATAAATGTTTACTGAAAAATGATATTTGTTCATTGAAAATACGGTGGACTGGTAGACCGGTAGATAAGTAAAAATGGTGGACGACGCTAGCTCTTACTCTAAAATAAAAGAGTATGTGCAAGCAATTTGTAGGTGGTGAGTTTTAGTTTGGCTCCTTGCCTCCTCCCAACTCCCAAGTCCCAAAAGAATAGAATGGGATAAATTCATCATAGATAGGACTAATTAAAAGCTGAAACCAAACTCATGAATCATGATCTCTCTCTTCTACGCTTCTACTCTTCTACTGTTCAGCTCCAGAATAAAGGTTCTCTGAAATAGTGCGCACAGGAATATTGATTATTTTTTGCTGTTAGTTTAAATTGTCATGTCATTCACTGCTCTGCCCGCAGTAAATGCACATATATATATGGATGGATAGTTGGATACTTATACACGCATGTGCACGTATATATACATGCAACTATACTTCATATTATAATATTATGTATCACTATTGTCTATTAGCTAGATGTATTACTTTGAATAAAATGCATACTCTAACCTTAAAGGTTAATTATCCACCTTTACACTCTCTCGTAATCTGACACGTCAACGTGCATCCGTGTATTTGATACAGTTGTCTATCTATTAACTAGAAACAATAATATATATGTTAATTGGAAAATGATATCTATTAATCGGAAAGATATATCTATTTAGTGGACTACAATATCTATTAACTGAAATATGGTGGACATGTGTACATCATCAAAAAGGTTTTGATGTGAACTCTACCTATTACTTTATTGTCGATATACAACCAATAGTGATTCCGTTTTCATTCTGTGAACAAGTCTTTGAATTTTGCCTTTATTAAACAGATATAATGGTAGGGGGTTAACTGCTAATTTAGATTCTTTAGAAGCATTATGGAACAGTTTTTCCTTACAATATAGAGAAAACATTATGCAACTTGGTATCATCACCCTATTTTTTTTTAACTTTTTTGCAACTTGGTATGTATGGACGGAGGAAAGATATAAAAGTTGAAAGAGTAATCATGGATATATGTGATGTGATAGAGATTAATTCGAGATGATGATGATCATGACATGGATGGCCAAGAGCTATCAACATAAATCTTCTGCGTGGAAATGAAAATTTAGTACTAAATTCCGTATTAATATATCTTGACACAATGGATTTTCTTTTTATAGTCTATTGGAGGGTCAGCATGTTTAGTTATGGACAGGGTCAAAAGCCCTCAATTTACTTGAGACATTTTTGAAGTCCTCCTGTGAAGGCATTTTGTTAATTAATTATAGGATATATAGAAAGCTTTTTAGGTATATATAAGCCAGTTTTAATTTAGTTTTGTTGTATTTAATACCTTTATTTTCTTTCCCAAAAGAAATTAAATGGAAATTTACTTCTTTTTTTTTTCCAAAAAAAAAAAATAGTTTTATCATATATACTTGCGTTGATCATATATATATATATAGACTATAGTCCATAATTCCAGCTTGTACTAATTAATTAGTTACATATAGCTTCCACAATATTATATATCAATTCATCACAAGTAGTAATCACAACTAATTAACCGCACTAGCTACATCCAAATTATATTATGTTTTATGTTTTTCTAATACGATCGATCAGAAAAAGGAAACTACATATATATATAGCAATCAGTGCATCACAAGTCAGTCTTAAGCGATGCAAAATAAATAAATAAATAAATAAATAAATAAATAAATAAATAAATAAATAAATAAATAAATAAATAAATAAATAAATAAATAAATAAATAAATAGCTGGTGCAGTGTACTACGTACTCTACTTGGGGAGAATTGTACGTATACAATTAATCCTTTTTCCTTTGAAACGCATCAATTGTAGCAACCTACCCCCGGCCTTCAGCATTAACTCGATCGGCCTACATCACAAACCTTAGTATGGAAAGACAGAAGAGAAATATATAGAGGCTGGCTGGCTGCAAACTCTGCATGCAACTGCAAGAGAAAGAGAAAGAGAAAGAGAAAGAGAGATATATATGTTTGTTTTGTTTGTTTGAAAGGTACTGTTCTGTTACCATGTCATAACTGCCAGCTGCATGAGGAGATATTATTGCAGACCACATGGTTATGGCCTTATGGAGGGAGATTTCGGACAGTCAGTGTATATATACTGTAGCACCGTAGAGTCTAATTATATATATATATAGATATACGAGGAGGGATACATTGACAATGCTTATAATGACAATTTTGACAATTGAGATTTAAAAAAAATATAATAATTCATAAAAAATCTTTAAAATGAAAAAACTTTTATGGATGCATTCTTTAACTTATAGATTAATAGTGTTTTAAATTTCAATCAATTTGCACATCGTTTGTTGTTTTATCAAAATTTTGTACATTTTTTAACGGTTGAAATTTAACGAGCTTTAAAGAGCTATCAAACGTCACTTAAATTAAATATAATTTGAAACATAATCAATCTATAAGTTAAACAATATCTCTATAAACTTTTTTCTATTTTTACAAATTTTTCAAAATCTCCATTATCAAGATTGTCAAGATAAGCATTGTCAATGGACCCCTCCTCATATATATATATATATATAGGCTATCTATAAATATGTGTAGACTGTATAGTGTATGATTTGCATGATCCTTGAGCTTCTATATATATACTAGGTAAAAGGCCCACACCTTGTTTTGTGCTGAAATTGTTATTTCTTATAATAAACTCTTAAGATAATATGTAATGGCTTTAAATTGAGATAATTTATATGGGTCTTAAATTTTAATGGGCTGAGAACATCAACGGGCATTAACGTACATCAACAATTCTGATCTATCCAAGAAAATGATCAACGGTTCATGTTTCTTATTTGGGGAGGATAGCCCTCTCATGTCATTTTTTCCAATATGCTTTTATTATTAGTAAGGATATATACTAGTAACCAACCCGCGCCATGCGGCGGGCCAAAAGGGGAAATGCCTCTACACTCCCCTAATCTATTCACTTGTGACTAAGTGTCCCCCAAACTTTTTTTTGTGACAATCACCCCCCCAATCTAGTGATTCCATGACAATTAGCCCCCCCCCCCCCCCACATGCTAATCTCACTCATAATTACCAAATTTAAATGGGAAGTTACCATATTGCCCTTGAACTTGTAGTTTGTTTTTTTTTTTCTGAAAAAAAAATTAACGTATATCTGATTTGGAAGATAATTTGTTTATTTATCGTAAATTGGATACTTAAATATTAAACGTAATTGAATTCAAAATATTTGATTTTTTAGTTTATATTTAATTATATTTTTTCTATGATTGAATTTATTTTTATAAACTTTAAACATTTCACGAAACAAGGTAAATTCATTCCGGAATATATATATTTTGTATTATTTATAATAATATTACGGAAATACAAATAAATAAATAAATAAATATCCACCCGTTTGAGATTTTTAGTTGAAAAAAGTACAATAATTAATTAAGGAAGAAACATTATGGTAACTTCCATGATACTAAATAATTTATATCATGACATAAATTTGATTCCGAATTACATATATCATGTATGTTACTTCAAAAAAATCAAACTACAAGTTCAAGTGCAATATGGTAACTTCCCATTTAAATTTGGTAATTATGAGTGAGATTAGCTGGGGGGTGGTGTGGGGGGGGGGGGGGGGGGGTGATTGTCATGGAATCACTAGATTGGGGGGGTGATTGTCAAAAAAAAAAAGTTTGGGGGGCACTTAGTCACAAGTGAATAGATTAGGAGGTGTAGAGGCTTTTTCCCTTTAATATACGTCGTTTTAATATGTGAAGTCACAATATTTTTTTGATAATTGTTTTTATCTGTTTCACATTTAGCTTAGATTTACAATATAAGATATATTTTTAATACAATATATTATAGAATTTTAATAATGTGAGACTTATTGTTCATACTTTGCCTTTTCTTTTTATGAGGAATTCACTTACAATCTTTTGATGATCCAATAAAACTGTATTTTTAATTGTACTGCTCATCAGTAATCACCAACTTAATTCATTCTTAAACATATTTATTTTGAACCTCCATCATCGGTACAAATTATAAAAATAGCATTCATCAGTAAATTTCCTTATTGCTAAATAAAAATATGAATTGAGTTACCAAAGTAGCCTGACTATTTCTGGAAGTCGCTAAGGATAATTATAGAATTCGATTTAAAAAAAAGCATACCTTGTTAAAAATAGATTAAGGAATGGAGAAGAGTCAGGCAGCGGCCCTCAAAACAATCCAACCGTTGATTTAATTTTAGTTCACCGTGCACCGGAGATCTGACGGCAAAATACAATTGGACCCTCCATTGCAGTCCCATCTAACCATTTTTCACGAGACCGCAATGGAGATCTCCATTCCTTGCGTGCTTTTTAATATAGAGAGATAGATAGATAGATATAGAGAGATATTTCCTTATTGCAAATAAAAATATGAATTGAGTTACCAAAGTAGCGTGACTATTTCTGGGAGTCGCTAGGGATAATTATAGAATTCGATTTAAAAAAAAGCATGCCTTGTTAAAAATAGATTAAGGAATGGAGAAGAGTCAGGCAGCGGCCCTCAAAACAATCCAACTGTTGATTTAATTTTAGTTTATCATGCACTACAGATCTCATGGCAAGATACAATCCGGACCCTCCATTGCAGTCTCAGCTAACCATTTTTGGCGAGACCGCAATGAAGATCTCCATTCCTTGCGTGCTTTTTAATATAGAGAGATATAGAGTTTTGCTAAAATGGGTCATGACTCACGGGCTGCTTCGTGAGTCATGATCCAAAAACATATCAAATCACCTCCAAATTTCGATTTATATGGCTCAATAAATTCTTCATATCAAAATCTTATAGCACGCAAAATTTTTTTATTTTTGGAGATTTCTAAGTATTTGTTTGAGATTTTTTAAAAGTGACTATAGAATATTAATAAAATATTCAATGTTTTATGTATCATTTTAAAAAATCTAGAACAAATACTTACAATCTCCAAAAATGGGAAATTTTTGCGTGTTATAAGATTTTGATATGAAGAATTTATTGAGCTATATAAATCGAAATTTGGAGGTGATTTGATATGTTTTTGGATCCTGAATCACGAAGCAGCCCGTGAGTCATGACTCATTTTAGCAAAATTCTATATATATATCTCAAGTTATTCTTGGACAACCGTTCATTTTTAATCAAGCGATTCAGATTTCACAGATCAACATTTCTTTTTACTCGTGCCTCAAGAATATATCGTAACCATTCGATTTAAACAAATGAACGGTCTTTACGTTTTCCAATCCATAGAAGAACACACCATATATCTCTCATCTCACATTAATAATTGAGGAGGATCAAATAACCAAAATTTTAGTGACTGATCAGTGACTAAGAAATTAAATCTCATATAGCTACATTTTAAGCTCCTAAGAAATTAATTCTCATATAACTACATTGTTGAGCTCCAAAGTAACAAAATTAATTAATAGAAAATGTTGTATATATCATATTTTATATGTACATAATAAATTATATCATCTTAATTTTATTTACATGTGCATCAAGCGTTAACAAATTAAAAGGCAACAATTTTTTTTATGTTTTTTCCTCCTCTCTTGATGGATATTAAAACAATATTAAATTTTATCATTTTTTGTGTATTTACTATTAAGATGATAATTTATAATACATCTAACAATTTAGATTTGCCAATTTATGTATAAATAATGAAATGGTCACCAAGAGCACCAATGCCTATGGTTATTAGATCCCTCCTCTTGATAATTATCATTCAATTGTGTATCAAGGTTTGTCAATTATATTATATATTCTAATTAACCATGATGCATGTATGAATCTAAAAGAAGAAAAAATAAATACTACATTTCTTTAGACTTTTTTTTTCTTGGATAGGGACAAAATCATTGTTATTTTTGAATAATTTTTTTTAATATTTTTGATTTAATTATGAAAATTAATGCATTAAGTTTATTATTTGAGATGCCCAAAAGTCATTGTTCGAGGCAAATAATCATTTGATATTTTGTGCTAATAAAATTATAATTCAGACTTGCCCTATATATTAGTACACTCACGGGTTTGGAATTTGTAGTAGTTCCGAAGCTACTAATAATTGATAGAAACTGTTGGAGAAAATACATGCAATTGTTAGTTAATACCATCGTGGTTTAATTATAGAGTTGAATGAGTTCAACGACTTAATTAATTTATTGTGCAATTTATCTTGATCGATATTGTTGTTATATATTCAATTTGAATGAAAACTTTAAGATGAGTAACAAGGGTAAAACTTAAATTGCAGAATGGAGCTAAAAGTCCAAATTAGAAAAATATACCCTCATACATAGTACAAATTAAAAATATGAAGTATGAGAATGATACAAAGATATGTTCTATTCAATAGAAATAATATTGAAAAGTGAGAAAAAACATAATTATTTTATTAGAAAAATAATGATTGAAATTGTGGTTTATCGTGTGGCATATATTTGCATGAGGAGCGCGCGCCACATTATTTGATATATCTATTGTTACTTCTACGTGCTATCTTCAAAAAATAAAACAATATGCTATCACTATATATATTCAACAATTCAAATGAAGTACATATATACTTATTAGTTAGTACTAGTAAAGAGCCCACGTCGTTACTTTTGACTGAAATTATTATTTTTGATAATAAATTTTTAAAATAATATGTAATGGGCCTTATATTGAGGAAATTGATATGGGCTTTAAATTTTAATAGGCTGAGACATTAACGTCAATGAGCATTAACGTGAATCAACGATTCTGATCTATCCAAGAAAATGATCAACGGCTCATGTCATTTTTTTCAATATGCTTTTATATATATAGTAAGGATTTAGATTGTACGGGAGAAAATTAAGAATGCCACAGAAATGAGAACAACAGAACAAAGTACATTCTATAGGATTTGAAGTTAATTTATACTTGTGATATATCAGAGAAACATCTTGCATCCATCGAAAAACTGTCTATACATCCAGAGACGTGTACGGAATGTAACAAATATACTCTGAAATGTAACAAATACATCCTAAAATGTAACATGTGGATGCTATATATGGATGGTTTTTATATGGAAACTAGGTGTTACTCCGTTGCAAATGTTCTGTAATGTCTGTCTCAACCGTATTCATACTGCCTACCCCAACCATACAATACAAGCATACATTTATTGCTTTCTCAATCCGTATAGATACATGGTATGACATTACAAACAGTAGCCCGGAAAGGACAAGTTCCCACACTCTACTACTACTATTCTCAAAGGAAAACACGCTGAGTCCACCCTATAAAGTAGGTCACCCATCCACCCTCGCTCACAATCTAACACGCCAACATGTGCCTATGTGCTTGTCACAATTGGATAAATGTTTACAGGAAACCGTAATGTGTTGATCAGAAAGATATAAATGTTCATTGAAAAATGATATATGTTTATTAAAAAAACGGTAGACCGGTGGATAGAGAAAATGGGTGGTCACTAGCTTTACTCAATCTCAAATGGGGCAATGGTTTGTTTCATTTGAGTGTGATACATACATTGCTGATCTGATCTGCTTCAATGCTTCCCTTCTGCAGAAATCTGCAGGCCCATCTTGAACACTTTTGGATGAAAGGCATTGAATCAAATCAAATAATTTATTTATTTATTTATGCATACAATACAGATCACATTTATGAAAAGTTATCATGGGTGAAGTGCTCTGATGAGCAGCTGTTTTTTTGGGTAGCTGGGTGTGCGCATACATCCATCCATCATCCATGATTTATGATCCATGATCAAATATTCAAGAGCAAATTGAAAAAAGATGCTAGCTACACTATCTGATCTCTGCATTCAATTCAATGAATTGACAGCAGCAGCAGCAGCAGCAGCAGGAATCAGGAATCAGTCCCACACATGGCCAGTAAATAACAATGTAAATGTGGCAAACATTGTGGCACTCTCATGAGTTCAGCAGCATGCAACTTAGTTTCTGGGTGAATTCTTCAATGGATTGGGGAAAATTTAGACCGTTCATTTGTCGGAATCGGATGGTTACGATATATTTTTTGGACACAAACAAAGAAATATGTCTGATCTGTGAAATCTGAATCACTTTATTACAAATAAACGGTTGTCCATAGAAGAACAACTTTGCGCGCATTATTATTTATTTTAGAGTAATACCTAGTGTCTATAGAATATACGTCCATAGCGTCTATAAGTTATAAATTTGAGATATATATTACAAAATTGGATGTATATGCTATATTATTTGTACGTTTATGGACGTACGGACGGTTTTTCAATGGATACAAGATGTTTCTCTTTATTTTATTACTGCATTGGCAGCACCAAATATGTTATGAAAGAAAGAGCAATCATGCATCATACTAATTAATAGTACAGTATTTTTTCCTGGGGCATGCCTCATCATATTCATATGAATTAAACTATATTTTGAATTCATGCTAGCTATCTGACTACAACATATAAATATATACTGATTCTTAATAAATTTGAAGTTCTTATGGTGCAAAATTTCAGAAGCAATCATATCAATCTATCTTGAACTCAAATTGTTGCAGAAGGTGGTTAAAAAATTTTGCCTAGCCAAGCCAAAAGAGGTCAGAGGCGTGCAATTCAATATGTGAATCCAAATTTCCTAAATGGTTCATAAATCATAATCCAAATAATTGACACTATATAACTGTTTCAGTCAATGGAATTGTTAAAGTTATATTATCATGCTATGTTTTCTACAACATTCCCATACTATCAAATTAATTTAAAAATTTGAGTAATGTTGTAGAGGAGTTAATTAATTTTGGTGAAAGTCGTTCAGCTTTTCAATTAATTAAGGAATTAATCTCAATAGATGAGCCTTAACATTTTATCAATGATCACCAATCACTTCCATAATAGCTTATATCGACCAGTATGTCCCATCTCATTCTCATTGGTCTAGTGGCTAAGGGCAACGCTCAGTGTGGGAGGTCTTTTATATATCTATAGTATTCTATACATTAGATTGGCGTCTCTCTTAGGCCTCCGGTTGATGAAAATAAATGAATTTTATATAGAGCTAGACTATTGTGCTAATGTTAGCATTTCGCTTTGAAATGCTAACGCCTCAAAAATTGTGTTATCGTATTCGAAATCGTGATTTATGGTGTTCGATAAATTCTTTATATAAAAATACTGAGGAATACAAACTTTTTCTATTTTTGGAGTTTTTAAACTATTTGTTTTGCATTTTTGAAAAGAGCTCATAAATAATAATAAAATATTGATGTTTTCTCATGCTTTTTTCAAAAATACAAAATAAATACTAAGAAAACTTTAAAAATAGAAAATTTTTGTTTACCCTTATATTTTTATATGAAGAATATATTAAGCACCATAAATCACGATTTCGGATACGATTTCATAATTTTTGGGGCGTTAGCATTTCGGATTGAAATGCTAAAGTTAACGCAATAGTCTAACTCCTTTATATATGCACGACCATCAATATATGTCAATGTAGCATAAATTCAGAGAGCTTTTTATATCAAAGACAATTTTATTTTGTATTAGGACCACCTTCATATATAGTCTGCTTATCAGACTAGTATATTTTTTTTTCTTTTGTTTTTTGATTTGCTGTATTTTGTTTTTCCTTCCAAAAAGAAAGGAAATAAGGTAAATGAAAATTACTATTTCAAAAAGGAAAAAAAAAAAATCAGAGAGGTTTTGCAAAGTAGACCCCCCCTGAAACCTTAATTGCTTTTGGATTTAGCCTGTCGTTGACAGCAGGATTCAGTACTCAGTGATAATCATTCAAGGGTTGAAATCTCTGTACTACTTGATCAGAATTCAGACAGAGGACATTACAAAAACAAAGAACAATCAGATCATATGTTGTTGTCGGTAACAGGCTAGCAGCAGGTTAACTAGTTTAGGGGACCAAGTTAAGAACTTAAGTCACCTGAACCCATTGGAATGAACATTCTGAAGTTTAACTAATTGCTTATTGCACATACTACCATGCAAGTTTGAAAAGAATAGCACAGTTTAATTTCAGATAAGTAAATGTTCATCAAAATTAGGAAAACTTGTAAAGTGAGATTAGCTAAACACAATCAAATAACAAAATGAAACAGAAAATAGGAATAAGACCAGTAAATCAAATAATTACAAATTTTAGTTTAGGTAGCAGATTCTGCCCACGAGGCCATTATGGCCGACCATCGGTCTAATTTAAACCTAACACAGTAATACAGAAAGATGAAAAAAAAAATGCATGAATCCTATGATGTATATATACACACTGATTCAAGCTCATGGTAGCACGAATCATCGTAATCCTGTCCATCATCGACTTGATGATAGTTGGAAGGGGCAAAAAAGAAAAATAACAATCTACGGAGATTTTAATTAGCCACAAGAATATTCCCAACAAAATAATAGAGGGAATATCACTTGTGTTATCTACAAGTATAAGATCTTCTTCCTTTACCAATCAATATACCTAACAATGGTGTAATCAAACAAGGACCTGAGAGCGAGCTGCCTTGCGTGAACATTTGGTGCGTGCACTCTTACTGACACTGCAAGCACAGCCTTCAAGGAGCTCAAGGTCTTCATCGCATGTTAAAATTGAAGCAAATTCAGGATTCCGTAGAAGCATTTTGGACACCAAAAATCCAGCAATTGTCCACGTCTGGTACAGATGCGACTGTTTACCAATGAAACGGCCAGTACGGGTGTCATAGTACTCTGGCCATTTGTCATTTGAGAGACGTTTTTCAGCCACTTCCAGTGCTCTATGTGCCAGGTCTTGCCTCCCCATTTTGATGCATGCTAGCGTGAACTGCAATTTGGTCAAGTTAAATGATTAATTTTTTAAGAAAAGGTTTACAGATCACAAATTTAATAGAATTAATATATCATAAAAGTTACCTGCCATAGCAAAGTCGGCCAAGAACCACCATTGTGGTATGACCAAGGCCTGCATAGATTAGCCTTGTATTAGACAAAATAACCCAAGTAATCAAAGACAATCATGATACCATTATCTCTACTATAATGTACTACAAGGGTTTAGCATGCAAGTATATGTTTGACTATTAGTTCAAATGGCAGCCGTTGCCACATTTGGGGCGTGCAGGGTTTTTCAGCCACAGCTTCGTAACCCATTAGTCTTGATATTAATTATATCAACAAAAACGAAAAAAAAAAATCACAGAACAAAAACCTAACTAACTATAAAAAGTATGTAATTCTAGGTTTAAAGCTTAAACCAAACAAGCTG
Organism: Cyperus esculentus; assembly: GCA_030179965.1. Lineage (NCBI taxonomy): Eukaryota > Viridiplantae > Streptophyta > Magnoliopsida > Poales > Cyperaceae > Cyperus > Cyperus esculentus. The sequence continues at coordinate 1,107,553 of JASGLE010000030.1, forward strand.
AACTTAAATCTAACAGAAGTAAGACAAAAGGTTCATTATAATAACTAATACTCACGTATTTTTAGGGTCACTTCCGGTAATAATGCGCCAATCCTCATATTCCAGTGCAGGATAACAAATCTTAAGTGGCATATTTGCCACCAAGTCATCCCACTTATCTTCAATCAAATTCAGTATGCCCTCAGCCTGACGCTGAGTCGCTAAAGATGACACAATAGCCCACAAATTCCCGAGGGAAAAGAACCTAAACTCCATGTGCGCTGGCTGGAGGTTCCCAATCAAATAGCCACCTTTCTCAGGAATCCAATCAACGAGCCAAGAAGGAATCTGATCAGGGTAGATGTTGAACTTGTTGATGGCATCATGAGAGTACTCCTCAGTTTTGTACCGATATATCTCATTGATCTTTCGCATGTCAACCCAATAGTACTGTCGTATGTGAAAGGAGAGTGCAGTCAGTCGGTTGCTCACGACACGCACCAGGTTGTTTGAGCTGTCATTGATTGTTATCATTTCCCGGGCACAGCGCAGTGCTGAGTAGAACAGAGCCTGATCAAGAAAATTTACGTTTAGTTTAGTTTGGTACTTGCCTTTTAACACCCTTCATATGGTGCCATGGTACATACTGTCTAAAAAAAAAGTTTAGATATTTGGTCCAAAAATTTAGCATGTGTGATCTGCAATGCATGCAGTTGACTTACTTTAAATTGCTTTGTGCATGTTATACATTGATAAAAGTCTGCTATAATTTCAAAAGATTTACAAATAGAAAACCCTCAATTGGAAAATGAAAAATCCAAGGTGTTCATCCCAACTTCAGTAACGGATATAGTATATTTTGTGATCAAATATTGTTTTAGAATTCTTGTCAATATATCTTCAGTTCTTCATATACATATATTGTCACTTGTTTGCTTTAAAGGCTGTAAAGTTACCATTAACTAGGTTGCAGTGAGAAAAAAAAGAATAATTCTGAATTACTTGGATTTCAAGAGGGTGCCCATGAATGCCCATTCGACGGTCAATCATGCAGGACCCGTCAGTGACTAGAAGAGTAGGAAACATGTCAAATCCATCTTGCAAGCACAAGTTTAGTATCAATCTAATGCCAGTTTGTACATCAATTCTCTCTTGTAATGAATAATCTCCTGTTATCTTCCCATATGCTCTCAGCAGAATAATCCACCAGAGTCCTGAAAGTCATTAATTAGAAACAAAAATATATATATATATAGTACATTCAGATGCTTGTCTTTACCAGAATTAGAATACGTGAGTTTATTGTCACACATTCGCCCTTATTGTTCATAGAGTCACATTAACAAAAATGAATTGCTTGATGTTCACACCAGGTAGAAAGCACTAAGAAAGTCAGCATCTAAACAAAGAAAACTAATATTTTATATCCTCAGTATAAGTCAGAATCAAATCTCTACATCTTTGTTTCTATTTTTAGTCACCCAGTACATAAAGTAACAAATACTATTGACAAGATATCCTTTGACAAAATCCAAAAAAGGTGGACCCGGTTCGATAAGGTTGAAAACCAGTACAAATTTAGATTTCATATGAAAGCATTATACTCTTATTTCTATATGAGGATATGACTCCTAATTTTCTAACAGGTTTCTGTAAGCATCAAGAACTTGCTTACAGAATCGTGACATTTAGAATGCAATTGTTCTCAATGATCACAAAAGTGTGTGTTTGAAAAAGGATCATTGTTATTAATAATTAAATATTATTGTTAAAGATAAATAAACTATATAGTATATTCACAAAGAATAACACAAAATAACTTACCGGAATCAACAGGTGCGACACGACCAATTGCAGATTCGCCAAAATCGGGGTCGAGAACCTCTTCAAAGGCCTCACTATTTCCATCCAACGGCACAGTTCTAACCTTAAAGCTGGCTGGCATCAGGCCCTGTCCTGGGCTGTAGCAATCTACTGTCTTCTCCCAACTCTAAAACACAAAGATTGCCAATTAAGAAATCTAAGCTTTCTCAACAGATCAAATAATACCTTTGAACTAACTGACGGTTGCTACATTGATAGGCTAGTAGTAATCTTTAGCAATACATTGTTGCATACTTGCATGCCAATCGAGAACAGTACCATTACCAAATCAAGGGCATCGACACATACTGGTTTCAGCACCTTATATAATCTGTAGCGTTCTAAATTTCATCACAAGATTGCATTAAAATTACGGCTATATATTTATATGGGATTTAGATATGAAGAAGTAATACAATACAGAAGGGTGAATTTGTGGCCAGATGACCTAGCTTGCTCTAGAAAAAAATGGTGATACCATAACGGTCGTGACTTTGGCAACATATGGAGGCATTCGATTAGATAATACATTAAGCACTGCATTAATATTCATAAATGCATCAAGTAATTAGAATTAGGATGATATCCTGCATCCATTGAAAATGTGTCCATATGTCCATAGACACACCTAAAATGTAACAAATACATCCGATTTTGTAACAGATACATCTGATTTTGTAACCTATGGACGCTATGGACAAATATTCTATGGACACTGGTATTACTCAATTAGGATTAGGATGAGAGAGGAGATGACTGGAGGGTGTTGGATATACCTGCAGTTGGAGGGTATGAAGAAGGAAATTGCGCACAATGTCGGGTTCTCCCTTGAGGAGGAAGGCAATGGCAGAGGGCACGAAGTCCCTGATGAAGACCTGATCGTAATTGAGCATCTGGTTGCACAATCCGGGGTCGTTGGCGGCGAGGGTTCCGACGGGGCTGCCGCAGTAGTTGACGACGGAGCGGTTGAGCAGCCACCAGGCCTCCTTCTCCGTCGCCGAGATCTCGCTCTCCTTATCGGCCTCCTTGACCGGCGCACTCTCGGCCGCTCCGTCGCGGTGGTCCTGGGGGCAGACGGGGCGGTCGATCTGCAGTTGGGGCTGGGCGGCGCCATGGACGTAGAGCCGCTCGAAGGAGGATTTGTCAGGGGCGGCGGAGGAGGGGAGGGAGTCGACGGAGGTGGAGAAGAGGCGGAGGGCCCTGGTGAGGTGGGAAGGATTGGAAGGAGAGGCGGCGGCGGCGGGGTGGCGCAGGGCGGAGGGAGAGAAGAGGCGGCTGGGGGTGTATGCGTGGGGACATTTAGCAAAGAGCGCGGCGAGTTGGGTACAACGCCGGAGACGCGTAGCAATCATAGCGGGCCGTAGGAGATGCTCGGAGATAGAAACAAAACAGGAGGACAGGAGACGGGAGGGAAACGAACAAAATGAATGTATGGAAGGAAGGAGCTTGAGAAATGGAGAGGAGACGATGAGACCCAACTGGAGACGAAGGAAAACAGCAAAGGAGCGGGCAGTTTGTCTCTGTGACCCCTTCTCTTCTTCTTCTTTGTGTACAAGTTTAGATTAAAGTCAGTCAGTGAGTGTGAGTGGACAGAATGTGACCCGCTACACCGAGGTGATGATAAATGCCAACACAAGTGTAAAATGGTAGGAGCAGCGGGTGCAGTGGGCTACACCCGGAACACTTATTCCAGAAACACCCTTCCCACTGACTCGCGGGACCCACGATGACTCCTACATGGGCGTATGCAGAGTTACGGAAACCGCCTCAAACCAAAAACTTGGAGATAGCAGACGGGACGGGACGGGAAGCCATGGCAATCCATACAAGTGTCGCGTTGTTACAAAAGGGTGGCCGGGCAGGGCAGGGCAGGGCAGGGCAGCAGCATATGAGTTTTGGATCCAACACTTGTGGGTTTCTGCTTCCCAAATCATCTGCCGACTATGTAGTGTAAGCCCATTATAAATGCCGGCCCAAATGGAAGAACTAATTCGTACCACACCAACAATTGTTAGCCCATATGTTCTGGTCTCTTTACATATTTATATGGAAAATACATCGCAGCCCTTGCACATTGGACAAATATCTCTGGTCTCCAAATTTCCTTCTGGCCTATTGTTGGACCCAAGAGGACCTTAACGGATTTCCACATACAATTACAACTAACTAACAATATTATGGTTTATCTGTGTATTTTAAATCGGACCTTAATTTGATGTATTACGGGTTGTTGGAATTTATATGGTTAACACTATGTCCACTTTAACTAGTTTCAAAATACCGTCAATAGTTTTAAGTTACTCTGCCATGGATCCAAGCACTTATTTTTCTTTGACAACTTCTGATTGGTGATGTGATGAAAGATCTCCTTAAAATTATATGTACAGTTTATCAGATTACTTAAACGGGAAAACTAATGCAGTTGTTATGAAAATAGTACTCAAGCACGCAACTTTCAGTAATTTACTCAGAAATTAATTAATGGCATGAGATATAAATGAACAAAGAGGAATTTATAAAAGTGCACCTAAAATGGTACATAGCTTAAACCACCAAGTAATCACCCCAGAATTGATTATGTCCCAATTTAAGCAAGCACATGCGAACTTGCCATGCTCCTCCTTGACAAAGTAAACATCATAACAACATGTGATGGTAGAACTCCATCCAAATCAAAGCCAACTGTGGTATTCAATTTAACCCAATTCCCAATCCTTCATTCCTGAAAAGGGACGTATATGTGCTTGCATATCTTGTTCCTTGCCCCTAAAACAGACTCCTAATGGGAGACCGTTCCTGAATTGAAGCACAACCACTGAAATGTTTGGCCTCCGTTTACAATTTTAGAGCACAGCAATAATTGCCCCCAATATATGCCCTACCAAGGCTTAACTTCCTTTTCTCATAAAGTGATGCAGTGATGCTACAAAATTAGAGGAAACAGGAAACCACCATCATGCAGGCTAAGTTTTTTTTTTTTTTTTATTTTGGAATTTGGTAGAGAATGCAACTGCTCCCTGACTTGTACACTCTTGTAGGTAACATCTTTTGCACTACTTGCGTATGTGAATGATGCATCACTATAATAATAATAAGAACATTCAATGAGCATCACTACTATTTCTGTAAATCCAAAAATAAATAAATAAATGTATTTCTAGGTGCAACTTCGTTAAGGTAACATGGGCAGAACGCAAAATTTAATTAGTTGTAACGACGATATCGATTTATAATTTTATATGTTATGGAATTTTGAGATATATGTGTGTGGACGTCCATAAAAATAACAACTGCTATGGCAAATGAGTCCCATGTGAGCTCAAATGTAACAGTTTCGTACACTCATAGAGGTAACTTTATGGACGCATAATGTTTCCGAAATTCATGGTCTCCTCCCACGCTGCATGATGCTATTAGGACTGGCAAAAAAACTCGTAGCTCGTGGCTCACTCGCTATTGGCTCGGGATCGACTCGCTCGTTAAGCTAATGAGCCGAGCTTGAGCTTAGCATGTCTCGGCTCGTTAAGCTTGTTTGGCTCGATAAATTATTACTAATTACAATTCGTACTGCTCTTATCGTAAATTTTTAATATATTATACAATATATGTTCTAATATATATAAAATTGTTATGTATAATGCGTGTACGAACATATTTTTGTTAGTCATTTTATTGATTTTTATATAAATTTTGATATAACATACTTAAAAGTTTATTATTAAAAAATAACGAGCTTAACGAGCCAGCTCGGTCAGCTCATTAATTAAACGAGCCGAGTTTGAGCTTAGCCTAGCTCGGCTCGGCTCGTTTACACCCTAGATGCTATGCGATATGGGACATAATTTAATTTAATTAATTTCTTCACCTATATTAAGTACTGGATTAGCGGATGCATTTGAGAGATGGGCCTGATTAATGGCACCCTTATAAGGGGAATATAAACATTAACATATACTTTTGAACTCAGTTACTGTAAATGAGATGGGCCCATATATATTTTTAAGTATCAATGACGCATTTCAGAGCTTAATTGGATTCTGTTTTACTCTTCTGCTTATATCTCACTGATTTCCCTATGTTACTATTAATATATATATGGGAGGTGATAATTGCCCCCCTTAAAATCCTCCTTATCTATCTCCCAATGTATTTTTAGTTGAAAAATTCTTTTAACATGTAACAAATACTTTTGATGGTCCAAAATGCATATCCTTAATCATACAAAAAAACTCATACATGCATAATGAAAGGAGAAATAGTGAAAAAAATTTACTTCAAAATTGAGAGAGTACGAGAGAAAATGAGAGAATATTAAACAATTTAAATAAGGGATGGATAAGGGGGAAAGTTAAGGGGGCAAAGATAATTTCTCTTAATATATATATATATATATATATACACGATTGATTTTATCGAACTCTTATATGTTGCAAATGGCCTAGTAGCTCAAGTGGTAGCTAATTAGGATGACTTCCAAGAGGTCATGGCTCAATCCTCTATGGGCGCAAAATAAAAAGTTTCAATGAAACTGGTGGAGTATTCCACTTTCTTAAAAAAAAAAATAATATATCGATCACTTTTCCCAAAAATAAAATTATAAAAATGTTGATTTTGGCCTAATATGCATTTGCACTCAAATTATATTTATTTCCTGATCAACTAGATAGTAACTAGGAGACTAGATAATCATGTACTTCTCAAGTTCTCATACAAAAAAAATATGCTTGTGAGTTGTGAGACGTGAGAATCTACATCAAATTAAGGACTTTTGGGCCTTTAAATGAGCACATATATAATTAGGTATGCAAATTAATTCCTTAATCCCCATTCATTTATTCTGTAAGCAAACTCATCCTTCTTTATATTATAAACAACTTTTGAGGTAAACATTGGATTCTAGACACTAATTTAATTTCTAATGTCTACAAGAGACATGGCAGAAAAAGTACACACAGTATATTACTAAATAAATTAACTTGAGTTTTACAGAATAAATAAGCTTTGCATAATGAGTATGGCACACTTGATGTTGTCCGTTTGCACTGCATATAATTGATATGATCCTTGCAATAATTTAATAGAAACTAAACGAATTTTACAGAAATTAATGTAAGTATTAAAAAACATGCGCCATATTTTCAAATGAAATTAAGAACTTTAGCAAATAAAATTTTATGAGCTTGAGATGCACACGAGTAGGGGTGTCAAACGTTCCAAACGGCAACGGAAATGGGATGTCCCGTTTCCGTTCCGTTGAACGTTCCGTTATAACAGGCGGAACCAAAATTCGTTCCGTTGAATGTTCTGTTATAACGGACGGAACCAAAATTCGTTCCGTTATAACGGAACGGAACAGAATAACGGAAATACGTGGAAAATACGTGTTTAGGGCGGAAATAGGTTGTTCCGTTTCCGTTCCGTTATAACGGACGGAACCAAAATCCATTCCGTTATAACGGACGAAACCAAAATCTGTTCCGTTGAACGTTCTGTTATAACGGAACGGAACGGAACAACGGAAAACGTTCTTCCATTGACACCCCTACACACGAGTCAAGGTTGTTTTGCTAAAGTGTAGATATAAGTTTAAGAGTGATACATAACTTCCATAGAGTTTAAATGTTATAAATTGGATGTATTGTTATAAAATTAGATATAACTGTTACAAAATTAGGTATAATGTTAAAAATTTGTATTTTATAGACGTATGAACGGTTATTTCAATGAACACATGATGTTTCCGTAAGTTTAACACTCGTATGGTAAATTTAAAAAGCAGTGCTTGATCTCAATACATATGGAAGGTTGCATTTTTGAATTCTGGATGAGAGATTTATTATAGCCTTCGAATTTGAGTGGTTCGTCCCTAATCTTCATTAAAAAAAATCAAAAAATATTTTAGATTACAATACGATTGATGACGTAATAATGATGGGCATTGACGCATCAATTAATTTACCAAGGTCCAAAACAATTAACCAGGATATATATATATATATATATGTGTGTGTGTGTGTGTGTGTGTGTGTGTGTGTGTGTATATGTCGTAAATCACCACATCACAAACTCAATCACAGACTTCCTGTGAAGTGTCCAATCCACTTTAACTTTTTTAGCTTAACAGCATGATAAGAGCTTCAAAAATGCAAGCAAGGAATAATTACCGATGGCGACCTCGACTCCTACATTCTGAACTTATTATGGGTCGATTGGGGGTAGATTTAAGGAAATCAGAATTTACACTCCAAGTTGGTTAAGCAATATGCATGCTACTGTGTACGGAAACATAATTTGTATCAAATAATGGGACTGGGCTGAAAAATAGCTCACCGAGCATGATGATAGCATGACTGTTAAATTTGTCAAAAGATATTTTGAGTGAATAAGGAGGGTGAAATAACTGTGTTTTGGTGACTGATCGGTGACTATAAAATTAAAACTTAAATAACTACATTTAAACTTTTTAAGAAATAAAACTAATTTAATTGATAGAACGTGTCGTATATATAATGCTTTATGTGTATACAAAAAATTATATCATTTTGATTTTATTTACATGTGCATCAAGCATTAACAAAATCCAACATTTCAAGTTAAATAAAAAAAAAAATTCTCCTCTCTTGATGACTACAAAAACAATATTTAAACTTATTCAATTTTTTTTAATATAATACTGAAATGGTTTAAAATACATCCAACGGTTTAGATTTGTCAATTTATTTATAAATAATGAAATTGTCACCATGCGCATTGATATCTATGGTTATTGGATCCCTCCTCATTTTGTAATTAATCAACACTAAATTTGTTTACAACATAAATTGAATAATATATAACTCATTTAATCTGAATAATAAATTTAACTACAAAATAAATTGAAACTTAATTCTAAGCTAGGCTTTGTTCAAATCGCTAGGCGCCAAAGTTAATAATTGATTCGTTTTCTCATTAACATGCTAGTTAACTTTTTTTTTGAAGGTTAGCAACTTAATTAAAATGTGACCAATGAGTACATTTAAATTATCATTGTCATTTTCACATTAACAAATGGTGACACGTTGATCATTGTCCGCCTAAGCAAGAACATTGAAGGCATGCATTTAAAATGTAAAATAAGGCTATGATAAGTAAAAAAAAAAAAAAAAAAAGATGATATACGTGGAAGTGTCATGTGTACGTATATATGCTAGTTTAACGGTGAAGCATGTCTAGGACATTCCATAATCACATGCATAATATAATCTGTAAACAAGGACTGTGTGCATGCCTGATGGCAAACCATGTGTCGAGTTCACAATGGTACATGTATCGTTAATTTAATTTAAATAGAGAAAAGAGTGGTCCTAATCTATCTATCTACTTAATTAACCAACTCTAAAAAAGGGGGGGCAGGCAGGCAGGCACGGAATTAATTACTTGACAAATTTTGCTTTGAAAAGGTAGTGTAGTAGTGAGCCTGTTCACTGAGACAGATGAACCGGTCTATTAATTTGGAATTGGGATTACGTTAATTAGTTAAGGGTTAATTAGTGAATATGATAATATCTCATGACGCGTAGAGGAGAAGAAAACGAAGAGAAATGGCGCACGAGGGCGATATACAAATGAATATTAAATGAATGGGAGATGATAATAATTGTCCCCCAAAAAAATCCTCCTTATCCATTCTCCAGTACATTTTTAGTTGAAAATTCTTTTTTAAATGCAACAAATCACTTTTACGGTTTTATCGATTGCAATTCACATCCTCAATCATGCATACAAAATACTCATACATATATATAATAAAAAAAAATAAAGAATAAGAAAAATTCACTTAAATTTTATGAGAGAGTATGAGCGAGCGAGAAAAAAAAAAACATTACAATTTTAGCTTGGGGGATAGATATGGCAGAAAGTTAAAGGGCACAAGAATAACTGTACCCCTTAAAAAACTCTTTTAACCGCACCCTAATACATTTTTAGTTAAAAGTTCTTTTTTTAAATACAACAAATCACTTTTACCGGTTGCAATCCACATCCCTAATCAAACAAAACACTTATATATATACAACAGAAAGATCAAGAAAAAAAAAAAACACTCAAAATTTATGAAAGTATGAGAAAGAAAGAGAAAATATTATTACCAATTTAGTTTGGGAAACAGATATGGGGGAAAGTTAAGGGCGACAAGAATAATTCCTCTAAATAAATAAACTCCGCTCTCTCTAAATGCTCTAATGCTCTAATGCTGTCATCTCGTATCGTTGACCGAATGGAATGGAATGGTTTGACCCCCGCGGCCTCCGCGAAGACCGAAGACCGGTCCGCCATGGACATGGACCGGTGCACTTCTTCTTGGTTCTGGGTAATATAATAGTCCAGTGGGCCAGTGGGGAACTCTCCCTTTGTTGACTGCCCGTGCTGCCTGGACCCGCACGTTTGACCGACGTCTGTCCTGTTTCCGCATTTCCCGCCGTTTAGTGCTCCGCAGCCGCAGCGCAGCTATACCGTTGGGGCAATGTGGCCGCCCCTCTCCAGTTTCTGGGCGAACTGGAGATTGGAGGAGGCGCCCCTCTTCCTCTTCCTTCCACATGATGATTATATGATTATTGGTTTATTATTTTCTTGCTTTTGCAGCAATTTTTAAGCTCTCTTATGTATCACTGATATGAATATTATTTGAAGAGAGTACGCAACTACTTGTAATATAAGATGATTGATGAATGATGGGTTGAATAATATTATAACCAATAATTTCAAATAAAGTTCATTCAACTCAATGTTTGTAATATAGTTGATAGCATTAACCACATATTTATATCGTATCCATTAATTAAAGATTTGAACAAGAAAAAAAATATAAGTATCAAGTTCTTTGTACTTATAGAATATAGACGGCTATTAACTTTCTTAACTTCAGATAAGATGATAATTAAATTACTCTAATTGTAATATCTTTGTTACTAGACCAAAATCTGATTCCCCAGACTAAAATTTGAAAAACAAATCCAATCTCTATCTCTATTTCTACTCCTTATATATTAAGCGTATATTTGCACTACAACAAAAAGGACCTTTTGCAACACCCTGTTTACAACGGTTATTGTTAAAAACAGCTGCTAAGATGGATCCGAACTGCTGGAACAGACTTAGCAGCGGGTTTTTACAAACAACCGTTGTAAAATGTGTAGGTTTTACAACGGTTATTACGCCAATGATCATCAGGACCTGTTGATCAAACTTTATATCAAATATCAGTCATTTTTAGGTTTTTTTTAAGTTTTTATTTTAAATTATGTAAAAAGAGCTCATAAATAATTATGAAATACTAATGTTTCTTCATACTACTTTCAAAAATACAAAATAAATACTTAGAAAATTGTAGAAATAAAATTTTTTTGTATCTTCCAAAATTATTTATGAAGAATTCATGGAGCACCATTAATCGTGATTTCATACACGGTAAATTTTTGAGATATTGACACTTCGAATAGAAAATGCTTATGATAGCATAATAGTCTAACTCAATATAGTCCAACATCTTTGTATATTTGATTAACTTTGCAGTCATCCAATCGATCAGTATATTAAATATAAAAAAAGCTAAAAACAAATACTTTATGATCTCTATCTCAAGACTATTGAGGTGTTAGCATTTTATATCGAAATGCTAATGTTAACACAATAGTCTAACTCGATTACATTTACTTGTATAGAATTTGTAATATTTCAATATGTAGCTATTAACTAATTAATTTATTTATTTCAAGAAGAAATTTCATGGACTTTTGAAAGGACTGAATATATAACATTATAATATGATGAGTAAATTACGCGGATGGTCCCTAAAATATCACTCTTTTATCAAATTGGTCATTAAAGTTTAAAAGTTACCAATTTGGTCCTTAAAGTATTGATTTGCTACCAATTTGGTCCCTAAATTTTGGGATGTACCATTTTGGTCCTTAAAGTTTCACTAACATATCGTTTTGATCCTTAAAGTTTTAAACATTTATCAAATTGGTCCCAAAATTAAGTATTTTATTCAAAATTATTATTTTCATGTATCTTAAATTAATTTTTAGCATTACAAATAACAATAATGTATTATTTTAAAATTTAAATAACATACAAATAAATATATTTGTTCATGCTATCAAATACTTGTTAAGTAAATTTTAGCATTAGTGGATAATGATAGGACCAATTTGCTATGGATAAAATATTTTAAGGACCAAAACAATATATTAGTAAAACTTTAAGGACCAAAATGGTACATCTCAAACTTTAGGGACCAAATTGGTAGAAAATCAATATTTTAAGAACCAAATTTGTAACTTTTAAACTTTAAGGACCAATTTGGTAAAATGCTAATACTTCAGGGACCATCCGCATAATTTACTCTGATATGATTATTGACATAATGACTTTCAATTTCAAAAATATAGTTAATATTTTTTATATTGTACTATTGTAGCACATCCTTGAAGGAAAATAAACTTTGTTCTTGTATTTTATTATTTATTTATTTATTATTATCATTATCATAATTATCATCATCATCATCATCATCATCATTATTATCATCATCATCATCATTATTATTATGGCTAATTTTGTTATGGATTGGAATATGGGCTGTTCATTTTTTATATCGGATGACAATAATATGTCTTTTAGAAACAACTAAAGAGACATATTTAATAAAAATCGTTTGATTTGAAATAAAATGTTGTTTAGTCGATCCATAGCAGGACCGTACCACTCATTATTATTATTATTTTGAGAATAAGCACTTTCATTTGTTAATAAATTTCAGCTATTCACATGCACCCCTCGTGCACCGCGATTTAGCGCATAATACGGAGCAACAGGGTTTGTAAACAAACACACGATTTTCGCAATTCAATTCGTATATAACTGGTAAGTGCATGACACGTGGTTTCTAGCCGACAATTAATTAAACTCCTTTCTATTTTCATTAATTATCACATTTTAGTGATTTTAATGTGTTCGAGAGATAGAGAGAGACTATATATAATTTTTGGCCTTTTCTTATAACCAATCATAAATCACAGAAACGAATTATCATTCATACACAAAAAGATATACAAAAAGATATCATGAGCTTTTTGCTAAAAGTATATAAAGATGGCAAATATATCATGAGACATCGACATCCACGAGCCATTTTCTTGATACTTGATAGTTGATATGTATAGTTCATATTCTCAGTGCATGACCCAGTCCACAATTGCCTGGTTAATTGCGGCATAATATTAATTATCCGAATATTTTATTTTCAAAATTTCAAAATCTTAATATTTTAAATCATTTCCAAATCATTTCCGAATTTGTATTAGTTTTTTTAGTATTTTTCTCTAATATTTGGAAGTTGGAACTTACCGAATTATATGAACAACGTATATATTTAACTTGAAAATTAATATTAATGACATTTATCGTTTTGAATTATTTTGAAAAAAAGTACAATTTCATAATTCCAGTTATAATTATGGGTATGCGTTTGCCACTTATTCTTAACGGCACTTAATTCTTTCAATTTCATAATTCCAAATATAATTTTCTCATACTTTATCGAGTTAATTTGGGGGAAAATTAAAGGTTATTCGATGAAATCTAGATTTCTTATATCGGTATATATAATACTGATCTCTTATAGACCATTCCTCTTTGCTATTCTAAATAAAATAAATTCAAAATTAAATATATATTAAAATTTTGATATTATCTAGCATAAAGTATTTAAGAATGTAAAGAAATGCGTATTGTATTGTTCATATATTTATCAATTTAAAATTTTTTTCCAAGAAACTTTTGGAAAAAAAAATTGTGAATATGATACTATTAATTGTATATTGTTTGAAATCTTACTTCAATAATATCCATAGTCACCCGAATTAATTAAGTCAAATTAACAACCGCAATTACATTACATGTGTGTTCTTTTTGTTCTTGTTCAGACGTACATGAGGTAAAGTGCCAAAGTGGTAAACTAAATAACCATTTTTATCCTTGTTTGATATTTTCTACCTTTTAAAGAAACTTCACATGGCACTTGGCCAATTCACCGACTTGATCCATCATGAAACCTAATTAGCATTTCTTTAAGTAGAATTTAGATGCAATGGTCCCAGCCAGGAGATATTTAATTTAATTAAACTATACCTAGTATTTGACCTTTTATGGGATAAGATTTGAAGCTTTTCCAATCCAAGTAGATAGATATATATTGTAGATTTGGTTTTGCATTCTCCCAGGTTGGCCGCAAGATATGTATGTTCCGGATCAAAAAAAGCTTTCAATTTGATCATAAACTTTATTTATTTCATACAATGGTGAATGGTGTTTGTTTATGTTACGCGTTTTTAGGTTTTTTTTTTTTTTTTTTTTTGTTCTTTTTTGTTCTTTCCTTTTCTTTCCTTTTAAACAACTGTTGTACTATAGTTTTAATGTCCCCAAAAAACTGTTGTACTATAGTTTATAAGTGAAACTCATAATTAACGAAAAGGAGATACACGATGTGACCTTATATTATTGCACACTCATTTAAAGATCCAATGAGATTGAATTGCATTTTCACGATCGATCTCTGAAGTTGTGAACATCGGCTATGAAGATAATTCTTATTTTTGAATTGGCATCAATTATGCATTTTTGATCTAATTAGAATTTTCTCATGTTAATTGTTAAAAAGTAGATGCAAGATAAAACCTATAAATTTTAAGAATTATTTTTTGGAGTTGTGGCATATACTTCTGTGTAGAAGGTCGCAGATTCGAAACTTTATATAAAGGTTCTTTATAAATATTTAAATTTGAATGACTTTGAAGTTTGAACTCATCTTAATCTATATTAACTTTAATAATTGGTAGAGTAAGCCTTCCAATAATTTTTTGAGCATACCAAATTACCAGGTGAACTCTACATGTTGTTTTTTCAAATTAATATAGAAGATATGAGCAAATATACTGTGAGCTTAAGCTCACGGAGCTTTCTGTGAGCGCACCTCCATAAATATATCAAATCACCTCCAAATTTTGATTTATATGGCTCAATAGATTCTTTATATCAAAATCTTATGGGATACAAAAATTTTCCATTTTTGAAAATTTTAAAGTATTTATTTAGGATTTTTGAAAAGTGATACATAAAACTTGATTATTTTAATAATATTGTATACTCATTTTTCAAAAATCGCAAACAAATACTTAAAAAATTTTAAAAATGGAAAATTTTGTATCCTGTAAGATTTTGATATAAAGAATCTATTGAGCCATATAAATCGAAATTTGAACGTAATTTGATAAGTTTTTGGAGGTGCGATCATGGAAGGGCTCCGTGAGCTTAAGCTCACTGTATATTTGCTCTAGAAGATGATGTATTAATACATAAACCCAACATCAAATACTGTATTAATACAAACGACGCAGGAAGATAATGTATAATTTTTCAAACTGTTGAAAATGAAAGGTCTCCAACACAGATATACTAGAAAATGTTAACATCAGAAATATTAATTATTCAGATCAACTTCGTACTCAACAGCTTCATGGAAGTTCTTGCTCCAGAGCTAGTGTTGTGCTCCTCGCCCGTCACTGGCCGCCCACCCGCGTCCGCCCGCGTCCTTCGCGTGCCCATGCCCACCCGGGTCTACAATCTCGCCCGCCCGTCTAGGGTCTGGGCAGGTGGGTCTCGAAGGGCAAGGGTCTGGATATTTGTTGTCGCCCCCCCGAAACCCGTCCTTGCCCGCCCGTAACTTTCATATTTTTTAAAAAAATCTAATATTATTTCAATTACAACTTACAAGTTTCTTAATTTCTAAAATTATATTTAATTCATTTCTTTTTTAATATATCAAAATAGAAAAACATAAAACTTATTCAAACTTACAAAAGTTGGCAAAGAATTTACAAAGAAGTTGTGAATTTGTAGAAAAAAAAAGAAACTTATTCAAACTTATAAAATAAAATTATTTAAAAAATAAATTGCTATTTTTTGTTTTTAAAAAAACAAAATTATTCCAAAAAAATATGTTTAAAAAAATTATATAACTTTTCTTGTTTTCTTTAATCTTCTTCTACTTCTTCATCTCTTCTCCTCTGTGGGCTGTGGTTTTATCTCACCCTCATCTCATGATGCCCTCACCTCACTAACCGCTTCTCTGTTGTTAAACAAGAAGAGATTAGAGGAGAATAGAGCGCCTCAACCCTCAGCCCCTCAGTGCCCAAGCCGCCCGCAGTCCGCCGGCAACACGCCCGAAGTCCGCCGGCAACACGCCCGAAGTCCGCCGGCAACACGCGCGCACGCCTGAAGTCCGCCGGCAACACGCGCGCACGCCTGAAGTCCGCCGGCAATACGCGAACACGCCCGAAGTCCGCCGGTAACACGCCCAGACCAAACCCCTCGCCCGCCCGTTGCCCACCCTTGCCCGCCAAGCCCGACGGGCAAAGGGGCGGGCAAGGGCCTCCCCTCGGGACGAAACCCGCCGTCGCCCGCCGTAGCCCATCGCCCGTCGCCCCCCGGGGCCCGCCCGCCCGTGCGAGCATAACACTATCCAGAGCATATGAAATGTTAACAAAGAATAGCTTGCCAAATTACGAGGTGTTAATTGATTAATTGATCGATAACAGAGAGAGGTTAATTTAATTACCTGGCTTGTGATCTTCCCGCAATTTCTTGTTATATATATATTTTTTTCTTAACATTTTTGTACAATTTTTCTTAGTACTTGTGTCACCTTATCGCAAAGTACACATGATTAAAATTTGTATTTAAAAAATAATTATTAGTTCCTTACTGTGATTAATTTTATAAAAAAATACAAATTATGTCTGTTTGCTTACAGTTAACAGAAATAAACAAATATATATATTTGCATTAGACATGTAAATCTGGTAAGAAAAAATTGAGATATTATTCTAAGTGTTTTGTCTTGAAGTTTTGAATATTTGCATTAACGAAATAGCAAATTTTACAAAAATGTTTGCCATTCGTAAAGGTTCATGGTAGTGATGACGTGGAGTTGTAATTGTTGAATGGGCAATGTTATTACATGTAAATTCTCAATTTACATATCTATAGATATGTTATAAAATACCCTAAATTTAAATGAATAAAGTAAACAAATAACGTACTTGGGATGGAAACCTTTTACATCCATAAATCTCATAGCAAACTATATATACATTCTTTGGTAAGCTCAATAAATCACATCATGAATCTACCTAATAGCATTGTTACAAGGAATTAAACAAGAAGCTTTAAACTCAAAAAAGGCAAAAGTTGCCATTTTCCATTACCTACAAGTAACAACTAGTCTAATATAAAAACACTAAAGACAGCTTACATGCGCCCAATCATGATGTACACAGTGAGATTGATAGAGACCACCACCAATTGCGCTACTACAAATTAACCACCCCCAATAATATGAACTGATCTTAATTAGTTTTCAAAAGGAGGAATTATGAGCTTGAAAAATGTGAGAAAAGAAGGTGAATCTGAGTTATCCTGTTGCTGTATCCGTACAATCTAGTGGGGCCTTGCAGAATTATTTTTTACAAAATTTTTGGGAGTAAAACATTTTGAAGAATTCTTTTTTACAAAATTTTTGGGAGTAAAACATTTTGAAATTTTGTAGAAAAAAAAAAACAGTTTGAAATTAAAAAAAATTTTGTTCTTACATATATATATTTAGATGACCGAATGAAAACTTAAAAAAAAAAAAAATTGGCATGTCTCATATAATCAAGTAAACCTTTAGTCTACATCAGTAGTCATATATACTTTGTCATGTACCATGTCCATCATGAATAGGGCCGCAATAAAACAGGAAAAATATAAGAATTAATCAACTTCCAAATTTTGTCTTTTTTTGTGGAACTATATATATCCATAGATTGATTGTCCCCGTCGATTTTTCAAGGACCTTAATTAATTTAATTTTATTGCAATTACACAAAGAACACATCTTTATAATCAAAAGAATTAATCCAGTGAAGACCGTTAATGATCTCACAAATTAACGGAAATTAACCCGTCCTAATTATCTAATTAAAGAACCCATTTTCCCCAACCTTTCAAAATTAAAAAAAAAAAATGTAAAACATAGAGAGAAAATTTTCTACAAGTAAATTATCCAATCATCCCCCCCCCAAATTCTCCTATTTTATTTTCTTTTCCTTTTGTTTTTTTGTGTCTTGTATACTCTTTATACAAACTCACTGCTTGAAAGTTGAAGCTATTGATTTAACCAGATATCCTCCACACTCCAAAAATTGTCCCCAAAACCTGCCATGTCGAAATCCGGCAATCCGCCGTCGTTGTAACCGCAGATGCTCGTGAACGAGTCCGACCAGCTCCCGGCGAACTGTGCTTCCTGGTTCCCGTAACCGTAGTTATGCTCAACCGTCTGACCGGCGGAGGTACTGTCCGTGAAGCAAGAGTTCGAAACGGGGGGAGACCATAATTGAACTCCGACCGAGTCGGATGATGATCCGGTTGTGGTTGAGATTTCCGGGCTAGGGTTCAAGCTCTGGTTCATCTGGTCGAAGTCATGATGGACCGAGTCGTCCATTGGCAGTAAGCCGGCGTGCGGGGTCGTTTTGGCGGAGGACGTACTGGCATCTGCTTGGATTCGCTCGACCAAGCGAGGCATCCAGAGGTACCGCATGATGTCTTTGAATTGCTGGCTGTTCACATCGCACTTGAGCTGTTTCGCGTGCTTTTGCACCCGTGTCCTCCAGTAGTTCTTGATCTCGTTGTCGGTCCTGCCCGGTAGGTGTTGCGCAATCTTCGACCAACTGCCATACAAAATTTTAAACACAAGATCAGAAACATGCTTGAAAAGTTGAAATAAGTATTGTCATATATACTCGAATATATGTAGTAAGAAATCATGGATCAGTATGACTATTACCGGTTGCCCCAGCGCGAATGGAGTTCGAGTATGAGCAGCTGCTCCTGCGGGGTGATGTTGCCGCGACGGAGGTCGGGGCGAAGGTAGTTAAGCCACCGGAGGCGACAGCTCTTGCCAGTTCTCTTCAAACCTATATACACACAAAAATTTCAAAACAAATCGTAAGTAATCAATTGTTCATGCATAACTAGCTACAAGTGCAGTGCAATAACAGGAAAAGAAAGAATGTGTTCTAAAAGAAGGAAGAAAAAATGAAACAGAATATATTCTGACAAAAACATCTTTGTTGTTTTATGGGCTTGTATGTACAATACAGCTAGTGCTTTCTCACTAGGTGAGTTGAGTTTTCAACTCTCTTCCCTTGTGTCAATATACGCACATGCACAAAAGCTAACTAAGTCATATAGCTAGGCAAGTGTGTATGGGAACTCATTCATAAAGTCTTTCTAATTTCAAACTAACAAACAGAATTATATATATAATATATATATATATATAATTCATGTAAGAAAGAAAGAAATCCACTCATGAAATTTGAATATCCAGTGTGTGTATATATATATGGATCGGTACCTGCGCAGCGGGCAAGGGAATTCCACCGGCCCTCGCCGTGGGCGGTGATGTAGTTCATGAGAACCAAGTCCTCCTCGACAGTCCACGGCCCCCTGCGCAAGTCGGAGTCGTCCTCGCTGGTCGGCGGCGTGGTGGGCGCCTTGAAGCAGGCATCCACACCTCCGTCGACTTCGAGGTCGTCCAGTATCGAAGCGAAGTTGTCACTCGCCATGACATCCATATCGATCAGGATCTCTTCAATTGTTGTTCTTGATTTGAAGCTAGCTAGTAGTGTGGTTGACCTTGCTAAGAGCTAAAGATTGGGATTATTGGGTTGGAGTTGGAGTTGGAAGTATGTGATGTTGGCGGGAGAGATCTCATCTCGGGTCCCCTTTTATAGAGCCAGGGCATCTCAGCCTTAAACACCTCCTCTCCATTTCCCTACGAAACGGAACTGTCCAGTGCAGCTCTTATCGCTTGAGATTGAAAAATAGATTATCTGCAGTTTCGGAAGGGAAAGGGAGAGGAGGGAGGGGGGTGAAAGAGGGCATGTGAGGGAGCACGCCCGCAATGGGGAGGGATTAGTTTAATGTAATCCAGAGTTATTAAAGCCTAAAGAAAAGGGAGGCAATGGCATATTGGCATGGCATCCGCTTTCTTTTTTCTTTTGTTAACTCGGAAACAGCGTGAGAGACCTTTGAACTTTGACCTCTGCTGCGCGCTGCTGCTGCTGCTGCGGATGATCATGATGCTGATCAACTCTTTCTAGCTTAAGTGCCCCTCTGTCTGTAATTAATTAGACTTGTGCTAATTAATTAATTGCTTGTGCTTAATTGTTTACAACTTGATCCTTTTTTTTAAAAAAAGAAAAAAAAATGAGAAGAGTAGACCCCATCATCAGGTTTCCTTCTTTGGACGTTTGTTTGTTTATTTTCTCGCATGCACTAGCTATTGTGAAATGTTAAGAGTACAAAGGTCAAATGGCAATTAATTATACTCTCTGCTTATTGTTAGTGGGAGTTGAAAACACATAGCAGAATTCAATTCGATTACATTTTGAATATTATATGAGAATTTGAGACAATGGAAATATATAGGTCCAAGTTATAGTTGAACTTTTTGGAGTAGAATGGTCGCGCATTTGGTAGAATTTATTTCTTAAATATAAATTAAAACCGTAGAAAATTTGAATCTGCATCAATCAATATTAGGGAAAATTGGTTATATTATTTGTTAGCAATAGTTAACTAACTTGACAATCTTGTTAATATAGTTCTTCAAAAATTTGTAAAAAAATAATAAATGTATTTTAAATTTATAGATTAATTATGTTTTCAATTATGTGCAATTTTATAGTTCACCAAAGATTTATTACTTTACAACTATTGAAAAGTATGAATTTTTTTTAAAAAAATCAAACAATATCCAAATTAACTAAAATTCGACAAACTATCAAGATAAAAGGAAAAATAATACATCTATACACTCTTTTTCTATTTTTAAAAATTTTTAAACAATTTTTAAAATTTTGAAAAAAAAAAAAACTTTTGTCAAGTATTCACATCCCCAAGCTATTTTTTTTTTTATTTCCTTGGAATGGTGAGATCCGTTAATTAATCTGACCGTCACTGTACTGACCTTTATGATCTGAAGAAACAAACGGTCTAAATTCACAATGCAACTACTTCAAATTGAAGTACCCTAATAGTAATAGATACAGACTTCTTCAATTAGTGATGAGTCTATTTGGCAAATCCAAATCAAATTGAACTAATTAAGTACCCTATATCTAGTAGCACTAACTACACAAATTTGGTACCAAATGAGTAGGAGCTCAACTGAAAGTGAATCACAGATAGAGGTGGCAGAACCCCACCCGACCCGACCCGACCCGGAATTTTTCAGATAGTCAAACTGACTTGACCCGATCTGACCTGATCCGAACCTGACCCGACCCGAGATCAAATAGCATCCAATCCAACTCAAATCAATATACGATCCAAAAAAGTAGATATTAAAATTGACCCGACCTGACCCGCCCATCATCCAACCCGACCTGACCCAAGATATTCTAGAAGGTCAAACTGACCCGACCCGTTCGACCCGAAACCGACCCGTCCGCCCGATTTGCCACCTCTAATCACAGAGCACTTTAATGCTACTTTGATGGTTTGGCTGGTATATATATATATATATATATATGTAGCAAAAAAGAACACAGAGACATATATTAGCATGCATGATTTTTGCTAAATAACATTTTTACAGTTTTGCTATTCTATCACTTTTGTAATTTTTATTCTTATGCTAATATTATTCTAACGCTGATTTTTGAAGTGAACTCTATTATACAATAGGATTAATTTAATTATGAGGGTCCATTACCCCATCATGCCAAAATATATATCAATTATAAAAGAAGTCGAAGAAATTTAGGACCTTAATTAATTATATAATTAATTAATGATAACGAAAGACGCCACAAAGTTAGGAATGCATCGAGGTAGGAGCAGATACTTAATTAGATATAATAATATCTGTATAGTATTTTAAGAGTAAAGTGACTTGATAATTAACAATAATCCCCACTTAAACAAAATTATAATAAAACAATCATTTTCTCTATGTCAATATGTCAATATAACCCAATATATATGTTACGGATTGGTCTTTAATCCAGAAGTTCATATGCTTCCACAAAGAAGTCCAAATTCTTATAAAATTAACAAAACGGCTTAATGGCATAGTCTTCCAGTTAATGCTCCATTTTTTTTAGTTAACGCTGACAAATCTAGAAGCCTCCCTTTTGCAATAACACCCTTATCTTTATGGTTAATTCTAATGAAAATCCGAAACATTTTTTTTTTTTTTTTTTGAGATGAAATCCGAAACATTAATTTACAACCCGATCGAACATAATGATCTGTATCATGTCTTTCAAAATTTACAAGACAAAAAAATATTGTTGGTTTTTTGTGGCAAACATGGTTTTGATAATTCTCTTCTTCCTGGTGACATATAATTTATAAATAAATAAGAGTGAGATTTATTAACATAATTTTTTTTTTTTTGGGGTAACTTTGATAGCCAATATTCAAACAAATTTGAAATAAATATTTGAAATAGAAAAGCTCATCCAATTGTATTCTGGAGCTTATATATCGATTGAATATCAAATCTTATCAAACTTGTTTTTGATGAAGATATTAAATGACTTCAAATTAAATTACATGATTTTGAAATATAATAAATCAATAAATTTAGAAATATGTTTGTGATTTTTTTAATCTAATTTTAAGCTTTTTTGAATTTTGTATGAAGAAAATCACAAGGCTGTCATAAATATATACTAGTTGTCAACAAATCGCCCCTCATTGTACATCCACACAATTTAAAAACCTCAAATCAATCTAAATTGATCAGCACATCTTTCATAAATAATAAAAAATACATTAGCAAATATAATGCATTTGTTGAATTCCTGTTAAGTAGTAAAATTGGAAATACAATTAAACACGGGGTGTAACATGCAAACAATACATAATTGTGATAAAGAAAAGAAGAAGAACGTTGGTAGCAGAGATCGGAGGCTAAACTAAGGTTGTGGGTCAGTTTCCACAAGGGGAGTTGAAATTTAAGGCACCCCTTGGTTGGATCTTCTGCCTGTTTTCAACGGTCTCCTCCTTTTCTTTTCTTTTCTATTCTATTCTTCTCCTCCCCTTCTTTTCTTTCTTTCTTCTACTGTTTTTCTCAAAATTAATTAACACCCAATTTAATCGATTTTTTGATTCGTGTCTCTGCCTTGTTAACAAGTTACCACATACATACATGTTCAGGTCTTTTGTCGTTGTTTAGTGCTGATGAGTCAGCTCTTGGAGAACCTTGGACCGGCTATACCATGTCTCTGATTTTATGTGGCATGTATGCATGAAGGGCAGTTAAGCTAAATTAATTAATTAATGATCTTATACTGACTGTCAAATAAAAAAAAATCTAAAGATCGGAGAGAATTTGTTCTAATTAATTAAGTTATTTGATTGTTTTTTTCCTATAAAACCCTTAATTAATTAAGATTAAACCATTCAATGAAGAAGTGGTAACTTATAAATGAAAGATCTCAAAATATAATTTGAAAAAAAAATGCAATAAATTTTAAAATAAATTATAAAAGGAGGCATCAGGAAAGTAAGTTAAATTAAATGACTTCAGTATACCATTCATGGATTTCTAAATTATTTACTGTATAACAATTAGGATTAGATAATAAGGTTAATTTGCCCACAGCTTTTTAAAGCCCATGTCAAGTTGCCAACGTGCAGTCAGCAGGAATACATACATATATTATTCTATAGATGAAGTTGTCGCCACAGAAAACCCAGAGCTATTATTAGTTTATACCATTTGAAGGAAAAAAGGTCAACCGAGTAAATGACTGTAGAGTTGGATGCTTGTTTGACCAAAACGGGGCTAATTAAGACTATTAGACTAACAGCAACTTGCCACTTTGCAACTTGGTACGTTGTGAGCATTCTAACCTAATTCTAATTCTAATTCCAATTCCAATTCTACTACTTCTATATGCATGTGTTATGGCCAGGCAAGCAACCATCCCCTGCCATCTATTTTGGAATATTAATTCTTGGCCAACGGAATTGATGAGTTCAGTTTTATGATACATCAAGCTCTCAGTTTTCAAGTTCTGAAGTTACAACTTCTCGTGTTCATACCTTGCCAGGATATATGTAGTGTGTGATTTATATATTTCCTGACAAGTGACATGACAAGCAAGATGCGGATTAGTGAGCTGGTTCTGAAGTCGGTGAATTGTTAAGTGTCACTAGTTAGAGATTCTAACTAATTGATAAAGATTTAATAGAGAGATTAAGCCAGTCAATACTTGAAAACAAGCTGATTAGATTGTAGTATATATAGTCGTTTTATGTGCTGCATGAGCATCTTGGTTGATGATGAACTGACCATAGTAACTTACAATATTGGAAAGGGAATATACGTATAAAGATAATTATAACGAGTAAATCAATGGTGAGTTTTTTTTTTTCTTTTTTCTTTTTTCTTTTTCCCTTTTTTCTATGGGTGCACCTCTAAAAACATATCAAATCAGCTCCAATAAACAAATACTTTAAAATCTCATTTATATCACTCAATAATTTCCACATATTAAAAATCTCATGGATCCAAAAAAATTTTATGTTTAAGCATTTTTTTTTTGAATTTTTTAAATGATACATGGAACTTGATAATTATATTAATATTGTTTAGTTACTTTTAAAAGATCTCAAATAAAAACTTAAAAATTTTCAAAAATGCAGAATTTTGTATTTCATGAGATTTAATATAAAGAAATTATTGAGCCATAAAAATTGAAATTTATAGGTAATTTGATATGATTTTGAAAATGCACTCACGGAAGAGCTCCAATAAGGAATTGAATTTTTTTTTTCAAAGCCATTTGAATAGTCTCTGTCCAAATGATTCAAAAGTTTATGGGATTTACCCACTACAATATTTTTATTAAAATGAAGGGTTGAAATATATGTACAATCAATGGAATCCAAATTAATTTGTTATTTAGATCTAAACAAATTCTTCGACATATAAATTGATATGATTATTTATCACTTCAATATATATTCAAATAAAATTGCTTCTAATTAATTTAAGAAACATGTTTTTCTCTTTGAAGAAGTGGGTCATGCCCAAAACTTCTAATATCTTTTTACACTTGATGATACTGACATTGCAAACAAATTAATTGGGATATCATCTCTTCACCACACTGGTGTTTTGAACTTTTGATCGATGTGTCAGTTTCAGCCGTTGTTCCCCAATTCTAATTTTTTCGGCCATATACAAGTTGCACAAGAATATCAATTCACTGTTCTGCTCGCCTTTTTTTATTTTTTTTTGCGGGTATTTAAACCAAAATTTGAATTTCAAATCCATCTAACCCACAAGGTTAATAGTGCACATAATTAAATTATTAATGACTTTGATTTTATTTTTTAATTATGACAAAGCATATATGCACAGTGCTTTACACTAGTATGTGATAATGTGAACAGCCGTAAAGAATTATATTATATTGCTCCCAAAGTGGTCCGCAAGACTAGTCAAAATTATCTTTTGAAATTTCAAGCTTATCACATTTTTACCCAAAATTAAAAAAAGAAGGATATGGTGTTCAATGTTCATTCATTTTTTTTTTCTTCTTCCTATGGTGGTGCCGAATAATGAATTTTTGCAGCCTAAATTTATCAAAAAAAAAAAAAAAACTGTGTAATTGTATAAAATTTTGACAGAGAGAACGAAGAGAAAAAAAATAAAAATGGAATGAGTAAAATTTGTCTTGTTCTTATGATTAGGTGGCTCTATGATATGATGTTATGGTTGAAGCCAAGGCCTATATATGCTAGCCTAGATTGAGTTGGATAAAGCTTCAACATCATCCAAGTGATGAGTCAAAGAATAGAAAAGAACAGCTTAACTTAATAAATTCTCCGGACCTTAATTCTGTTTTCTATATTTTTGTTTCTCCTGTTGACCCAAACGTCACTTGATCAGATGGCATGCATGGATCTACATATATAGCTGTCAACGGAAGACTGTTTTGCGTTATTTCATTTCATGTCGTTATAAACGAAACGTCATGTCGTTCTAAACGAAACGAAAACAAAACGATTTTTTTTTTTTTTCGTCAAGCAAAACGAAACGAAACAATCTGTTCTACTTTGTTTTCCATTTTGAATTCCTAATAGAAAAATACTACTGTAAAATGATTATTTTCATTCTTTTGTTTTGTTTCGTCCCAAACGAAATGACAGGGACAGATCTAAGAAATTTTTAAGCCTGGGCACAAATTGTCTAATATATGAAACATGAAGCTATATTATATTGTATTTTGCTTGGCAAATCATTAAGCCTGGACACAATAACTACAAATGTAAATAAGTATTGTTTAATATAAAAGAAAAATTAATACTAATCACTATGAGTCCGTTTGGATTGTGCAAGGATTAGTGAAAGAATAATAGAATAGAGAACAATAGATGAGATTAGTAAGAAAATAGTGATTTTTGGATTAGCTAAAGAATAGTAGAAATATTGTGCTATTCGGGATAATAAAAATGTTGTTTGGATTGTTTGTTTAGAATAGCGATGGATGATAGAAAAGAATAGTAGCTAATCCATGTTTACAAGGAATAGCGGATTAGCCACTATTCGGGCTAATTCGGATTAGCATGTATGTGTTTGGATCACACAAAAGTTAGAAATAGCTTGCTGGAAAATGTTATGGGGATACCGCAAAAGATACCATCGGGATACCATTAAACATTGACTGCCAATAAAAAATGTGATAAGTTGAATATTTACGAGGTTAAGTTGAATATTTTGGAGGATAAGATGAATAGTTAGGAAGTGTAATGCTGTAAGTTAAATTAAGAGTAGTTTTTATTGGCTGTAAAGCAAAATGTGTTAAGTGTAATGCTGCAATTAGGTTTTTATTATATGGAGTTTTTATTGGTTGTTAAGCAAAATGTGTTAAGTTGAATATTTAGGAGGTTAACTAAGGTGAATATTTAGGAGGTTAAGGTGAATATTTAGGTTTAGTTGAATTGGTCAAATATCATGGTATCTTCGACGGTATCCTTAGTGGTATCCGAATATCTGGACTGTAGCTTGCTAATTTGATTAAAGTGTTATTCCATAGCAATCCAAACGCACCCTATATTTAAAAAATCAAGCCTGGGCACGGGCCGAGGCTTGCCCATGCCTAGATCCGTCCCTGGGAAACGAAACAAAACAGCTCAATTCTATTGCATTTTCAACATTAGACAGCTCTAAACCATGGTGCCCCTCCCACAGTTTGGTGAATTAATGACGACAAAAACTAGTACACACTGGCGCTGTAGAAGATCTGATCCAAATTAAGTCCAAACCGGACTTATACGGTAGGGCCCCGCTTACAGTGGACTGGAACGAGTAACCGCCAGAGGAGGGTCACATGCACTCGACTCCATCTCCACTCGACTCGAGTGAGACGATACATAGAAGAAATAGTCTAATTAATAGATCGTCCAATAGATCCGATTCCTGATCTCTTCTCTGTCCCACACGGTTTCACTTTCACTTTCACACCAAAAGCTCATCACCAGGTTCACTGCCACTGCCACTGCCACTGCCATAGAGGTGCCAGATTGTCAGGTCGGGTCGGGTTGTGTCGGGTCGGTCCGGTCGGGTACTGGGTTGACGACTGTCAGATTTGGTCGGGTCTTTTCCCGGGTCAGCTCAGGTTTTAGGTTGTTTGGATCGGGTCGAGTCTGGTTCGGGTTAGCTTGACTTTCCCTGAAACACGGATCGGATTCGGATTGGGTCAGACGGGTTTTTCGGGTCGGGTCGGACGGGTTTTTCGGGTCGGGTACTGCCAATGGAAGTGTTAAAGATATAGTTGTAATAATTGAGATTGATTATATTTGAGCAAGCATTTTGAAAATTCCTCAACTTTCTGATACTTTTTAAGTTTTAACTAAAGAATGTAATTAACTTTCTTTATATGTAGATGGGTTTTCAGAGATGAAACATCTAATATAATATCTCTTCAATCTGAGTCTTTGATGCTAACATAAACATTTTCCAACTTAATCAACAATAATTATGCACAATTACTGTTATTATATTACTAATTAATATATATAACGTCAAATTAAATTGATGATCGACATGAATTGACAAATCAGTATTACCAACAAAAATAAAAACCAATTAAAATCCTTCTAGTTTGGTGAATTTGCAATATATTGCCTCACACATGCATTTATCAGAAGTTATGTTCATTCAATCAACTGAAGAGCTACTTAATTACCTTAGTTAAGACTTAAGAGAAGGAAGCGCGCAGAGTTGACGGATCTACGTGTTGACCATCATATTAAATTCGTTATCTATGTATAATTGAAGTACATGTCAACCAAACAGATGAACGTCCACTAAATTAAAACACAGTTTAATTAATTGAGAAAATCCAACAAAATCCAAAATCCTCTCTGGATAAAAATCACGTGGGAGACGACCATTAAAAGGGTTGTTAGTTAGAAGACCCCAAATTAATTTGCAATATATATATGGCTCCATATAAACATAATTGCATGTCCACTTAATTGGCTAGCTTAAATCCCATATGATTATATGAAGTATGTATGAATCGAATATTTGTCAGGTTTATATCTACTAGCTAGCTAGAGCCATCTGACTTCAATAGCAAAGAAGTCAAATCATATCCATCCAATTTATAACAAACAAATAATACACACCAATGAATTGCTCAAATTTAATTAAACCCATGTTATGTATGACAAAAAACAGGATGGGATATTATATATACTTGGCAACGGCTGAAATGGGACAAATTGCACTTGTGCTGGCACTGGCAGAGCTGGATTAATTTGGACTTCTCTCTATTTTTGTAGGACCTGTTTCTTTTGTTGTCTTTGCCAAGTCTCAATCCTAAAATGGGGTCCGGGTCCTCTAAGTGTCAACGCACATAAATAAATTATACATGTACATTTTCCATAAGTGACCCTATAAAAACGATCAAACTTTTATCATGTTGTCAATTAAGTTTGATTAAAAATAAAGAAAAAAATGGTAAAAAAAAAAATATGACAATAGACTCTATTTTAGGAAAAAAATAAAAAAATATGCATAAATATTAATGTAGTGAAAATTGTAGATTGTTTATGTTTTAATTAAGTTTAAAAAATATATAATTCATATTTGATAGCTTATCAATGATTTTTCTTAAAATTAGAACTGATAAAATGTTCATAAAATATTGATGAACTATCAGTAACCAACTTTGATAAATATGAAACGTTATATGAATCTATAAGTTTAAGAATACATCTAAATTTTTTTTTTTTTTTTAATTTTGAAGCTTGTTTGAATTTTACTTAAAATTCAAGCTTGTAGAAATTACAAATGGATCCCTCCCCTTAATTTATTTGTATTTTTTTAACTAATGGCATCGGATTCAGCTCCACTTCCCAATTACAAGTTTACAACATTCTTGGCACCAAATAGGCATCTCCTTTTAAGGGATAGTGATCTTCTGATGCCCTGTGATCATGTGCAACACAACAACCATTGAATTGGAATTAGAACTTGTGCTATATCGGATCTCGAGACAATCCAACGGACCACATGTTTGGCACTGCACATTAATTGCACAGCAAAGGGAGCATCATCTAAAATTCTAAACACATTTTAAATTTCACCAGAACTCTTGATTATCCATCACTGATTGTGAAGTTTATTATTACTAAAGAAGATGCAAACGAGGATCATATATATACATACATCAGATAGAGAACATAAAAATTTGATATAATTTTAAATTTTATATTAACAACTAGTTATGGATTCTTTTTTTCTTTTATCTTCTTTTGATAAAATAATGTAGGTAGATTTTTTAAAAAAATTATGAAGTGAAAAATAATAAATTAATGAGATAGCTGGTGATCGCTCAGAACGTATAGGCTTTTAATTACCCTAAGTAAACACTTGATCGCAAGCGTACGATCTTGTGCAGTACAGTCGGGGTCGAATCCACAGGGACGGAAATCAAATCTAAACAGTACTCTAAATCCAATCCTAAATTCTAAAAGATTGTTTTTGGTATTTTTAATCTAAAAGTAGGGGGTGGTTTGTCAAAGGTTGATTGCACGTATAGTAAAAGAAGTAAAACAGTAAACAACAATAAGTAAAGGCTTAAAAACAATTGCTAAACGGGCGTTCCTAGGGCTTTCAGAATCAGTTTGGTCTCTGGATCAATTGCTTGCGGCCCGCAAGGGTTAGTTGCGTTGTGCAAGAGGTACAGATGACACCTCTCTTTCTGTTACTTGCTTGTGGTCCGGCAAGGGTCACTTGCGTTCCGCGAGTAACTGTCCGAGAGTCGAATACTTCTGTCAGTCACTTGCATGGGGGCCAGCAACTGTCACTTGCGATCCGCAAGTAACTGACAGAGAGTCTGTTTCGGTTCTGGTTCGGTGTTTCGACTCACGTTATCAATTCCTATTCAAATCAGAGTTGATACAAGTCCCTCAGTTCTCACGTTTTGGTCCTCCTAACACTTCTAATTCAATTGGAATTCGTAGATATATTTCTAAACTACGATCAGTTCACTTTTTACTCTAGGATTCGGTTCGACTCTCGTCAAAACCGCAGTTTCTCCTCTCGGGTACTTTTGGACAGAAATCTATCAACCCAAATCGTGCAAATAACAGTTGTTGGTCAGATGATATTGATGTCCACACCGGATTTGGTCTAATCCGTGGGTTTACCATACGAACAAGCAAAGTCACAAACATGTTATAATGAAAATCGCAAGAAGTAAACTGAAAACAACGTAAGTCTCAATAACATACAATCAATCCATAAACACAAACGTCATCATTCAACCCTAAGAACTAAAAATCTACTCACTCATGACACAAGAAAACAAAGAAAACAAAGAAGGAAAAGAGTTCATGATGATGAAACCGAAGAAGAAACTCGAATCCACTTGATCTTCAACTCGGAGGAAAGATATCTCGACTCTCCTTCGAAGAATGATGAAACAAGGAAGTCTACTCTTCCCTGGTCTCTGAACGGCGGCTAGGGTTGAGAGAAGATAATCAAACCGTCCAAAAAGACTGCCTTATATAGGCTAGGGCGCCCAAAATAAAAAACAACAGCGCAGTAACTTCCTTGCGGGCCGCAAGGAGCACAAAATGACGGTTTTTGCTCCACGGGAGGTTTCCAGCGCCAGCGAGATGCCGAGAATGTGCTGTAACCTCTGTCTGCGGCCCGCAGGAGGGGTCTTGCGGCCCACAGGAAGTGCTCTCCAGCGCCGTCTTGTCGTTCTGTGCTCCGAATCTCGTCCAAATAGTTCCAAAAGCTCCATTTTCCTGAAAATTGGACAAAAACACAAAAGTAACAAGAATCTAGACATCTTACCACCTAAATGCATATGAACTTGGGAATTTTAGGCCAAAAATAAAGGTGCAAGTCTGGTAAAATGCAGATATGAATGCGGTGCATCGGCTGGTTTCTCTAATTTTACATTTGTATGTATTTTTGTCGTTATTTTTATGTTGTATCGTTATTTTTGGTGTTTAAACAATTTTTCTCAAATACATATTTGAAATCGTAGAAGGTCATTTATTATTAATCCCTATATATCAATGTTAAATCAAGAAAAAACAAATTTATTCAAGGACGAAAGGATACAAATTAATGAACACAATTCGTTGCCTTCCTGAAGAAAATTTCTGCTGTCCATGCATAATTCTTTTAATTAATTAAATATGGTTCCGATTATGAGGTTGGCTAGCGTACAAATATGGGTATATATATCGGCCGATATATACATGTCTGGAAATATGTCTTCCTGTATTGAAAATTTCGATTTAGGAGTTCTATTATATCATTCGAGTTAGACTATTGTGCTAACGTTAGCATTTTGGTTTGAAGTGTGTTAACGCCTCAAAATTTATATTAGCGTATTTGAAATCGTGATTTATGGTGCTCAATAAATTCTTCATATAAAAATATTGGGGTATACAAAAATTTTCTATTTTTGAAGTTTTCTAACTATTTGTTTTAAATTTTTGAAAAGAGCTCATAGATAATAATAAAATATTGATGTTTGTAGATGCTTTTTCAAAAATACAAAATAAATACTAAGAAAACTCTTAAAATAATTTTTTTTTGTATTCCCTAATATCTTTATATGAATAATTTATTGAGAACCATAAATCACGATTTCAGATACAATAACATAATTTTTGAGGCGTTAGCATTTCAGATCGAAATGCTAACGTTAGCATAATAGTTTAGCTCTATATCATTCATATCAAAATCTCCAAGAATACTAATTTTTTTTTTTTATTTGTAAGGATCTTTTAGCTATTTTTTCAGATTTTTCTAAGATGAGCAAAAAAATAAGAACATTTGCATACAAAAACCATTTTTAAAAAATTCTGAAAAAGTAGTTAAATTAAGAATCTTTAAAAATGAAATTTTTTTCGTATTCCAGAATATTTTACTATAAAGAATTTTATGAAACTCCTAAATCTGAAATTCTAATACAGGAAGGTATATTTTACATTGCTAAGACGTGTATATGAGCCGATATGCACATGTTTGTACGCTACCAATCTCTTCCTAATATATATTTATTTGCACATGTTTGTACGCTACCAATCTCTTCCTAATATATATTTATTTATCTTTTATAAAGACAAATAAAATTTGCTCATTAACACTAAATTACACTCAAAAGGAAGAACCTTTTTTTTTTTTTCTGAAGTGAGAAAAGTAATTATGTGTGTGAATGGGACCAAAAATGGCGGAAGCAATAATTAATTATAGTAATGAGTTTTAATTAGACCATTAATTAACCCACGTTTCCAAACCCATGTACTTCCAAAAAGCAACAAAATTAAAGTCTGTGTAGGAGTCGGCTATAAATTTTTATATATATAAGAGGAGCTGAAAATTAAAAAAGGGGGTACTGCATGCTTGAGTGCTCTTTTGTGCCTTTGCTTGTAGTTCCAAATGGCATATGTGTACCTTTGCAGGCCAATTAGTGTAATTAATTAAGAATTGTTTCTTAGAAGCAAAAGAAGATTAATGATTGGGGGATTTAAGTGGGGAACACATAAGAGGAGAGAGGAAAGGGATAATTAATAATGTATGTGTCCATGTTGGTTCACACAAGCATAGTAACAAATCATTGATTCGGGATTCGTTCGGCGAGGTCAAAAGTTCGTGATTCGGGTATTATTCGGGTATAATTCGGGAATAGTCCGGCTTATATAATATAATAAAAAATATATTAAAGTGCCAATATTTTTAAAAACCAAATAAAAAAACACAAATTTTCCTTTAAAACGATATATAATGTGTTTTATTCGCGAATAATTCGCATATAAAACGTTTTATTTGCGTAAAAAACGTTTTATTCGTGAATAATTCGCGAATAAAACGCATTATATATCATTGGGTCGTATTATGCGGGATTCGTTCGGCTCTTGTGAAAAAACGAATTATTCGCGAATTATTCGCGAATAAATCGCGAATCATGTTACTATGCACACAAGCACCTTGTAGGTCCCTTGTGTATGTGGCAAAGGGTTTCAGGTGTGCCAAGCCTTCTTTATATATATAATTTGGGCTTCTTTATGAACTATATATAGTTTTATTGTTCATATTCTAAAAGGTAGGAATAGTTATTAAATATCTCTAATCTCTTGCAAAAAAAAAAAAAAAGACATATAATTAATGCATCTTTTTCCATAAAAGAACTTTGTGTGTGGATAGCTGTGGCATGACGCCCCATTAAGTACTCTTTTGGGACACTAGCTATATGTATATAATTTATTTATATACATAGTGCAAAAACACGAGAGATGCTTGCATTGGATATATGCTTATTCTATGCATCCCGTACATTCTGTAAGTTCCCCATCATTTCTCATTATATATATGTACTGTATACGATTGTTAATTAGCTAAAGGAGCTAGCATCTGTGCAATTAATTTGGATAATCGGTTTTGCTGGCCAAGTCATTTGTTTAGTTGTTTATAACTTAGTTATGGTGGACAACAGGACAAGTATATAATCATTTGATCTGTATAACGGCATTATTGGTTTCTCATCGATCTTTTTTTCTTTTTTTTTTGAAACCTTGACAGCGGCTGCCAAGTATGTTTCTCATCGATCTTGCACTGCGTTTTTCAAGTAGGCGACAATCACAAAAAGAAGGAACAAATTAAGAACTGAGATTTCACATTCATTACAAATATTTAACGTTATATATCGTAAATTATACATGTATATAATGTTTCAATCAGTTTCAATATATATCAATAAATTCTTAAACTAGTCAGAGAAGCAAGATGTATATCTATTGTTAGCTAGGTAGATACTCCGTTTCAATTATTTAACATTTGGTCGTACTATGGGGTTCGTATCTCTGTTTTCGTTAATGCATATAACACTTTGGCGCAATGAAAACATATTTTTTTCTCTCGTTTTCTTTTGAGTATACTGTGTATCTTTTGATGACGTTCATCCATCTACAGTATTTCAATTAATCAATAATAGATATTGTTTTTTCAGTTAACAACTATATATATTGTTCAGATTAATTTATAGATATCATTTTTCAGTTAACACATATATGCACTATTGTTTCTGGTTAATAATTAACATATATACAATCATATTAAGAATATTGGTTCACATGAGCTTGTCAAAGAAAAAAGAAAAGGTGCAAGGGCGGACAAAAATAAAAGTGAACTATACATGTTTCCAATTTTATTTTCGTACAAAGGAAGCTAATTAATGCAACAACGAATAATTGTAAGTCGATATCGAGAATTTTCCTTTAAAGCACCAAATGACGCCATGTAGTTTAAAAAGGGTACTTGGCTCAATAATGATATCACAAAAATACAAAATATTGAATCTATAGATATCATGTTATTCCCATAAAATGCTGCTACGTACTTCCTCGTGATGATTTATAATTTTATATATGATCCCTCGAATAATTTATTATTTTTTTTGAGATAAAGATGAGAGTCAAGTCACTCAAATTTAAATATCTATAAAAGACCCCCATCCGGGTTTCGAATCCGCGACCTCTATACGGGGCAAGTTTTTTTTTTTTTTTTGAGATAAAAATGAGGGTCAAGTCACTCAAATTTAAATATCTATAAAAGACCTTCCATCCGGATTTCGAATCCTCGACCTCTATACGGAGAGCGTTGCCCTTCTTTGGGTGATGTTGAACTTCTTTTGTAGTCTTTGTATATTAGAAAGGCAATTAAGAGATATTTGTTGTGGAAAAAATGATAAATATAAATGAGATTAATTAGTGAACAAATCTTATGTTAGGGACACAATTTATAGTCAAAATAAACTATAAATAATTCAAAAAAGAAAAAAAATGATAAATTCTTTCGTGGAACACCCATCTTGTGTCCCAGTTGACAGCCGCTGTCAACTTTAAAAAAAAAAAAAAAAAAAACACCTGTCTTGTGTCTCCGTGAAACCCTGCATCTACCTCAACTGTTCTTATTATAAAAAAAAAAATTATATTCATGTACCAAAATAAAAAATGATTTAATCGAAAAAAGATTGGTTTACTTTCGAGGCTTCATTTACAATTTTTAGAGTTCATAGATTACAAATTTAAAATAAAAGTTATTAAAATTGATGTAACTGTTATAAAATTTGTACATCTGTGAACATATAAACAGTTATTCTACGGACACTTGATGTTTTCATATACATATATAATTGTCAATGTGAAGTAACTCTACAAACACAACATGTCGTATCAATATATATATATATATATATATATATATATATATATATATATATATGGTAATTAAACACTATGCAACAAACCATAAATATAATTAAGTTAATTAACTATCTTCAGTGTGAAGCAAAGAATTACTTTACACTAGTTCATTGATAATGATATGTGTGAGCAATATATATCTTGATCGAACTTGTTAAATTATATATACTTCCTACTAAAGAAAAAAAAATAGACATATTCGAGACTTTGTATAGCTAGAAGCCTACTTAAGGATAACTTTAAAATGATTTGCACTAGAATTTGATCGTATGTGGTGTATATTACATCTAGTTATTTATGTCGACTTTAAATAACATGTAGCTATAATTTAGTATTATTAAATATTTATGTCCAAAATTAGACTTTCCAAATTAAAAAATAATAATAATAACCTTTCTGTGTGTTTTTGTGAGTGGATATTTATAAATATAATTTATAAAATAATTACACTTAGCAGGGAAATTAAAAATCTTCATGACGATGGCCACAAGAAAACAAACAGTATGTGTGAGTGCCCTCAACTTTTGCTATTTTGGAGGGTGTAATAAAAGTTGACATTCCCTAAAACTTGATATATTAATCACATGCATCAAATTAATTAATTTTGAGGCTTGCAACTTTATTAGTAGCCACAATTAGCACTTTTACAAAGAGAATCTCAAAATTAATGATAGATAATTTTGCAAGGGCATATATAATTTATTTTAGGAATAACAATTATATTTATATATACTCATGAGGAGTAACTTTTTACTAATTAGGTTCATCACAAAAGGTGATGCTATTCGTCTAGCAGTAAAGAGACACTTGTATATATATATAATTTTCATTTTTCATAATATATAGATATCTAAGGATTTTTTTTTTTTTTTTTTTTGGGAAACATCTAATGAAATTATTGGGTGTTATTATCAACAATTGTACTTGTCATCGTGGATTAGTGTGTCATATTACACTATTACGACATTAGTAATCTTGTAAATAATTAAAGTGGTTTTGCTATGGATTGACGCCTAAGTAACATTTCATTTTGAATCGAGCCGTTTTTATTAAATATGTCTCTTTAATTGTATATAATTAAAAGACATATTGTGACCAACCGATTATAAAAAATAAACGTCTCATATATTTTATCTGATCCAGAGTAAAATTAGCCAAATAATTAATAACAGTATGGGGCACGACTGTTCCAAAGTTTCAACAAATAATTACTTAGTCCCTATCATCAGCACTCCCATTCAATAGGTGGCCTTAAATGTATGCCCCGCCACGTACGTACTTAACGACTATTAAGCATCTCTTAATTAGCCTCACTAATTAATTAACCAACTAATTAGAGATAATTCAACTTTTGAGGCCCACTTTAATAATTCTTTTCATGGAATCAAGCCACCACTAGTTGTATATAGTAGAAAAACGAGACATAAAGTTATTGTTGCATTGTCACACAAAGCAGCTGCTGCTGCTTTGTTTAATTAATAATAATTGGAATTAAGCTTGTTAATTATTGATTGAGAAAACGATAGTAAATTACCAATCAACATTTTCACTTTTAATCACTTCAACTTCAAAGTCTATTTACCTTTTTTTCTCTCTCTTCCTGTTTGTGTGTGAATACAAC
The DNA here is from genome assembly GCA_030179965.1 of Cyperus esculentus. Taxonomy (NCBI): domain Eukaryota; kingdom Viridiplantae; phylum Streptophyta; class Magnoliopsida; order Poales; family Cyperaceae; genus Cyperus; species Cyperus esculentus. The sequence goes on from JASGLE010000030.1 coordinate 1,144,925, forward strand.
TTGATGTAGTCTGTAGTCACAACAATTTAAGTGCAAAAAGAGTTAGCTATCTAGCCAATTAATTCTTGTTTACATTAGTAGTCGAGCTCGGAGTAATTTGAATTCCCATATAGTAGCTTAATCTATACACGACCCTTGTGGTGTACACATTCATATACAATGCACGCATTTATTTATTTATTAAGGAAAAATAATTATAGTTAATTTTGAGAGTAGAGCTATTATGAAAACGTTTACATTTTTGCTCTAGAATGCTAACGACTCAAATTAGACTTTGCCATGCCCAAGATTCCAATTTAGGCTATATGCATGGTTCCAATAAAATTTATTATATGAATATACTTGGAGATGAAAAAGATTTTCATTTTTGGAGTTTTTTTTAGCATTTATTTCGGATTTTTAATACTCATGTACAAACAAGCAATATTTTAAAATAGAGTTATTTTGAAAATTACATAGCATATACACTTGCATTCCAGAGTGAAATACAAATGTTTTCATATTACTCTTTTTGACAGGGGCGGACTTCAGTGTAGACCAAAGGGTCCCCCCCCCCCCCCCCCCCCCCCCCCCCCCCCCCCCCCCCCCCCCCCCCCCCCGCCCGCTAATTGAGAAAACCTTAATTTGTATTGTATTTATATGGTAAATATTGATTAAGAATTATATTGCCCCCTTTTGATTAAACCATCATTAAAAATATAAATTGACCCTCTCTTAAAATGTCTTCAAGGTCCGCCACTGCTTTTTGATCATATCATTAAAACATTGATAAGTAGTAAATATCACTTCGCTTGTAGCCTAAATAAGAAAATATATGAGTACGACATATTATAGGGTTTTATTTTTTTATTCTTTTTATTCAATTAACGAAATTTCAATAACATAGCATCAACAATAACATATATATTATTTCCTGGCATAATCCTAAATTATAGTGAGATATTTCAAATTATAGAATATAGCAAGTACATTGAGGAACTTGCAGAAATTAATGGAGAGGTTCATTAAACCGGTAAAACTGGAGGACTGGGCAACAATATTATTATTCTCCATTCTCCAATGAAACATGTCCTTAAACTAGGATAGATATAACTTGCCACAAACAATGCCCCTAAAACACCCTAATACACTTAGAAAAAATTTACAAAAATATTTCTCTTTTCAGAAAATTTTTACAAAAATGACCCTCATAATCTCACAAAAATATACCTCCCTCCCACAAAATTTTACAAAAAGGACCCTCCCCATCCATAATGCCACCTCATCACAGGGTTGTGGGGGCAAAGTCTGTGGTATGGTATCATTGTCCTTTAAACTAAAGAAAGAAGGCGGTGTTTCTAGAAGAGGCATCTCTAACACTACACTAGCTACTGCCTGTCTCTTTGTGAACTCTTGAGGGAACTGGTGGCAAAAAAGTGAAACACAGTTTGTGTGTCAAGAGACTTCTCTTTACAAAGGGACATGTTGGTTTAATGGTTTTCCTTCCTTTATTCTCCTCCTCTCTCTTGGAAATTCACCTCTGTTATTCTTTACCTTCTATACTAGGTACCAATCATTGAGGGTATCATTTGGCAATACTTATCTTGATGATCTTTGTAATAGATTTTTTTTTAAAACCTAAAAAATAAATAAATATTAACATTCTCAAAAATATAATATTGTTTAACTTATGGATTAATTATGTTTTGGATTGTGTTCAATTTGAATGTTATTTAATGGCTCTTTAAGGACACATTAAATTACAACCGCTAAAAAAAAGATGAGAAATTAACCTACAATTTGTGGAAGATAATCACTTTTTAAATAACTCGAATGAATAAAATGAGCCCTTTTAGATCCAAAATAAACTGTTTGAGAAAATGCCATGGATTGAGATAAAATCAGGTTATAGACCTTGAATCATATGTACGATTTCTGATTTTTTTTTTTTTTCAGATTGTCCTAAGTTGATTACAGTTGCATTGTTTTTCTTTAATATCGGTTATTTCATTTGTTTAGAAATGAATTTATTTTTTTTGAAGTGGTGTCTAGAAATGAATTTAAAGTTCAAGGATGCCCTTTACAGAAAAAGAAAAAAAAAAGTTTGTGAATGGAATAATTAAGCAACAAAAGTTTAGTTGATCTATGATTTACAACCAGAAAAACAGAGGGCGGGAAGAAAGGAATAATTTTTCTTTTGCTGGATATATAATCTAATCATGTGATATACTAGGTCAAGTCTCTGCGTTTAGCTACGAGAAAGTGTGTACTTGTAGGTGTTTTACAATTAAATTGTATAAGTTTATTTAGCTGGAGACAATTGAGTTGCATATTGTTTAGATGATGGTTGTTGCACAATCTCATTGTGTGTTCGTAAAACTGAGTCAATCTCTTGGAGGAATGAAATTAATCTGAATTTAATTTAGAACTACAAAAAGTACAAATAATTGACAAAATAGTGGGATCAAAGACAAAATAGTTAGAAGAATGTAACAATGGACAACAACTTACTAACAAAGTGCGGACTAATTATACAAGACGGATAGGACTAATGGATAAATAGATGGAACAAATAGGCTAAACAAAAAGTAAATCTAATTTTTTAGTTCCTCGGTGAACCTAGAATTTATAGGCCAAACAAACCCTCTGTAATATGCTAAAAGAATTGGTAAATTTTTTTGGGAGGTCACTAAACTTTATCTCAAATTTATAATTGGTCACTGAACTTTAATATTTGTCTAAATTTGGTCACTCTGTTAGTTTTTTCCATCCAACTTAACGGAATATTTAACATAACTCTAATTTTAAATTTTGGAAATTAATTTTTTCATATAGAAGTATACAAACATGTGAGAATATAAGACAAATTAAAATTATTTATTTATTTTTCTTCATAAATTGATTTTTTTATAATTATTTTTTTTTCATATAAAGTATATAATTTATAACATGTCTAAAAATGTGAAAATATTTTATTGTCATAAAAAAAATAAATAAATAATTTTTTATTTATATTATTCCATTTTTAACATGAAAAAATATATGTCGAAACTATAAAATCGACGTCATGTCGACTATTCCGTTACATTGGTTGAAAAAACTAACGGAGTGACTAAATTTAGATAAACGTCAAAGTTTAGTGACAAGAAATGGATAAATGGAAGTTCAGTGACCAATTATGGATTTGAAACAAAGTTACCTCCAAAAAAATTTACCCTCTAAAAGAATTATGTCAATATCAGGACGTACATGTTGTTCTCCAAAATAAGTGACGAGGGAAATATTAGAGACAGCATGTTGGAAAACTATGAAAGATTGGAAATTTCCAAATCTGAAATTTTGTAAATTTGAATGTGCATAATTCATCCACCCACTCATATTGTTGCAGTTGACAAATAATTGCTTACTTTTACCAACAAAAACATTACGTACCGTCGAAAACAGGTCTAAAATTTGAATTTGAATTTGTCAAAAAGGGGAAAATAAATAAGAAAAAGATATGTGATCTAAATTTTCTACTTACTAGCAGGAAATTTTCTGGAAAAAAAAAATTTGTACCAAAAAAAAAAAAATACACCCTAATTTAGTTATTTACTAATGCAGTACCATAAACCATACATTATATATTACATATACTGATATACTTTCCTGACAGAAAATCTACAGGTACAATAGTTTTAAGTCTCAGTCAGTTCACTGAAAAATGAAAATGTGCAGTGTGGGGGACATCATTTTTTTTCAATTTATCTTTATACGAGTCTTTAAGCGTCTTTGACCCGAACTTCTTTGTGGATAACTATTTTTATATTACTACCCTGCCTTTTTCTGTCTATTCCTTTTTGACCGTATTAATCCCCTAATTTGTTTTGTCTAATTCCTGTCTTGTTTAATTTCCATTGTCCTTAATAAATTAGTTTAGTTACAAACTATGTTTTATACTTCTACATGACTACATTGGTAAGCTAAGAAAAATTGCACTATTTCGGTTTTATCATTAAATAATAATATTACGGGCAATGACCAGGATTCTATGGATACAAGATATTTCTCTTGTACGAAACTGTGTTTTGAATTTTTTTTTTTTTTTTTTGAGATAAAGATGAGGGTAAGTCACTCAAATTTAAATGTCTATAAAAGACCCTCATTTTAGGTTTCCAACCTGCAACTTTCCACACGGAGAGCGTTGCCTATAGATCAAAGGCTGGTTGTTAACTGTGTTTTGAATGTTATCTAATTAACATGATTATCAAGCGGTGGCCCAATTTTATGTTCTGTTCTGGACTTACAGTGTACCTCCTATACAAACTGAGGCCATTAATTTCAAGCAAGTCTTGCAAGAGATATGCCAAGCCACCAAATTGATTTTGTCTGGCTATGGACTACAATTGGACTAGCTAGCTGAGAAAAATATATATATATTATATATAATTCACACGCACAAGTGGAATAATAATCTATTTTCTATTTTGGATATATATTACTAATCAAATCACATATTTAAAAAATATTTGCTGGCTTCAAAGTCAACAATAGCAGTTGCATTACATAAATAAATATATATATAAATCAAGTCAAAACTAATTGAGTATTCAAGATGGAATAATTTTCTTGCAACTTGCAAATAATTTATATTGTTTTGCATGGACACTCTCACTCTATTTCTTTAGTGTTTGAGTTTCTGGGACCCAATTGCTGACTAATAATAATTTCTATTATCTTATAATCGATCTGTCTTGATGTGGGTAACTGTATATTTCAATTACATAATTTATTTCTTTTTTATTTCTTTTTTGAACTCATAATTAATTAACTATATTGGTTGTCCAATACACACACAAATTTAAAAAAAAAAAATAAGGTTGGGGTAACTTACACACAAATGTTCAAACAGCTAGATTAATTTTTACATATGTTGAATACCTTATATTTGCATTTGGCCTGGAAAATTTCTCAACAAAAAAATACAAAACACCACAGATGTCAAATAACCCCACTTTGGTTACAAAATAAAAGTCAAATGGAAACTAAACTTTCTAGATCAAAGAGGATTGATTTTTCAACATTTAATTGGAAGAAATATGTACTTGTTGATTAATTTGCAAAGTTCCATTACACCAACCTTCATTTTGTATTAGGTACATGACAAATCTGTAGCTTGTGAACTTTAGGTAACTATCATCACCTAATATATATATATATATATTTGCAATTTATGTTCTAATTAATTAAAGAGGTTGAATACGTACAATATAATTGACTTTCTGATGCTTGCTTCATATATCAAGTTAGTCAAAATCTTAGCGGTTTTAAAATGTGCTTACATGCAATGAAATTTAAACGTAGCCAGAGATCCTAAAATATTTTGATTCCAACCTGTTAGTAGTTCTGAATAAAGAAATTGATTTCTTAATTCTGACCAAATATATTGATGGCATATGGAGAATCAAACTACTTTTTTATATGTATAATATAATTATAAATAATAAAATAAAGATTCTAAACCAATTATTGCATGTTTAGTTGGGGCAAGATATTAAGGATCGCTTTATGTTGGGCAAGAAAGATCGCTTAACAACTGGGTATAATAAAATAATAATTGCATTATTTTAGTAGCTAGGTATATTGTTTCAATGTAGAATTATATATTATTTTTGTTTGAATTAAAAGAACGGATAAACAATTAATGTCATTTATAAACTTCAAAACATTTACAATCAGTAAATTAAAAAAGAGAAAAAGAATTAATGGCTTTTAATTAACATGAGGCAAGACTCTTCATATTTAGAATCACTAAATCAGTACTGTTAAATTCTTATCAAACGACTTAATTACAATAAAATAACCTTCTATTAAACTTTTAGCAGCACATTAATTAAACTCTCTTAATCAATTCAAAATCTTATCGGTATATATATATGGTTTGGGTCGGCATCCATACATGGGCCTAAGTTTATATTGGGCTATTAATTTCAGTGACAGGCCCAATATATATATATATATGCATATATATATGCATAGTGCACATTAATATCTCTATATATTGGATCCGTACATCCAACTTCAACATATTAAATATTTCGTCATCCCTAATCTCAGAGTTGTTGCTCCACTAGCTACAAATATATATATATGGCGTGCAAATTAATTAAAGGATAATTAAATACAGCAATTGTGATCTTAGTGCATGTATGCATCTTATATATATTGTAGCACCACACTATGGTCTATGGAAATGCAATGATAAGCGTAGGCAATATAATTAGCTAGTTTTTCATTTTCTTTTTTTTTTGTTTTTCTTTTGCCCTACAAATTAAATAGTTTTTTGAGAAAATATAAGATAAAGAGAGCCAAGATATGAAGAAAGGTGCAAGGATTTATTATCATGGTTCAATCACTCTCAAGCCCCACTTGTTTGTACCTCCCTCTTATCCAATGCTAGTCATATATAATATGGATCAAAAGTACTTCTCATCTTCATAACATGTCTTAATCAAACCTCAATAGTTAAACTTATCCAGGACCCCCCTTCTCTTCCTTACACGTTGCTGTATTGACGTCGTAAGAGAAAAGAATGTGTTTTTATTTGGCTGCTAACAAAACCAACCTACACATTCTAAGCTTACGTCGTCAAAGTCCACAGAAGGAGGAAGCAAAGTATACAATGGTAACACCAAATATATACATTATTCAATTGTTAAGTGCTTTTGTTCCCTCCTTTATCACCGATTACTTCTGGTGACGAAGCAGTGGATCGTACAAACTTGTAGTTGTAGCGAATTTGTCGAACGGGAAGCAAAAAGTCGTGTTGATGCCACCAGAAGCTTTGATTTGAATTCAAAAAGGTGCACTCACGCATGTGTGCGTGGGTCGACGGCTTATTATGAAATGTTTCAGAATATTATTTTTCATACTTAATTTATTAGTTAGTTACCACTGAGATTGATGAGATAGTTAAATATCAAGTACTTAAAAGTAGCGTATATACGTTGGACAACTATTGAACTGTCAATCGGCGAAAACCGTGTCTGCAAGTTCAGAGTGTGTACTCTAATGTCAAATAACATATCTTGCACCAAATCACATACATCCATATATCATATATACTTTCTTTCGATAGTCAAAAACAGTAGCTATCAATCGATCAAAATTTCAATCGAAACATGAGCTCTACAAATAGTTTTCATGTTAGCTTTTCTTTGCGGATGAAAAACAGTTCAAATTAACTTCAAATAATCGTCCACTACGACCGGCTAGAAAGCTAATTATAGTTGTTCTTCTCTTCTAGTTTGCGCTAACCTTTTAAAGTCATTTAAGGTAAGTCAACTATATAGGAGATGTACGTAACCGGATCAGTTGATCGATTTGTGGTCTCGCTAATTTCCTTTGAATGACACACAATATATATGCATGAATCCACCAAAAATGTGATCATATAATTCAAAAAAGAAAACATATATGAGAAATGAGAATGGAATCACATAGAATAGAATTGTGTGTTGGAAAGGGACTTGCACTTGCACTGCACCATGGTAATAAAGAGAGCTAGCTCTCATAGAACCTAGTTTTGCATAAAGGTGGCGGATGACTGACTGACTGATAGGTATGAAAAAGATCGATGAGACTGTGTGTGTGTGTGTGTGAATTGTGAGCGAGTGTTTTACGCAAGGAAAAGGAATTAATGGTTCACTTATGATAATCGAGAGAGACGTACATGTGTAAAAAGGGCAGGATATATATGTAAGATATATCGATCGCAAGTCGAATTTGAATGCCCAAGAAGTAAGAATTCACCATCTTTGACTGCTTTAATTAGTTTGAGCATAACTAATCAAATTAAGGAAGGAAATATATAATAGTTTATTTCATGACAACAAGTTTAATGCCATTGACGCGCTAATTAATTAATTAATTTAAAGGGTATATATAGGTCAAACATGCACGCTTGCAATTGTGGTTGTTTATATATATATAATATATAACGTGCAACAAAGTCGAAACTAATAAAATTAAAAAAAAAATTATAGACTTAATTATGCCCTAAAGATCGATGCACTTCAATTATATTGCCAAAAGAAAATTTTCAAAACAAATTAAAATAGAGGCTAGAGCAATGCAATATAGATTAGATATATGTACACGGCCCGGTTAAAGTGTTTATGTCATGGAAATTATTAATTAATAGTGGCCTTTATTGGTAGGCCTCAATTATATATGTTGGGCTTGAATTTTTATATATTTCTCTTTTAATTTTCTAAATCCGAATTCCGACAGGCAATGTTAATAATTATTATTTATTGGCTAATTTTGTTATGGATCGGATGAAATATGGGCCGTTCATTTTTCATAATCGGATGGTCAGGATATGTTTTTTAAATACAATTAAAGAGACATATTTGATAAAAAACCACTCGATTCAAAACGAAAGGTTACCTAGCCGATCTATAGCGGAACCACTCTTATTTATTTATTACTCTCACTGGAAACATTTTATAGTTGCTTTAATTATTAAATACGTTGGGCTTAAATGTTGTCATAAATTCGGCTCAATAATTAAGCATATTATCCTTGCATGCCACTAAATTCTCTATCTCAATGGAATTGTACATTTTGATATCATTGTCAATACTATATTAAAGGGCACCTATAAATTGGACACCTCTAGTTTTTTTCAGTATTTCCAGTGATGATCGGACGGTGCAAATTAATTCCAGCTTTTTAAATGGCTACGATTGGTTACTATAATCTTGTTTCCTCTCCATTTGTTTCAAGAGTGTAGTTGATGTGCAATCTCTCTATTTAAAAATTGGAATAAGCAAATCTATGAGAATTGTTTCTAAGTATAACAATTCAATTATCTTCCTTTCTGGTTGTATATTCTTGACATTTCAAATATCTATCTATACTATATTAAAAAGCACCTAAGTATTACCCCGCACAATGGACGGGTCTCTCGCTAGTTTTGTAAATATATACTGTAGGAACTAGATCAATTATCTTAACTAGCAGAACAGAGCTCGCTCGATCTGACCTTGATTTGTACGCGTGCATTTTCTAATCTTACAATTAATTACATATTATATATATAATTCCATAAAAAAGATAAACAGAAACTCATACATTGATTGATCCCTCTCAAGGACGGACCTAGGCATGCATGGGCAAGCCTAGGCCCGTTCCCGGGCTTGATTTTTGAAGTATATATTGATTAGTACTAAATTTTCTTTTATATTAAACAATATTTATTTACATTTGTAGTTATTGTGTCCGGGCTTAATGATTTGTCAAGCAAAATACAATGTAGTAGAGCTCCTTGTTACATATATTAGACAATTTCTGCCCGGGCTTAAAAATTTCTTAGATCCGCCCCTGATCCCTCTCATGTGTATGTACTTCAAAATCATATTGATTCATAATTTCATATATATGTAGTGGATAGTTATGCTACGTACTGTTCTGAATTAATCTCCAGTTCAGAATTAAGCCATTGAAAAATTGGAAGTGCAATTATTTGCATGGTCAGTAGTGGAGGCAGAAAGGTAAGATGTTGATGTATTTCTGATGCTTTGAATTCAAAAAACCTACAGTGATTAATATGTATATATATATAATTAATTAACTGACTAGCTAGGCCATATATAGATATATATATATATACATCAGCTATATATATAGCAAAAATAAAATATACATATATATAGCTAGATAACTTTTCTGATTCTATAGTGGAATTGGATATGGCGAATTATATATACTTACATGGAAAATATCTCATGTAATACGTATTATGCTAAGATGCCCACCATGTTTTGCATTTCCTCTTTACTTAATTAATTAGTTAGTTAATCAACAATATCAGTTGTATAAGGTGTATATATTTATTAGTTTACTTGTGATGCATGCTAACTAATTAGTTGTAGTCTATATATCATGAATTCGATCCAGTATTATGCCATCTGTGTGGAAGAGAATTAATTCATGTCAATTCATAAATCCTTACTGATAATAAAAGCATATTGAAAAAAATGACATGAAAGGGCTATCCTCATATCTGAGCCGTTGATCATTTTCTTGGATAGATCAGAATAGTTGATATATGTTAATGCCCGTTAACATTCTCAGCCCATTAAAATTAAGGCCCATATAAATTATCTCAAATTAGGGCCTATTATATATTATCTTAAAAATTTATTATAGGAAATAATAATTTCAGCCCAAAGTAAGGAGTGAACTTTTTACTAGTATATATATATATATATATACTGGAGCAGCACTTTACGTGATATATATATACAACTACATGTCTGCAGCTCAGCAATACATAATCTATACATCATATATTCATATATTCATATACACGACATTTTTATTTACTTACTTAACATGACTTTTTAAGACTGTCCAATAAGCAGCGAGTATATCGATTTGTTGCTAAAGGAACACAACAAATTAAATATGACGACACATCAGCAGCTTAATTACTCTGCACACGTGGATGGAGTTAGGCAGTTAGGCAAGTGTGGAAGTTAGCTGCAGATGATTGAAAGAGACAAGCACATTACATATATATGTACATTCTGCATATGTATGTATGTGTATATATATGTAGGAAGAAAAAAATTAAAGGTGATATATATATATACACAATGTGATATATGTATTGTACGAATTATGTAAGTAGCCGTGTATATATATACTGCGCATGCATGATATATTGATATTGGGTATATAACGGATTTTGACAGGGAATTGATTTTGATTGCGTAAGGAAGGAATCAATTGACATGTATTATATATAGAGTCGTAGCTAGGTAGCAACCACCTTTTTATCTATCCAACGGTCTACCGTATTTTTGATGAACAAATATCATTTTTCAGTAAACATTTGTATCTTTCCGATCAACATATATCATTTTGTAATAAACAGATACACTACGATTTTCAGTAAACATTTATGCAATTGTGACAAGCACATAGGTACACATGGATGTGTCAGATTGTGAGAGAGGGGCGGATTAATGGCTTACTTCATAGGTGGACTCTACATGTTTTCCTATTATCTATACTCCATAAAGAGGGGTAGATTTCCAAGCACCTCAACTATATCACATCATCACTATTATTAACCATTGATTTTGTTTGAAACTCTTCATCTACTTTGATCCAATGGCTTGTATTTTTTTTTCTCTCCTCATTGAATAAGATGAATATGACATGTCTAAAATAAATTTTAACCCTTAAAATGGTTCAACATATATATATGTCCTTATTTATAAATAATTGTATTATTATTATTATTTACTTAAATAAAAAATTTACAATTTTTTTAAGTTTTGTTTAATATAAATATTTTAAAATTTTATAAAATTTTTAGTTATTTATTTGATACTACTATTCGGGGCGAAACCCGAGTTACAGCTCTAGTATATATAATTATAGATATAGATATATGTGTTGTGCGACGACGGCCTTTCAGTTCATGTTCCTTGGCAAAGAGGTTAGTTATATAATTTGGACTTTGACATGCATGTTTAATTTGACTGATCATGATCGATATTGGACGAGTAGCTAGAAATCAGACAAAAGGAGCATTCTGGATATGGTTAAATAATCTCATCTGCTTAAAATTTAGACAGCAGAAATGATGATTAATTTGAATCTAGCTAGCTGCAACAAGTACCAACCACTTATAAATTAATTCGTGCATATATATACTTTATGGGAATGTTTAACCAACGTGCATATATCCATTGGTCCGGTATATGTGTCGCTGTACCAAACTTAATTTGTCTGTGCATAATCTCCAGTCAAAAAATGAAAGTACACGCATTTGTATTCTTATTAACAGAGATATTTTTTGATAAAAATATATTAACAATTACATATCAAAATGTGAAGAATATAATGTATATATAGCGTAGCGCTAACATGTCTACAATGTTTTTAATTTGTGCTCCATAACATGTACAGTACAGAGAATTAGAAGTCCATCTGAATTACTTGTAAAACTGAAATTTTACCATACAAGGTTACAAGCAGAAAATGTGTACCGTAGCGTGCGCGCGCACAATCCGAACCGTCCATTTCGAGCTACGAGCAAGACGGTCGATCAGCGCGGTAAACATTTTAGATTCAAGGGACAGGATCACAGGACACATAGAGTACTATAAAGAATGAAAAGTTAAGTTCTAACCATAACAGATTAACAGTAGTTCAGTATACCTTCTGATTAGCAATTCACAGAGGAGATGTCTCAAGATAATATGATACTTGGGCTGTCGGCCCATTAAGGCCCAATATATCTTAAGTGAGAGGAGAGGCCCAATTCAAAGATATTAAATCTAACTGTTTCCACCGCTCAACGACACTGGCCTATTAACAATTGGGCCGGCCCAATAAAGCCCAATATTCTTTATATTCGAATCCGACCTAAACTCTCCTTCCCGTCCGTCTCTGTTTCCACTTTCCAGTCTTCAACTCTCTTCAGTTCAATTCATTTCCTAGCCAAGCGCTCTCTTTCTCCACCCCCTTCGCCTCTCACTTTCTCCATCCAATCCACCATTTCTGCTCCTCCAATCCACCCCAACAGTTGGAATCTAATACCCGGAGCCTTCCACCTGCCCGTTCGCTTTCCGGTTGTGGGTCATTTCCTCATATGGTTGGGCCAACGAGTGTGCCCGCCACCTGTTCGACGAAATTCCCCTGACTGGAACAAGGTCTGTTATGTTTTTGGCAAGCCCATGTAAACTCCCGCCAAGTACCCAGTTGTTTTTTTACCTTCGTTGTTTCTCGGCGGGTAATGACCTGCGTAGGCCTCGCAAAGCCCTTGCCACTATGTTTGACATTTACTATGATTCTGTTGCTAGAATTAGGAAGGTGCTGCATCCCAATGTCTGGTCCCGGTCCGTCGAATTGGAACTCGATTCACTCAATCTCGACCTCAATGTGTTTGTTCTCGACCAGGTCCTCAAAACCTTAACCAGTTCTGATGTAGCCTATCACTTCTACTGGTGGGCTGAGTCTAAGCCCGATTTTCACCATAACCACTTCACCACACAATCACTCATCTCCTTGCTGACAAGGGACCAGAACTTTGTTCTTCTAGCCGACTTTTTTAGGAGAAGAAAATTAGACAGAGGTTTCCAATTTCATCATTCTGTGTACAGATTTCTCATTTCGGGTTATGTTAGGGCTGGTTTTATTAGTTTGGCAATTGAAGCCTTTGAAGAATTAAGGGTGTCAGATTGGAGCGTAGTTTCTGTGGATTATAACAGATTTATGGGTGTCTTGATCAAGAACTGTTGTTTCGATTTGGTTGAAACGTATTATCATACACTGTCCCGGTATGGTCTTCATTTGAGCGCTTTAACCTATTCTAGATGGATTTCAGGCTTGTGTAAGGAAAAGAGGGGTGAGTTCGTTGAGAAATTATTACAAGATATGGATCGAATTGACTTATTTCCCGAAGTATGGGCTTGTAATATTTACATGGATTATTTATGTAAATGTAAAAGCATGAATGAGGCTTTGCATTTTCTACAGACAATGTTAAAGAAAGAAACTAACCCTGATTTGGTCACTTACACAACGATTATCAACGGATTGTGTGATCATAAGAGATTCGCTGATGCCATACAGTTGTATGATGAAATGCTCCAGAGAAAATTTATACCAGACATTGTGACATGTGGGGCATTGGTATTTGGCCTATGTAATGATGGTAAGGTTGAGGTAGCGTATGAGCTCCTGATGGAGATGTTAAAATTGGGTGTAAAGCCAACAGTTCCTCTTTATAATGCTTTAATAAGTGGGTTCTGGAAAATGAATCAGGTCGACAAAGCCGAAATAATCATATCATTCATGCAACGAAATGGGTGCAAACCTGACATAGTTACATACAATATTTTATTGAACCATTACTGCAACAAGGGAATGTTGGATAGAGCTGAAGCGCTAATCCGTAAAATGGAAATGTGCGGTGTGAATCCTGATGGATACAGCTATAACCAACTATTAAAGGGCTTATGCAAGGCTAACCAAATAGACAAAGCATTCGCATTTTTATCTGACCATATGGAGGTAGGTGGCTTTTGTGATGTGGTGTCATGTAATATTCTCATTGATGCATTTTGTAAATCACGAAAAGTACAAGCAGCATACAGGCTATTTAATGAGATGGGTTATAAAGGAATCAAGCCTGATTCCGTCACTTATGCTACCATGATAAAGGGGTTCTTCACAGTTGGGCACTATACCCTTGCAGAGGAGATGTTTGATGAAATGCCTAAGAGAGGTTTGGTACCAAGCATTACTATGTACAATGTAATGATGCATCACCTTTGTAAAAGCGGCCGGTATAATCAAGCGCAAAAACTTTTTTCTGAGATGATAGAGAAAGGAATTTCTCCCGATTTGGTTTCTTATAATACATTAATAAATGGATTACGGTTAAACAATAAATTAAATGAGGCATTGGCTCTTTTCAAGGAGATGAGAGAAAGAGGTGTGATGCCAGATGAGTTGACATATAGATCATTGATAGATGGGCTCTTAAGAGTTGGAAAGGCCAAGGTGGCCTATGAGATTTGGGAGCATATGATGGACAACGGGATTACACTAAGTAAAGAATTGTCTGACAGATTAGTGAGGGCTATTAATTCAGACGAGAAATAGAGAAAGTTTGATCACAAGTATACAAGGTTTGTCTTCCGATATCCGCTTTAGAATTGTTAATATTTTTCCTCATTTTGAGAAATATTTCTTCTATTTTCCATTTATACCATATAGTTTTCTCAGGGTTCATCACTGTCTGATATCAGCAGACTTTTGTGTGTATTAGCTGGATCACTGTTTAAGTTTAAAATGCACAAAAGAACAAACAAAAAAGGACCTAGTTTGTACCTTATTCTTAACATTATATAAAGTTAAATTTTTGTTTGCTGAAGATTTTCTTATTGTTGTGCAGCTTCTGGATGGTGAAACGACAATACTGGCCTTTTTGGAAGTCTTTACTAAGGTCTGTCAAACTACACAGGGTGAGATCTGAAAACTTGAGCTATAGTGATGTTTTTTCATGTGAATTACTTTTGTACTTGTAGCGAGAACTTATCCAAGTCAAAAAAATTTTGGCATTGCATCTGAGTGTAGATAGAATACAAATAGAGTAGGGCATTAGAGATTGGTTAGCAATTTTTGTTCCTTGTACCAAGATGTAAACAAGGAAAACTGGCTAAATAAGAGTAATTTATTTTGTTTTGTTTTATTTTACATCTACAAACTCAATCACAAACCTGAAGTAAAGATGTCATCAAAATATAATGCAAGTTATAAATTACCATATAAATGTGCCAAAGACAATAACCTTTATATATTACAAGCCCGAAAGGCAAAATAGATGTAGAACTCTGATGGTGGTATATCCTTTTGGAACCACCGACTTCTTTTGAACTACAATGGAACTGGTACCAGAATTCCGATTGTTCAGAGAATAGGAAGGTCAGTGAAGGTGCAGGAGTCAAAAGGATACAGGTTTTTTTCTAAGACCAATCGAACAACCCTGAGCTTAGCTTGTCTGTAACTTGGAATGCCCATCACTAGCCCTGCTAGTGGCAAAATTCAGGCATAAGTCAGGACATATTGTATTAGCACAATCTATGCTATTTTACCGGAGAATTTCGGTTGAAGAGTGGAGATTTGGAAAAATCATGCAAGTATATCTGTGTGTTACATTCATTAACAGCATAGATATAGGGAATGCAGTGAGCTTCCATCAGAAGAGTATTGTCTATGAATTGTCTCTCATCTCCATGCTTGTGTGTTACCTTCCTGACCTAGCTCAAAGCTCATGTCCACTTTGATTGCTTTCTCCGATTACAGAAAGAAAACATATGGAACAAGAGAAGAAGCTTGACAAGAGCTCGACTCCAGCGGGACCGGGCAGACCAAGCAACTATCCTCTTTATAATGGGGGCTGGGGACAAATGTATCAATAAAGGGCCTCATCCGACAACCATCCTGCCCGGAAATCCTGAAACTCTTTCCTTCAAAAGGGGCTCCCGCTGCACCAAATCTTTTTCCGATATTGACTCGACTTGCAGCAGCGCAATGCCGCAATCAGCAATCTCTTCCTTTAGCCTTGTAGAAACTACAAACCATAAACAAAAATAATCCGTTTGTTGTGTTTGTGTGTTTAAAACTATAAACAAAAAATAATCCGTTGTTGTGTTGTGTGCTTTTGGGTCTCGTTTCTTCTCCATTTTGATACTTGAACTTCTATACAAAACCATGTGGTCTTAATAGGCTATCTTTTCTCCAGCTAAAGGACTGGTTACTGTAGAAATCTTTTTTACAGAAACCAATATCTCCAGTTGAAGTTGCGTTTATATAAACATGAAGATGGGGGAGATAAAGAAAAAAAATAAAATGGAAAAATTTTGACAGCTTTCTCAAAATTACATAATTTCTTCTAAAGCAGGTGTTCTAAACAGACAAGCCTTAAACAAAAAAAAAGAAAAAAGAAAAAAAAGAAAAGAATAAAAGAAAGGAAAAACAAGACGTTTGCATGTTTCGGACAGACTGATCGGTTCTTGATAAAGTAATTCATCAGCTATGCCTTTCAATGCCTCAAGGTGAGATACTGCTGAAATCAATATCTTCTTCAGGTGCATCAGATGATAGTGGTCCCAAAATTCCATCAGAACTGAGACCCAATCCACTCTGAAAAATCAAACAACAAAATTTATATAGACATTGCTATCTATGATACAGAAAATGAGAGATACTGATCCTTTACTTTCGGATCAGCACGCTGCAATTTTACCAACAAGTACATAATTTCCTTCTTAAAACTCCATATTAATTATGTCAGAACCAAATGGCAGATATCACAGTACCTCAGGTTGAAATCTGAGCATGTCAGCACGGGCCATTGCCTCAGCTTGTGCAATTCTCTGCCTGAATATCTGAGCCATTTCATCAGCCTTCATGAAAACAGATTAGAAAATTGATTAGTGTTTGATGAAGCATACAGCAATGCAAGTCAGATTAGAACAGACAAGAGAAAGACCTTTTCAAAGACGATCTCTGGATTGCGAATCATGTCACCTGGTGTTGGTTCAAGCTTCTTTGTTGAGAGACTCACACGACCTCTTTCCCGGTCATGACTCAAAATCATAACCTTGAGATCAAAGCACAAAAATATAAGAACAGTTCATTGCCAAAAAAAAAAAAAGGTTAAAAGGATTTAACCATTTTGCAAATAACCCTTGGTATTATAAAAACAAACCAAAGCTAAAAAGAAAGTAGCATACAATGCATGCATCCTTCCTAATTAAAAGATTTTAGTACCTTGAGGGTGTCGCCGGGTTGTAAAACAGTAGACACATCAGCAACCCTGTCATGACTGATCTGACTGACATGCAAGAGACCATTGATGCCACCAATGTCAATAAAAGCACCGTAGGGCTTGATGCTCTCAACAGTTCCCAATACAACTGAACCAATGCTGAGCTGTGCTTGGCTGTCAGCCATGGCCTTGCGGTTACTGAGAACAAGTCTAGACTGATCCTCGTCTACTTCGACTATTTTGAGTGGCAGTTCTACATCTATTAGATCTTCTACATCAACTTCTTTCTGAAACATGCATTAATCTTGCTTTACACATTTCTCTTTTATAAATGGATTATTATAATTCCAGAATCAAGCTTTCAACATAAGTTACGGTTATTTGTGGTTTGCTTGTCAAACATTCTCTGAATTTTACGAGTCTAAGGTTCTATCATTTGTTGCTTACATATCTAGATTTGGGCAAAACTCCAGTTGGTTTCAATGCAATTCATCATCTTAGAAGCTCTGGTGTTCAATGGTGCACATTGTTATTTAAATCAATTATCGAGTTCATTGTTTCAAAGTTTTCAGTGGCACAACTCCAGTAGGCAACCGACTAACAGGTTCAAGTTCCCATATTTTATTTGAAACCAAAGAAAAATACTAAGATGATTAATATCAGGAGAAAAAACATCAACATCTGAAAAACCTACTAAAAGAATCAAATTGGAAATTATGAAGTGAGCGTCAGAAACAAACCATTGAAATCTGAGAGAAAGGAATGAAGCCATTGAGGCCTTCCACAATAACCGTAACACCTCCAGCGTTTCCTCCTGTAACCTGCACGAACAAAAATCATGTCAATCCACTACTAGGGTGACAAACAATCAGGATTCACGGGAATGGTAGCGGTCTAAATCATTAACAAGAGCAGCCGCTTTACTCACTCTACCAATGACGGGAACGTCTTCAGCTTGGAGCTGCCTGCAGCGCTCCCAGGCAAGCTCGTACTGGATCTCCTTGAGACTAACAGTATAAGCACCCTCGCCAGATCTGTCTTTACCACTGACGATGAACTCTCCGGAATAGCCAGGGAAAATTCCGGCTTCGTTCATATCCTTGACTTGGAGAAGGCACGCCTGCTCTAATGGTAGGTAAGCGAACGATTTGGCCCCGATGTCGACATACGCACCGTCCTCTCGTACCATGTACACAATGCCATTAACCTGGACACAGAATTTCATAATTGGTACCGATCAACACAATTATAATAAGAGTGGTTCTGCTGTGGATCGGTTGAGCAGCCTTTCATTTTGAATCGAGCAGTTTTTATCAAACACGTCTCTTTAATTTAATTGTATCTAAAAGATATATCGTGACCATCTGATTATGAATAATGAACGGCCTACATTTCATCCGATCCATAGCATAATTAGCATTATAATAATAAATGGTAAGAAATGAGAGAGAGAGAGGTAGAGACTAGAGACCGTGTCGCCGACTTTGAAGAGGCCGATCTCCTCCTCGATAGTGCCGGCCTCATCATCCTCGCCGCTCTCCTCTCCCGGCGTAACAGCCGCAGCCGGTGCAGCTTCCTCCTGGGCAGAAACTTCATCCGCCGCTCTAAAGATATTAAGAGACCTCTCAATAGCAGCCACCATGTCATCCTCGGTGAACGAGAGTCCCTCCATGGGGTCCCGGCGGCAGCGGTAGTAGGCGTCCTCGAACTGGCGGCGCATGGCCTCCCGCTCCCTCTCGACGGGAGTCATGGGGTAGGTGCCCCCCACGAGCGCGCCCGGCAGCGGGAAGGAACCGCGCCTGCGGCTGGGGATGGGGAAGGGTCTGCGTGTTAGGAAGAGGGGTTTAGTGGAGGAGGGATTGGGGAGGAGGGTGTGGGGCGGGAGTGGGGAGAGACGGTGCGCCATGGAGGCCATCGGAGGTGGTGACTGGTGAGCTGCTGCTACTACTGATAATGTTATGTTATGTTATGTTATCGCTTATTTCTTTCTTCTTCTGTTTGTGTTCTAATTCTATCCGATTTGATTTCTATGGTGGGAGGGAGTGGGAGAGTGTCGGAAGGTGCTACGGGGCAGCGCAGATTTTACTTCCGACAGCTTTCTTTTTATCTGATATGGACAAAACTGCCCTTACCGTTACAACGCAAGTAGCCACTGTCATAAGGGCAACTTTGTCCGTTAGATGCTAATCTATAAACTAGAAAGAGGGGTAACTCTCCAAGCACCTCAACTATGCCACATCATCAATATTATTAACCATTGATTTTGTTTAAATCTCTTCATCTACTTTGATCCAATATTATTATTTATAAATTACACATCATCATCATCATTATTATTCACATAAAAAATTTTAAAATTATGTTTAATTTTATTAAAATAAATATTTTATTTTATAAGTTTTATTATTTTTTTAAGAGTGAGGCTATGGTACTATTAATAATACGGATTGCCTTGTACTATTGATCCGTATCTCTAATTTCAAAATACTAATACTCGATCCAAACTATTCATTATGATCTTCATATATAATTTTACTTATAAACCAAATTTTATATTATTTAGAATTTATTTACTATTTTTATGATATTTTAAAATGTCACTTGATTGCAACATTATGAACCATCTAAATTAGTGACCTTTTAAAATATTTTAAAAAATAGTAAACAAATTTTTAAAAAATATAAAATTTGATTTATAAGTAAAATTGTATATAAAGATCATTATGAATGGTTTGGATCAGGTATTACTATTTTGAAATTAAAGATACAAATCAATAGTACGGGACAATTCATACTATTAATAGTATCATAGACCCACTCTTTTTTTTAATCATATTTCGGGGCGAAGCCCGAGTTACAGCTCTAGTAAGAGAAAATTTTTCATAGATAACCATCAAATCTCTAAAAACTAAGAATACAACCACATAGAAACAATATTTTCACAGATAGCCTTAGCTGGGGCGCACTTTGAATGAGCGCCCGACAAAATTTTTCTTTCTTAAGTGCGCCTCTATTAAAGCTCGTGAAAATATCTACAATAATTATTTATCATAAATTTAAAATAACAAAATTTTGAACTTAATGTGCGCCCTAGCCAAGACCATTTGTGAAATTGTTTTCGATCCACGGTGGTCCATCTAAATTTGATTAGTCTCATAGTCATCTATGAAAATAGTCCCTAATAAGAGTGGTTCCAAAGTAAATTGAGCATTGTTCATAAGCACTTCCAAGAGTGTCGCTGTGCTAGTGTTTTAAAAAAACCCGAGAGGTCCGAACTCGACCCGAGAAACCCGGGGAAAATGGACCGACCGACCCGACCCGGGCGTCTGACCGGGGCAACCCGAGAGGACTGGGAGGGACGGTTCTCGCAAGGGTAGGTATCCATGTTCCAGAAAAATTCCTGTGGAAACCCGACTCAAGCAAACTCGGGACCCGACCCTACCCAACTCGAGGTACCGGGGTAATAACCCGAGGTAGCCCGACTTGGTTCCAACTTTTCCCGCCTATGTTAACAACTAATATAATATTATTTAAATTTTATTTTTCAAGAATAATTTTTGTTTTACAACAAAGATAATTATTAAATTTTTTTCTGATTTTCTATGTTATTTTTTCGGTTTAAATAATATTATTTTAATTTTTTTCATTCTTAATATAAAAATACTATTTTCCGAACTTTTAATAGTATAATATAATATATGTATATCTGATTAAAACAAATAATTTGATTTTTAATTATTTTTCGTTTTTTAAGTATATTTTTCGATTTTTGTAATATAAAATAGGTGTATTATATTTTTTTGTTTTCTTTTCTTATTTTTTTTTGACATATAACTCCGGGATCGGGCAACCCGAGCAACCCGGACCGGGAAACCCGGGCAACCCGGGAGGGACGGTCCTAAGCTAGGTCCAATCTCCTTCCCCCCAAAATTTTTTCGAGGTTTCCCAAACCGGGAAAACCCGTGGACCGGGGAAACCCGTGGACCGGAGAACCCGTGGACGGGGATGGATTTGGACCGACCCAGACTTACTCGGACCGTCTTTAAATCACTACGCTGTGCCAGTGGAGGGATGAGATGAGTCTGCAGTGCAGTTACAATGTCCGTCTGTCTGTTTTGTATTTCGGGCCTCACCTCACACTAATATGGCCTGATATTGGGCCTTCTGGGCTTTAGTTTTAAGGCCTTTATTTATATCAATTTCAAATAGGATAAATGGTAATTTATTTACATTTGACCTCAATTACTGGACTCTGGTCCGATCATTGTTTTACCTACAATTGAGCAGGGGTAGTTCATAATAAATGGTAGTTATCTATTGAAATCAATTGAGCAAGGGATCTTGAGAAACTAGAATTCTATTTCTCATTTGATAAGTATTACTTCAAAGCAAATATATGGACTATGGTAGTCCAAAAATAACTCACTTCACATATGATACAACTTGTTCTCACAAGGAACAAATTAAGAGAGTTTGCAAAGCACATAGTACGTCTAATTACTGTACCCATACAATGGACTTCTATTCTAATTTTATTATCACACAAGTACACAACCAATGTCATGCATGCATGATGCTTCACTACTAGAAAAAAGGGCATCTACGTGCTTAAAAAATGGGCCTTCTGCGTGCATAAGTCCACGTTAAACATAGTTAGCGTGCACCTACGCACGCTAAGCTTTGCACGCAGGTGCATTCGATTCTAATACGCTAAACGGCGTGAAACTATGCACGCAAAAATTGTATTCTGACAACCCCCCTGACATCTCGTTTGGCTCCTCCTTTACGTGGTTACCTCTATACTGGAACATGGACCTATGCACGCAATTTCTGACACTATCTGAATAAAGCTTACCAATCCCAATTTTATTAAATAACATTTTATATTATATTATATTATGTTACTGTACTATATTATATTATATTATCATATTACGTGGCATCAATAGTTTTGCTTTAATCCAAATACAGCCAAAATCAATAACAAAAGATTATATTATTATTATATACCATTTCATATCCAATATACAGTACTAAATATGGAAAAAATGACATTATTATAACATAATTTACATCCACCTCATCATTTCAGCATTCCAGCAAAAAATTGTAACGAAATGAATCCAACTAAAAATTAAAATACTACAAACTACAGATCTTCAAGTGGACAATCAGATTTGCAATCCAATTGATTATTTTCTGATGAGTCCCTGAAATCAAAAGAAATTATTATAAGCAAAAGAACAACCTCAAAATTTTGATTTGCACATAGTGCACACCAAAACAACCAAGATTCAATAATTACCTATTATGAGTGAAAAATTTCAATGAAGCAAAATAGAAGCTCACACCCAACAAGTTCTCTACCTAATACATAAGCAATTTTCCAGAATTTAAGAAAATAAGTAATTTAGATGACGAATGCTACTACCAATGAAATAATGAAAACAATTGTTCATAATCTTACTACACACGAAGAGGACAAATTATAGATCATTTTGAACAAATATTTGCATCAAAGATTTAAAAGGTGCTCCAAACACTTCTAAATTATAAAAACAGTTCAAGGCTCCCAAAGTCATACAAAACAATGAATAAATCATTAATTGTTTCCAACAAATCTCTCGGTCACATTCAACTATTTCTACTTAAAATTGATCATTTTCACTAATCTATAAAACATGAATATATCAAGACATAGAGGTACCTTTCAGTCTGTTTCTATTTAAACAGTCATCATTCCTGTACGGATACAAGTAAAGGCACTCCAATCTTCTGATATATTATAACACACAATTTCGTATCCAGAAGATGGGACTTTCCTTGGTGCCACACCTGGTTGTTGCTGGTTACTAAGCCTAAAAATTAACACAAAATATATTAAATAGCTACAAGAGAGGATACAGAGCATATGCTAAGATAGAGAAGAAAACAATTGTTATAAACAAAGCACCTGATAGGGATACAAAGCATGCTAAGATAATACAATTGCATGATCTCATATTTTACTTGCACCTTCCAGAGAATTATGAACTCATTGATTATAAAACCCCATTACCAGTTAATAGCAATATGACTTAACAACTGTGAAACCTCATTTTTGTTTGATAATAAAACAATGTGAGAGCGGTAAGAACCTGTGCAAAGCTAATAATGCCGATTGAAAATGTCGATTGTGGCCATCGACGATGTTGATCATGAAGGCTTGCTTGTCCATGCTTGAACAACACGAGAAAGAACCTAAGTGAATGGCTGGTAACCTATGGATATTTTGTGACCGTCCTATACTCAAACAAATAAATAACTTAGATTTTGTATTTTTACAGAATAAATTAAAGAAGAAAAAGAGGAACCAAACCATAGTATAACAATAGACTCCTTGAGCTTCTGAGCAAGGACCCTCATCAAACTGCTCCCGATCTGCAGGAGCTCAATCAAACTAGGCTCAGTCACATTGAGTGCTATCTATAGCCTGCAATTGTCTGGAAAATATTCTGATGGCTCAGTCAATACTCTTTCTTCGTTACTTCCATACAATGCACATGGCACCATACTCCCAAGCAGGCCTAACTAATGTATAGTACATTAACAAAATTAGATACAACAGACAGAAGTTAACATTATATTACTAGATTAGATTCAGTAGCTATTTAAAAACTTAATACTAATCATATGCTGAATTGACTTGGTACCTTCCTTAGCCAGAGTTGATATGTACTAAAAGGGTCTTTGAAAGTCTTTTAAAATTTGGCAAAATTGATATAGGATGAGTATGAAAAGTCTTTTAATTATACGGTCCCTACTTTTGGTGCATGTTTATTGAAGGGGAAAAATGAACAAAGCACCTGAAAGGGATTGCTTCATAGATTGGATAGAAGCTTCTACATTGAAGCCATTGGCCGGCCAATTTCCTTCCATTGGGAATTGAAAATGAATGGTTATTTTGAGTGTAGTGGCATAGCCACGAACTATGTAGTTGACAACTAAAAACTGCATGCTCTGAAGTGTTGCTGTCATTATTTGTAATGACAGTGATAATCATTTCTATTGGCAAGGTGGCAATTTTAAATATAAAAAAAGAGATTATTATGGACACTATTCAATTAAACTGGATAACTCAAATTCCATCTTATCTCAACTAAAATTGTGGATATGACAGACATATTAAACTTCAACATAAAAGATACCAAATTAGTGTGTCTGTGACAGTAGCAATGTGAAGCCCATTGAGGATAGCTTCCCAAATACAAAATAGATGATTGAGTGGACATAGAAAAGGTACCAAAATTAACTCAGCTACCAATGCTTATGGACAATAAACCATGAATTACAATAAGTATTTCAACAGACTAAACTAAAACAACACGATTGGTTGACTTAATCAGTATTTCATTTCATTTCTTATTAGTTCGTCAAGTGTAGGCAAGAAAACGAAATTCAATCACTAAGCTACACCGTCGATCGTGACTTTAACCTGGATTTTACACCGTTGTAAGTAAGTGAGGAAGTTCTAAGTCAAACTAACCTTGAAGTGAACCCTCAAGTCAGTAAAGGAGCCGGATGCTCCATTGGTTCCGATTGAAGTCCCTCTGTGGTCCAGTCCCCTTCGCCAACACCCAGCGAGTTTCTCGACTGCAGTGGTACTTTCAACCACCTTCGCCATTGAAGGGGCGACTATGTCAAGCGCAGACGACGGTCCGGATCTGGTCGCACCATTACGCCTCTCTGCCGTCCCCGACGCCTACGTTGGAGCCCGATCCCACGACCAGTGGTACACCGTGGTCGGGTATGGAGGAAGGGGACGAGCCGGCAGTGACCATCTCAGAGGCGAAGGGGCTGATGCGGCTGGTGAATGTGGAGGCGCTGAAGAGGAGGCTCGGGGAGACCTGCGGCGGGGTCATGTGGTACCACGAGCTGCTCCGCACTTGTTTCTGAAGGATGCGGCGGTGCAGCCGCTGGAGAGGAGAGCTAGGGTTTGAGTGTTGCGTATGTGAGAGGCGGCGGATTCCAAACTTTGGTCTAAATTTTGGCTGAACTTTTTTGGGGGGAGGCAAGGGAAGCGTGGTCATCCTCTACTGCCCAGTATTTTGCTGCGCAAATATCGAACGATGAAGACTAATAGGGGGTTTTAGGGATTGAGTTTGCACGAATCTCGAAACAAATTAAACGGTTTGATCTCTGCGCAGCAAAATCCTGCGCAGTAGACGATAAGAATTGGCAAGTCAAGAGTTGGCAAAGAGTTATTTTCAGAATTTTGGGAACGTCTTGATTGGATGCGTTCATATGAGTATACAACTAGAGATTTAGTCCGTTAGATTTTATCATCACTGACAAGATTATTAGATCCAAAGAGAATTTATGGATGTCTTATAGTTTGTTTACAACCCTCATTTTAGAGGATCCACTTATTATTGTTCTTGTAAGATCTGCTGTTCATTTTTGGAGGAACGATACAGAATTAAAATGACATAATTAACGGTAAAACTTTTATTAAAAGTTTCAATTTTTAATCTGCACATACTATTTAGTTAGATTATTGTTCCCATATAGTTTGATCTGGTGTGCATTATTTTGGTTGCATAGATCATAGATTTTAATTTATAACCATTTATTTTAGAATCTTTTTTTTCACATGATCGATCGTCAACTTAACTTCAAATTTGATCATATGTTGTGTTTTATACAATCTATATAGTTTTCTTGAATTTGAACGGTTTGGATCGACCATATATCATTTTTCATGTACTTCAAAGCATTTTGACATGTAGTTGTGATATTAATGCATAGAACATAAAACTCAAAGTGTTCACTTAAATGCCTCGTAAAACTTAAAATGTAACAAATCATCGATCTGTTCCGCTCATATGCTAAGTAATCATCTTGATTGTATACCAAACAAGTTTCATCAGGTTTGAAGCTTCGGATGATGCCGATCGACTAACTTTAAAAACACATAATTGTATGGACATAAATTGTACTCAACGGATCGAAGAATTAAATCAGACGTAAGATCAAGTAACCATCATAATCATATTGTACATAATTTTATGATCATATACAAAAAACTTGTTATCCAATCAGATAACATTTTACCGTTCGATTTTTCATTGAAATTTAACGGTCTAAAATATTTTGATGTATTCGACCAAACAAATTAAATCAAATTCGAACAAAATTCAATACGTAAGTAAATATGAGTATAAAGTTTTGATTTATCAATTTGATTTATTTTTTAAATATTTTTTTCGATTTTATAAGCATGTTTTTAGCTTTCTGGTCATATGGTCCGTTAGATTTTAATCAAAGAGCAATCATTCGTCAAGGAAGCCTCCATTTCATTTAAAAAGGAGAGGAAAACTTTTTAACACACACAAAGTTATACAATGCAGCCAACATGGGATCGGTCATGTGGTTTTAGAATTAAATATAATTTTTACACTTCTATGGAATTGAAAGCTCTGACATTTTCTTTGCGTGCTTGTGGAGCTTGGACTTAGCGTGCACATGCTACACGCTGGCATTGGAGGTGGGGCCCACTACTTCTAAACCGCGTGCATCTCAGAGTGTTGCACGTAAATCATTTTTGTTATGCATGCTGATGCTAATTTTTCTAGTAGTGAGCTTGCTTCATACTACCTCTGTCCCATTTTAAATGGATTTTTTGTAGTTCAAATGAACTACAAAAAATCCATCTATTTTGGGACAGAGGTAGTACTTTCATAGCATGTACCCTGTACCAAAAACTAATTAAAGTTGCCTCGCATAAAGGTAATCACAACTATTAGCTAGGCATCAATTAATCTATATATGTGCGTTTCATGTCAAAGTTTGACAAGATTAACACGGTACATGATACGACATATGTCAATTCCTGGAAAAGAAATGTCATTCATGATCAATATGCATACATGTACTAATTCTACTTAAAGATGCCTCGTATAGAGGTAATAACAAAGTTTCTAGACATAAGACATCCAAGTACGACGTCCCATGTCAAAGTTTGACAAAGCATTGCATTTGATTTGACACAAGTAATTAAATTGTTAATATGCATGGTAAGCATGTCAACACAATATATATATATATATATATATATATATATATATATATATATGTTAATAATGTTATGTTATGCATTCAAATTAAAAGTACCGAACACTCAGTGGAAGTAGTTGATATGCATGTCTATGCATAAGATAACATGTGTCAGGAAAAGTGTCATAATTAATAGGTGGAAGCTAGTGGAACCAAAAGTAAACTAATAGGATTAAACGGATAATTATTTTTTCATGGATCTTTTTTTTTTTTCAAACATCTTGGTGGTGATCATATATATATTTTTGTATTTCTTTAATGACCAGAAAGATGACAAATCAATTAAACGCATATATCCGCTAGTCAAAAATTTTGATTTTGTCACTAAAATGTTTTGTAGGTCCATATATAATAAAGTATGTCAATTCTCATATTGACAAAGCATGTATTAATTGCAAGGACATAAAATATTCTTGATTAAGATTTGCATGGGCCATATTAACATACAATTAATTGCAAAGACAGACAATGTGCTAGCTAGCTCGACTAAGATTTTCTTGGCTATATTATATATCATTAAAAAACTTTGATCTTATCATTTTTTTTAATTAGTCACTATTCTGTAATTTTGATTTGAAAATAGATATTTTATTCCTCACTGATATGTTATTTGTTTGTAAATCAGACGGAACTTCATTCTTATTGTATCGTGACTATCGTCTAATATCCAGTTGTTGATGTAGTAAAGTTTATATATATATGTTTTCTACTTGCATGGAAAGCAATACATAATAAAACAAAACCACGGCTGTAGGTTAATGCATAGCAATTAACTGGCATATATATCATTTAGGCTAATTCTGCTATGGATCGGATGAAATATGGGCCGTTCATTTTTTATAAACGGATGATCGCGATATGTCTTTTAGATACAATTTAAAATACATGTTTGATAAGAACCGTTCGATTCAAAATAAAATGTTGCTTACCCGATCCATAGCAGAACCACTCATATATTTATGATCAAACAATGATGATGTAGTATTTTCCTCACTTGAGAGGATACATAAATTTGGAATATACAATTAAACATGCTGGAATATAATTAATAAATATCTCAGATTTACTGATAAAGCTCCATTTAAAAGGGGACCGATTGGAACATCGATGGATATATATCGATTTTGAGAATAAAATCTTCACTGATGGCAACTACAATTAATTTCATGAAGAGTCGTACAGTATGTATCCAACTGCTGCTGCATGTCACGGTGTTCAATTTGGATTCAACTTTTTTGAACAATTTGAATTCAGAATTTTGTTTAATTAAGAATAAATAATCATTGAGTTAAGAATGTAATTAAGTGGAAGAAGGGGATGGCAAAGCCCGGGTAGTCTCAGAATTTTGGCAACATGACTTCATTGGCAATGCAACGAGCATCAAAATTTGATCTGTGCTAAAAAAGTTTACGTTTGAATAATAGTTTAATCCGTATCCGAGAGTTAAGGAGGCTTAATCTAGAGGGAGATGCTCTGTAAGAAGTCGGGCAGGGATTAAGCACCGAACAAGATGGGGTTTAAGGAGGTGTTCTTAATAGCACTAAGAAACTCGTGTTTAGAAAGATTAAGGTGTAGTTAAGAAAGCTTGAGGAGTCTTAACGAGGCTTAATCCTTATTTGTCGAACTCGGGGTCTAGGAGCTGAAATCACCGCGGCACCTGTATCGACCTTGAGTCCCCGGTGTACTGTACATGTACATAGGGATTTAGGTTTCGAAGTCGATCGGAGTCGGACTGCTAATCACGTTAAGTTATCGGAATTCTGGGAATGAGTTTAGTTCAGTACCCTTCAGCTTGTCTTGCTTAAATCTCAAAATACGTCCATGTTCTTACATTTTTTTAAATTTGATGTTGTATATAAGTTTTACGTTGAAAAATTCGGATTTGAAGGTCCTGGACTCCTGGCAGAAGAATGAGTAATTAAATTGGTTCTAATCTTAATGGAACTGGTAATCAGTAAGAAAATTTAATAGATTATGCATGCAGCGCTTTCACCTAAAAGATAACATAATTAATGAGATTTACTTAGAAGATGATAATGTTAATCTGTATATAATGGTGAAGTAATTATATATTGTATCCTTAATTTTCTCTTTGAGGACAAGTCGCAAGTTGCAACCGGTCAAATTTTTTTTTTTTTTTTTTTTTTTGAGGAAATTGTAACTAGTCAATTAATTAATTTACCTCGATCGCTATCCGCTATTGGACGGTGGAAACTTATCCATTGTGCATTAAATGAAGTAATTAATTATGTTCAACAGTTCAACTATGACAATGCGCCATGGTCGTATAGTGATGCATGTATTAATGTATGTATGTATGAATGTATGTACAATTGTACATTATCTAGAATTTAAGATACCGATTGGCTAGACTTTGACACCGTACACAACGTAGTCGACCTAGATACCTATCTATCTATCTATCTATCTTGCTTTCTCTACAACAGATACCGGAATTACCAGTACTGCACCGGGTCACTGCATTTCTCCATCTTGCAATTAAAATGTAAAACAGTAGAAGCATCATGTCTTGCTAGCAATGACTCGCTGCACAATTGGTAAACTAAAGATGGAAATGGAGGGTGGAGTTAATGTGACTTTAGTTTAGTAGAAGAATACGAAATTTCTTTTTTTTTGAAAAGTAGAAGAATACGAAATTTCCTGGAAAATGTTTTCCGGCCTGTATGTCGACTGAAGTGAAAGAAAGAGAGTTTTGTCATGAGCAGATGAGCTGCACCGCCCCCCAACCAACGGTCGCTCCCCTTATCCCATCACTATTAAGTATTAACTGCTTCATGGGACGCTGTCATGTAAGGTTCTAGTGGATTCAATACAATATTTTTATTTCATAATTACTGCATTGACCGACCGACTACTCTGTTTGCCCAAGGTGGCCACGGACGCAGCACGATCAAGAAGGGAAAGCACCTCTCCTCTTTGATCTGTCTGTAATCGCTACTCGTGCTGAGTACTTATCCTCTAACTTCACAACGTCAGCCGTTGGATCGTCTTGAGATCCGTGCTAGTTTGAATCTCAAGACAATCCAACAGTTCATGTCGTGAAATACACAATGCAGTACAACAGGGGATATGAATTGCTGCTGGCAGTGTAGTATTGAGCTGGACTAACACGAATACTTTGCACTTCGGTCCAAAATGTAACCGAGCTAATTATATTTTGTTACGTCCGAAATTTATTAAAATATTGGAATATAAAAGCTTTTTTATTTTCATTTTTCATGGCTTTTAAGTACTTATTTTGGATGTATTAAATTCATATACAAATTAGTAATGTTTTATTAATATTTTATAGTTATTTTGAAATTTTCAAAACAAATACTAAAAAAAATTAAAATAGAAAATTTTTATATCCTTAAATATTTGTATATGATAAATTTAATCAGAATTATAAATTAAAATTTCGGATATGACAAAATATAATTGGAGTCGTTTACGTATCAGTACGGTGCGAGATAAAGACGTTTATATATATTAGTCAAGCTCATTAAGTATTTTTTAATGGAACGTAGAGCTCATTAATATTAGTATTAGTATATACTATATTAGTATAGCCTGGAAAGTGCTACACTGCTACTAGCCTCTCCAACACGCAAGGGCCGCGCTGTTGGAAGGATAAAAATTGGACGGTGACGATTAAATCGCTCTTTTTTACTTACTGGACCCTTCCTTAATCCTTCCTACTTTTCTGGAAGACCGCCGCCCGGCTCTCCCAGAGGAAACATCCGTCCTTCTTTTCGCACTGTCCGATCGACCTTGGACGGTGATCGGGTGGCTCCTGTGACACGTTGCTGTAAAGGTCGATGTTGCTGGATCTTTCTTTCTTTCCTTCTTTCTCTGTCTCTGTATTAAATTGAGTGATGAGTTGAAGTGAATGAATGGTGGCCGCAGAGAGAGAGGACTGTGGAGCAGCTAGCTGACTTGACATCTGAGGGTCCCAGTAAGATCTAATTTCTGGCCATAAAATGAGACGAGGTTCAACGTTGATGTACCAACCTACCTACTAGAGGTGGCAAATCGGGCGGGCGGGTCGGATTCGGGTTCGGGTTCGGGTCGGGTGGGTCAGGTCAGTTTGATCTTCTAGAATATCTCGGGTCGGATCGGGTCGGGTGATGGGCAAATCGGGTCGGGTTGGGTCAATTTTAATATCTAATTTTTTTTAATTGTATGTTGATTTTAGTTAGATTTGATGCTTTTTTATCTCGGGTAGGGTCGGGTTCGGTTCAAGTCGGGTCGGGTCAGGTCAGTTTAATTGACTTTCTAAAAAATATCAGATCGGGTCGGGTTCGAGTCGGATCGGGTTGAGTGAGTTTCTCGGGTCGGGTTCTGCCACCTCTACAGTACCTACACATTACAACACGTTGCCTTTATTCGCCCACTTTTTGTTACGCAAACAATTTATTGAGCACTACTTCATCAAAAAAAAAAAAAAAAAAAAAAACGATTAAGCTAGTAACAAGAACTAAAGATATTATTGAGAAATTAATGTAGACTTTTCTATGCTGCAAAATATTATTCAAATTGATAAATGTAATCGTAAATATTTTTTGCAACTCATCTATACATTGTTCATGAATCAAGTGTTAGTTGAATCTTCCACAATAGTTTTAGACTTCAACATTGGATTAGACATCACAATATATAGATTTAACGTTAGATATATTTGTTTGTACTAATTTGCATTATTCTCATGAAAATCCATAAGTTATGTATATATACTAAAGAGTTGTTACTCAAACAAAGTAATAACCGAAACACTACTGTTCAGTTTTTGTGTTCAGAGGGATGTTAATTAGGACTTAGTAGGTACTGATGTTTAGAATTAGCATGCTACTGTATTGTGTGATGTTGTGTTTCACCTATTATATGCAAGAAATGGCTAATGGCTTCCTTCTTTCAAGATGAAACTCAAAAGAAATTAGAAGTAGCATTTTACTTTACTTTAATGTATGTAGCCATTAGCCGAAATAAAATACGAGACTATATATAGCCTATAGGTGGGCCGATCGACCGACAGAATTAGCAATTTCCAATTTTTCTGATATTTTACTATATCATTGTCAATTAATAAATGTTTTAGCAAGAAAAATAATTATGATGTTAAGACAATATCAATTTTGATTTATGGCGTATGAAAACATTTTTTTGGGGAAATAGAAAAATATATATGTTACCAAAACGTGCTATATATCCGTCAAGGGGGGCGGGGGCTAGGCTGGTCCACTGTTTGAGGATTTATATCACTAGGGCTGGCAAAAAAAACTTGGAGCTCGTGGATCGCTCGGGATTAGATCAAATTAGGCTTGCTTGTTAAGCTCGCTAAGCTAATGAGCCAAGCTTGAGCTTAGCATGGCTCGGCTCGTTAAACTCGTTTAGCTCGATAAATTATTATTAATTACAATTCGTACGGCTCTTATCAACGTAGATTATTAATATCTTATACAACATATAGTTTATCCTTACTCTTAGTAAAATCATATTGGATTTTTTGACATCAAATGTCTATCTTCCCCAAAAAAATAAACCTCAGCCGTTGATTGTTTACTTAGATTCATCACCACCATTGACGTTCTCAGCCCATTAAAATTTAAGGCCTATATAAATTATCTCAATTTAAGGCCCATTACATATTATCTTAAAAGTATTATAAGAATAACAATTTCAGCCCAAAGCAAGGCGTGGGTTTTTTACTAGTATATATAAAATTGTTATATAACATATATACAAACATATTTTTGTTAATCATTTTATTGATTTTTATATAAATTTTGATATAACATACTTAAAATTTTATTATTAAATAAACGAGCTTAAGGAG
Organism: Cyperus esculentus; assembly: GCA_030179965.1. Taxonomy (NCBI): domain Eukaryota; kingdom Viridiplantae; phylum Streptophyta; class Magnoliopsida; order Poales; family Cyperaceae; genus Cyperus; species Cyperus esculentus. Next base: position 1,178,176 of record JASGLE010000030.1, read on the forward strand.
TCAGCTCAGTCAGCTCGTTAATTAAACGAGCCGATCTTGAGCTTGTGTTTTTGGCTCGTTAACTTAACGAGCCGGGTTTGAGTTTAGCCTAGTTCAGCTTATTTACACCCCTATATATCACCTACTACACAGTAGGCAATCCATCCAATCTAACTTGTGATTTGTAGACTTAATGTAAACATTATAGACCATTAAAAAGTATTTTTTTATATATCAAAATATATAGTTAAAAAAATTTTAAAAATATAAAATATGGTCTAGAACTACATTAAGTCATATTCGACAATTTAGATTGATCAATTGAACTTTAAAAATCATAATATAGAGCCGTAATATAGGCCACTTTATATTATTAATAGTACCATAGCCTCACTTTTTGAAAATTTAAAAAAAAATCATAAAAATCCTCAAAAGTAGAAAAAATTTACGAAAATATTGTTCAACTTACAAATTGATTGTATATTTTTTTATTATATTTAGTTTAAGTGACGTTTGAGAGAGCTTCAGGAACCTGTTTAAGTGATAAGTCATTTTTAAGATATTTTATAAACTTTTTCAAATTTTACAAATATCATTATCAAGATTATCAAGATAAACATTGTCAATTGATCCCTCCTTCAAAATGAATGGTGTACCCCAACAGAGATTGTGGTTAATGCTACCACTATAATTAATGACTTAACTTTTATTATAGAAAAATGTTATTGAGATACCAAAAATGATATCAAACCGATATCGACTCTATTAGTATTCATAATACATATAATACATAATTATATATTCTAAATTAATGATTTCATCAAGTGTACTGAGTTATATTATAAAAATAATATATTCTAAATTAATGATTTTATCAAGTGTGCTGAGTTATATTATAAAAATAATATGAATATTTTAACGAGTTAATTTGAATATCGATATATATAATACAAATATTAATATAGTATCGATTTTAATATCATTTTGTATATAATATCAGATGATAGGCCACTTCCATATATCGCTAGAGAGTTCGGTATACTTGCGGTCCTCACTCGCTGCTCAGTGCTTTTGTCTTTTGTTTCCTGCAACCTTTTATATATTTCATCACACGTTTGTTCGTTCAATCATTCATGTATCTGAATATTCTGGACAGTACTATATATAATCTCCAGTCCTAATTAATCATGCTTTATTGTTAAATGAAAATTCTTTGACTATAAAATTAACTTAACAATCTCAATCAAATTTCTGTTTTTGTGAAGCTTCTTTTCCAAAAAAAAAATTATTATTATTGGTATCAATTGAACACCAATCTGATTTCGCTTTGCCTCTTGGTTTCATTAACCAATGATCCTCAACTTGGTCCCAAATTTCACATGAAGGTGCAAATTCATAGCCTAATTAGCTGAAAACAACGAAGCAGGAAAGAAATTGTGGTTGAAGCTAATATTTCTAGAGGAGCGATCCAATAACCATAGACATTGGTGTCTATGATTACCATTTTTTAATTTATGCATAAATTGAAAAACCTAAACCATTAGATGTATTCTATATTATCTCAATAACATATACATAAAAAATGATAAAGTTTTAACATTGTTTCGATTGTCATCAAGAGAGGAGGAAAAAATCATAAAACTTGAACCGTTGATTTTTGTTAATGCTTGATGTACATGTAAATAAAATCAAAATGATATATTTTTTTGTATACACATAAAATATGATATATACGACATATTCTATCAACTAGTTTCGTTATTTATTAATTTAAAATATAGTTATTTAAGATTTAATTTTACGGTCACCGATCGGTCACCAAAAACATAATTATTTGATCCCTCCTCATATGTCTATCTATTGTTATGTATGATTAAAATTAAGTTCCAAAGTGCACATATTTAAATAATTAAAAAAAATTCGTATTTATTGTCTGTAAACTAGCTTATATTTGAATATTTTTCCGTCGATCCTGTAAATCTATTTATTTTTTAGGACATCCAATGTAACACAAATGCGTTCTGTACAAATAAATGCAGTTCATACAAATTTACACCTAAATTTGCAATTTCATCTTTCAGCTCCTTCCTTTTGATAGCTGCTACCAACTTTTCGAAAAAAAAAATCTTTCAGCTCCTTATATTGAAAAATTAAATAAATCTTGTCGGTTTATGAGTTGTGAACTTGTGACAAGTGATCTACACTCTACAAAGAGTGATAGGTCTCCAAACACCTCAACTATATCACATTATTATTCATCACTCTTATCAGGGGCGGACTTACCTAGAGGCCAAACGGGGCAACCACCACCCTTAAATTTTGAGTTTTTGTATAACACACATATAAACTTAATGAAAATTTACCAAATATGCATAATTGGCCCCCCCAAATTAATGGACCCATTAATTGCTAACCAAATGGATATTATTTGAGCCCATTAGATTTTAGGCAGATGTTTTATTTAAACCCAACCAATCCAATAAATAAACCATCGTGGACTCCTCCTCTCCTCCCTCTCCCTGATATATCAATCATTGAACCCTTTTTTTTAGCGCTTGTGTCGTTTGCTTTTCCCGCTGTTCGTCGGTCGCTTCTTCATCAAGTTCGACAATCCCCGAGTCCTAATACCCTGGCCCCCCCTTATTTTTCGCTCAAGATCTGCCACTGACTCTTATTAACTACTGATTTTGTTTGAAACTCTTCATCTACTTTGATACAATGGCTAATTTTTTTTTTCTCTCCCCATTAAATAAGATGAATGTGATATGTCTAAAACAAATTTTAACTCTTGAAATGATCCAACATTTATATATATATTATTTATAAATTATTGCATTATTATTTAATTATATTAAAAATTTAAAAATTTTGTTCAAATTTTGTTTAATATAAATATTTAAATTTTTATAAAATTTTTAGTTATTTATTTGATACCACTTTTCAGGTGAAGTCCGAGTTACAGCTCTAGTTTCCACAATTTTCTATCCGTGGCAGTCATCCTTTCTAAATAATAATCCAATTAGAGCAAATGTTTAGCATTCACGTTTTAATCCTTCTCAATGTCATCATTTTTTTTGCATACAAAAAGATTAGCCTAAAATCTTAGGCAAGTTTCCAAGTCCAAGTCACATTCGGTAAGTAGATTACAAACATTTTAATAGTAAAAAAATAATTCATTTTATTCTTAAGTTTAATAGACATCAATGCATAATTAAATAATTATGGTATATACTTGATACTCGAAAGGTTTATTCGTTTAAGTCTGAATTCGACAATAATGAATGCGATTAAAATTTGACGTGTTAAATCATCTCAGGTTATAAATTTTTTTTTTTTTTTAGTGATTCTAAAGAATATTTTATTGACGCGAAACTAATTATCACAAATTCTTATGACAGGGTGTAAGTTCCTTGACTGTTCTATTTTCACCTTTTTTCAATGTTATCAGAACCGGACCGGAGATCAACCCGGAAAAGTTTTGGGTCACTGGTTTATTGGTTCAACCGTCGGGTCAACTGGTTCAACCGCTGAATTTTTTATGTATGTATATGTACAATACATATAGTCATATAATATGATAAGTAAATATTTTCTAAAAAAAATTTAAAAAACATATATATTATAAATAATCATATTTTTATATAGCATTACAAAACGGATTTTTAACTAGAATTATAATAAAATAAAATATATAACATACTATGTAAGTATATGACTCACTCTCTCCTCATTGGATATATTAAACGAAGCAACAGTCAAAAGTTGCATATAACCGGATTTTCAACCAAACCCGAAACCGCGGTTTTGAGAAAAGAACCGGACAAAAAACCGTTTATCACCGGTTTACTTGCATGTACGGTCCTTTAGCTGAACCAAACAGTAAAGGGTCCGGTTCCGGGTTTTTACGGTCGAACCGGCCGGTCCGGTCCGGTTTTAATAACAGTGCCTTTTTTATTTTTTAAGAAGCACTGTTCTATATTTAATTCTTTATCATTTGTTTTATAACTTCAATATTTAAATATGAAAATTGAAATCGTTGATGACAGTAAAAATATAGAAAAGTTTATGATGTTCTGACTTTGCTTGATTTGCGTTGGGAAATTGTTCCATAGAAGATACATGAGCAGAAAATTTCCTGACGTTGAATATAAATTTTCAATCGAAATATTAAAAAAAAAAGGTAGGATTTAAACCTTGATAACATTATAAATTTTCAATCGAAATATTAAAAAAAGAGAAGGGATCCAATAACTACAAAATTTGATGCCCTTAATAACCACATCATTATCTATACATAAATTAATAAATCTAAACCATTAGATGTATTATAAATCATCCCAATAACATATATATATAAAATGATGAAAATTTAACATTGTTTCAATAGCCATCAAGAGAGAAGAAAAAATCATAAAATTCGAACCGTTGATTTTTGTTAATGCTTAATTCACATGTAAATAAAATCAAAATGATATAATTTTTTTGGTACACATAAAATATGATATATACATAACATTCCATCAATTGATTTTATTATTTAACCATTAAAAATGTAATTATTTAAGATCTAATTTTGTGGATACCGATGAGATACCAATAGTTGTGGTCATTTGATCCCTCCTCTTAAAAAAAATTGTAGGATTTAAACCTTGATAACATTATAAATTTTCAATCGAAAAATGAAAAAAAAAAGAAGTAGGATTTAAACCTTGATAACATTATAAATTTTCAATCGAAATATGAAAAAAAAAATAGGATTTAAACCTTGATAACATTATAAATTTTCAATCGAAATATGAAAAAAAAAAAGTAGGATTTAAACCTTGATAACATTATAAATTTTCAATCGAAATATTGAAAAAAGAAATGTAGGATTTAAACCTTGATAACAAGTGAACCCTTGCCGCCTTGCGCATGAAAGGAACGATGAGTGTGGATATTAGTATATAAGAAAGAAATCTGTGATATGGCGGGAATGAAAACTGAAAAATGGTGGTTTGTGTTGCAACTGTATGTGCACCGGGTGCATAATAAATGGCCCGTTAACCCGATACACAGAACAAAGAAGAAGAAGAAGCAGAAGCTGCGCGAAGGTACGAGAGGAATGGGCAACACGTGGTGTGGTGGATGAGCATTGTGCACCGCTTGCAGCTCCATTTGTCTCTTTACACCACTCCCTTTCCATCCTGTCCCACCACCTGTCCCTACCCCTCCGATCCGACGGCTGTAATCTCCATCCCAGTCGGTCCCGGGAATCTCCCCGTGATGATACAGGCAACTGCCTTCCGATCCGACGGCTGTAATTCACCGCCCAATCGGTCCAGGGAATCCGGGCCCTCTGGAAGCTTCCCTCCCACTCCATCCGGACCGTCCATCCTATTTAAATCTACGTGTCAGGCATCCGCTGGCCCACTGACGTCATCCTCAAACCCCTCCCTCCGCTTATTTAAACGCACCCAAGAGTTCTCCCCAAAACCCAACTGAAATCAATCAAGCTACACTCGCATTTGCACACATTTGAAAGCAAAACACAGCACACACACTCACACGGCTAGTTTTAGTTTAAGCTAATTTTAAAGTTTTAAACACATCACAGCACAACTGTAACAACAAATGGCGAGCGACATGGCCATGAAAGTGGTTGCCAAGTCCCTGCTTGCGGCTCCGAAGAGGGCGTACGTGACGTTCCTGGCGGGGGACGGGGACTACGTGAAGGGCGTGGTCGGGTTGGCCAAGGGACTCAGGAAGGTCGGCTCCGTGTACCCGCTTGTGGTCGCCGTGCTGCCCGATGTGCCCGAGTCCCACCGCCGGTTACTGGTGTCTCAGGGCTGTATAGTCAAGGAGATCGAGCCCGTGTACCCGCCCGAGAACCAGACCCAGTTCGCCATGGCGTATTATGTCATCAACTACTCCAAGCTCCGCATATGGGAGGTATATATCATGTCTGTTCAAATTCAATCTTTACCATTAATCACCTTGATCTCTCTTTTATTATTTTTTTTGACCTTAATTAATTTGCAACATTGACTTAAGATCACAGATCAATAGATGACTTAGTCTCAAAACTTAAGAACTTAAAATCAGATAAAATGAAAAGTCAAATTTAGTGAAAAGTAGTTTAAAGATGAAGTCTTTATCTTAATTTTAAAATTTTAACACATAATTAATGTTGTTTCAGAAATTTTAACATGAGACAACATAAATAAAATATATAACGTTTTTTATTTGTGTTAATTATTTGATCGATTTGCACCTGCAGTTCATCGAGTACGAGAAGATGATATACCTGGACGCGGACATCCAGGTGTACGACAACATCGACCACCTGTTCGATCTGCCGAACGGCTACTTCTACGCCGTCATGGACTGCTTCTGCGAGAAGACGTGGAGCCACACGCCGCAGTACAAGATCGGGTACTGCCAGCAGTGCCCCGACAAGGTCACATGGCCCGCCGACAAGTTGGGCCCGCCCCCGTCCCTCTATTTCAATGCCGGCATGTTCGTCTCCGAGCCGAGCACCGGGACCGCTAAGCGGCTGCTCGAGGTTCTTGCAATCACCCCGCCGACACCCTTCGCTGAACAGGTATGTATGTACTTGATTTAATTCTGTTTTGAGATTAGAACAGGATTTGGGAATTTGTACTGATTAAAATTGGATTTTGTGTACAGGACTTCTTGAACATGTTCTTCAAGGACATATACAAGCCGATCCCCCTGGTGTACAACCTGGTGTTGGCCATGCTGTGGCGACATCCCGAGAATGTTGAGCTCGACAAGGTCAAGGTCGTCCACTACTGCGCGGCGGTATGTTTAACTAATTGCCATCCATATATATGTTCTTAAATCTTAATTACCTCATATAGAATTATAGATCATGCAAATGCATTTTCTTGGCAAATGGTTGAATTGATGATGATGATGCATATTTTACTGATGATGCAGGGTTCAAAGCCGTGGAGGTACACCGGGAAGGAGCCGAACATGGACAGGGAAGACATCAAGATGCTGGTCAAGAAATGGTGGGACGTCTACAACGACGCGACATTGGACTACAAGCCGACCCCGCCGGTTGCCATGGGCCTGGAGAAGCAACCATCCCTGCTTGCGGCGGCGCTGCAAGAGGCCGGCACAATCAAGTACGTCACCGCACCATCCGCTGCGTGACCAGGTAAAGGAAGCGACGGGTACACGTGGAGGAGTGTGAAGTGCCCGTACATTTGTGGATTGGTGTTCGATCGAAGAAGCAAGCGGCGGGGGTTAGATTTTTCCGGCGTTTCGGCGAAATTTGGCTTCTTTTTTTTGCTCTTCTTTGTTAATTAATTAATTAGTGCTTTGATTTGTTTTGCTAGTTTTGTTTTTGGGGTGTAATTAAATTAAATTAAGTGAAGAAATATTATAAGAAGAAAAAAAAAAAAAGAAAAAAAAAAAGGTGGCTCTAGTCTATCGAACATTTTAATCGAGAGTGGTGGCCTCTTTCTATTTCTCTTTTGTAATTCAAGGATCATTAGATATGTCAATACAATTAAATTGTGTATTCCTATTCTGTTTATTCTCTGTGCTCTATACTTATTTTCTCCTGTTTCAATTTAGCAACCGGTACTGGTACCGGTATTATACTAATTACCACACTCAATTTTGGTTCAATGAAAGCAAAACGCTCTGAGTGTTCAATGACTGAAAGAGAAACATCTTGTGTTCGTTGAAAAATTGTTCATACATTAGTAGATGTATAGGGTGTGTTTGGCAATTCATTTTGAATAGTCTATTTTGGAATAGTGTACTATTCTTTTATTTACGAGTGCATAACACAAAATAGCTAAACGAGTAGTGATGTGAGTATGCTAATCTGTTGTTCGGCCATATGGATGAAATAGCAGAATAGTTACACTAATTGTCTAACTATTTTACTAATATGTTGCCAAATAATAATTTTACTATTCGAATAATTCAAAATATCACTCATTAATCATTTTACTCTTCCAACAATCACTAATCCATTTTTACTAATGAGATAGCACTATTCTAGTGTTATTTCATATAGAATGTAACAGATTTATTTTGAAATATAACAAGCAACTGATACATTTTAAAATATAAAAAATACATATCAAAATGCTTGCTTGCAGTGGCGGCAGTTAAAACTCAAGGGAGCCATATATATGATGATTGTGATCTGATACCCAATAATGTTTTTTATCCAAATGGAAAATTCAAAATTCTCTCAGATGTCAATATCTGTTTGCGCATATCATTAGCTGGCAAACTCCAATAGAAAAATTAACCTCAAAATGTTCCTATCTACAGCATCACAGAAATTTATAGCAGCATATGTGGATCCTTTTAGACTTGTAAATATAATTCAATTTTATACTACTTTATAGAGTAAATGTTCTGTCACTGTGTCACATAGTATGTCAGTATCTATATATCGATCTGCAGGTAGCAAATCAGAATGCGGTTCAGACGTCAAAGCTCTCATTAATTTCGTGACAGTATAACTCGATTAGGCAAGGGATCACTTGATACATGTCGGAATTAAGAGGTTTTCAATTCAGTTGCACTTCCTTGTGGAAGACTGTTTTACCTGAAAAAGTTTTTCTATTTACTTAGCTAGTTTGGTTTGGGGATAATAATAATATCAACTATGAACTATGAAGGAAAAGATGGGTTATAATTCCTGTTCATCAGCAGATCGATCTCTGTTCAACGAAAATGCCAAAATGGACATTTTCTGTGTGTGCAAATCAAAGAATTTGACATCATACCATTATGTGATTGCAATGGGAATTATTTATTCTATGATTGGCTCAACCTTTTTTTTTTTTTTAATTGTTGCTGTGAAATTTTGGAATGTACCATCGTCTTTAATAATTAATGGTGGTGCTCCCTCGTGTCATTTTCACATTTTTATATTATATTTGTCACGTTTTTCACGAACTGGCTCTCACTTCACAGGAATTAATTTTGCTGTTTTCAAATCTAGATTTTTTTTCTTGGCTTCTATATATTGGTACACATTCATTTATCTATTAAAAATAATAAAAGCATATTCGATTTTTGACATCAAAGATCTATCTTCCCAAGGAATAAACCTCAGCCGTTGGTTGTTTACTTAAATTAATTATCACCATTGACATACGTTAATGCCCATTGACGTTCTTAGCCCACTAAAATTTAAGGCTTATATAAATTATCTCAATTTAAGGCCCGTTACATATTATCTTAAAAGTTTATTACAGGAAATAACAATTTCAGCCCAAAGCATGGCGTGAGCTTTTTACTAGATTATTAAAAATGGTAACGTATTGGTCTAGTGGTTAAAGGCAACACTCTCTACGTGGGAGGTCGCGGGTTCGAAACCCCGATGGAGGTTTTTTATAGACATTTAAATTTGAGTGACTTGATTATCATCTTTTATCTCAAAAAAAAAAAAATGGTAACGTATTTTTTATTCTTCATTTTGTTGTTGTCATGTAAGTTATTCTATCACTTCGTTGAGTTTGCTTGTCATTTTAAGATCAGAACAATACTTCCTTGCTATTTATTTGATTAATGGTAAGTTAATGTGAACTGCTTTTGACAAGTTACCCAGAGCTTTTGATGCTCTTATGAAAAAAATAAAACATTAAAGTCATAAAAATTCAAAGCGTATTTTTCAATCAACTGAATTGTTTAATTTTTTTGATCTTGATATTAGGATTGAGAAATCGAAACATTTAACTCTCAAGGAGACTAAACTAAAGCTATGAGTTTTGTAGGTTGATTTTTTTTTATTTGTGCAAAATTGGTATGACAACAGCTTGATTTAGCTGAAAAATTTAGCACAATGTATTATTATGGAACTAGTAAAAAGCTCACTTCTTTACTTTGGGCTGAAATTATTATTTCTTATAATAAACTTTTAAGATAATATGTAATAAGCTTTCATTTGAGATAATTTATATGGGCCTTAATTTTAATGGGCTGAGAATGTCAACGGGCATTAACATACATCAACGGTTCTGATCTATCGAAGAAAATGATCAACGACTCAAATATGAGGATAGTTCTTTCATGTCATTTTTTTCCAATATGCTTTTATTACTGGTAAGGATATATTCTTGGAAACATTTCTGTGCAGGATGCCAATGGCTTTCTACAAGACAGCTGCAAGGAGAACACCGTTGAGGTCCTAGAGTTGGGCTTTTACGGTCAGATGGAGATGAAGCAGCATGGCGTACATACGACACGAATGTTCACATCTGCTGCCAGAAAAAAACGGTCCAACTTTTATTGTGGCATAATAAAACGGGCCGTTGAATTAATTTGAATGGCCCATATTTAAAAGTGCGGGTATCTTTTTTATTGTGGATCCCATATTTATGTATGGGCTCAAAAAATATATGGGCACTTCCGTCCACAATTAAATGAATTTATATCATTTACAACTTGTCTATAATTAAATGAATTTATACCCATTGTTTGAATCCACTTTCTTCCTCAAAAAAAAATATATATATATTACGAAATTCCCAAAATGCCCCTCATCTCCTTCCAAGAATGTTCACTTTTTTACTAATTGAGGACATAAAAGTTATTTCACTCTTCCACTATTTCCTTTGACTTTTGCTACAAATTCATTCTTTTGTGGACAGAGGAAGTACTTATTTAAGAAATCAGTGCTGAAAGATCAATTACCCAAAGAGGAAGGATCCATTGACAATGCTTAATTTGACAATATTGACAATAGAATCCATAAAAACTCTTAAAAATGAAAAATATTATATGGATGTATTATTTAAATTATAGATCGATAGTGTTTCAAATTTCAATCAATTTGAACATCGTTTAGTGGGTTATCAAAATTTTGTGTACTTTTCAACGGTTGTAAATTAACGAATCTTTGAAGAGCTATCAAATGTCGCTTAAATTGAATATAACTAGAAATATAATCAATCTATAAGTTAAATAATACATCCATAAACCATTTTTCATTTTAAGAGTTTTTGTGAATTTTTACAAATTTTTTAAAATTCCTATTGTCAAGATTGTTAAGATTGTCAAATTGAGTTTGTCAATGGATCCATCCTCCTATATAAATTGTTATGTATTATTGATCCGTATGTCAAATTTGAAAATGTTATAGCTGATCTGAACCGTTCATTATGATCCTCATGTATAATTTCACTTATAAACTAAATTTTATATTTTTAAGAAACTTTTTACTATATTTAAGACATTTTAGAATATCACTTGATTAAAACATTATGAGTCATCCAAATTGTGTGACATTTTAAAAAATCTAAAAAAAATTATGTATTGCGAGCGCATATAAATTGCTCAATTTGTAATTTTAAACCAAATTTTGCCTCATTTGTACACATTTAAGGACAAGATGGGTCTAAAATTGTTATAATCGCGTACTTACATGTTAAAGTATATGTTTAAGCAAAAAAAAAAAAATTTAGTTAAAGATGAGAGTCAAGCCATTCAAATTTAAATATTTATAAAAGACCTCTCTGAGTTTTGAACACGCGACCTCCCACACGGTAAGCAAAAAATATTGTAAATGCATTTAAACAAAAAAAAAAAATTCAATTTTGACCTCATTTCATTTCTGTACACTATATAGTCAAGAGTAATCTTAAAAGATTTAAACTTCATCTTCAACGTCTTCAAGCATCTGTATAAGGAAGAAAATGTACTGGGACACCAAATACGTACAAAATAAACACTAAGGGCGTGTTCAGCGGTCCGGGTATTATGTGGGATGGGAATATTTGGGAATGAGAATCAAAAATATTGAAATGAGAAATGTTGAGATGAGAATGGAAATGGGAAGGTACAAAAAGAAGTGTTCGGATGTTTCATTGGAATGGGAACAGGATGGATAAGAAACTTTTCATTATTTTTATATAACAAATTGATTTATGAGTATGATAATTGATAAATTTATATATGGAATGAATGAATTAGTAATATTTATCTTGACAATCTTAATAATGAAACTTTTTCAAATTCGAAAGATCTTTATAAATCTAAAAAATTGGAATAGTCTGTATAGCTCATTATATTCTATAAATTTTGTAATACATTTATAATTGAAAAATATTCAACTTCTTTGGCTCTTTCTCAATTAAATTAAATATTATAAGCTATGCACTTATTTAATAATCGACATGAAAAAAGAAATTGTAAAGGATGCTTGTTGCATTGATCCCATGGGAATAAAAAAATTAACTCCAAGTCAATTTTTGTTTTCCCATGGGAATGCCTATGTAGCAAGGGTAAAAGTTTCCAAATGGTTAAAATTCCCATTTTAAAACACTTGTCCGAACACCAAATAGAAATATATCTCAAAATAGTTAGTTTTCCCATTTATTCCCATGGGAATACTTCCCGCCGAACAGGCCCTAAGGCTGTGCTCTCGAGTTTAGAGGGGAAGGGGAAGGGAAAGGATGGTAGAGGAGGGTAGTAAATTGGAGGTTAAAATTTTGACCCCCAAATTTGGAGGTGAAGTATTTTGAACAAATATAATAGAGAGGCTACCCTCCTCTCACCTCTATTCACCTTCTACAGTAAAACTCAGAAGCAATGTGAAGGGTTCAATTATTTTCTCCTTTCCCTTCCCTTCCCATCCCCTCCCCTCACCCATTCTACCCCTCTCTGGAGCAAAGCCTAAAGAGCTATTTTATACCGCACTTGAAGAATGTTTAATATATGAATCTAAATTTCTAAATTACAAAAACTAAAATGTGATTAACAATTCTATGTATGTAAATTGAAGGAAATCTTAGCAGTTGGAAAGTTTTGTAATCCGGATGCATATATTAATTAAGATTTAAATCATAAATAAAATACATATATTCCCCCCGTTTGGCAAGTGTAGTAAGTTAAAGCGGAGTAAAAAGTTAAATCATCTTATATCAGTAGTGTTTGGTAGTAGTGAAGTAAATAGATGAAGTAAAGTTGATGTTATGTGTAAAAGAGGTGAAATATTGGTAATTTAGTTTACTACACCTATATAGCTGCGTTAACTTACTACACCTTAAATTATTTCTGTTTGATGACTTAAAATTGATTTAAGAGTTTAAATCAATTTTACTACACCAAACAAACATAGGGATTGAATTGAGTTCTCTCTCTGTTTTTTTTTTTTTTTTTTTTTTGCCCCGCACTAAAATTTTGTGAGTTAGAACTTTGAAGTGCCTTGAATTTGATAGTGTGATTGAAAAAGAGATGGAGGGATTGGAAGGAAAGGAGGTGGGTGAGGTAGATACAGCAACAACCCCAATAAAGACAGAGCCGGTACTTGCTTCTCGTGGCGCCCTGTGGGCCGTGTGTTGTCTCTCTTCTCCTCCCACGCTGACCCGCAGCACAAAGAGAGCGTACCGCAGAGCAGATATAGATATAGATACAATACAACATCGTCATCGTCGGAACTCGGAAGCCTCTTTCTTTTATTTTCTGAAGAAAGACCAATTCGCTTAATCCGGAGAATAACTCTAATAATAATGCCCGGCAATGGATGCCCCCAGCCCCTGGTGGAGGTCCGGGATCTCTGCTTCACCTACCCCGGGATCGACGGCCACCCTCCGCCCGGCTCCACGCCCCTCATCCAGGGCTTCTCCCTCTCCCTCAACCCCGGCCACCGCTGCCTCCTCGTCGGCTCCAATGGCGCTGGTATACCATAACCTCATGTAATTTGATTTAGGAACAGAACATTAGCAATGGTCCATTCCGATTCCGACTCCGATTCCGTACAGATAGAGAATATTTATAGTTACCTTGTTTGATTCAGTCTCCTTTCAGGCAAAACAACCCTCCTGAAGATACTCGGCGGGAAGCACATGGTAGATCCAACCATGGTCCGCATCATGGGCCGTTCAGCTTTCCACGACACCACGCTCACCTCCTCCGGCGACCTCTGCTACCTCGGTGGCGAGGTAGCTGTACACACCCTTTCTTACTTATTTGCCTATGAGCCTATCCAATGTCAAATTGCTCGTTTAAATGTCTTTTCTTTTTCTTTTCGCTGTGTGTAATATAGTGGAGAAGGGATGTTGCATTTGCTGGTTTTGAGGTTTCCATTCAGATGGATGTCTCGGCTGAGAAGATGATCTATGGAGTCGCCGGTGTTGATCCCAAAAGGAGAGATGAACTTATCAAGGCAAGTTCCTCATAATTCTTTCTTTTCAATTTGTAAATTCCAATTGGTTGATATACCTGTGTATTTACAACTATGGCATGTTTCTGCTTGGATTCTGTGGTGTAGTGCAAGGCCCCAAATGTGTCTAACTGATGCCTGTTGTAGCATGCCGCTGTTTACAATTCTGGAAATTTATATGTTATTTGCTCTTGTTCTGTTTGGCTGCGCACCGACATGCATTTTTATATACAGTTTCAAGCTAGACCACATTGTAATCAATTTATAATTATCAAACGCTAGCATGGATGAGCATTTCATGACTTCATTTCTGAATAACCAAGCTTGAACCTTTTACTTATTGTGTCTTTTAATTACTTTTCTATTTTCAATTGCAAAAGGTTCCATTGAAAAAAAAAAATTCTACTTCAAAGAAAACAATTAAAAAAAATAAATAGATGCTCAGTGTAGAGTTATTGTCGGTATGTTGTGCAGATTTTAGATATCGATCTGTCATGGAGAATGCACAAGTCATCTGATGGTCAGAGGAGACGGGTTCAGATCTGTATGGGCCTTCTCAAGCCATTTAAGGTTACAATATTATCTCGTTTCGTTTTCCTTTGGGAAACTGTAGATGGCAATAGTGATACTCAGTTAGACCAGATTCCTATCTTGCTATAAAAACACTGAAACATAGAGCTATCCAACTAAATTAATTTGTTGTCTATAGGTTCTTCTATTAGATGAAATAACTGTTGATTTAGATGTCTTAGCACGGGCAAATCTATTGAGCTATCTGAAAAAGGAATGTGATGAAAGAGGGGCAGCAATTATCTATGCCACACACATTTTTGATGGTCTTGATGACTGGCCATCACATATAGTAAGTTTAAGTCTCATATTTAATGTGCTCCTCGGTTGAGTACTACTAATTTTTCTGATTCTTTCTTTTTTTTTTTCGTGAAAGTTCTGAAAATTAATTACTGCATCTGATCTCAGGTGTATATCGCCCACGGGAAGCTGCAGCTAGCACTGCCTTTAGAGAAAGTGAAAGAAACAAGCCAACTATCTCTTATGGTACAATTGATTTTTTTATTGCCCTCCAGTACTTATTATCGGTGTTCATTCTACAAGTGATATTGCGGCATTACTCTTATTTGTCTGTTTATGTTGTTTTCAAAATTTTAACATGATTTCCTGTAACCCATACTAAACTTGCTAGGTTTGGGCCAAAAATTTCTCTGTGTTGTCACTGCATTTTGGGTATCAATTCTCACCGGTATTTGTAATCACAAAACAGTGCATGTAGTGGCCTGTCCCTAATAATCCAAAAGCATGCCTAACTTAATCTAAAACATTAAAATTATCTATCACAAACCAATTAAGCCAAAATTTAATGCAAGCAGGGATTTATGCACTCTAATTTACTTAGCAACATTAAGAATCAAAAAATAGATGATTGAACTGCTCACCATTATGTTCCTTCTGTTTCATTACCCTAACTAGAGAACAGTGGAGAAGTGGCTGAGAAAAGAAAGAGATGAAGCTCGGGAGAGAAAGAAGGAGAAGAAGGCAATGGGCCTTGCAGAACATGACAAGAGCGTTGATGGGTCCCGGGTTGTTGGTGACCCAGCATCTAGTGCTGTTCGTGTTTTGAACAATGGCTGGGCTGGTGGGAGGTTGAACTCCACAATTGCTGGAGAGGAGAATTTTGTGTTCAGCTCTAACAGGGTTCTTAGGCAGTGAAACTAACCTCTGTTAGTTTTGATTTGGGAAATTGTTGCTTTATTGTTTTCCCATTCTATCTATCCTGGTATAAATATACGGATAGGATACTAAGAGAAGAAATAACATTTGATCATAGAATTACTGTCTAGTGAAAAGAATTGTTCTCAATAAAAACGATGATAATATCTGTATGAAGTAAAATCTCCATGTATTTCTATTATTCCCTTTCTGTAACTGTACAAGTTAAGCGGAAGATGTGTATGGCTGCTGAAATTGTACATGTACTGGACAGCTAAAGCTTGTTCCATTGCAAGAGGCTGGTGCTCACTCGTGTGCCATTTTAATTGGAGTAATACCTATTGTCCATACAAAAATTGTTCATACAAAAATTGTTCATACAAAAATTGTTCATAGTGTCTATATGTTACATCCCGGAATGTATCTGTTACATTTCGGAACGCATTTGTTACATTCTGTACACGTCTATAGATGTATGAACAGTTTTTCTATGTTACATTTCGAAATACATTTGTTACATTTCGGAACGTATGTGTTATATCCTGTATGTACACATCTACAGACGGTTTTTCTATAACGCAAGATGTTTCTCTTTTAATGGGTAAATTTTCTAGTAGGTCACTCAAGTTTACCTCAAATTCATAATTGGTCACTGAACTTCAATTTATCCATTTTTTGTTATTGAACTTTGATGTTTATCCAAATTTGGTCACTCCGTTAGTTTTTCCATCCAACTTAACGAAATATTTAATATGACATCAATTTTATGGTTTAGACATATATTTTTTTCATGTAAAGCTAAAAAAAATAAGAATAAAAAAATAACATATTATTTTTTTATTTTTCTTCTACGACAATAAAATACTTTCACATTTTTAGACATGTTAAAAAATTGTATACTTTATATGAAAAAAAATAATAAAAATTTTAGAAAAAAATTATAAATAAAAATAAATGAAAACTTTAAATTTGTCTTAAACTCTCACATATCATATATTTTATGAAAATAAATAATTTTCAAAGTTTAAAATTGATACAATGTTAATTATTCTGTTAAGTTGGATGAAAAAACTAACGGAGTGACCAAATTTGGATAAACATCAAAGTTCAGTGACAAAAAATGGATAAATAGAAGTTCAGTGACCAAATATGAATTTGAGGTAAACTTCAGTGACCTATCAGAAAATTTACCCTCTTTTAATTGAGAATTCTGAATCCCTTTTTTATTCGATGTGAATGGGCTAGAACTAGAACAGAAATGGTTGCCTTGAATTTCTATTACCCTATTGGGAAAATGGAGAAAGAGCCTATACCATATAAAAACGAAAATGAAAACGAAAATGAGAATTGAGTATAGCTGTTGGGCCGGCCCATGGAAAAAGGCTGCTGGGCCGAAGGGACACTGGGCCTGTATCCAATATTCCAATATTCCAATGATATGCATGGTATACAAGTAACGGCTGCGTTTGTCTGCTCATTTCGTAGCTAGGGTTTGGTTTTGCTCCTCTCCTCTCCTTCTCTCGCCGCCGCCGCAGCACTGCCGCAGGTCAGTTGCTTCTTCTCTCCCATCTCTATCCTCGCTCGCCATTATAGATCTGTCAAGTTCGCAATCTCGATTGGTCGGGTAGGGTAGGGTAGAGTAGAGTAGATCGCACAGTTTCAGTGCTGAATTGTAAGTAAATTTTTTCATTCGTTTTGTTTCTCTTTACTTACCGGAGCCACCATCCATGTCTGTACTTTCAGGTTGTTTCTGCGTAACCGGAGATGGCTCCCCCTGCAAAAGGTATGCATCATCACTCACAAGCTCTCATCTTCTGTTCGGTTCTGTTTATTGATTGCATACGCTACATTGATTAAGTTTCTGTATTAGCACCTCTTGGGTTCAGTCTTAGTGCACGCAGCTTGTGTAATGTTGCTTGTATGTGTTGGCTTAGCATCTAATTGCCGGATAATTCACTCTTGCATCTTGTTTATATGATTGTCGTGTAATTCGGCATGTATTAGTATATACATGTATGCTGGTTTCTTAATTTTAGCACATTTGAGTTATGCCCCTATTTGCATCCAGAATGGAGCTAAGTATTAAGTTAACCAATGTTCTACACTGTTCCGTAGGTTTGCTCATGTAATTAGTATTTATTGTTGTAGTTCTTCATTTCATTTCTGATGAATACATTGTTCATCAATTGTGAAATGTTGTACAATATGATATATCAATCGCCTACCACTAATTTTCTACTGGAAAAAACTGCTGCAGGTAAGAAGACCGATGCAAAGGCTCAGGCCGAGAAAACTGCAAAGGCAGTCAAGTCGGGTCCCGCTACTGGGACAAAGAAGAAGAAGATACGGACCTCCGTGACCTTCCACCGACCCCGCACCCTGAAGAAGCCGAGAAACCCGAGGTACCCCCGACAGAGTGCACCTGGGAGGAACAAGCTTGATCAGTACCAGATCCTCAAGTACCCTCTCACGACTGAGTCAGCCATGAAAAAGATTGAGGACAATAACACCCTTGTGTTTATTGTTGATATCCGTGCTGACAAGAAAAAAATCAAGGATGCCGTCAAGAAGATGTATGACATCCAGGCCAAGAAGGTCAACACTCTCATCAGGTATATCTGTTGTGCTTATGTTTCATTAATAATATCGTGATTTCTATGTTATGTGGTTTGTACAGTAATTCTGTCATCTGATATATTGATTCTGTTAATTGATATTTATCCACATGTTACAAGTAAGATTAGACATTATTTAATTCTTAATTTGATTGTGCTTTGGCTCATATCATTTCCTAGTTTTTTTATCCTTCAAATGGTTCTGTAATTTGTTTAGTGTCTAGTGAGCTGCATCTTCAAACCATGTCTCATATTGTTGCTTCCTTTATATACGATTTAATTTAATTTTCCAAATATGTTCCGTTGATGTTGTCCAGTTCTTGCATTGTTCTGTTCTGTTTACTATCTTATTTGTTGATGCAGGCCTGATGGTACCAAGAAGGCCTATGTGAGGTTGACACCTGACTTTGATGCTTTGGATGTGGCAAACAAGATCGGCATCATCTAAATTTTAGGAGTCATTAGTCTCTAAGCTTTTCCCAAGTAGACTGCCCATCGATGAGGTCATATTCTGTTTTGTGTTCCCTATTTTGTGCTAGTGAACTTGGTTTGTTGGATATTAAAAAGATTTTGAGTAAATTAGTTGAATATGTTTGCATGTAGCTTGTTAGTTTCTCTGTTAGCTTCTTTTGCTTTGTTGTTGCTTGAGATGTTACTCTAGTGTGCAACACCCTCGGGGTCTAGTCTGACCATTTCTAAGAAAAGTTAAAGATATCAGATTATGACTCCTGCTGGGACAATTTTGGCATGATTTTCTTCTACAGTATCATCACATTTGAATTAGTACATGGTATTATTAATTGATTGTATATGGCTACAATCTTTTGTCGGCGCATGTGGTCATTGCAAGTTACAATTCACAGATCACAACTAACAAAGTTACAAAGTCACAACCACCGAATGGTTCAAGTGGTGCAACCGTGACATATTTTTGTAGAGATCAAAAGAAGTCATGTCGTGTGGTTGTCGTTAATGGCGACACTTGTGGGTCTATGTGTGCCACGCTATTTTCTGGTTTGCCCTTTAATAGCATCCATCCCTTCCCCATCATCTGCTTAGAGACTAGGACGTAATCAAACCTCTTTATTTATTTATTTATCACAAAAAGGCTAACACGTCTCATTTAATTAGTTATAAATTATCACATTTTCGTAGTCATTTGGAAAACGTTGACGATAAACTAATTAATTGGAAATTGTAATATAAAATTGTGCTTCTATGTCTCCCATTCTCCCTTATGTTGTGGTTTAGAACATTGATGATCTGTCAATTAATGGTTAGTTGAAAATGGAGGGTTTGTTTATGACAATTCCTTCTAATAAATAATTGCAAGAGGATATTCGTCTCCAAATACAAATCCTAGGTTAAATCCTTTATTAGATTTGACCAGCACTATTTACTATATGACCGTAAAAAAAATTTAGAATAGAAGTAATCATAATTACTATGTGACTTAAGATAAATATAGAAAATCGATATAAATATTAATATGTACAATCAGAAGAGAAAAATATTACAGATCTAAATTATAAATATAAATACTTATTGAAGAAGATTTTGTAGGACGCATTGTCATCTAGAATTGAAAAAAAAAAAAAAAACGTTCTCGCCTAAAAATCTCCACGTTTGACAAAAAATTGAATTTTCGAGCATGCAATCGATCTGACCACCGTTTTTGGATGATCAATCAATAATCACAAAATTAAATCTCAAATAAATATATATTAAAGTCTTAAATAATAAACCTAATTAATGAAATGTTTTGTATATTAGTATATATCATGTGTTTATGTGTATGCAAAAAACTATTTCATTTTTTATTTTATTTGCATGTGCATCAAGCATTAACAAAAAACAATAGTTCAAATTTTATAAATTTTTGTCCTCTCGTGATGATTGTTGAAATGAGTTTAATTTTTCATAATTATTTATGTATATATTATTAAGATGATTTATAATACATCTAACCGTTTTATATTTCCCAATGAATACGTTATAAAGTGGCCACCAGTACTAATATTTACGGTAATTGGTTCCCATCTCACTAGTAGTACACCTATGACCTATCTACGAGTGATACTCTATAAACCGTGCAAATTAAAGTTTATTAATTATAGAACCAGTACTAATAGAGTTTATATGAGTCCGTATATGCTGTGATCCAAATAGGATCTTAGGGTCCTAAGATCCGGATCCGATTGATGTGATTTTTATAGGGGGTTTTAAAATAATTAGAACCATTGGTTCAGGATCTTAGAGTCCTGCGATCTAATTTGGATCGTAGCTGATTTCAGCGACAATTTATATTCCCCTCGTACCTTAACAAAATGCTATATGATCGATTAAAAATGAAAATTGGTAAAACAAAGTGGTTTCTGGTAATATTAATTTCTTTTTTCGAAATGAAGTGAACAGGTAATTTATTTATATATCTATTTTTTTAAATAAAAATATGTATTTTTCACGGATGATGATAATAGGACGTAAAATCATATCTCAGAGAAATAAATTTAAAAAACAAAAAAAGGTCAAAAAAAAAAAAGAGCATTAACATATCGTTTTGCAGCTACATAATCAGACTGGCCTGACGAAATTTTAGTTGGGCGAGGTGGTGACAATTATTTGAATTACTGTGTTGGGAATGGAGGGAAGTGTCAAGTCCATGTGTCAAGTGGCAGCAACACATTGCCATGTTTCGCCATCCCATTGGACACCACACACTAGTTTCTTAAGAGGCTGTTACATGCCACCACTTTTATCTCCCAGGAAAATACTTGATGACTCAATCAATGCATTCATAACAATATTAACAACTAATAAATCAACAATCAATGCATAAATGAGTTGTTATTGACAAGCAATTCACACATTTTTAATATTTTTCTCTGACCACAAAAAACACAAGTTTCTTAAATAACTAAAAAAAAATGTTACATTTAGTATGAATTAAGAACATGAACGCAGCAAAAGACATCATAAAGAATTAATTCATTGTAACTTTGAAAATAAAATTCAACATAAAAAAAAAAAAACTAATTTTTGTAGGACTAAGACCCCAAAAAGGGGCCACTTTTTCGTGTCGGTCCCCTTTAATTTTCTTAAAACAAAAAGGCACATACTTTATTATTTATATGAAAAGGGGAGTGCCATCTACACCAAAATTTTTGCTTCGCACACTAAACAATTTTTTTGAATAATTATTCTTCTTCAAATTAGTTAATTTAATTGCATCAAAATATGCCATTAAGAAAGATAATACTATATTAAAATTATTACAACACTTCTGATTTAGTTGAAATGAATACAATTGTTAAAAAATTTAAATCTGGTATACGAAGCAAAAATTTTAGTGTAGATAGCACTTTCCAAAACAAAATTGAAAATGAATACAATTGTTCAAAAAAATTAAATTTGGTATACGACGGAGCAAAAATGTTAGGGCGTGTCCGAACATGAAAATTTCTGATGGGATGACCACTGTTTGCGTGGGTAAAAAAAAATTCTGTGAGACTGAATCTTTTTCTACCAACACAAACAGTACCAATTCATGGTGTCCGAACATGAAAATTTCTGATGGGATGACCACTGTTTGCGTGGGTAAAAAAAAATTCTGTGAGACTGAATCTTTTTCTACCAACACAAACAGTACCAATTCATGGTGTCCGAACAGGGCCTTAGTGTAGAAAGCACTTTCCAAAACAAAAGGGCAGATACTTTTTTTATTTGTATAAAAATGTTAGAAAGAAAGAAAGAAAGCACATTTGTATTTGTTATTGTCAGATTGAACTTGAAGCCTCTCTAGAATTTTTCTTTCTTTCTTTGTTTCTCTCTTACTTTCCTTCCTTCCATTTTGGTTTTGGATTCGCTCTCATTATCATCCTTGTCTTTCCTTCCTTCCTTCTTTCTTTCTTTCTTTTATATAATATCAACACAACAACGCAACCCAACTTTTTCTTTCTTCCTTTTCTCCTCCTCCTCTCCCTTTTCTCTTCTATGATGACCAGATTCTCCCACTGCCCATAGCCTTTCCCCTCTCTTCTCTTCTCTTCTCTACTGTATCATCATGCTGTGCACAAAGGCTGCTGCTTTTCTCTCCAATTCTCCTTGATCATGGACTGATTATCACCTCTAATTGTTGCCCCAGTTTCCTTCCTGTCAGGTACCTCCTTCTTTCTTTTCTCTTGGTCTTCTTCTTTTGCACCCTTCTTAATATCTTCTTTTATTTATTTTGTTCTTCTTGTTATTGCAACCTCTGACTTTTCTCTTTTCACAAAAGTCGTATTATTAATATGGTTTAAAAAATCAAACTTAATTTTATCAGGAGTGTAAATAAATATTATGGGTGAAATTAGCTGCGACTCAAACAGAAAGGAATTGGCTTTGGGTATGTTTCATCTTTAGACAAATTTAACAGTTGGGTTCAGTTCACCTTCACTTACCATCTTAATTAAAGTTCATGTCTTTTCACCTCAAATTGGGTCTCTTTTTTTTTATGGGTATCTTCTATTTTCAGACCATACTTGTTCATCATTAATTGTAATTGAATTCCTCTTATAATTTAAATCATTTCTTATGTATTTTTTTATTTTTATTTTTTGCCAAATTGCAGCTGTTGACCTGAACCTATAGTAGCATACATGGTAGACCACTCTCCTTGTCTCATCTTTTATTTTATTTCAAAATTGGCACTCTACAATTTTTCTTTTTCATTGTCTGATTAAACTGGCATCTAATTTCAGATGCCTGATCCGAATGGTTACTATGCTGGCAGCGAGTTCCTGCCGGATTATACTTCTGATCAGCCTGTGTATTATTCTCTTACCCCCGGCTATGGCTACTATGGTCTAGGTAATTTCTTTTTCTCTTCATCTCCCCAATTTTCTAACTAAAATATATACAATTTTGTGGGTTCTTTTGATTGTCGAGTTATTGATCATAATTTTCAGGATACGAGTCGCCCGGCGAATGGAGCAATCCGTCTACACATTTTGCAGTAGACGGTCAAAATCTTCAATACTCGGTTAGCGTCATTTTTATTAGTTAGATTATACTTTCTCTCATTGATATTATTAAATTTGTATAAATTACTTATTAGTAATGGTGGCTTTGCAGGGTTTACAAACCGAGGACTTGCCTTATTTGTACTACACACCGGGTTACGGGTATACCTATCCTTCACCTGACCAATATGCGCTGTACCAGCGGTACATGGCAGGGCCGATTTACCAGTCTCAAACTCAGATGTCTCCGTCGGGTTATGTACCAGTCGTAATCCAACCTGGCAGTGACTTCAGCTCTTACGCTTCTCTGGTTGCATTCGACCCTTCTTCCATTTCTACCAATAATATAACTGGTTCCAGTACTGGTCGGACCAGTTCCCGGCTGGTTAACAACAGCAGTGCAAAAGGTAGGCCCCACACTTCAACGAGCGGAACCATATCTCCAGTAAGTCTAGTAACGGGAGCTTCAAGATCGTCTAATCAAAGCCAAATTACAAACAAGCCCTTGATTGGAAGTATCGTCTCCAATGGAAGCACAAGAGACAATCTTGTACGATTTTATATGCTCTTTGGTGAATTTTTTTTCTAATTAAAGTTTCATTCAAGTGATGATAAGTCCTTACGCAAATATGAACATTTTTCAGGTTGGAAATGCTAGGTCCACGAACCAGCTTTCGCAAACATTTAGAAACAATCTCAAGATCTCTTCACATTCTACAAATAACAAATCGGGGCAAAGCCAAACTGAGCAGAACAAGGGGACCAGGATTGCCCGGTCAAACACAGCTAGGGAAAAATCTCACCTATCCCTTAGCCATGAAAATGGGAATGCCATCTATATAGATAATCAGCAGTTTAACACGGATGAATTCCCTGTTGACTATCCAGTTGCAAAATTTTATATCATTAAATCATATAGTGAAGATGACGTGCATAAGAGTATAAAATATGGAGTTTGGTCGAGCACGCCAAATGGAAATAGGAGGTTAGATGCTGCATACACGGATGCACAGGGTAAATCCACGGAGAATTCAAACGGATGTCCTGTATTTCTCTTCTTCTCGGTATTTCCCTTTTCCCTAGCTTGCTTGCCAATATTTTGAACAGCAGACAATAATATCTTTCTTAATCTGCAATTGTAAAAAAGAATGAAAAATAAAATAAAGAGTTATGACAACCTGAACCAATCTTTCTAGATATTAACAATTTTAGTTTTGATTTGGTGATAATATCAGAGAACAACAGTTTGCTACAAACAAAATGCTGCTTCATCATGAAAATATAGCATAACATCTGATAATAATTGCCGTGCTGAAGGATTTCCTATACTTGAAACAAACAATAAATAACTTAGATAAATGCTGATTCCTAACTGTATTATTCACCTTTCTTTGTGTACGAAGGTCAATGCCAGTGGGCAGTTCTGTGGAGTCGCGGAGATGGTGGGGCCCGTGGATTTCAACAAGGATATGGAGTTCTGGCAGCAGGATAAGTGGTCTGGGAGCTTCCCGGTGAAGTGGCACATAATAAAAGATGTGTTGAATGCTAGTTTCAGGCACATAACGCTAGAAAATAATGAGAACAAACCTGTTACCAATAGCCGTGACACTCAAGAGGTACAGTGAAAGCTTACACTCTTTGTATGATATTTGCATCATATCTATATAACTGTTCATCCATTGTCGAGTTTCAGCTAGCTCTTTTATTCTTGTCATTTCTAGTATAACTATCATTGTTCACCTTTGAGATTACTAATTAAGCATTACACAGGTGCCATATGATGTTGGAATAACAATGCTGAAGATATTTAAGAACACCCCTCTGACATCGTCAGTACTGGAGGATTTTCCGTTTTACGAGGCACGTCAGCAGGCAATGATCCAGGAGAAGTGTCGCCGGACAGGCAGGTCCTATGACGCTTCTTTCTACACCCCTGCTGTCATTGTAAACACCAGGTCCACCATGGACCAACCTGCTGAAAAGGAATTAGCAAATAAGAACGTGCAATCGGATACAAAGGACGGAAAACAGTCTGAGGATTTGACTGAATCAAAAGCGCAATCTGATGTGCAATCAGATGCAAAGGATGGAAAGCAATCCGAGAATTCGACTGAATCGAAAGCACAGTCAGAGACAGAAGAGAATTCGGATGCAGAATCAAAAGTGAATGATGTTCTGAAAGTGGGCTCGGTTCGTATTAAGGTGATGGACTCGGCTTCTGAGGTGGTTGATATGGGAACTGCGAGTCAGAAGTGATTCGATTCTAGAACTTTCTCTTGAAATTTTTCTCGGGGGCGAGGCTAATTGTTTTTTTTTTTTTCCTTTAATACTGCCATTTTGTGGGTAACACTCGGTTCGGTTCCATTTTGTTTTCGAGTTTTAGCTGTGCATTTTGTTGACTGGGTAGGTCTGCTTATAGGAAATTATCTCTTCTTTTTGTGATTTTCGTCACATTTGGTTCGATTTGAGTTTCATAGGTTATAAAGCCTTCTTGCAGAGATCATTAGTGGAGGGCAGTTTGGAATTAAAGATCATTTTTTTTTTTTGGAAATGTAATGTTTCCTTCTTTGCTTGTACCCATAGATTGAAAAAAAAAAAAATGCAAAATATTTAGTTCTGTTTGAGTTTGTTCTCTAATGCTTTAAAGTTTAAACAGGAGTTTACTGGTAAACAACCAAGGTGTGAAATGAATCAGTGCCATACAAATTGGTTGGTTGGTGTTTTAGATATATGTTGGTGGTGGATGACATGCTCTCATGTCATCATATTTTTTTTTGCAAGTGATTGGTTGTGTGTTGCATTCAATCATCAATGTTGTTGGATGATGGAATCGAATAGAATGTGGTCTTCCTGACTTTCCTCCCTTCCAGTTGTTGCCTTATCATTTGATATGTTACTATTAAATAGCTGGATGCTCTGGAATTGAAACGATCCTGCAATTTTCTAATTTTCTAGTGATTAATTCAGACCTCAAATTAATGGTTTTCTGTTTGGAAACACAGTTTGCTTCAGCTGATTTGAATTGGAATTTTTTCGTCCAATTTACGCTTCAATTTGCCAAAAAAAAAAAAAAAAAACTCCACTGCTGCTATATTTTTTGTGGTGTCAGATCATAATAAGATGATTCATATTGCACTTAAATTCCCAAAAATTTTAATCCCTTTATTGCTATATTTTTTCTTCTCCCTTCGGACGCTTTTATATAATTTAGGGTTGATTTAGTACTTTAAAAGGAATAATTCTTCAAAATACTTGTTAACGAAATTGAAACGGTTATCAGTAAAATATTGTCATCTAATTAATTACGTGGATACCCACTACGATGCAAATCATACAACCACCAAACATTTTTTTCCGAAAGTAAAATAAAATATACAACACGTTGAGGAAAAAGAAAAACTAATATGATCTTGTTTTAGAAGTGATACAATAATAAACATGCAATATGTACGGTTTTGTAAGCCAGCTTTTAAAAAAGCAAGTATGGTTTCTTTGAGTCATATAGAAATATTTGATCTTGCCGATTGACAGGAGGCAATAATTGTCTCCTTAAAAATCCTCTTTATCCATCCCTAAATATATTTTTAATTTTTTTGACATACAACATATCACTTTAACGATCATAATGCATATTCTTAACCGTGCGAGAAACTCATACATATACGTACAAAAGAAAGAGAAATAGTGATAAATATTCACTCAAATTTTGAGAGAGTATGCAAGAGAAATAAAGAATATTGACCAATTTAACAATGGGATGATTAAGAAAGAACGTTAAGGGGGACACTAATTATTTCTCTAATTGATATTATAATATCCACGTTCCTACTTCCTCGTTTTAAAATAGGATTATAGATCATTTCTCTAGCGATGAAGGGGCTGTGACAGTGGCTGCTTCATCACTTAAAATTTGTTTTAATCTTTATATCTGTCTTGTTAGATGTCATGGTTTGGTTATGTTTTTTATCTAAATATGTAGGTGTTAATTAGTCTGATAGTGATTAGTCTAATGGTCTATTGAGTACAAACTGTGTGGGCTCTTGATGCACCTATTTCATATATGCATATTAACTAGAAAATTGTCTAGAATCAAGTTACTTCTGTGTTTTGGTCCTATTTTCAGGTAAACGGAGCTTTTAGAGCAATTTGGACTAAATTTGGAGCAAAAGAGCAAACATAGGCAAAGGAGCATCTAATTACAAGATCAAAACCGCCTATTTCGGTGCACAACCACCATATCTAAATCAAGAAAACGCGCAGAGAGCCAATTTAAGCAACAGACATGCTATTTCAAGGCCGAGCTCTCTTTGGACTTCTAAATGCGGACCGCACTCCTATAACTGCGGATCGCAGTCAGTTCAAAACAGAACAGAACTTCTATTTCCAGGGAGTGCTATTTTTGGCTGATCAACTGCGGACCGTACCTTGCTAATTGTGGAACGCAGGAAGGCTAAAACTGATCATAACACCTATTTTCCAGCGCGTGCTATCTTTGGCAATCTCCTTTTGGGATTTTTCCCTTAATTGGACCCAAGAAACCAGAAGTTAGAGCCTAAATCTGAGACATCTTCTCCTATAAAAGAGACCCCTTGGGGTGCTCTCATATCATCATCCATTGTCTTTGTCATCGATCATCATCTCATAGTATCTTGATCTTGATCTTGTCAAGTCATAGAGTTAGTTGTTAGGTCTCATGCGTTGAGATTAGTCTAGTTCATAGTTTAGTTGAGAGTCGTGTCAAGAGAGGAGCTCAACGCCGTTGGAATCGAAGGAGATGGTTACCCACCTCTTCCTAAGCTTACTCGGTGCTTTCTTTTCTCTTACTTTTGTTTATTTGTTGTAGTTATGTCTAGGTCCGAGTAGTCGTGTTTGTTCTTGGGGTCTAGGATGATGTTTGTATGTATGGATTAATTGAATACTTGCTTTTAACGTTTATGCATTGAAGTTATTTTCATATTTGCTTTGAGCTTATTCATAATTGTGCTTGAATTGTTTTCTTGTTCTTTGTTATGATCCTGTGGATGTATGTTCGTATCTAGTTGGTAGATTTATATCTTCTTAGGCCAGAATTGCTAATTGCATGAGAGTGCACTTGTAGTAGCTCACCCTATTTTGATAGACCTGTGGATTGGGCATAGTCTAGTTGGAAAACTTAACGTCAATTGATAGAGATTCAATACTTGCACTATTTGGGTAGATAACTTGTTGTCCAATTGTATCCGAGAGGAGAAGTTGTGGTTATAACGTGAGTTAAACCATACCTGTGATCGAAAGCAAATCGGGTTTAGGTTAGAGATAATCTAAAGATTTCGAATTGATCTAAAAGTATTTAAAAGTGCCAACAAACGAGAGTTGAGGGACTTGTAATTGCTTTGGGTTAGTTGGGGATCGGTAACTTTGATCAACAATAGAAACTGAGCTAGAACTGACTCTGATCTGTTCCTTGCGGATCGCATTGGTGACAGGTGCGAACCATACCAAGCAAGGAACAGACAGAGAACCACAAATTTGTACATCTTGCGGTTCGCACCCTCTCAGGTGCGGAACGCAGGCAGTTAGTCCAAACATCAAACTGATTCTGAAAACCCTAGGAACGTTTGTTTAATAATTGTTTTAGAGTCTTTTATTTACTGTTATTTACTAATTTGCATCTGTTAATTATTAGAAAACCAACTTCAAACAAACCCCCCCCCCCCCCAAAACGGTTACGTTCACATTAGAATTAGTTTAGGATTTAAAGAACTGTTTAGAGATATAACCGTCCCTGTGGATTCGATCCCGACTATATTGCATAATATCGTACGCTTGCGATTGATTATATTATTTAGGGTAAAAGCCTATACACTCCACGCGTATCAGC